>JARFJA010000036.1:0-625000 GCA_036326145.1 Rhagophthalmus giganteus
GATCGCAGAAGCTGATGAAGGCTCGATTTTTCCCGGCCAAAGTAAGCTCCTAACAACTTCTGCTCTCCTAATACCAAAACTCGATTTTTCCGGCCAAATATTAACGAAAACGTTCAAAAGTGTTCGGTTTTGAACAAAAATCGCATATTTCGTATCAGGATCGCAGAAGCTGATGAAGGCTCGATTTTTCCCGGCCAAAAAGCTCCTAACAACTTCTGCTCTCCTAATACCAAAACTCGATTTTTCCGGCCAAATATTAACGAAAACGTTCAAAAAGTGTTCGGTTTTGAACAAAAATCGCATATTTCGTATCAGGATCGCAGAAGCTGATGAACTCGATTTTTCCCGGCCAAATTAAGCTCCTAACAACTTCTGCTCTCCTAATACCAAAACTCGATTTTTCCGGCCAAATATTAACGAAAACGTTCAAAAGTGTTCGGTTTTGAACAAAAATCGCATATTTCGTATCAGGATCGCAGAAGCTGATGAAGGCTCGATTTTTTCCCGTCCAAAGTAAGCTCCTAACAACTTCTGCTCTCCTAATACCAAAACTCGATTTTTCCGGCCAAATATTAACGAAAACGTTCAAAAGTGTTCGGTTTTGAACAAAAATCGCATATTTCGTATCAGGATCGCAGAAGCTGATGAAGGCTCGATTTTTTCCCGGCCAAAGTAAGCTCCTAACAACTTCTGCTCTCCTAATACCAAAACTCGATTTTTCCGGCCAAATATTAACGAAAACGTTCAAAAAGTGTTCGGTTTTGAACAAAAATCGCATATTTCGTATCAGGATCGCAGAAGCTGATGAAGGCTCGATTTTTTCCCGGCCAAAGTAAGCTCCTAACAACTTCTGCTCTCCTAATACCAAAACTCGATTTTTCCGGCCAAATATTAACGAAAACGTTCAAAAGTGTTCGGTTTTGAACAAAAATCGCATATTTCGTATCAGGATCGCAGAAGCTGATGAAGGCTCGATTTTTCCCGGCCAAATTAAGCTCCTAACAACTTCTGCTCTCCTAATACCAAAACTCGATTTTTCCGGCCAAATATTAACGAAAACGTTCAAAAAGTGTTCGGTTTTGAACAAAATCGCATATTTCGTATCAGGATCGCAGAAGCTGATGAAGGCTCGATTTTTCCCGGCCAAAGTAAGCTCCTAACAACTTCTGCTCTCCTAATACCAAAACTCGATTTTTCCGGCCAAATATTAACGAAAACGTTCAAAAGTGTTCGGTTTTGAACAAAAATCGCATATTTCGTATCAGGATCGCAGAAGCTGATGAAGGCTCGATTTTTCCCGGCCAAAGTAAGCTCCTAACAACTTCTGCTCTCCTAATACCAAAACTCGATTTTTCCGGCCAAATATTAACGAAAACGTTCAAAAGTGTTCGGTTTTGAACAAAAATCGCATATTTCGTATCAGGATCGCAGAAGCTGATGAAGGCTCGATTTTTCCCGGCCAAAGTAAGCTCCTAACAACTTCTGCTCTCCTAATACCAAAACTCGATTTTTCCGGCCAAATATTAACGAAAACGTTCAAAAGTGTTCGGTTTTGAACAAAATCGCATATTTTGTATCAGGATCGCAGAAGCTGATGAAGGCTCGATTTTTCCCGGCCAAAGTAAGCTCCTAACAACTTCTGCTCTCCTAATACCAAAACTCAATTTTTCCGGCCAAATATTAACGAAAACGTTCAAAAGTGTTCGGTTTTGAACAAAAATCGCATATTTCGTATCAGGATCGCAGAAGCTGATGAAGGCTCGATTTTTCCCGGCCAAAGTAAGCTCCTAACAACTTCTGCTCTCCTAATACCAAAACTCGATTTTTCCGGCCAAATATTAACGAAAACGTTCAAAAGTGTTCGGTTTTGAACAAAAATCGCATATTTCGTATCAGGATCGCAGAAGCTGATGAAGGCTCGATTTTTCCCGGCCAAAGTAAGCTCCTAACAACTTCTGCTCTCCTAATACCAAAACTCGATTTTTCCGGCCAAATATTAACGAAAACGTTCAAAAGTGTTCGGTTTTGAACAAAAATCGCATATTTCGTATCAGGATCGCAGAAGCTGATGAAGGCTCGATTTTTTCCCGGCCAAAGTAAGCTCCTAACAACTTCTGCTCTCCTAATACCAAAACTCGATTTTTCCGGCCAAATATTAACGAAAACGTTCAAAAAGTGTTCGGTTTTGAACAAAAATCGCATATTTCGTATCAGGATCGCAGAAGCTGATGAAGGCTCGATTTTTTCCCGGCCAAATTAAGCTCCTAACAACTTCTGCTCTCCTAATACCAAAACTCGATTTTTCCGGCCAAATATTAACGAAAACGTTCAAAAAGTGTTCGGTTTTGAACAAAAATCGCATATTTCGTATCAGGATCGCAGAAGCTGATGAAGGCTCGATTTTTTCCCGGCCAAAGTAAGCTCCTAACAACTTCTGCTCTCCTAATACCAAAACTCGATTTTTCCGGCCAAATATTAACGAAAACGTTCAAAAAGTGTTCGGTTTTGAACAAAAATCGCATATTTCGTATCAGGATCGCAGAAGCTGATGAAGGCTCGATTTTTTCCCGTCCAAAGTAAGCTCCTAACAACTTCTGCTCTCCTAATACCAAAACTCGATTTTTCCGGCCAAATATTAACGAAAACGTTCAAAAGTGTTCGGTTTTGAACAAAAATCGCATATTTCGTATCAGGATCGCAGAAGCTGATGAAGGCTCGATTTTTTCCCGTCCAAAGTAAGCTCCTAACAACTTCTGCTCTCCTAATACCAAAACTCGATTTTTCCGGCCAAATATTAACGAAAACGTTCAAAAAGTGTTCGGTTTTGAACAAAAATCGCATATTTCGTATCAGGATCGCAGAAGCTGATGAAGGCTCGATTTTTTCTCGGCCAAAGTAAGCTCCTAACAACTTCTGCTCTCCTAATACCAAAACTCGATTTTTCCGGCCAAATATTAACGAAAACGTTCAAAAAGTGTTCGGTTTTGAACAAAAATCGCATATTTCGTATCAGGATCGCAGAAGCTGATGAAGGCTCGATTTTTTCCCGTCCAAAGTAAGCTCCTAACAACTTCTGCTCTCCTAATACCAAAACTCGATTTTTCCGGCCAAATATTAACGAAAACGTTCAAAAAGTGTTCGGTTTTGAACAAAAATCGCATATTTCGTATCAGGATCGCAGAAGCTGATGAAGGCTCGATTTTTTCCCGGCCAAAGTAAGCTCTTAAACCCTTGACATATCATTAAACACAAAAGTAATGTGTCTAGAAATACTGTTTATTTATCGGTTGTTATGGCATTCAAATGTAGCTTTGTATCTTGTTCAAAATACTTTAATTCAATAACAAAACGTCAAACTTAGTGTTACAACATTAAATAAATATATTTTATAACTATTATATTAGATACAAATTATTAATTAAAATTTTCTAATGTATGAAATTTTTCAAAACAGTTCGGAATGCGCAATGGTATTCGGCACTTTTTGCACTGCCAAGTTGTTTCCCTGCTTATATTCCGTTTTGTGCAAACAGTGCACCTTTTCGCAGGGTGTTTTTTCTTATCAGTAGCAGGTATATGTTCCGGGAAATGTGCCCAATATTTTGCTTGCAGACGAGTCGAACAATTTCCTTGTGATGGACGCCCACGTTTGGAATAATTTGGTAACGATATAGTGGATAACATATCTTCGGCGATACTAAGTCGAAAATTCACTATTCTTAGTTTTTCTGCATTAGGAGTATTTGAATATACGCGTTATAAACAGCAATATCAATCATGTAAAAAAATATTTTCTTATATCCTTTTACACATTTTCGCATAATTGGAAAACAAGCCAGTAGTTGATCTTGCTTATCCACACCTCCCATTCCGCTGTTATACTCGATGATACATTTCGGTTTTATAATCTGTTCTTCTTCCCCATTTTTCAGTTTTCTTTTCTTCCCAGTATTTGTCATTTCGGCAGAAACATGTTTTGTACTGATCATGTAGACATCCTTTTTATTATGCCAATGTAAGGACAATACACCATTAGAAGACAAAGTTCGTACGTCTTCTCTTTTTATTTTCGTAAAAAGTTGCTTAGGCATATTTTTACGTTGCTTCCTTACAGTTCCAACTGCGTTCACGTTATTTTTTCTCAAAAGATCAAATAGTGCTGGTGATGAATACCAGTTATCCAAATATAGCGTATATCCTTTTTCTAAAATCGATTCCGCTAATTTCATCACCACATGTTGAGAAACTGGCGTTTTCTTATCATTTACCATTTCTCTGCCCACATAAATTTTGAACTGTGAACAATAGCCAGATTTTGATTCGAAAAGTTTATAAAATTTTATACCAAATCGGGCTCTTTTTGAAGCAATAAACTGTACATAGCTCAGCCTTCCTCGAAATTTCATCGGTGATTCATCAATTGCGACAGATTCATTAGGGGTGTATAACTGAAGAAATGTTTCATTCAAGTATTCAACCACATTGTGAACCTTTTTTAGTTTATCATCTTTATCCATCGTTTCGTTGTCCGTAAAATGTAGAAAGTGAGATATAGTTAGAAACCGTTTTCGGGGCATAGTTTTTGAGAATATTGGTGTTTCTACAATTGCTCGGTTTGACCAATACATATCTATAGAAGACTTTTTTACTTGCGACATTATAATACATAGTGCAAAATATGCTTGCAATTCGTCACTTGTAACAGGAAACCGTTCTTCACCTTTAGTTTTTTTCTCATTTGCAATCATTTGCGATGCATATCTATTTGTTTCTGTTGCTATCATAGCAAAAAAAATCATCATTCGGTATTTGCTTGAAAGCACAAAGAGGAGTAGGATTGGACTCTAATCGTCGCAAAACCAAAGCGTCGATAACAGGTTGTTCAGTAAATGGTATTATATATGGAATATTTTCTTTATCTTCCCATTTCCATTCTTCTATACTTTCTGATGAATCTGATTCATCACTGCTGGATAAAGGTCTTACTCGTTTACGAACATTTCGGAATAAAATACTCTCTTCAGAAATTTCGCTCGAACTACTGGCCGCATCTTCATCCTCACTTTCGAAAAATAAATTCGTTTCGGACATACCGTTCGATTATTTTTAACGTTAAAAACTCTAAACTATGCGGAATTATTAATTTCTTGATATAGAAATGATCTTTGATTGCACTGTAAACAACAACTCGCAACGGAATGTTAAAGACGTCTGAGACACGTCAATTATTGTTTTGACATAAGAAACAAATGACGTCTCCCAGACGTCTTCGTATGTCAAGGGGTTAAACGCCGGCAGTTCGTTATGTATTGCTCCGTAATAGCTGAAATACAAGTTTTGTAATCGTTTTCGACTTGTTCTGAACATTGCGGCTCAAAAGCTTGCGATCAAAATTTTGCGTGAAAAAAAAAGTCGAGCTATAATAAGGGATTTTTTCGAGATTTGGCCGAAATTTTAAATCGCCGGAAATGCCTTTAGATTGTCATTTATTGCATTGTTAATCTCGAAAAACTACTTTTCTATTAATTCCGGACCTGTTCTATGCGTACAGGTGGCGTCATTTTATCGAGATTATAAAAAACTATAATCTGTTTAAACGCCGGCAGTTCGTTATTTATTGCTGCGTAATAGCCGAAATACGAGTTTTCTAATCGTTTTCGACTTGTTCTGAATATTGCGTCTCAAACCCTTCGCGTAAAAATTTTGCAAAAAAAGTGAACTATACTAAGGCATTTTTTGTGGTTGAAATGTAATTTTGAAATGTAGAATCGGAAACGACTAGAAAACTCTTGTTTCTACTATAACGAAGCAAAGAATGACGAACTGCGGGCGTTTAAATAGATTACAATTTTTGCATAATTCAATAAAATGACACTACCTGATATGCATAGAACAGGTCCGGAATTACTTGAAAAGTTGTTTTTCTAGAATAACAAACCAATAAATGTCGAACTAAGCATGTTTTTGCATGAAGCAGTATAAAGTCCGAATTACGAGTATTCTAATTTTAACGGTCAATAGACCGTTTCATATTATCTTTGAGAATATGGACCATGAATGGTCACTCTTAGAAATAAATTAAGACTTATATTAAAACAACAATTTTTAATCTTTCAAATTGATGTATAATAAATTTTATAGATATCGTCCACTTGTTTACCAAACAAACCGTCAATCCAAAAGAAGACTTGAAGCAATGCATCGACACTTTATTTTATAAGCCAAGAAAGGCAGCCGAAGGCGAGACGGAGGCGCAGTCCACTCCTCCAAAGGTGCTGTGGTCGTTTTATTACACGGTTCCAGACACCTCGAATTTGCTACAATTTAACGAGATCTCTAAAAATATGTTAGTCTGTCCCGGTCCTGATATGGATTTGGATTACGATTCAACTATACAACAGGTAGTTTCTTTATTTAGTGAGTGTATGTTTAACATTTACTTGTTTTTCTCATTTTCAACAAAGGCAAAGAAAATATTTAATGAAATCTATCCCGATTTGGAATTTTTACCCCGTGCACCAGATCCCGAGGAAATTGTGATCGAGGGTGAAGATAACAATAATGTTGTGTTGGATGATGTTGCTGGTCAACAAGGAAATGAAGTTGAACATGACGATAAACGTGACGATAATGAGGAATAAATACAGGGTTATTTCCGAAGAATAAGTATTTAAGTTTTATTTAATACAGTAGGATCCGTTTTAAAATGATCATTAAATGTGAACATTTAATTTTTATCATAGTAAATATAACGCCGTAACGAGGGCACGAAGCGCCCATGGCGAGTGTCTCTTCCGCTACGCCCTCGTTAAGGCGTTGAATAAATAGGTAAACAATAGGTTTGTTAGTATTTATTTAAGAATTCGTACTTTTAGCAGATCCTACTGTATTTTCCTATTTATGCTTTAAAATGAAATTATTACATATATAGTTTTACTTTTTATATTTTAAATAATGTATGTGCACTATAAGCCTATGGGCGAACATTTAAAAATGTGAAATTGTCATTAATTCTTTATACCTAAATAAAACCCTATATTTATTGACTACATGTACGCATTGTTCAGTTGTAGCTTGTTTATCTGAAACTTTACTTTAGAATGCGATGTGAACTGATGAAAGAGTAAAACACCACTAACATTTTAGATGTATTTCATATTAAATATTAAATATATACAAAAGGACTGTTCTATACCCGGAATTATATGCAACACAAGACATTCCATTTCAGAGTAATAAAGTAGTAAAAAAACGACAATCGCTACAAAGTGCAGTTATTAACAATAACAGCCATCGTAATACGAGCATTATTCTAGTGCAAAAGCTTTTAATATATACGCGAGTATCCCTGTAGACTTTTGTAAAAACGGTTATTTGTACTGCTACAATTAAGTTTCGAACTTTCGTAATATTAAAACAATATACAAAAAATATACATTGAAAATATGCACATAAAATAATAAAGCTTAATTTACAATGAAACAATACTTTTGCTGTAGGTAAAGATGAATCAGAAATAATTACAAATTTAACGTTCTTTTATTTATGTAAAAAACATCATCTTATACGATACCTGTACAATTTGCTAATGAAAATATTGCACTTACGTTTGTAGAGATTCTCTAATATTATATAATAATCATTGTAATTAAAAACTTAACAAGTACAATATATTTAGAAGAAAGTATAAAATTAATATTATTTCTGATACACCCTATATAGAACTCGCAAGATTAATAATACTTTTTGTTAAACGTGAAATCCATTAGTTTTACCTATAGGCGTCTATTGCTCGTGTTATATTTAAAAATTGTGATGTAACATCACTTTAAATAATAATATCTTAAACACCGTCAACCTTTTCTGATAAAACTGCACCGATTTTAGTTTTAACAGAAAAAAATGCAGTTAATGTATAAAAAAAACGTGTCATACAAAAACTGCCCCAGATAAATTTATTACTACTAAATTATTTACACAAAATAATGTTTGTCATTCAAATTATTATTATACGATTTACACATGTTATCTCTTAGGCAAACATTATGCCACCACTTGAGCACTTCTTATTCATACTAAAAAATACATTTATATCACACATTCAAATAATATATAATTGTACTTAATTCGAAATAATTTTTTTCGAAAACCGAACGGTCCCCGCATTCCGGGCCAACATATTTTGTTTAAACACAATACATTTGGCACTTAATCATTATGCAACTAAACTGTGTGTAGTTCTGCAATGGGAGTGATTCTCTTGATGGGTGTCGTGGTTGTAATAGAAATGTATTATTCACGACAGCACGAGAAAATTCTAAAACTATTTCCACATAGTTAGCAATTCTATTTATAAACTCGTTTTGTAATGAAACGATAGTTTCGCTTTGACGCACTCTCATTTCCATTGTTATTCGACAAAGAAAAATTTAACTGGCGCACCGATAAAGTAGACAAAATATTTTAAAGTGAAGTGCCTGTGAAGGATGTGACTTAAAAAGTTTTTTAAAGTCGAAGATAAACCCGATCAAATTAAATTACCAATTAAATATAATAGAATTACCAATTTGTGTAGTTATGTAAATTTCTTTGGAAACGAAATAGCAAGAATTAGAATTAAATACAAAACGCAAGCGTAACATTTAAAAATATCAAATCTCTGTGAGGACGACTTTAATTATCATCGATCAATTGTGACGGATTTCATATTCAGTGCACTTTGAAATATATATTACATCCAAAACTAGTTTTAGAACGAAATACAATAAATTGACACTATTAGCAGTGAATTTATGCATCATGCCTCGTTCGGAAAGTTGATTATTAGAAAACACGACCCATACAAACATTAATAGTGTTGTTAATAAACAATTTACGAAATCATTGACTGTGCAGTCTCCCTTGTTTCAATTTCGATTGTGCCGTAACTGTCGGCACTCCACCTTTCGGCACGGCGCCCACTATTCGTACTCTTGTTACTTGTCGACTATCACTGAACTGAGGCGGCGGCGCTAATACGGTTTCGGTCGTTTGGCTGACTCCGGCTTTCACGTCGAATTCTGGAGGCGGAGGTAGACAGAAATCTTCTTTTTCGTCCGAATCCGCCTCGATGGGTGGTGGTAACTGAGCAAGCGAAACTGCATTCCTCGAGAGCCCTTTGTCAATTCGAAAAACGCTTAATAATCACTAAATCATCAATTTCGATCAAACTTACCGGTTAATTGCCTTTGAGTTTTAGGCGAAGGCAAAGTCATGCTATTGTGCTGCTCGTGAGTCATCTTGTCATTGAATTCCGACGACCCGATCGGCACGTCCTGATCGGAACTCACTCCAGAAGAACTGTTGTCCGCATCTTCGACGATGGCGCTATCTCTAGGTTTCTTTAGGAAATCGTCAGGATATGATTTTGAAGACTTCAGCAACGTCCTTCCCCTTTGGATTTCTTCAACGCTAAAACTGTGCGGCACGGAACTGCTTCCCGAACTACTGCCACTGAAAATAGATAAAAAAAACCCTTTGGTATCATTTAACCTTTGATGGCCCAAAGTTCCAAAAATGGAACATATCTTTAAAACAACACTGCTGGAGTTGGATCTAATCAATTGATTTGATATTTTGAATATGTATGGTGGAGATGTTAAACTTTGACAATACTTTGTTAATACTCATGATGATATCTTTTCTGCATTTGTGGTTGTTTTGTTTTATAATTCTGCATTTTTATGAAATTTCAATGGATTTCATATCATTGCATTTATTTTGTATTGAAATAAAATATTTACTTTTTTCATTGTTTCATTTTGTTCCCACATGTTTGGGCATATGTATTTCTATTATGAGTTATGCATGTTTAAATGTCCATGTTCCATTTTTGGAACATTGGGCCCTTCAGGGTTCGAAGTTTTAATTTTTGATTTTTTCAGATAATTTTCTTGTTAGAATGTCAGTTCGTCGTTATTTAACTGTGCAGGAAGTTGTTGAGAGAATCGAAGCTGATCCAGAAATCCAAGAAGCTGAGATTGCTATTCTTCCACCTTTTGATAATCTGGAAGCATCAGATGTTGAAGATATCGATGATAATGACCTCGACCCTATAGAACCGGCTGATGTATGTGGAGAACTTGAGGTGCGAACTACCAAGATGGCACCAGATTCTGGAGAAAGTAGTGGTGATGAAGTATTAGCTGACTTGTTGGAGGAACCACGCCGAAAGAGACAGAAAAAATTGCAACAGAGAATTACACCAAAATGGTCGACCAATGCTACATTTTCAAAGCCACTGGAATCAGCCATCCCTCTGAGACTCGCCGAAATTCGGCCTGATTTGATTCCAAAATCACCATTTGAACTTTTTGTCGAAGTTTTTGGGGAAGATTATTTCACCCATTTGGCTGAAATGTCAAATCTGTATGCCAGACAAAAATTATCCATGTTGAATGCAGATAGCAACGAAATAGTGCGATTTCTAGGGATTTTGCTATTTAGTGGCTATCGCAGTGTTCTTAAAGAAAAGTTCTACTGGGCTACAGCTGAAGATTTGAGCAATAATATCATTCCCAAAGTGATGAGTAGAAAGCGATTTTTAGAAATAAAACAGTACTTCCATTTGGTTGACAATGTGCATTTGAGCAGCGGCAAAGCAGCGAAAGTTGCTCCATTCTATGATCACTTATCAACGCAATTCACTAAAATTGCTGGTGTCTTTTCCGAGCACCTGAGCATTGATGAATCGATGGTGCCATACTATGGTCACCACAGTTGCAAAATGTTCATTCGTGGTAAGCCAATACGCTTTGGCTACAAAGTGTGGATGATGTGTAGCCCTGATGGTTATCCATTTTCGATGAAAATTTACACTGGCAAGGATGATGCTAATGAAATTATGGAAGGTCCCCTGGGTAGCTGAATCATTCTTCACTTAGTGTCAGTTGTTGAGGATCCTAAATGTCATTGTTTATTTTTTGATAATTTTTTCACTTCCTACGAATTGATGACAAATTTGAGCAGTCAAGGATTTCGAGCTGTTGGAACTGTACGTGATAACCGCACTTCAAAATGTCCACTTGTTCCTGTGAAAGAGTTTGCTAAGAAACCGAGGGGAGACTTCGAAGTTCAAGGTGATGGGCAGGTTGTTTGCATTCGATGGAATGATAATAGTGTGATAACAATAATGTCTAATTGCACAACACATTTGCCATTGCAAAGTGCCAATCGGTATTCAGCCAAAAAAAAAATGTAAGAAATCTATCCAACAACCTAAGCCGATTGCTGATTACAACAAAGGTAAATTTTATAGATTTACTTTCTAAAAGGCTTTGGAAAGCTTTTTTAGTTTCAGTTGTTTGGACATGTATTTACAATCATAATTCTTATCCAACTTGTTTCTTTTGAGGTATGGGTGGTGTAGATTTGCTCGATCGTTTGATGGGAACATACAGGCCAAAACTGCGATCAAAAAAATGGCGGTGGAACTTATTTTCCAATGGGTTGAACATGGCTGTTGTGGCAGCTTGGCGCCTTCATTGCCACTTGATTGGTAAAGATGCCATTTCCCACTTAGAATTCCGAAGGGAAGTTGCAATTGTTGCAATGAAAGTTGGTTTGAGCGCACTTCGCCAAAGACGGGATGGGCCTGCTGCTGCAGTTCAGTGCTGATGTGCGAGCTTCCAGTGCAAACCACTTTTTGTCCAACATTTCACAGGGCCGTCGCAGTGTTTGTTCCAAGAATACAACAAAGTGGTGCGAATTTTGTGGAAAACGTCTTCATGAGCGCTGCTTGTTCCACAAGGTTTGAAAAAATCTGACTAAATTTGTCTAGTGTGCTTCATTTTTTCTTCATGTGAAATGTTTTGAGAATAAAAATATATTTTGATCAAGTTTTGTATAGATTTGAACATGACAACAATTTACATTTTTTTTTGCAATTACTATTAATTTCACACCTCGAATGTCCCAACGTTCCAAAAATGAAACATGCCACATTTCATTGAATATTGAAGATACCAAGATGAAACTTTTTGAGTATCATATTCATATTCCTTGCATCAAAATACCATAAGGTGGATATGTTTGGAAGAGTGTTTCAGTATGTGGGCCTTCAAAGGTTAAAACACAATGTAATCGCCGTTTCACCTACCTTGTGTTGCTGTTACCACTATTTTCAACGGGATGAAGGTGTATCGCGGCCAATCTCGACGACACTTTGGTCGGCCTTTTATGGTCATCTTCGCTTTCTGCTTCAGATCCACTGCAGCTGTAGTCCGGCTCGGGAATCGGGGGAGGACCGCCCGTCTGAGGGAGTATTATTAATGTGCTTGGCGGGTTTGTGTTGTTCAGACGTTTCTTCCTTTCTCTTGTTCCTATTAATTCAGATTTTAAATCACATTTACTGAGTCGATGCTCGATGCAATGCAATTTCAGTAATTATCGAGACTATATTACGTCGAGCAAGTTTAGTAGAAACAAGTAAACTTGCTCAATATAATTTTTTTTGGTGATGTAATCGAACCACTTTCGTGAGTACGCTGCGCATCATATAAGTGTGGTACACTTAAATTTTGTCAATGTAAATCAGACTATGCTTTATATCTGTTGTAATTTTATAGTACTTAACATTGTGGCGTTAATGTCAAGACACTCGAGTAATTGGGAATTATTTAAAATGTTTCCTATATGAGCCCAAAAGACTACGGAAACTGTATAACTGACATCGTTAGTCCTAAAGCGTATAACTTACAAACAATTCCAGCAAACAATTTTTAAATTTGATTAATTAAAATGGCTAAATTAAACTAATAATGTTTTAATGTAAACGTGTTCTAAAATAACTTAAGTATGTGAAACTGGACGTAATTATTTACAACAGCATGTTACTCAAACAATTCAAAATTCTTCTCGCCTAATTTATCGCCGCTACCGACCACAAATGTTTTCAAGTGATACGAAAAGAAATCCACCGCGAAATTTAAAAGTTGTTTGCTGGGGGATACGTTAAAACAAGATTAACTTGCACAACTAAAAAACACGATTTTTGGCTCACAAGATAACCATATTTATAAGACGCGCAATGCACTCAACACAACTAGATTTAACATAGGAAATTAAAACTCGCGTAACTTTTTAACCATTTATTTCTAACAGTTGATTAAACTGATACCGATCGACTCAACTCATCCAATAAACTCGAAATATTCTATGGTGTCTGCAAGTTGTGTACAAAACAAAATTGTAACTTCAATTTAAAAATAAAAATTTCAAGAAATGCATGCATTCCCATGTTTTCAACAGTAATTTTGAATTTATTGCGGTTTGTATGTAAACTATTTATTATCCACAATGTCGAATGTTTCAACTTTTACCAACTAATCGTAAGAATTGAAGTGAAACAAATGTTCAATGTGTATAGTAAAGCTATGCATCGTTCAGGGGTTGAATACATGCTCGCATACAAGATAGCTGGTGTATTTTCTTAGACCTCAAAAAAATCAAGATACGGTGCCCTGCGTTATAAATTCAATTTCAAATGCACTTCAAAGCGAATCGAACGATCAGATTAAAAAGCTATGCAAAGCAATAATAAAAATAGATTTTCACATTTCGTCGGTCAAACATCGACAAATTTGGACGTGTGAATAAAACACAGTACCTGCAGTGGAATGCGAACGGGAAGCTCGTATAGGTTGAGCGTATGGATTCGTGTTTTTGCCAGATGGCGTGGAAGTGTTAACAGGCTTGAAAGTAGAGCTAGTGCGCATGCTATGTGATTTGCGGACTTGCGGCCTCGATGAATGCGATGGTAGACTTCGAGATCGATAGCCGACCGTTTTCATGTCTTCAGGTGAAGCATATAATTTAGCACTTGATGTTGGTCTAAATGAAGATGCTACACCTGATCATCGAGCATATCAAAGAACGTTATATGGAAGTCTTCGAAATGCAAATAAATGACTTACCTTCATCCGACATATCTTTATTTGTTAAGTTGTCATACTCTAAAGAAACTCCCCGAGAAATCTCTACTTTTATTACTTGACCAACAGGAGGTGGCGGAGGGGGATGGTTAGGTGGCGGTAGAATATTCCTATTTAAACCGAGCATAGTAACATCTTCTTGGCTGCGATGACCCTTCGACGAAAATCCGTTGCTGACGAATATTTCCTGGTTTGCTAAATCCGGCGTGCTATGGAAATCTCTTCTTAATTCTGTCCCAATATTGAATATATTCGAAAATCGTACCCTGGCACTCTGAAAGATATTACGATTACGATATTACATTTAAAAATTTTGAGATTGTTAACTAACTTTATTTTTGCTCCTTTTCATCTCGGCAACGCTCGCATAAACTCGACTACTAGTTGATTTAGCTGGAGAACCAGGATGACTGAGAGTATTCGATCCGCTTCGGAAATGCGAGCTGCTCATGAGAGTCGGTTGATTGCTGTTACCTTCGCCACGTTGTCTTTGGAAGAGCTCTTCTAATTCTGCCGTCGTGATACGATTCGACGTGGGTCGTTGTCTAATCGAAGCAGTACGTAGTTGAACAGGCGTCGAATTGTTCGTGCCGCCGGGCGTCGTTTGATGTATCGATTCTGCAGAACTGGATTTAGTCATGTCGTCGGTTTCTTCTTTTTCACCGCCTGCTTCTAATCGGAACAGGTAAATTGAAAAACTTCGCTCGTATACGTGCGACTTACCCAATCCGGCAACCATGCTTTTCGCTCTTGCCCGACCAACGGTAAGAGTAGTTTTAGGATCTCTTCTGGGAGGCAACGGAGCATTTACAGCACGACCGACGTTTCCGCAGTTACCGTATTGATAACTTAACTTGCGAGGTAAAGTGGCACATTGCCTATTCGTCGGAACCTCCATTGCACCACCAGGAAGTGCCACGGACGATTTACTACTAGGAAGCATGCTGGGCGTCACGGGTGGTCCTAAGGATACGACGGTCATCGAAACTAGATCGCCCGATTTCCGTATCAAATCGACCACGTGCTCGTGCGATGCAGACGAAACGTCTTCATTGTTTATTTCTAGGAGAAAATCCCCCTTTCGAAGACCTGCTCGGTCCGCCACTCCTCCCGGATCTACGTCATCCAAATATTGCAATGCCGGACATTTTTCCGAAGGCGTCAGTTCCATCAGCGGCGAGGTGGCTTTCGCTCCGCGCAAAATGAATCCGAACCCCTTGCGTCCCCTGTGAAGGATGACAGTCCTTGGTTCTGCCGGTAGTAATCCGGTAACTCTGGGGGGCGAAAAAATGAATTTTTGATCGGCCAACACTCGCGACTCGTAAAGACCATCACTTACGTTTTCTTTAATCTGGGAGCCGTGGCAAAATGTTTCGCCGACGTTTCCCTTCTGCCGATCACTCGGCTGTTGCTGCTGTTCGGTCTGCTTGGGAATTTGGCGTCGCAAGCTATCATCATCGGCGCCTGGATGTTGTGGTGTCGTAAGCGTACTTCTTGCACGCAATGAGGGGGAAAAAGGCCGGTTTTCCGCCGCCCCGTTTTTATCGTGCCTTCGAGGAACCCATCGTCCGAGGCTCCCGTAACTGTCGACGAAAATGTAATTGTTTTGCAAAATTAAATGTTTAATCAAACTCTATAAAATGATGGGGTTTTTAATAATTTGATGAAGAAAGGACCCCGCAATTATTAGATGTAAATTAGGTTTCCGTCAAATTGTCTAATTTTTTGATATATTACTCTATACATCCTCCCGATCAAAAGTCCCAATGGGCATAAAGTCCCAAGGACTCGAAATTTTGAGCTACTGACCTTCAAAGTTCAACGATCTTGCCTTGAAAATAGTTTAGTAACACTTTTGGCCACCAGGTGGTATAGGATTTTCTGCAATAGAGTAGCTCTCTTAAAAGCTTAATAAAAGAGCTCGCTTCTATGATAAATGACTTACTCGCTACAGATTATTAGCAACACACAGAATTAGTTTCTTTTTTACTTAGGCACATTATGGCACATCGTATTCGATGTTTTGTTTGTAATGATCAATTTCCTTCTAGAGTCATGAGGATTGTTGTTAATTTCAACAATGAAAAGATTGAAATCGCGAAACATCATAGAAAAGAATTTGATCACCAACATGTCGAAATCAATAATCACACTCGAGTTTGTATTAATTGCGATGAAATAATAAAAGCCGATTTGGAAAACATAAACAATCCTGGATGTTTACGCTTACAAGTTATAAAGCAAAAGTCGACAGCCTGTTGCTTTATATGTAACAATATTGAAGGTGATCTTCATCATCTTTCTGTCAAGGCAAGAGTAAAAATATACTTTGACACGAATATATATATATATACCTATTTCTAGTCGTGTATGTTATGTCCATCTTGACGATAGAATGCATCTGCACAATTTTTTGTATGGTGGTTTGAAATCGATAAATAGACCAATAAGATTAGCAGGTTCAGAAGTTGTCAACTTTTTTGTTGAGTTACGCAGAGTAGCTACATTACCCAGAGGAGATAAATTCATGGAAGAAAATGATTTAACGGACGCTGATTTCTATACGATGACTTCTTTGACAAAGATTCAATTTGAACAGCTCTACACTTATTGTGATCCGGTTCAAGATGGACATCAACAACACTTTGTTAAAAAGAAAGATCTCCTTTTATTTTTGTGCAAATTGCGTCAAGGTTTAACTGATGATTTTTTGCGTGTAATTTTCACTTATAAGAGTCGCCAATCCGTTAGCGTGACAATAAGCATTGTTCGAAAATCGCTAATGCTGCGATTTGTGCCTGAAAACATAGGCTTAAACGCTATTACTCGTGAGGAATTTATAAATCAACATGTCACGGATTTTGCCAATGAGTTGTATAATCCCAATCCTAATAATCCCAAGGTTGTTGTCATTGTAGATGGAACGTTCACTTATATTGAGAAGTCAAGTAATTGCAAAACGTTGCGGCAATCCTTTTCAGTTCACAAAGGTCGACACTTAGTTAAGCCCGTTATGTTGGTTGCCCTTGACGGTTACATTTTGGATGTACAAGGCCCTTACTTTACAGACCATCCCAATAATGATGCAGCCATTCTTAGAAATGAGTTAGATTTGAATATAAATGGAATAAAAAATTGGTTTCAACCGGGTGATATATTTATTGTTGATCGTGGATACAAAGACGTTATTTCTTATCTTAATGATGAAAATTATATAAGTAAAATGCCTGCTATTTTAGAGCCACCACAGCGACAATTAACAACTGAACAGGCTAATGAGTCAAGAGTGGTTACGATTCAAAGATGGATTGTTGAATCAAGAAACGGACACATAAAATCTATTTTTCAGTTTCTTGATGGAATTCTTCGTAGAGCTCATGTACTGCATTTAAAAGATTTTTATCTAATATGTGGTGCATTAATAAACAAGTACCATGAACCTATTAGCATGCAAGGAAAATCTCCTGAATTAGCTCGAAAAATAAAGGAAAGGATACACGAGCCAAATATAGTACAAGCATACGTAGAACTAGAAAACTTAGCACGAAGAATTGCAGTTTGGACTAAACTGGATGAAATAGAACTTCAAGGATTTCCAATATTAGATCTGAATTATTTGAAATCCCTAACTTTAGGGGTATATCAGTTAAGCTTATCACCATCATACATTCAAGATAAACTAGATCATGATGGAACTGAAGTTTTCGAATTAGATGAGAATATAGAAATGCCAGGTCTAATACGTATTCGAATATACTCGCGGTTTCGGAATGCTACCAAGTACCAACTATGGATTGCTTTTGAGCAAGATTTTGATGAAGAATTTAATCAAGATGGACCAATCACAGGATATTACAGTACGTGCAAATCTGGCGCTCGAACATTGGGATGTTGTGCTCACATAGCTAGTGTCCTGTGGTATTTAGGATATGCCAGACATCAAGGTAATATAAGATATCCCGACCAAGCCATGCTCAACTATATTCAGGATGCGGCAGGTAGGTGGAACAATCTTGAGAATAATGAAGAAATGGAAGATGACGCGAATGATGAAGAAATGGAAGATGACGCGAATGATGAAGAAATGGAGTCACTCAACAGCAAGATTATTAGAAATAATGTTTAGAGTTATATTGTGCATTAAAAAATCATTTTTTATAGCTGAACTTTGCGTGTTCGCAGTTTCCACCCTCTTCCACCCCTATATCTATTTCTTGTCTATCTCTCGAGGGCGAGGACGAATTATTGAGCGAATTGATAATGAGAAATAATAATGAGATTTATTTTGCATATAAAAAAATCATTTCAAATAGTTGCTTTTGAGCTTACGCGGATGCCACCCCCTTTCTACCCCTAAATCAACCCCTAGCGTAAGGGAGGATGAATATGTCTCATAGTCATTCTTCCTACTACCATCCTTGACAGGGTGAGAAATATTCAACATGTTAATCTAGTATTAATCCACAGATCCCACTACTTGATTGATAGCACCTGTGAATTATTACATAGGCAAGACGTTGAACTTTGAAGGTCAGTAGCTCAAAATTTCGAGTCTTTGGGACTTTATGCCCATTGGGACTTTTGATCGGGAGGATGTATAGAGTAATATATCAAAAAATTAGATTATTTGACGGAAACCTAATAATTGCGGGGTCCTTTGATGTTTGCGCCATATGGCGCATGGTGTTTCAATATAACATGTACATGTATGAAGTATCAAAAATGCCCTACCTTCAATAATATCACCTTCTCGAATGTTGAGGTGTCCTTCTAATTTGGTCGAATATGTTTCGGTGCACACCACGGTCGCACCAGGCATCGACAAGCTACCGTTGGTGGTGTCGGAGTTTGCGGTGCCAACTCCGGAACTGTCGCTGATAATGTCGCTCGTGTCTCCTAGGCTCTTCTCTGTAACACCCAGCGCAAGCACTGAGTAAATAAAAACAATCAATTTCGCACGTATATGCATGTCCTTCTTTTAATTTAATTCCGATTGACAAGTGAAAAAACGTCTAGGGTACAGGTAATTAGCCATTCAGTATATTTTGAAACATATATTAAAATACAGATGCAATGCAAATGCACATGAACATGCCTTAATGGTAATACTTAATATATAGGTAATCGAGTAAGATAAAATGAATGTACGTACCGGTAACGATACTAGCAGTGTCTGTCTCGTGACCAGCAGGAACGCTTCCCTCGCTTAGGCTAGAACTGGCCGAGCTGAATGGGGCTGAGGAACGGTCGCTAGGACAAGGAGAGGGAGGCAAGGCAATACAGCTCATCGAAGGGGCTCGAGGCAGCCAGCCTATAGCAGACCGCCGCTTCGGGTTATAACTTGGAGGACCACGAAATGGGACTGGAAAGATAGCTATGATTCTAAAAAGCTGCCGACATTAATGATGAGAACATTTGTATCAATGGAAACTTAGTATGATTAGTAAGTTAAATTAAAAAAAAAAAAAACAAACTAATAACAATAATAATGTTAATCCAGCAGCACCAAACATGGCTTTTATATAGTTTCTACGGTATTATACTGCAAAATAAAACATTTTAGAAGAAACAAAATTAAGCCACATTTACTGTCGAAATTCAATCTAACGTGTTAATGCAAATGCATTATATAATGATGTAAGACGGGACAATGAGGGTTATTTACAACAGGGACCTGAAATTTACTCACAGCATCGTGTTTTGGTATAGAAATAGATAATAAGTATATCTTGCAATCGATCATGCAACTGTTTAACAATTTCAATTTGTATATTTATAATAAACAAATGTCATGCACTTAATTTTGAATTGTATATTATTACATATCGGATTTTATAGAGTATCTTCTAAAACAATCACTTTATACTGTAGAAGCGAAAGCACGGTTAATCAGTACATTGGCTAGTTTGTCGATTTCACTATTTTTCCTTAGGGAAACCATAAAACTATAAAGTGATGGATTTAAGAAGCACACTTTCCTTAACCTACCCATTCAATAAAGAAACAGCAAGACATGCCTCAAAATAAAACCAAATTAGATTAAACACGATTAATCGGTTTTCAAAAGTTTTCTAATAAAATCGTGCCCAATTTCAAACACAAATAATTTCGAATTATCAAGTACGTACCGACATCTTCGTGCCTGAAACGTTGAATAATTTCGGCTAATTCCATGTTTCCGGCAATGACGGCCACCTGATAAGGTGTCTGATTGGCATAATTTAAGGCTTGGCGATCGGCCCCACGAAAAAGGAGCTGTCTTGCACACGATTCCTGATTATTTACGGCGCACACGTGCAGCGGCGTGTTTCCCGATGCGTTTCGTGTGTTCATGTCGGCCCCGTAGAACAGTAGGAACTCTAGATGCTGCAGAAGGCCCGTTCTGCACGCCTAAAATGCAGAAATTGCGAGATAAAACGATTTCGCAAATAATCATTGTTGTGCGACGATTTTTGCGCGTTTGAATATTTCGTTTTGGCGCCAAAAATAAACTGGTACTGGGTACGCCTGATTTCGAACGTCATCTACCACATACGGCAAAGGTAAATGGGCACGACGAAAATTACCGAGATTCGTGGCAATTTTACTCGGAAATTCGTTGCAACATTAAAATTTCCAGTTTGATATACAAACAAAAACTCGTACGTGCCTACGAGGGTCGTTTTTTGTTTTCAAACAACCGACGTGTCATAAAAAAGAGCAAGTGTACACGAAAAAAGGATTTTATTACTAAAAGTTATGTACACTTATGGTTTGCTTTTCGACATAATCACCTTGGAGATTGAGGCATTTGTCGCACCTGCGGACAAGCTTTCCAATGCCCTTTTCATGAAATGATGCCGCCAATGAATTAAAATGAGTCTTGACGTTGTCTTGAAATTATTCCTCGTTAGTTTGGAAGCGCTGCCCTCCTAGTTACTTCTTCTAGGTCGGGACTGTATGTCGGATGACCGATGCCTTCATCATGCACATCGGTTCGGCCATCTTTAAAGTTTCTGCACCATAAAGTTTTCTCCATACACTCGGCTCATTCTACGATGAATTTCTGCTGCACTATTCCCTTCTGCTTGCAGGAAACGAACAACACTTCGCAATTCGCACTTGGCGGGAGAATCAATCGTGGCCGCCATCTTTGCGTGGCTGCAATTCAGCTCAAAATGGCGCCAAGGACTCGGCAATGACAGAGCATGTGGTGGGGGGGAAGATGCGCAGTCGCTCACTGCGCACACTGACCACCTGCCGCTCGTCTAACGTTTACGCTGAGCGATCGGAGGTCGAACAAAAAAACAACCCTCGTATTTTATAATAAATATTATTATGAAATGTACTTGGAGAATAACTAGCTATCTTAGTGGTTGATTAAGTAAAATATGTTAACACGGCTACAAAAGCATTGAAAAGTATCGTAGAAGACGTCGGCGCAGACTCACGTGGCGATAAAAAAAAACCCATAAATACACCTACTTATTTGTTTTATCGTTAAATTATCGCATTAAATACTATTCCATTTATTTTAGTTTCACCATTTCATTTTGTAGTGCTTTATGTAGGGTAAAGTATACAATTGTTGGCCAGGAGACAGTGATTGGCCACTTAAATTATTTATAATGTTATTAGTATATGAGATATTTTGTCAGGTACGATTTATTTACTATCGGATGTTGATAACATTGCTCAACATATATTCCAAGTTTCGTGTTGCTAAATTGGTACATGAGTGTGTTAGTTGCATTTATTGTGCTACATATCTTGTTTTGTCTGTAATTGAGGTAAATCTTACGAATTTACTAAGAATCTTACAACGGTTTTCATATCGTAAAGTAGTTATCTGTGTAACGAATGATCAAACTTTGTGTTTGTATTAAATTATTAATCATTTTTGCAAGTTCTGAACGCTTAAAAGTTACATAGGTTATAAATATAGGCACCAATTTATTATGCCAATTACTGTGTTTAATAATTAACCTAAAAATAGTTATTGGCCAGCCGACTAATTACTGTACAAAAATACAAATATTTTATTTATCACATATTTTTGCTACTTTTATATAAATAACATACTGGTGAAGTAACTAATAGTTTTTATTTTCCGAAGAAGGTATAAACAGTAGTTGGCCGGGGGCCAATGATTGTAATTGATTTGTGGCCAATTACTATCATAATTATATAAGTAGGTAGTCATATTTATACTTACTCTTGTAATTTGCTCTTTCTAGTTTACACTTAATCAGAAAAAAAAATGTCAAAAGTATCTGAAGGTTCTTTGTATCGTAAAAAATATAAAGAAGAAGCTATTACCAAAGCTCTCACAGACATCGAAAATGGTATGAGTCAAAGAGAAGCTTCTAAAATATATCATATTCCTCGAGCAACTCTTCAGTTTCGATTTAGTAATAAATTCACTAAAATTTCTCACGGACCCAGACCAATATTAACTTAGGAAGAAGAAACACTATTGGAAAATTGGATTTTGGTGTCTCAGCGGAAAGGGTTTCCGCTTAGGATTGAAGATGTATGAAAAATTTTCTCGACGCAAGTCCCAGGGATAATCCATTTAATAACAATCTTCCTGGGAAAGGATGGTACACGGCGTTTTTAAAACGTCATCCAAACATTACACTAAGAACATCGGAGGGAATAACAGCAGCTAGCTCAGTTATAGCCGAGTTATTAGAAAATGGTTTTCTGCTGTAAAGACTTGAACAACAGTTCACAGACATACTAGAAGATCCTAGCAGAATATTCAATGGCGATGAGACTTGCTTTTGGCTGTGTCCTAACAACAAGAAAGTACTTGCACCAAGAGGGGCAAGAAACGTTTATGAGATACAGCACCACCCTAAAAATAATCTAACAGCTGCTCGCGGAGATGTAACCCCACCTATGGTTATCTATGCTTACAAGAGGTTACCATTCGATATCTTGAAATCTGTTCCAGATAAATGGGGAATCGGGTGCAGTGATAATGGGTGGATGAAAAACCATTTGTTCTACGAGTACGTCGGAAATATTTTCTATCCATATTTAAAAGAAATTAATGTAAAGTTTCCCGTTTTATTATTTGTCGATGGTCATTGCACTCATTCGACATATGAAATTAGCGAACTGTGTTCAAAATTACAAATAATTCTAGTAGCGCTTTATCCCAATGCAACTAGAATTATGCAACCAGCCGATGTGGCAATATTTAAACCTCTCAAAGAAGGCTGGAAAAAAGGTGTGTTAGATTTTCGGAGAGAGCACCCCAGTGAAGTTGTAACAAAAGAAAAATTTGCACCAGTCTTAAAAACGGTGATTGACAACATAAAACCAGAAACAGTACAGAATGGTTTTCGTGCTTGTGGACTGTACCCTTGGAATCCCTCGGCCATTGACTACAGTAAATGTACTGGTAAAAACAAAAAAACAAGTAGCACCGAAAACATCAACTATGATACAAATGTCATTACTCTTAAAACATTTAACAAAATTATTGGAGAAAAAAAGTTGAAATGTTCAACAATTTTAGCGAGAACGCTGTACACACTGAAATTTTTTTAACAATGTTCTATGTATATAAAGAATTTTTCAAAGCAAAACAATCTGAAGAGACCCAATTTGATATCACTCGAGACTTATTAAGTGAACATTTGGAAACAAACGCTAAGGTTGATGACATTACGAGTCATTTAAACGATGAACAAATTCAATAGGTGATCACAACTGCTGAGTACATTAACAATTAAACTGAATTTAATATTGAAAACATTTCAATTATAATAGAGGAAAATGAAAATTATAACTTTAACATACCTAGCATTTCATTAGATTGCAAGGACAACGTTCTAAATACATCAATGCTCAATGATTTTATAACTTGGCCCATAACTCCTGAAAGAAAAGGGAAACGAAAATCAGAAAAGTTGCCGTTTGTATTGACCTCATCAGTTAGAAAAGAAGCGGAAAAAAAGAAAATAGCACTAAAAAAACTGAATTGCAAAAACAAATACGAAAAGCTGAAAGATTAGAGAAAAGGCACATAAAAGAGGAACTTTCTATCAAGAAAGGAAAACATATTAAAGGAAAGAAGAAAGTAATGAAAAATCCAAAAATGCAATAACCATAATCAAGACCAAAAATTTAATTGGGAAAGAAAACGAAATACTAAGGATACTTGAAAATAGTAAGAAAACATACGAAAAAGTGGATGATATCAACAAAAACTATGAACCTAAAACTAAAGATGCCTCAGGATGTCTCACCAAATGTAATTCAAGAGTGTAATTTTAGTATGATTAAAAATGACTGTCAATATAAACCTGGAATAATTGAAAATAAAATTATAGATCCATATAAAACTAAGACAACTGTTTTACTTACTGTTTTGTACTAAATAATTATTTTACTAGTCGACTTATTAATTATATCTATTAGTAAAATAGTTTTACTATTTAGTAATAGTAGTAAAATAGTTTTTACTAATATTAGGTATGTATTGTAGGTATCCACATCTCCAAATCTTGGTATTTTTTATCAGTTTATAGAAAATACCTACCTACCTACCTATCAAAATTAGGTTTTACAACTAAATTATGTATAAAATTTATTAGTGGCCAATCAATGTCAACTGGGATGCTAATTACTGTATTGAACGGGCCAATAACTATATTATTGCAAAAATTTTACAATAATCTTGATTTGAATTTTAAAGATCATTTTAAAGCTAATGTTTTTATTCATCAGTGTAAAATTTAAAGTTTTTTTCATCACTTGGCAAAAACATTAAAATGGTTACTATTAAGTGGTAAAAAAAAATAAATCAAACAACAATTCATATTCCTTAAGTGGCCAATAACTGTATACTTTACCCTACTCTAAGGAAAACTGGTCTGTAAATACATATAATACCATTACAAAGACTCGGGGGAAGTCCAACATGCGTGACATTTTAGATTAGGCAACCCAACGTACGTACGATCGTTAGTAACTTCTTTCTGCCGTTAGAATAACCTTCGTTAAAATAACGGCACATAAAATTTAACGTTCTAAACTAAAATGTAATAGAGAATACTTATTCTTCAATAGGTTACCATTATTTCGACATTTCTCTGTTGTTGGTATACTCAATAATTAAAAATTTAATTCATCGCGTAAATTAGAACATAATAAAAACAATATTAGAGTTTATCGAGCAGGATTATGAGGAAATTGATAAAGTAAACCAATTGAAAAAATTACCAAACGTTAAATTAAAAAAAAAAAGTAGGCAACCAACACTACGCAAGTGGTCACACGGTTGCAAAACTTTCAATTCCGTTTTGTATCAACGATATTATTTAATTGTTGAAGAACATTAATATCGGATGGGGAGAACTGCAAATATAATAACTGAAATAATCGTTCGATTGCAACGATTGGTGTTACGAGATCGACAATCGAGTTAATATATCTGGCACCGCATAACCAGAACTTGTCCTTCAGACCTATTTTTCTCGTCGTCAATTGAAACGAAAAGAACAAATCCTAAATCAATTCTTCGAGTGTCGATTGAAAAATAGTAATAAAAGTAAAACGTTTGCGAATTTATTACGTGTCGCAAACGGTCGCTGTACTCTTGAACACGAAACAATCGACAGTTTCTATTAAACGTCTAGAACTCATAACGAGTATAATATACTTGTTGATTGGGTTACTCTAAATGCAATTTCTATTTTCCATTTAGCAGTTCGCCGTTCGCCGTAATTGCCATAAATCCATAAAACGTTATGGAGTAATTAAGAACCAATTTCCGTTGCCTAAAGCGCTTTACTTGTAATTAAGTCTCAAATATTGCGCGAACGAGAACTCCCAATAATTAAGAGCAAATTGTCCGCGAAAGGCCGGAATTTTAGTATTTATACAAACTAACGTAACTGGACGGTTGCACAATTTTTTATCAACAACGTCGACGCGGTTTTCAAGAGATTTACTTTAAAATAACGAACCTGATGGACTTCCTGCCACCCCTGCAGATCCTGAGCACCGATGCCGGCGTGATCGTGAAGTAACGTCTCGGTAAACTGCGGATCGACGTTGTGTGTAATTGATAAGTATAGGGGCGTTAATCCTTTCCCGTCCTTATAGTTGGGGGATGCTCCCAGTTCCAAGAGGGTCTTCATGGCTTCCAAGGTTTTATGCTCGATCGCTCGATGCATCGCCGTCGCCCCGTCTCGAGTCCGATAATCAAGAAGAGCGCCACCGTTCACTAATGCTATTAAAACTTTCGCCGGCTTCTTGGTACCCGTGGCGACGGTTAACGGAGTTTCTGAAAATCGAAGAAAGTTTAAATTACTTACGATTGACAAAAAGTCATAAATAAGGCGCGTAGGGCGGTATTTTAATTGATATTTCGGTCCCGAACGAACGACACAATTAAATTGAACGGTTAAAGTTTGATTAGAAACGGGGAGGGGGCGGGGGAGAGGCTCGATAATTTTGAAAACGCGCTCGTTTCGGCCAAGAGCCGGATAGATTTTTCTCGATTCGACGAAGTTTACCAGCTGGAACCGCGCAAAATAAGTTAAAACGCGGGGGACGGACCTCGCGTTTCGGGAGTCATCGATGGCCGAAATTATTTCCGGCTCAGAATTGGCGAGTCAATTGGCGAACAATTGCACGAACGGGATGTGCGCA
This sequence comes from Rhagophthalmus giganteus, assembly GCA_036326145.1. NCBI lineage: Eukaryota > Metazoa > Arthropoda > Insecta > Coleoptera > Rhagophthalmidae > Rhagophthalmus > Rhagophthalmus giganteus. Next base: position 26,622 of record JARFJA010000036.1, read on the forward strand.
TCTTCTGCAATCGAGTCGCGAATTCGGGGATATCCTGCGAATCGTCCGTTCCATCCAAGTAAATGTTGTACGTTAAATATATTTTATTGCACGCCTACTAGTTCCAATATTTGCTGTTTCCTTAAAGTTCCTATGGACAATTAGCGATGACTACTATATGAACAAATAAGGCGATAAGGAACATAAGGACAATGGCTGGACGAAGAGAATTCCACCGACCACCGATGGACAGACGACCTCAAAAGAATCGCAACCAACTGAATTGCAACACGGCCCGGGATAGAGAAAACTGGAAACGTCTCGAGGAGGCCCATGTCCAGCAATGGACAGAAGCGGGCCGATTGATGATGACGATGATGCTAATAATGTGTGCCAATAAAGTAGCTGGACAGAAGTAAATTGCAATTATATCTGTATAGGTGTGTTTATTTCATCTACTGTTTATGTTATGGTTCATCTAGTCTTCTTAGTAAACAGAAATTTAGTATAAATCTAATCAGTAATTATGAAGGTTGCGGAACAGAACTATCTCCGAGAGCGTGTTTACAAACTGCTTGGACAGCGTTCTAAGAAAGAAGTTTTGGAACATTTTCTAAAAGAAAATGTCGCTCGTTCCACAATTTATTCTATATTTAAACGTTACGAAAGTGGTCAGTCAAGTGTGGGAATTAAGAAAAAAGGTCGCCCAAAAAAATTAAGTAAGTCTGAGCTTCAGAAATTGAAGAAAGCTGCGGTAAACAAAGTTGGAGCATCAAATCGAAAATTAAGTAGAAAACTTGGTGTTTCGAAAGAGACAGTTCGTCAAAACTTGATAAATATGGGTGTAAAGTATCACAGAAGAGTGACCGTTCCTTGCTGAAAAGCAACTTCAAGAAATCCCAAAAAAGTGCAGAATTCTTCGTCGAAAATACTTCATTGGTGAGATTGAGATCATTCTTGACGATGAAAAATATTTCTCCTATGCTTGGAATAATGGCGAACAGAATGCGGGATTTTATACAAACGATATTGCAAATACTCCTGACGCTATAAGATTCGCTGCCAAAGGTAAATTTGAACCAAAAATTTTAGTTTGGGCAGCCATATCGACAAAAGGAGTGTCGCAGCTTTATATTCAAGATTCGAAAGCTCCAGCTATAAAAAGTGACACTTATATAAGTAATTGTCTTACTAAACTTGATAAATTTATTAAAACCATACACTCTGGTGACAACATAATATTTTGGCCTGATCTGGCAAGCAGCCATTATGCTGGAAAAACATTAAATTGGCTTAAGGACAAAAACATCAATTTTGTACCAAAGTATGCAAATCCACCAAACATTCCGAAGGCAAGACCAATTGAAGATTTTTGGAGTTTATTGTGTCAGGAAATGTATAAAAATGGTTGGGAAGCAACATCCAATAATCAGCTTGCTGCAAGAATTAAGAAATGTGTGAAAAATGTTAATCTTCAGGTCGTCCAAGACATGATTCGAGGTATAAAGTCAAAATTGCGGAAAATTGAAGATAATGGTCCTTTAGTTCTCTACAAAAACTAAAATTATTATGTAAGTTTAATGTAAATCTAATATAAATAAATCATTTTTCCTTTAGTGAAAAATATTTCTATAATATTATGTTTTAAGTTTGTCCAGCTACTTTATTGGCACACGTTATGAACAAATACACAGAAAGTAATAATAACAGGAAGTACGCAGATACGTATAGTCTCGACGAATCGCCATTCGTACCGATCGGACGAGAGCATTGCGTAAAAATATTAGGTTGGGGAAAAAGTTTCTTCGTATTTTAGTACGAAAATGAAACGAGTTTTTTTTATATTATAAATTAAGTTTATTAAACTAAATATGTGCCATTTTGTTCAACCACCTTTTGCCACTTTTGAGGTAAAATCATAATCCCATCACTATAAAATTTCTATGATTTTTTAGCGAAAAATTGCGACAAGTGATTTTCACAGACCTCTTTTGAAATCAACTTTACACCATTAAGAGAGTTCTGTAGAGATCGAAATAAATGAAAATCTGACGGTGCAAGATCAGGACTATATGGCGGATGCATCAAAATTTCCCAGCCAAACTCTCCCAATTTTTGACGGATCGCAAAAGATGTGTGGGGTCTGGCGTTGTCGTGATGGAAGGCGACGCCTTTTCTATTGATCGATTCTGGTCGCTTTCTCTCGATTGCTTGACGTAATCTTTCCAGTTGTCGACAATAGAGATTAGAATCAATTGTTTGACCGGGTGGGAGCGGCTCGTAATAAAGTATTCCTTTGTAATCCCACCACGCACACAACGTCACTTTTCTTGGCGTCAATCCTGGTTTTGCCACCGTTCGCGGAGCTTCATTTTGCTTCGACCACGATCTTTTTCGTACATTATTATCGTACGTGGTCCATTTTTCATCGCCCGTAATGAGCCGTCTCAGAAATGGTTCGATTTCGTTTCGTTTGAGCAATGAATCGCAGATGGAAACTCGATCCGTTAAATTTTTCACTGTCAAATCATGTGGCACCCAAACATCGAGTTTTTTTTTTATATCCGGCCTTTTGCAAATGGTTTAAAACTGTTTTGTGGTCGATTTTTAGTTCCTTGCTAACATCATAACTACTAATATGCCGGTCTTGCTCAACTTTTCTCATTTTTTTTTTTTATTTTTTTTATATATTTATTAGCTGGCTCTGCAAGAAGATGCAATACACGGCTGTTTTACAATAAGGTACTTATAACTGAGATAATGTCAAGAGGAAAGAGGATTAAGTGAAAATATTCACACCTCTAGCTTATACATTTAGGTTCAATTATAAAATAAAATTAATAATAGGTTAATTGAATATTTTAGAGTAAGTCTTGTGGTAGCCTGCGTTTGAGTCTTATATGAATGTCTCTTTGGCCGAGATTAAGTTTCGTAGCACTTGTACACTTCACTAAATTTTCAAAGAAGTTATTGGTTAGCTTGCTTATGTAGTCTGTGATTAGTGGAACTTTTAATTCAAGATGTATTTGATTGTTTCGAATGAACCAAGGGCGGTTTAGCGTGATACGAAGAACTTTGTTTTGCATAGTTTGAAGTTTCTTCAGCGTAGTTTTAGGTGCATTCCTCCAAACTGGGCACGCATAAGTCAGTATGGGTCTAAGAATCATCTTATAAATTAGCAGCGAACATTCAGATCTGAGATGTGATTTTCGGTTGATCAAAGGATAGAGTATGCCGAGTCTGGCATAGCACTCATTTAGCTTTTTATGAAGGTGGTATCCCCAATTAAGTTTTGCATCTAGGTGGACTCCTAGGTACTTTACCGCTGAGACCTTAGGATTCCACGATAGTTCTTTATTATGTAATCGCAGTGGTGGAAGATGCTTGTAGCGCTTGAGAGTGAACATTTTTACTTGGGACTTAGTATGGTTGATTTTGATTTTCCATTTTTTGTACCAACGACATGTTACATTTAGCGCATTTTGAAGGTGTTCAACTGTTGTTTGAATTGTATCACTCTGAGTTAGTATCGTTGTGTCGTCTGCAAACATGGCTAGGATTGAGTTATTTACTGTGGGCACGTCATATACGTAAAGGTTAAACAGGGTTGGTCCCAGTAGGCTTCCTTGGGGACTCCAGGTTTTGTAATCTTGTCACTAGATAGAGTTGCATTGATCCTTATTCTGAAATTTCTGTTGGCTAGAAAGGATTCTATGATTTTTATTATGTATCCCGGAATGTTTAATTTGATCAATTTGTACAAGAGTCCTTCTAGCCAAACCTTGTCAAAGGCTCTTTCCAGATCTAAAAAGACAGCTACGGTGTATTTCTTCTTTTCGAATCCTTTCTCAATCAGTTCAGTTACCCTAATAAGTTGATGAGCTGTAGAGTGTGATTGTCTGAACCCAAACTGATGAGAGGGTATGACTTCATTTTCGAGTATGAAGTCTTGCAGTCTAGTAAGGATTACCTTCTCTAGGAGCTTAGCTAAAGTAGGCAATAAGCTTATAGGTCTGCAGCTATCAGGGTCTTGCCTATTCTTACCAGTTTTATAAATTGGTACTATGTTTGCAGTCCTTCAAGAGTGTGGGAAGTATCCTAATCTCATACAACCGTTATATATTGAGGTCAGATATGCTACAGCTTTTTTTGTTTTTTCTTTTCTCATGATTTCATCGACTTTTTCAGTGATTGGCCGACCACGGCGAGGTGCATCTTTGATATCAAAATTTCCAGCTTGAAAACGCTCGAACCAACTTTGTGCAACGCGTACCGATACTGCATCATGTCCATAAATATCACAAATTTTTTAGCAGCCTGAGTCGCATTCTTCCCTTTTTTATAATAAAATTTCAAAATGTATCTAATTTCCTCTTTATTTTCACTCATTTTCAAATCGCAATAACTTTTGACTGAGTGAATGAATATCACAATTTTTTAGGTCAATTTGTTCTGTGAAATGTCAGCTTTCATTTGCATGTAAATATTACTGAATTCGATTAATAGTACCAGAGTTATGCGATCTTAAAGCCATCTACCGCGAAAATACGAAGAAACTTTTTCCCCAACCTGATATTTAATTTCTCGAAAATTTCGAATCGTAAGTGGATGATCGCACCTGTACATTATACAGTTACATTCTTTGAACATCTACAAAACTTTTCGCGTCGACGAGACACAAGCTATTTTTCGTAACCGCACGTTGCAGGTTATGTGCTGTGTAGTCGATTCGTCAACGTCCATCACGCAAACGAAAAAAAAGGTCGTTTTACGGTTTCGACATTCAAATTATTAAATTGCCACAGTATGCAAATAAACAAAAAGCATTCTTCGCGTACGATATTAAATAACAAAGGCACGTAAACCATTCGAGGCAAAAAATAAACTGTATATTTATGAAGATGAGCGACAAATTATACCGAACCCCCGCGGCTTCGAATGTGTTGCGTGTCGGTTCGTTTATAGGAATAATGATGCGACGCACATTCCTGTCGAAGACAAGCTAAAGAGTTATCTGACATTTACCAAGATTCACTTTCATACTTCAGCGTAAAATCGTTTCTTGTAAAATATCCGAACATAAATCCGATTACGGAATTATCATAAAATATGTGTATTAAATTTTTTTTTTTTTTTTTGGGCGAAGCCATTTATTATTTCAAAGTGGAAGAAGTTGTATCGCGAAACGTTTATTATTATTATTTTTATTTATTGCGTAATTTAAAGTAGACGCCGCGGCAAGGGCAAGTAATTACAGTTGATCGGTGTAATTTCGATTCAATTATCTGACAGCTAACCGCGATAATTCTTAAAAAGCCTTTTTAATCCGTGTAGTCGGCTCGGGTTCGAACTCGCAACTCGAATAAACCGACTACAAATTGCAACGGTAGCAATTTAAAGTTTGCACACTTACCGCCCGAGTCGTGGCAGTGAAAGTTAGGATCGAGGCCCTTCGAGCACATTTTCGTAATTTTCTCCACCTGCCCGTTCGTTACGTAATCCAGAAATCTTCTCAAGTTCGCTCTCGTGTGAAGGTTCTTCAATTGCTTTTCGTCGAGATTTAGCATCTTGTACACCCTCCTTTTGTACTTCAACTGAAACAGATTAGAATAAATTAGTTTTGCGCCTTCTCAAGATTCCGGAAATTCTACGTCGCGCACGAAGCCTTTCGAATGTCTTTTTGTTTTGTTAAAATTCAAAGCCGGGCATCCGACAATTAATTTGGCCACCTCGTTCGACCGACTTACGTCTATCAAATTAAAAGCCGCCGAACGAGCAGAACAAAGCGAGTCGAATGGCCTAAATTAAACGAGGGTCCGTCAAGTTGGCCCGGTCATAAAGAATTGTTAAAATTTTATTATAATGCGATTAAAATGCTAGTAAAATGCTATAAGATGCTGTATTGATTTTTAAAAATGCTCTGCTAATTAGTCCGCAATCGAATTAATAAATGTCCGGGCCAAGTTGACGGTGGCCCGGCCATACCGGCATCTTTAAAACATTTTTATTTAAAAAGTAACTATTTTGGAAATGCTATAAGATGCTGTATTGATTTTTAAAAATGCTCTGCTAATTCGTCCGTAATTTAATTAATTAATGTCCGGGCCAGGTTGACGGTGGCCCGGCCATGTTGGCATCTTTAAATATTTTTTATTGTAAAAATAACTATTTTCGAAATGCTATAAGATGCCCTATTGATTTTAAAAAATGCTCTACTAATTAGTCCGCAATTTAATTAACTAGTTTTCGTCATCGTCATTCTAGTCAATAATAGATAAAGTATAAATAAGTACCTATTAATTGTCGTATATTTTCTTATTAAAAATATGTAATACGTTCTAATAAAGTAGTGTACTTACTGACATATACTTAATTACTATACTATATACTTAATTTTAATACTGCTTTTCTTATCTTATAATTAGACTAATTAGTTTTTATTTTTATCGAAATTAGCGCCACCCAAACAGAATATGAAATTATTATTTTATATAGTATTGTGTATTATTATGTATGTATGTATATATACATAGAATAGAAAACCTGATAAACATTTAATTGTTTTTTTACCAAAAAAAATTCATGTTTAGCGTAATAGATACATACGTGTATTGTTTATAGTACGAGATAGCATCTCCTGCAAACAGCACATCTCCCGTAAAATGCGCATTTTACAGCTTATAAGATATTATACTTTGATAAAACGCACGGATAAGATTATCTATTTGGATCTAATTTTTCAATAACTCTCTATATTATGGATCGAGAGTGATCGAGTCATGATCTTCAAAAGCATTGTTATTTTGTAAATTAATTATATATATATATATATATATATATAGCTACAACATAAACTTAAAATGTAATTTAAGCTAGAATATGTTTCAAAAATTACAAGTTTTTAATTTATTGTTAGATACTTTTTAATTATTGTATGATGATTAAAAATTATACAAATGTTTTACGTATGAAATAATTAAATAATTAGATACAAGGAATGATATCAATTTTAAAGTTTTAAATAAGGTTTAATCAAAGAAATTTTAAAAGGTGTTAAGCTATCTAGTTACTATTTTTTTAAACATATACATAGCTAATTATTGACATAAACTCATTATGTAAGAGGACGTTTATTAAAAAATTCTTAATCCTTTTACTTATGATATATGTAAATACCTACTAAATACATATGTACACTTGCAAACTTGCAAGTCTACTATACGTTTTTAAAAAAAATGGTTACTTGCATGGTTTTGCTTCAACTATACAACAACTATACAACTATGCAACAACTATACATATTTTAAAAAAATGCATATGTAAAGTTTAATAACTCTATATTTTAAAGCATAAAATTTTTACGTCCACATACCTATCAAAATTTCAAAAATCTATAATTTGACCAATTGAAAAAATGTTTGGTGTTACAAAAACAACTTTTTGAGAAAAATGCATTTAAAATTGTATCGTGGTTTTACTATGATTCGATACTTGTTTATAGCAAATCACAAATTTTTGAAATTGTGACATAAAACCCAGCAATACCAAGCATAGTTGTTGTTAATGTTAATACTTAACGAGTAACCTTTCAATTTTGAGCGAGTAAAAAAATCATTTTATCTCGTCTTTAACCCGTTTTCGACCGTATCCGACTTTCTATAAGTATTTTACAGAATGGTGTACTATACACATACAAATTTTTAGGTCAGCAAGATTTTTTTATTACACGACTTTTTGAGCTATTTTCACTGTGCTATCATCTATTATTATCTATTAAAAGTAAAAATGTCTACTTAAGTAACTACTGTTTATGATTTACTTACCTTTATTAAATTTGTAGATAATAAACACAAATTACAAATTAACACTTCAGCAAGAGTGACAATTTTGTCGAAACTACAATGACGTTCAAACTTAAACTGATTTTAAAATTGCAAGTTCTGCATATTTATTTAAATATTTTGTCATAAAAGACATTAGAGTTAACCCCTAAATATTACAGTTTTAAAATGCAGACACTGCCGATAACCTTATGGTAGGTATTAAAGCAATTAACTCATAAACTTTGCAAATATGTCAGGCTCCAAAATAAAGGATAATAACAAGAAGTAGATATACAAAATAAGCTATAAAAGGATATTTAAATGCATAGGTACTTACCAAAGACTTTTCGGTTACTAAAAATCACGTTTTTGGGTGCCTTCAAAAGAACAAATTTTACCAATTGCTTAACAATTTTAAATACATAATAGTATGCAATAAATCTCCCCCAAAAATAAGTGTTAAAAACAAGTTTCTAGACATCTGCGTTTCAGGTGTAAATGAATTTTAGTGATGGCTATAATTGACGGCGTCTGTATACGAAATGAATTTCTAAATTTTGCAAATATTTCACGTTTCAATATGAGTAATAAAAATATTTATGAAATAAGCTTTAAAGGGCTTTCCAATGTTTATAACATTTTTCCTATTTACAGCGACTTTATACAGACAAATTACCGATGCACATATCTCTTTAGAATTCGAATGTAAATACCCTGAATGGGTATGATTAACGTGACGATGACGAAACTAGTTAATTAAATTGCGGACTAATTAGTAGAGCATTTTTAAAATCAATAGGGCATCTTATAGCATTTCGAAAATAGTTATTTTTACAATAAAAAATATTTAAAGATGCCAACATGGCCGGGCCACCGTCAACCTGGCTCGGACATTAATTAATTAAATTACGGACGAATTAGCGGAGCATTTTTAAAAATCAATACAGCATCTTATAGCATTTCGAAAATAGTTACTTTTTAAATAAAAATGTTTTAAAGATGCCGGTATGGCCGGGCCACCGTCAACTTGGCCCGGACATTTATTAATTCGATTGCGGACTAATTAGCAGAGCATTTTTAAAAATCAATACAGCATCTTATAGCATTTTGCGAGCATTTTCTATTGTGATTTAAAAATTTATGATATGCCAAAATGGCCGGGCCACCGTATTAGCTGGCCCGGACAATTCATTATTAAATTACTCATTAATTAACAGAGCATAATTTAAATTAATTACAGCATCTCAGAGCATTTTACTAGCATTTTAATCGTATTATAATGAAATTTTAACAATTCTTTAAGACCGGGCCAACTTGACGGACCTATTAAACGAGTCCGAGTTGCGTTTGTTTCGTCCGAAATTCGAAGATCTCGATATTTTCTGAAATGCTTAGTTATTATCGATATTAGCTAAATTTAGATATTACCGGGGTAACATATACATATACTTACAAATGTTAGTAAAATCAAATTAACCCTCGCGAACGATATCATTCCGAGTTTAACGAGATTTTTAAATAATTTATTATAACAACGATCAAAGACCAATTCAAGATTCACTACGATTTATCCACCCATTATTTACCTGCGCCCATTCATTCACTTAAAAAGCATCTAACCCCGATTTATTCCGGAGATTTGCCCTAATTCGGAATTTTACTGTCGGCCAATTCCGAAGAAAACATTGACGTTCGTAAAAGAACCGAATAAAAGGTATTTGATCGATCTTTATACTTCTGCCAAATTGCGTAGAATGAAATGCGAAACACGAACTTTTCCGTAAAAGCGTTTGCAGAGTAACTTCGGCGATGGGGAAACGAGTCGTTTACTTTAAGCTTACGCTATTCCCTTTCGACGGAAAAATAAATAAAATCAGGTATCTACTCAGATTTTCGACCCAGAAAATGCCCACACTCTTCGGATCTTATTGGATCTAACATCGAACTAAAATAACCCGCAGCGAAATATCCGGTCGTTGAACACCCCCGTCACGACGACGACGGTTAGCCGTCGAAAGGGAGTGGACGCTCGACGTCGGGCACGGAACATTAATCGTGGTGGAAACCCCTCGAACATCTCCACTTTAATCTTCGCAACAATAAATAAAGATTGTTATTATCCTTATAAAAGAGGGCGACGTTCGAAGGGCGACGATTTTTGCACGTCCATTTAAAAAACTGCTCCACACTGCGGCGGCAAGCGGTCAATTTAAATATTCAAATTTATGCGCCGGGGCCGCCAAAATTCGCTAATGGGCGGTCGCTTTAATGGGGAGGTTAAAGGTTTTTGTCGAGAAAAGGTAAATAAAATTCGCAGCTTGCTCGGTTTTTAAATCGTCCCCGTTTATTGAATTGCGCGTAAAAATTGAAATGAAACGTCGAGATAACGAAGATAGTTAAACTGAAGTGCCTACCACTTCATTTTTATTTGGAGCAATTAAAACCGAAAACAGTAATGGGGCGTTTATTATTTCAAATTTTCATTTGCGGCGGTTTTAATGAAATACCTACATAGAACTCGGATACAGCGAACACTTGTTCGACAATAAAAATAATATCAAACGCACCTGTTCACTTACCTACGGCGATCAAATTTATAAAGAGTAACACGAGTGGTGCTCGATTATAACGAAATACGTAGTACTTATAAATCGTTAACGCACCGATTACGAGGATTAAATGTCATAGGAGCACGGGGTTTCCTTTAAATTCGTATGGGTAGGTAAGTAATTCTATATTCGTGCGTCAGTTCAATTAGTTGCAGACGTTTACGACAAAAGAATTTTGGTAAAAGATCCACAATCCACACAATGGAATCCACATGTAGTTAATGTTAACCCGACCGCTTCCGACCATCGGAAACATGAAAAACGTAGTTTTCTACGTTTACGAGGGGGTCATTTTTAATGTATTTTACGACACAGCTAATAAATGTAGGCAATTTAACCTAAATTACGATACATTATTTACATTACAATTTGCAGACGACCAGGTAGTAATCGGACAATCTAAGGATGACTTAGAATATATGGCCAGGAAACTGATGGAAGAATATCAACAATGGGGACTGGAGATGAATGTTACCAAGACAAAGTATATGAGTATAGGAGCAAAATTAGGAGATTTAACACTTGAGAATAATATAACGATTGAAGAAGTAGAACAGTACAAATACCTAGGGGTAACATTTACAAATGAAGGTAAAGGATACGACAGAAATTCAAAGCCGAATCACACAAAGTCGGAAAGTCATAGGGGCAAGTCATAGTCAATGGTGTATTATGGTCAAAAAACGTTAAAAAAAGGAGCAAACTTAGAATATACAACTCTATAATAAAAAGCGTACTATCCTATGGCAGTGAAATATGGACAATGACCGAAAACGATAAAAGGAAAATATTAGCTACGGAAATGGACGCCATAAGAAGATCGGCGAGGATTTCAAGACTAGAACATAAAACAAATGAATATGTCAGACAAATAATGGAAGTAGAAAAGACCATTATAGAGGAGATTGAAGAGAAACAATTAAGATGGTACGGACATGTCCAGAGGATGGACGAAAGTAGGCTGCCGAAACAAATACTCGAGTGGGCACCACAAGGAAGAAGAAAAAGAGGAAGGCCAAGGAAAAACTGGAGTCAAGGGATCCAAAAATCCACGAGTGAAAGGCACCTGAATGACGGAGAATGAAATAAGAGAGGACAATGGAAATTGGGAATCGCAAGGCGTAAAACGCTATAACGCGAAAATATATATAATTTAACCTAAATGGCCATTTCGATGCAATTGGAATTGCTTGTACTTCAAATGAATGGCGACTGTTTATTATTGACGGTTCATCTAGGAACCTTGTAGCAGTACTGCTCCATATCGAAGAAGATTACCAGAAACTGTGAAAACACCGCTGGAAGCGCGGAGGTACCAGGAATATGGTTGGGATGTTATTGTAATTTCAAAATGGTCGGACCTACGAGGTGGCTTCACAAAGTTCCCATGTTTCGTGTGTCCGCGAGACAGCAGGAACACGAAGTTTCGCTACCAGAGATAGGACTGCAGTCACTATAGGACAGAATAATGTGAAGTGGGGACTTTGCTTGATTCTCGAAATGTGTTGATGCCAATTAGGTTTGATAGATAAGACTTCAGAAGCTTTCAATTATCTCCAAGGTTTCTTTCCGAAACTATCTGAAGCGAAGGTCATCGTGAAAGCCTACTACAGTTATGGAGAAAACAGCTCGAAACAGTTTTATTTCGGTGGTTCCACGGTACCACCACGCGATGTTGAAATATCGATCTCCCTATCGCGACAGTAAAGTTCGAGAAAGAAAATTGTTGTTTTTCCGAGTTATTAGACACAAGGAAATAAAAAATAACACTTAAATTCAAAGACAAACGATTTGTTACGCAGTAGTGTTATTCGGGGTGGCTATGCTGAAACATTCAAACAAGAAGGCGGTGTCGTCGTCTTAGTTGCAAATGTTTCTACTAAGGCCGCGCGAGTTATAATCGTTAACGAAAACACTGTACATATTTGAGTTAATCGATTTTCCTTCATTTTCGATGTGTACGTATTAAAATGAACCATTTTCGCGCACTAAACATTCAAAAATAAATTGGCAAAATTTGAGATAAAGGCGGTAATACAAATCCAGTGGTAAACATCTGCTTATACAAAAGCTGCTGCAATAGTCAAATTAAAGAATTTAATAAAAAGCTTCAGGTTTCTGCAAAAATTCACACACATTGGGCATAATAGCTAAACGTGTTGGGCCGTTATCTTCTTGCCGCGCGCCGTAAACGCCTAACGTACGCACTTGATACATAAATAAGTACACATAGGTATTATTGAAATGTCTTAAAAGACCAATCAAAGTAGTATATCATTAACAGGGCTTCCAGCGACGCACCCCATTAAAAAAAGGAAAATAAAGTAAATATTTCTCAAACTTAAAGTAAATAAAAGCAAATAAAAGCCAAATAAAAAGTAAATCACTGGAAGCACTGAATATACCAAACAAAGAAATGACAAACTACACGTTTTTATCTCGAAAAAATCCCTCAGGTTTTTTTTTTGGAAAAATTTTGACTCTAACGTTTAGATATAGAACGTTCAGAACAAGTCCGGAACGACTAAAAAAACTGTCTTTTCTAGTATAACAAAGTGAGAAATGACAACTGCAGGTGTTTAAATAGATAATCATTTTTGCATAATCTCGATAAAATGACACTACCTGATACCCATAAAATAGGTCCCGAATTATTTGAAAAGTAGTTTTTCAAATATAACAAACAAAGAAATGATAAACTACACGTCTTTATAATTTAATATATGAAATATTAAGTGATGATCATAACAAGATACAACAGCAGTTAAACACATTCATGCATCTGATAATGCCCGCGTATCACTAACAAATCAAACACCCATTACAACTTCACCAGGAACCAAATCACCGAGAAAAGGACCTCCTGTACACAGTCTACTCGTGAATAAATAAAAAAAGTAAATAAAGTAAATAAAAGTAAATCACTGAAAGCACTGCATTAAAGATTAAAACAATAATAATTAAAAGATTGTGCAATCCTAATAAAATTATCTTATCAGTACTTTTATTGTCATTATAATATGTAATCTCACGCCATTGTCTTATAATGGCATCAAAATTGTTTTATTTGTTTATTAAATAAAAAGTAACTTATGTAATCAACTCTCGCACGTTGATAACAACCGATACTTATAGTGTGTAAAAATAATGGCAATTTTTGCACTTTGCGATACAAGCATAAAATAGGGATATATTCTATACCCCTGTACAAACCAGAATAAACGTCAGACCCCTTTTGAAGTCACCGTTTAATTCAAAATAACTCACTTTTAATACCCGTCGCGACGCGTCATAGGGCGTATAGAACACGTCAAAATAAAACTTTATTTCTATAAAATTTCTTTACCTGCCGAGATATTCAACCCCCAAAGTTGAAAGGGAAAAATCAATTTGTTCAAATAACACTTTGATTTTTTACTAAAATTTTATCACGTTCGGTTTGCATTCCTAATAAATGAAGTATTTGAAAACAACTTTAGGGGGAGCAGGGATACACACTACCCCTGATCTATCAAATCGTATTTGTCTTCAGATTAATTAAACAAAAATTAACTTATTTTAAAATAAGAATGGTACTCTTGTTCACTTTCCATAAAATGAGCCGTATTCGAGAAAATCGCACTTAAAGGGTACCCTAAAAGGTGCAGCGATAATTTATAACTCTAACGCCCGGTTCCAGCACTGCATCTTGAGCTAGAACTTATCTAAGTCGAACTCAAATGTAAGCACGACTCAAGACGAAAATGCGTTTCACCACGTTTTTCAAAGCACGCCTTGGCTGAGTTGTACGTAAATATGACAACACTGCAGAACTTGCGCGTGATTGGTCCTTTCCTTCAGTTTTTAAATATCCCGCACTGCGACAGTAATACAGAACGTCAAAAAAAATGAAATTCCCTAACCTAATCTAACAAATTGCCCGTTACTGTTGCGACTGTTTGCGACGTTTTGTTCTCGTTTTCATGTTATCCATATTATTATGGACAAAATGAAGCGGTGCAATTACACCAGAGAGGAGAAGCACCTTCTCACCTCACTGGTTGCAAATTATAAAAATGTAATAGAATGTAAAACCACAAACGGTACAACAAATAAAGAAAAAGATGCGGCGTGGAGTAAAATAACGTCATTATTCAACGCTCAGAGGAAAAATGTGACTAGGAGTAATGATTCATTGAGGAAACAATGGAATAATATGAAACAAGAGGCGAAGAAAAGCAAAGCCAAACATCGCGCAGAGTTGTACAGAACTGGCGGAGGACCATCAACGGTCAAATTAACCGATGATTCGCAATATTTGATTCTCTCAGTAATAAATGATACGACAGTAAGGAGAATTATATTAATAATATCCACTTTCATAATAACTTTAGTAATCAAAGTAACAAATTCTAGTTACTGTGACAGACTTGAACTTTGTGAGGTTATAAACATGATCTCAAGCTCTCATTATTCACGTCTCAGATGTAAGTTTGACTTAGCGAAGTTAAGGTCTGGTTTTACGTGGTGGAACTGAATTTTTCTGTCAAGTTCAGCTTAAGCTCTAAGCATAGCTCAAGGCGAGGTGGTGGAACCGGGCGTAAGTACTCTTCTAAGTACATTTGCACCTTGCACTTTGTGATACGGGCATCAAATTTTAGGGGTATATTCGATACCCTGTACTAACAACAATAAACGTCAGAACCTTTTGGAAATCAACCCCTAATTCAAAATAAGCCCCTCTTTAGTACACGGCATGCGTAGCAATATAATATTACTATCAGTATCTATACATATATAAACGTTTGGGAAATCCGCCAATAAAGCTAAATTTTTTTAAATTAATCCCCCGAAAGCAGATGTGATTAGATAGGTTAGGAGTGGTATATCCTTGCGCCCCCCCCCCTCCCGAAGAAGCGGTATCAAAAAATCGACAAAATCGTTTTGAAATATTTCAAAAACCAAGCACGATTAAATTTTAATCAAAAATTAAATTGCTATTTAAACAAATTTCAATTTTGAGGGCGAATAACTCAACTGGGGAGCGTCGTAGGAACAACGTTGTTTCTAGGAACATTTGGACGTGTTCTATACGTACCCGGAAGATTTCTCGTCGTTATAACGCGAATAGAATGTACCCCTAAAATTTCATGCTCGTATCAGAACCTGGACAATTTCGCGATGCGAAAGGAAACGCGCCTCCATTTGTTTTCGAAAATATGAACGAAAATCGACTTTAATTGAAATGTTTATTTTGATATTTATCTACGTACGAGGTGAGAAACTCGTTAAACGAATGTTAAGGTCGTAAGCGTTTCGATTCGCCAAACACGTCCGTCAAAGGTCAATTTGTAAGTTCGTTAGGCTTTAATGCCATGAATTTTCCACCTCGATTACTATATTAATCGATGCTTTACGGCGATTCTACGCGGTAATACGAGAGGACGATCAAATAAAACTTTTATAATGACGCAATTTTCTCCGACATCGTAATAACGCAACACGAGTACAAACAATTTTATAATGATACTTACTTCCAAGTAACCTACGGGCCCGCTGAACGGATAATCTCCAAGTCGTCGTTCTTCGTCCAGGAACTTCCCGGCTCTCCCATTTTCGGGCGGACAAAAGAGGCCGTAATTGAAACTTTCTTTCAATTCCTAAACAGAAATAATCGTCGTTAACAATAGGAATACGTTTGATATATGCGAATTATTGAAATGCGGCACCGTCACCGTAGTTAATGGTTGCCGAAATGCGAAGCCATGACTGATTGAATTCCGATACCGAATCGTATACCGAAAATACAAACAATAAGAAAGCCACGCTAAACTAAACGCAGTATGATGTAAGGCAAATAACAAATGATAACAGCGAAATTAATGGCCCATTCATGCAAGAAGTCGGCATTTAATGATCAATAATCGATACTTAGTCATGCTTTAATCATGCAAGCTTGATTACTCTGTGTTATGAATTTACATTACCGTTTGAACTTGAATTGCGATTATATTTATAGACATTACATTTCATTGTTATTCGTGGTAATCGTAAACTTATCGGCGTATCATTTAACGAGTTGCAAGGATCCCGTTAGCTATCGTAATTAAAAACGCGTTTTGCAAAAACGTTCATCGCAATCCCATCGCCACAATGACCAACAATTAATGAATTACATGACCTGCAAACGACGTTCTTATTTCGTTTGAAACATAACATCGCGGTGCGTTTCTGTCTTTAACGTGGCAAAATGGTCTTATTTTTTTTTATACGGGCAAAAGCAATATTTTCGGATTTTTCCCTTGAAAATCCGAGTCGAGTTCCTATTGGGGCCCCAATAGAAGACCAAATAAATGTTAAACAATTGCTGTTAATTAAATAGGAGTCGTGTTATTATGTCACACCGTATTTATTCTAATAAGAAGCGCACTGCTTACTATCTCAAATGGTTTTTTGGTGCGCTGCTTATTGGAGGGCGCTGCTAATTATTTTTTTCATTTTGATTTGACACTTAGCAGTAGTGTATAACGTGTACGGTACGATTTACTTGATACAAACAACACACATAAAAATGTCATTACAGTTCAAATTCTACAACATCATCGTCATCGAAATCTTCAGAATCGTCATCTTCAATTTCTTCATACTCTGCTGCATCAGGTGTTTCACACTGAATGTTTTTGCTTGATGTAGAGGGCAAATTATTATTTGCTAGTAGCATACTACTACCCTCTGCGCATTTATTATTTGACTTAAAGCACGTTATCTCAGAGTCTTCTGAGCCATCTGTGGCCAGACCTATGCCACACGACCTAAACGATTTTTTAATCAGATCCGAGGATAAAGAATCCCACGTCTTGGATATCCAAAGGCACACTTCTTCAATTGGAGCTGCTTTTAAGTTACCAGACTTTGTTAATTCTTTTTGACCACTTTCAAGCCACTCAGAATGTTGTTCAGTTAGAAAGGCTTTAAATGGTTTGTTCCAACTTACATCACCTGGTTGAATCAAACCTGTACATCCTGCGGGAATGACGGCCATGTCAGCTTTTATTTGGCTCATGAAACGTTTGGTTTTTTCAGATATGTGACACCTGAAGGCATCCCAAACTAATAAACGTCTAGAAAATGTTATTTGACCTAATGTTAAACGCGAAAATTGATGTGTTTGGTAGTCATCCATCCAACCAGTGGGATTGTAGCCAAAATTTAAATTTGGAAAAGCTTTTTCTAGTGCGGGCAATGGTCGAACTCTTTTTAACAGTACAAACGGCTTGCATTTTGTACCACTGGCTTTGGCACACGGCATTACAGTCACTCGCATTTTTTCATGCCCTGTGGTTTTCACGGGGACTCGTTTAACACCAACCATGTCGACGGTTGCGTCTGGCAACATATCAAACCAGACTGCAGTTTCGTCGCATGCGTAAATAGAATTTAAATCGTATTTTTGCTTCATTCGCAATTTTCCGATAAAGATAACAAAATCTGTAAGTTTAGGAATTAAATCTTTAGGCAACTTTTGTGCTATTGTAGTTTTACGTCGAATGGTCATTTTATGCCTTTGCATAAATTTTTGTAACCAACCTCTACTGGCTTTAACCAGTTAAGTGTGTTTGACGACTATATCCGTCATGGAAGAATGGCAGAATTTTGTGTTATGACGGCTATATCCGTCATGGAAGAATGGCAGAATTTTGTGTTATGACGGCTATATCCGTCATGCGTAAAATTTTGTTGCAATTTGATATTTAAATTGTAATTCTGGCGAAAACTAAATTATATTCGTAAATTTTAATATGTTTAGAATGTTTAGGGGTCAGGACGAAATGAAATAAACAAATGAAAATTATAGATAATTTGAGTTGGGTTTCTAACTTCCTGAGAGCTAACTCGTAAGCACTGCAGTAACACTGGATCTTTGATTATTCCGATTTTCATCTTGACGTGTCATAACCAAAAAAACAAAGTATATTAGATTCTCCATCTGCGATGATGTCCGCGCTGTCTAACCTCTTTTTTTTACCGGTTAGTTTTCGGAGAATTGGATGTTCGCGTTGCATGGCGGCACACCTGAAGTGCGGGCCGCGATTAGAAGCCCCCACTTAGGTTTACGAGCAGTCGCGATATGTGTGCACATAAAACGGACGTTGTTGGCACAATTCGAAAAAACAGAATTGGCATTTGTAAAGAAGTTAGAGAAACGCATATCAAAAAAGGCGAATATATTGCAAAATATAAAAACAAGATTATGTTATTGAAATGGCAAGATAATAGGGAAGTTTATCTTGTAAGTAGCGTCCATAACGATAACATCGTAGAGATAGAAAAAAGAAACGTGATAAAAAAAGTACCCGAAGTAGTTGTCGATTACAATAATAAAATGGGTGGAGTAGATGTAAGTGATGGCATAATTATTGCATACTCAACAGCAAGAAAAAGGTTAAAGAAATATTATAAAAAAATATTTCTCCACCTTTTAGATGTTATATGTTTAAATTCATATTTAATTTATAAAAAAAATGGTGGAAAATTAAACAGAGTAAACTTTTTATTAGAATATATTGAGGATACAGTTGCATCGTATCTCATCGAATCACAAAAATCATCAGAACCTCGCCCAATGACATCCAATGTTTCACGTTTGATCGACAAACATTTCCCGGATTACATACCAGACACTTCAACAACAAAAAATCCATCCCGAAGATGTTCTATTTGTTATAAAAACAAAATTAGAAAAGACTCTCGGTATTGGTGTCCGACATGCAAAGTGCTACTGTGCATCGTTCCCTGTTTCAGAATATATCACACGAAAGCAACATTATAAATTTTTAATTTCTACAAATATTTGATTTTTTTTAAGTTTTTCGTTAATTATGTGTAAATATGGCTTTACGTTGATCCATTGTGTAAATATTACTAATAAATTCATTCATTTTCTAAAATAAAGTCGTCTTTTTGACCCAATATTTCAACAGCGCCGCTTACTCTGTGTTTGACGACTATATCCGTCATCGTTTGATTATCCCGACACACACTGGGGCGCACTTTGCAAAATGATCGACACAGTTAACTGGTTAAAGTCAGTTGAACCTGCTTCACCATTTTGCAATTTTTCTAAAAATATTTGATTTGCGTTTTGCACGATCCATTTGCAAGTCACTGGCAATCTTTGTTCACGATGTTCAATAATTTTTTGCTTTAAAATTTTACCGAGATCCAAATCGCGAATTTTCCTTCCACCACCTTCCAATCGAAAAATTTTTGATGCAGTTTTTGATTCGGTTTCCAAAAATACAAATTTCTCCTTTTTCTTACGCCAATCGCGAATCTTAAGATTGCAATGTCGATGCAATATTATCATGCTATAATGTAGGATAATATAACACTTACCATAGATTCACTAATATGCAAACGATCGGCCGTTGGCCTATTGCCATTTTTTTCTGCCTCATAAATTGCCGATAACTTATAGTCAATTGAATATTTTTTTAAAGTACACTTTTTGTTAACTTCGACCAGATCTAAGTCAATATCAGACATGATTTTACTTAAAAAAAATGGCAAATGAAACGGTTACAGTATGCGTAAATTTCACAATAAGTAAGCATAGATTTCCTCTAATAACCAGCGCGCTGCTTATTAGAGGGCGCTGCTTATTGGAGGGCGCTTCTTATTAGAATAAATACGGTATTATGCGATGGGCGCATATATACGCTCGCCCCGAAGCGTTCTTCCTATACTACCGCGGACGTATATATACGCCCACGTACGCCCGATGTTTGTAAATGTATCGGCAATCGAGTGTTCCAGGATAATAGCGCGCATCGTCACAATAATCGTTGTTATCCAAAGTCAGTTGAAACAACTTTATTAACACTTAACCGACCCGGTTAAACCCGGTGGACTCCTGATTAATTATCAAAACGGAGCAAGTGTTTTTAATACTAGTTTGACAAAATAATGTTAATTTGATGTGGTGTTAGCGAGTTGTTTTCAAGACAGTAATAGGTAAGCACACACTACGGCTTTTTGTGTTAAACTAATTTGTAATTCAAATTTTCATTTTAAAACAAATTTAACGTGTAACCGTAGGTAAACACGCACATATCAGATTCGTATACCGAGGTTATATATTCGCGTAACATATACAGAGGGCGATAGAGTCCCCCAAGGAAATCGACGATGCCAATTTTATTTAAAGTTAGGATTCCTCCTCTCATATGCATGCACTTTGGCGGTTAAGCGCCGAACGAAATAAAATCCATAAATGCAAATTAAATACACGAAGGAATACGGGGAAGCTGTTTGTGCAATTCGATGATATACCATACATATGCTAATATAGATTCGACAAAATTTTCTCGCAAGTAATTTTTTTTTTGGAAGCTACACAACTTTAGTTATCGGCGAACGAACGGGAAACTTCCATTTTATTTGCAGAACGTTCGTTAAACGGCTACCGCCCACGACATATCGACGCGTTATGGTGTTGAACTTTAACTCCAATAAATGCCTGCGCAAATGAACTATAAATTTGAAATATTTTATTACAAATCACTGTGCAAATATCTAGCACGCACCGAACCACGGAGTGAGTATAATACAATTTGCCATACCGGAGATATATAAAAATCGGCAACAGCCTCGCCGTATAAAGTCGCGAAGGGCACGGGTCTACTAAAATTTGATTTATCGTTTGTCGAACAGCAAACATTTTTCGTCCGAACGCAATTAAACCAGATAATAAAACGGACAGTTATACAATAAACCGTCACACAGAAACATCCTTAAACCGCCCAAGAGAGCCTTTGTTAAACCGTAATTGCAATTGATGAGAGGCGAGCTTAGCCGTTCCGATGCCGCCACATCGGAATTAATCGAACCGATTTAGCTAAAAGACACCTAAGCGGTTTCGCGTTCACCTAAATATGTTAATTTTGGGCCGAACAAAAACTCTAAATCTCGCCAGAAAAAGCACTTTTGTTCGTGCCCTCGCATAAAACAATCGCCGTCGAAAACGTCTACGTCGCCATGGAGACGTATAAACAACGTAATAAAGCTTCCGCCCGTACGGCCGGAGGCCTGTTCCGGAATTAAGTTCGTCTTTTCGAAATCGTCCTCGATTTTCCACATTACAGGCAATCTTGGCATCGAATGCGTGCGGCGAATCGGCGAACTGTTATTTTAATCAAACGATCAAATTAATTCTGGACCGGAGAAAATTTTCTGCCAGGCTTAATCGTCAAAATGAAAATCGTAAGACTCGTTGACGTTTTGTACATCAATCCGCGTCCCCCTCGCGCCGAAACATCGATCGTCTCGGAAGAACCCTCCGACGCCGACCCCTTCGCTTTTTATCTCTTTAATTGGTCGTCGAGCGTTAATTACCGAAAAATAAATACAACCCCGTGATTTTACGTGGGCACTTACTTGCTCGGAGAAAAATCCGGGAGCTCCCGCGGCGAAAAGGGAACGATTTGGTACGCGTAAAAAGACAAATAATCCATCGCGACGATTTCGACGAGTACGGTCGTCGGGAAATGTTCTGGCGTGTACGTATTAAGAAACACACACGTTAAGGGGCCCCCCTTGGAAAGTTAGGGGAAACTTTAATGGGGTCGTTCGACGTTTGATCGTTATTTCGTCCACACCGCCTCCGCGTTATTTCAAATTATCACGATGTAAAGCTACAAATAAGTAAACGGCGTGTCATTGCAATATTTACCTGTTGTAGGTGTTATAGATTTTAAACTATGTTTTTATTACGTTAATGAGCTATTACACTGCACAACAGCATTTCTGATGATTGGGTTATGTTACATGATATTAGTCCAATTTTTGATGACGATTTCAATTCCGTGATTGAAATTTCTGTATCAGCTATAGTTAAAAAAATATGACACGGGTGTTTTTTATAATAAAACACTATAAATTTAGAGATAATTCTAATTTATTTAATTCTTATAATGAAAAAAACTTTCTCTTATATGATTTTCTTGCTAAAGCTGAAGGCAGAGAGCTATTCTGAATGCTCCAACAATAGTCAGCCATCATGTGTGCGTTCCAGTAGCCCTGATAGCGTTCCTCCACGGTACGGAGGTCCTGGTGGAATCGCTCGCCCCGTTCTTCACTTAGGTCCCCAAGATTGGCGGGAAAATAGTCCAGGTGGTTGTGAAGAAAGTGTAACTTGATGCTCATGTTACATCCAAGCCTTTGAAAGTGACTCGACAGTTGTTCGACGTGTTGAGAAAATTCAGAACTTTTCTTATTTCCCAAAAAATTTTTAACAAGCCAAACAAACTCATTCCATGATTTCTCAATCTCTGTCATAGTGTCCGTAAAATTTGAGTCTTTAATTAATGATCTTATTTGTGACCCGTCAAAAATTCCCGCTTTTATCTTTTCTGCACTCAGTTTTGGAAACTTTTTTGATAGGAAAAGGAAACAATTTCCATTTTTGTCAAGACCTTTTACAAATTGTTTTATAAGTCCTAGTTTTATATGTAACGGAGGCAAAATTATACGATCCCTTGATACTAAAGGGGGGTTTATCACGTTCTGTTGTCCTGCAACTAGCGCTTCCCGAGGAGGCCGATCTTTTTTAATCCAATGTTGATATTTAGCTCTACTGTCCCACAAGCAAAGAAAACAGGGATATTTTGTATAACCACCTTGTTGGCCTAAAAGTAAGTTGACCATTTTTAAATCAACACATATGAGCCAATTGTGTTCCACATATTTAATTTTGTCTAAAACCAGAGCAATAATTGTATATTCTTCTTTTACTTTTGTGGAATGAGCAATAGGCAACGACCCTAATTTATTCCCATTGTGTAAGAGAACACATTTTAGACTACGTTTTGATGAGTCTATGAATAGACGCCAGTCACTAGAAACGTAATTTTGAAGTCCCATTGCGGCCATTAAACCAGGTACATCTTTACAAAATACGAAATCATTTTCTTCAGCAAAATATTCGAGGAGAATTTGTTCTCTTGTGCGGTAATAAGAAATTTTCGTTTCCTTTGTTACCAAGTTTCTTTGTTTTAGCCTAGAAGCCAAAATTTCTGAAGCAGCCTTTGACAGTCCCAGATCTCTGACAAGGTCGTTTACATCATCTTGGTTGAATAGTTTTGGCGCTTTCAGGTCACATTCAAAGTCACTATCACTACTGTCAGTTTTCGCCTCAAAATGCATAGGCTCATCCTGTGAAGCATCAGCTTGAGGTTCAAGTGATATTTTAGGACTCAAAATACGTCTATGTGCCTACTGTATGGAAGGATATTCCCATTTAGCTCGATTTTTTCAGTTAATGCCAGTTGTGTTCACCAAACAAAAATAACAGTCGTCGTGGTGGTTCAAGGGTTCAGTTCAGATCATAGCGGTTTCGTATCTAAAGCTATTCCTTTTCTTATTTGTCCACAAACGTAGAAACTCAACGCACGTTTTGCATACCTTTTGCGGAATCCAAGGCTTGTCTTTCATTTCCAATGTGTGACGAAAGTAATTTTTGTAAGCCTCAATCACGAACGCTGTCACATTCAAACGGTATTCTTTAAATATGTACTCTCCGCAAATGAAACAAAAATGATTTGGATCATTGAAACAGACTCTTCTTGACGATGCCATATCAAATTGTATTAAGAAAACTTAATATTTTCTTAATTACAAGCAAATTAACACACTAACACAGCGATTTTTTCGTGAAAACTATATCTCATAAACAAGAGCTGTTACAAAAAAAACTGGGGGAATATTTGAAATCAGCGACGTCAAATTAGTAAACATCACTTGATAAAAGTCAATCATCAGACAAAAGTGGCCATATTGTTGTGCAGTGTTATTAACGGTCCAAATTTGTTCGAATTAAAAACCGGGAAGCCAGATAAGTATATACTCGAAATTCGATACGTCGACTTTTGGAACGAGGCTTCTCGTACGAAATTAAAATTGGATTTAATTATCCCTAAATAATATTAGGAAGGAGGAAATATCCGTGACGGTTATGTAAAGTTCACTGCGTACGAGCAGCATCGGCAGATGGAATGTAAATTATCAAATCACCGATTCATCTATTATTTAAGTCATGAATATTATATGAGGCATTTCCGTATTATACGGTACCGTGCCATATCGTGCCCGAGCAGGTGTAGATATATGTATTTATTAACTGATAAAACAGATTTATTAGCTTAAGGATATAAGCAAAACCATCGCGAGCTTCTCGTCTGCCCGGAATAAACGGGACGTCCGTCCGTTGCATATTTATTACGTGCTACATATTCGGGGAGTGACAACGAACGAATGCGAATGTCGAAATCGTTCTAATTAAACAGAATTTAGTAAGTCGCGGGGCGTCTATTATTTGTTTAAATGCGATCGTTCACGCATCGGTAATTTAAATAAGCGAGATGAAAACGGCCCGGGCACTAAAAAAACCGGGAACAAAAGCGATTTAGGTACTAGGTAATAAATTTCAAGAATACAAATTCCTCCACATGGGTCAGACATGGAACGGGCGATATCGTTTCCGCTCATTTCGTTTGTGAAATGCTACAAAATGTGGAACTGTGAATGGAAAAGTCGAGAAGTCCGATATGTCCGTTCTCGGCTCATTTCGAAGGCCAAAAATTTCGCTAAATCTTCAGAAAAACAATGTGGTCTTGTGTTCGGGCGTTTCGTGGTATTTCGGTAAAACGAGTACGCGGAATGTTATTGCCGAGACGATCGAAATTTTTATAGGGTAAAACCGGGTACTCTTTTGCAGATGATATTTTTTTATATATTGGCTTATAACGTTTATATCGCCACGCAAAAATCGGCTATAAGATGAAGAAAAACTGGAAAGAGCAGAAAAAAGACGTTAAGAGAAAATTGTACAATAATAATTAAAAGAAATGATACCGACTGGCGTTGGACATTCGAGCAAGCAAGTAAAAGAAAGTAAATCAAACAAGAAAGTCAAGGAGAATGTAGAAAAACACGATTTTTAACAAACAATTACACACGAAAATCTAGAAAACTAAAGACTTCGACTTGGTACCCGGGTACCCGGTTTTAACCTGCCCTAGGGGCAAGGTAAAGCTGGGTTTTTGTCCCTGGCGAAGTAAAGCCCAATTTACTAGGAGATATACAAATTTTTAGTCCAAAAACCACTATTTTTGATTTTTTAAACGTATAAGGAAGCCTTAATAACCCTTTTTGTAATTAAAATATTTAAAAGGAAAACATCTGTAACGGAAAAACCGATTTTCGTGACCTTTGACCCCTTCCCGTAACTATTTTCGCGTACACGATTTCGCTTGGGATTTTTTGTATATTGTTGAGAACACCAAAACAAAAATCCAACTAAAATCCAGCTAACTAGGGTTTATTACTAGACCAACAAAGGTTCTTTTTTCATCTAATTTGACTGAATTATAAGGACATTTTCGGATTTTCCAAGCATTTTTAGAATAACGGCATTCTTGTCGAATTTCGATAAAATTAACTGTATTCCAGAAAATCACATATAAATAATAATATACAGAGTATCCCAGATGATTATTTTCTCGGATAAAGGATGTAAGACTTTAAAATCCGTGGCAATATATTGTTAAATTTCGTTCAATTAACTAACCGAGTTTCGTCGCACAAGGTTGCGAGCTATTTATTTATAATAATCAACGTTGAGTAATAATAATTAAACGTGTGATTGTCAGAAGAAATAAATCAAATAATATATGGGACACTCTGCATCTCTTATCCTTCATGTAGGATTTTCTTCACTATTATTCATCTTATCAAAATTAAACAATTACCTTTTTATCCCAAAATGACCGAGGAATCCGAAAATGCCCTTAATTATTTAAAAACTTTCGCGTTCTGGTTTCCAAAAATTATGAAATTTTGAAAATGAAAATTGATTTTTATTTTTTAACTTTGAGGGCGAATATCTCAACAGGGGACGACCGTAGGAAAAAAAATGAATAGAAACTTGTGGCATTATTTTGACGTGGTTTATACGCTTCCGAGAGATTTGCCATCATTTCCTGAACACCTTGTATAGATTAATCGGATTTTCTAGTCTAGAGAAAACAGCATATTGTTCCAGCATTCATTCACGTAATCGCACTTTATGCGAACATCGAACTAAATTAAAAATTTGTCTTAAATGTAAAAATATAATTCATTTTTTTTTGCGTTAACGAGTAGAAATAATCTAAAGATTATTAATTATCAGTTTTGAATAGCTACCTCCGCATGTCAACATGTAAATCGAAACGTGGGCAATTTTCTAAACGAACTAATTAATATTATTCTGCTGAAAGTACGTAAACGATATTTAATAACTTAAAAAAGTGGTTACAGGATAAAAACCGGATAAACGTAGCAATTATTAACAATAACACTTGAACAATAAATCAAACAAGAATTAAACAGAGCGATTAATTGTAATTAAGATGTTGGGGAAAGGCACAAAAGTCACAAATACGTAACAGTATAAACAGTAATACAACAATAAATAGGGGAATTAAATGAATTACAAAAAAAAATTAGAAAACGGCCCTTAAACTGAACATCATTTCACAACTAGTATTTTATGATAAAAACTCACGATAAAATTAAAGAGCAGGTAAACAAATTTAATTTTTAATTGCCCCGAAATGAAAAAGAAAACTTAAAAAAATTGGAAAATAAGTGGAAGAAGCTTTCGATTGTTGCAGAAAAAAATACTCGAGGTGGGCGTGGAGTAAGTAATTTTCTTTTTACAATAGATTCAGCGGAGCGGATACCGATTGATTTTTGGTAGAAAAGTGGACGACCATGAACCCTAACTACACAAAATTGTGTCGTCAATTTTTTAATCCATAAAGAAATCGCGTTTTACGTTATCTATAACGACCTCGGCTCCTAATATCGGTCTCGCACGAACTGGCGTCACTGTAAAGTTTAAAAGTCTTCCATATCCCATCCCCATATGTGGTACCTTTGGATCCTTTATTTTGAAATTTTGTATTCTTTTTGGCCCAACCGATCGATTTGTCAGAATGAATTTTAAAATTTTTACATCTCATTTGGTACCACCACGATCATGATCGTCGTCACTGCGATCATCGTTTTTCAACAATGGAAGTTGAAAAATCGGATTACTGAATCAAAATTGAGAGGGAAAAATTAAAGTCTCAGCAAAACGGTAAGAATCCCTACTCGGTACCGAAGATGGCGACGCGATTGTGTGGCGTAGCGGATATGAATCAGGAATCAAGCATGCAATTAAGGCCAAACAATCGACGTAGACCGTTTAAGTGGAGTTTGTTAATCTTCTCGGTAGCTCGAATTTTGAACGAAAATCAAAAATAGAACTTCGCACTTTATTTTTCCAAGATAACGGTCGATCCGATCTAAAACGTATTCGAAACTAAAGTCAAAACTAGTTTCGAGTATGTTAAAAATCGATTATCGGAAGATAATCAAGATAAGAAAACATCAGTTACTTAGTAGAGTACTAATTTAGATCGTTTTTGAAACGAACGATCAAAGTTCGAAGTTTCCGTTTAAATAAGCGTCCGAGATGATTAACAAAACGAATATAAAGCCGGGAGATGGTATAGAGCGAATCCATCCTTTGTCGATATCGTTACGATTTTAACTCGTGTTGTGGTAAGGTAGGTAGGTAATAGATAATGGAAACAAAATGATTGTGTGCGATGTCGTGCAGTGGGCGGTAGTGAGACGACTCGAGGGGGATTCCTTCGTGGGTCAATGGTCATGCTGCCCCTGGCACCCTGCCGGTAACCAGTGGCGTACGTAATTCCTATCGGGTTTCTCATAAACCCATTAATATTCAACTGCAAAATTTATATCATAGACACGTTTCACGTTTATTATCTAATCTTTGGCGTGCACGATGCGGGTAGTTATCCGATGTTGTACAAACAATTCCAGTTCCCAACCGGAAATTATATTATATATATATATACCTATAGGTATTAATTTACGACTTAACTAAGACTTCGCCCGAATGAAGAAGAGTAAGTTAGGTTAGTCCGGGACTCGGATCAGATTTTCACGCGACATTCCTGCGCGGCCGAGTTTAATTACGGGCTCCCGCTTTCAAAATACATATCGGAAAAATCTCACGTATTTAGAAAAGTTTGTGAGAAAACTTGATTATATTTCAGTCGTCTTCGAGAACGTGTCGAGAATTTCAGGAAACCGTACTTAATACATCCGCCGCCCGCGCCGTTAGTATTCTAGGAAATATACGAAGGAGACAATCGACTAAGAACTTCTTATAATCTTTTAAGTAATAAACGATACAAGCGCAAAAATTACAAAAGTCCACCTAACTAGAATTAAGTAAACGCTCGAGACGTTCGTTTGTTATTCAAAAGGTACACTTCGCGCCAGGTAATTGAGTTTCAAAAGTACGAAGGCACTTCTTAGATTAAGCGTGGTGCGTGCCAGTTTTATTCGGGTAATTTACATTTTTAGCGTCGTTTTTAATGTTTATTAGTGCTAAACGTTCCTTACGTTTTTCCTAGTCGATTGCGATGCGACTGAAATTTTGCTAGTTTGCAGTTTTACCAATTCCAGATTGCTCCTCCAGAAATGGGCGACGAATCTACGAAATCTGGATGATTTTTGAATTTAAAATTCGACAATTGATTCCATCCCGAATTACACTCGCCGGCCCAAAATTCGATCCATCTACAATTTTCGGTAAAAAATTGCGATAAACATTTGTTTTGTCTAATAATGGGGAAAATTCGTATTCCAATGACATGTTTACTGCGATAAAATTTTATTCGTTTGGGGAATTCAGTTAGTTTGTTTATTTGGATGGTATCAAATTGTAATAGTCAAATTCTGAGCGAACTTTATTTGCAATTTTCAATCAGCAATTTTGTTTTAACTTAAATTATCTACTTAACTATGCTATGAGATTTTACCCAACGATTGTCCTCTCAGTTCTAGTAATCTGGTGCACACATTAATTTCACATATTCACACTTTTACTTTGCTATTGCACTGACATTTTCGACACTTTCACACTAACTCAAATGGTTTTATCCTCTTGAGCCTTCTTTCTAGATGCTCGGTCTCGAGGAGTTGTAGCACCTCTATATTGACGTGTTCATGTAACCTGTTTTCATGTTTCTGAGCAATGGTTTTGATTTCTTCTAACACAGTTTTTATCCCTAGGTCCCTATGAATATCACTGTTTCTAACGTACCAGGGCGCGTTTAAAATGTTCCTTAGCACTTTATTTTGAAAAACTTGAATCATATCGATGTTACTTTTACTGGCACATCCCCACAGTTGACAGTCATACGTCCAAACAGGTTTTAGTATCTGTTTGTATAGTAATAATTTGTTGTAAGTTGACAGCTGGGACTTTCTTCCCAACAGCCAATGCATCTTCCTATACTTAATATTTAATTCTTCTTTTTTCTTCTTGATGTGTTCCTTCCAACGTAGTTTAACATCCAGGTTCATTCCTAGGTATTTTGCTGTATTAGCGTGTGGTAGTATACTATTGTTTAATATTACTAATATTCATAAAGTTAATATGCACGGATTTACTTTCATCTAATTTTATTCTCCATTTTTTTGTCCATACTTCTATTTCATTCATGATTTGCTGCAGTGCTTCCGTTGTTTCTTCAGTGTTTTTCCCCATCGCTAGTATCGCGGTGTCATCTGCAAAAGTGGCTGTAGTTGCTAGTTCACTGGTGGGCACGTCGCTGGTATACAGAAGGTATAGTGTTGGTCCCAGGACACTGCCCTGTGGTACCCCTGCTCTAATTTCACATAGATCAGAATACTTATCTCCTTGTTTAATCCTGAAAAATCTGTCACTAATATATGATTTTAGAAGTTCGTAATATTGTTCAGGCAACATTTCACCTAGTTTATAATTTAATCCTTCGTGCCACACTTTATCAAACGCCTGCGCGGCATCTAGGAATATTGCCGAGCATACTTTTTTCTCTTCCAGGCTTTTTTCGATTATGTTAGTTATTCCGTGGACTTGATCTATAGTGGAATGTTGATTTCTGAATCCGAACTGGTGCGTGGGAATCAGTTCTTTTCTTTCTATTATTGGCTTGAGCCGCTTTAGGAGTAGCTTTTCGAATAATTTTGAAATTATTGGTAAGAGTGAGATAGGCCTATATGATGTCGTTTCATTAGGGGGTTTTCTAGGCTTTTGGGTCATTATTATTTCAGCCACTTTCCAGACGCTTGGCACATATTTCAGTCTGAACACTACATTTATTAGATTTGTTAGTTTTACTATTGCTTTTTTCGGCAGCTGCTTTAAAACTATTCCTGTAATCAAGTCAAATCCGGGGGATTTCTTTGGATTTATATTTTTTTTGATTTCTTTTGTTACTTCTTGTGGGGTAACATACCGTATTTCTTCCTCTTCAGTTCTATTTTCTTCTTGGCATATTTCGTTTTGTATTTGTCGTTCATTAGGTTGAAATATATATTTTAGATGTTTTGCAAAAGCGTTTGCTTTTTGCTTGTCATTTCTTGCCCATCCATTTTCAGTTCTTAATGGTGGCATTTGGATTATGCGTCGTTTGATTTTCTTAGTTGCCCTCCATAAAGAATAGTCGGCATCTTTATCATTTGAAACGTTCCTAAGATAAGTATTCACCGATTCATTTTTTATTTCTTGTATTTCCCTTCTCAACTGTTGGGTGAGTTGGTTTAGCTTATTTTTGTCCCTTCGTGCTTTTGTTTGCTGCCATTTTTTCCTAGCTCTTCTTTTTTCAGCCACTAGCTCTTTAATTTCTTTAGGATAGTTGATACCTATTGTTTTCCTTTTTATCTCTGGCGTGTTGTTCCACGCAGCTTGCTGTATATCTATTATAAATTTTTCTGCTTCCTGGTCTAATTGTTCTTTATTCACAAGGGGTATGTTGAGATGAATTCTATTGCTCAATTCTTCCTTAAAGGCATCCCAATCTGTGTATTTGTTAAACAATGTTGGGTTGCACTGTTTCTTGATTACATTTTCATTTAATGTTAATATTATCGGGGAATGGTCAGAACTTAGATCAAAATTCTCTTCCATGTCTATAAAATTTATAGAAATTTTCCTGGTGACAAAGAAATCAATCAAGTCAGGAATTTTATTTTCATCTGTGGTGACAACTTATTGCTGACGCATGATAATGCCCGTCCGCATGTTGCCCGAATTGTTTGTGAGCACTTGGGAGAAGTAGCAATCCACAGTATGATGTGGCCTGCAAGAAGTCCCGATCTAAATCCGATCGAACATGTTTGGGACGTGGTGGGGAGACGAGTTCGTTGCCGAGTTCCTGCTCCTTCTAACTTGCGAGAGTTAAGTGTAGCAGTAGTCCAAGAACGGGACGAAATTAGCCAAGATTACATTTGTTGCTTTATCGAGGGTATGCCAAGGCGAATAGAAGCGATAATTCGAGCACGGGGTGCTACTGCGTGCTATCGTTTTTTTTGCTTTTTCGTTTTTACTTGTTATGCACAATTAACGTTGTTTACCTTTTTATCAAGTTACGAGATGTTGCCGTATTTTTGTCGTTAGAGCAATAAAAATGTTCCCGTCGGTTTAATTATATTTCAACATTTGTTTTACACATCCTTTAAACTGTACGTAAATATAATCAGATTATAAACTAAAGTAATTACATCTCAATTAACCGCATGGATCGAATTTTGTGCCGGCGAGTGTATATTCGTTATTAAATATTTTTGTGCGAGTACAACTGCAACTAACGTAAGTAAATAATACAACGCGAGTTGATTTCTTATAATTGCGTTCGACATCCCGGAGTTTCATTTGCATGACCATTAAAATACACAAAAGCACCTATAATAGAATTGCAAACTGCATTACGACCATCGGCTCGTACAGTACCGACCACGTGCGCGATGTGTAGGTACGTTAATTCCATTGTTGTATAGAATTATACGTATTTCGGGCCCACGAGCTTGTTATGTCAGTTTTCCCCCAATTTATTTGAAAAATTACGAGTGGGGACGTTGTCTAATAAATTGTTTCTTTTCTCACGTTTAAAATTCACATTCAGAAATTATGATTAATAATAAAAATCGGACGAATCAAACGTTGCCGGTTTAATATCCTACCGATATTTCTTTTACCTTGACGAAAATTATCGTAACTCGCTTTGCAGTCCTCGTGAATATTGTTTATTTTAACATTGCGGATCATTTATACTATAAATAGTTGTTTTCGTAACGATTTGACGTTTAAAAAAAAATAATCAACGATTTTCGCGCCGAACAATTTCCAATTTCCTCGAGAAATATTAACGAAAA
This sequence comes from Rhagophthalmus giganteus, assembly GCA_036326145.1. NCBI lineage: Eukaryota > Metazoa > Arthropoda > Insecta > Coleoptera > Rhagophthalmidae > Rhagophthalmus > Rhagophthalmus giganteus. Next base: position 59,332 of record JARFJA010000036.1, read on the forward strand.
TCGAGTTAATTTTCGTCCGTTCATAATTGAAAACGACGAGTTTCTGCCCAACGACCGTTATTTATAGGTTCCGATCAAGTGAAAGTTCGACAGGAAGAATTAACCGAACGAAAGGGAAAACTGAACACCTACGTAATTTGTTACGGGCAATTAATGAAAATGTTACGGTGGTCGCGCGTTTGCTCCGAAGAAAGCTCGGATTATGAAAATCCGCGCACGATTTACATAAACGAGGAGATCCTTGACATATGAAGCCTTGTAGCGCGGGCACGAGAATTCAAAATAGATTTCGTGAAATTACTTTATTAAAAGTGCAATAATAAGTGCGGTTTAAACAATAAAAACATAATTCACGGCGAGGCCCGGAGGGTATAAAGGCATTTTTTAACGTGCGCGCGCCGTAATAAATCAGCCGTAAATGAAATAAATTTACCTGTCAAAATAAATTCCACAACAAAGAAATAAATACCTTAAAGGCTTCCCGTTTACCGTTAAGGTTGTTAATTATTCTTTAAAAGTATAAAACGGCTAATTTTACAATCTACCATTTTAATTTTCGAGGGCATTAAATCCGAAAGTTGTGTCGAACTTTTAAATTGCTTCGAAAATAATTAATTATCTATCGATCCGAATATGATAAAATTAATTCTCGGATTTGCGACGTTCGAATTTTCTCAAAATTTCCCCCGTTTGTTCGATTGTTCGTTCGCCTTGACCTTGGCAAAGGACACAATTTTCATCAGGATAAAAACGAGAGCTATAGAAAACTTAACACGTTTTTACTTTTGGAGATTTAATTAAAAGAACGTTAATGATACATTAAAGCCCGAAATAACAATAAAGGGGTTCTATAATAAGTAAGTACCTACCTATAAGCATTTCACATTTTCCCTCGCATCGTTAATTTTTATAATTTAATTGGATTTTCGCGTAGGTTTTCGACTATATTGTTATTGCGTTCTGCTCAACTGTTATTTTTATTAAAATTAAGATCCACGGGGTGCGCCCGCAAAATGGCGTATTGTACGGTTTTCGACAATTATACGTCGATTATTTTCTAAAGTAAGATGGCTAGCGAAAAATGTTAAACGCGAATGTTTTAGGATTGTTTTATAAATCCATTACCTATATAATGGAACACCCTGCACATTACTCGATATTTCAATTCTGATCTAAATTCTACAAATAATTCATAGCGCACATCATAAATCCAAATATAACCGTTTTCCAGATATCGAGTTTTGAATATTATTTTAGTAACTCGCAAAATTAACATCACACAAGGACCCGAATGATGAATATTTATAATGAAAACTATACGAGGCAGAGGATATGGGCGTTAATAAATGTTCTATTCGTTTGTTTTAGTAGGAGATCCCACCGTAAGAGTTGTGTTACGGTAAATCTTGAACAAAAAAAAATAGCTCGTTACAATGCTGCCATCGATAAGTCGTTGTTTCTTTGAATAAAAAAATAAAATGTCTGCTTGTTTTTTGTAATAACTGGCACGATAATACTTTTCTTTCTTCTTATTCTTCTTATTATCTTAGGAAATTTCTTATTCGATTATTTAGTAGACCATTTTTAGATTCGAAAAAGTTTATGCTGCCATTTTTCCATTGTCGTCTTATCGGCGGCAGCAGCGCTCAAAGAGTTCAACTTCCTATTATCATCAAACTTAATTCACGGCAGCAACGGACCATTGAACGTTTGAGGGGGACCGTAACCCGGTCCCCATCCAAAAGAAGTTCAATTTTCAGAGAATTTGTATTAGAACTTAAAAGTCCATATATTTACACTTTATAAATACACGAAAAGTTAGTCGACAAAGAAAGATTCTACCTTTCCTCGTCGTATTAATTCTTTTTATTTGTAATCTTTTTAGAGAACACAACACAACACACAACACTCGCGCACTCACACGCAAAAAGGCCTTATTAACCGAACGAGCACTCCTCGCACACACGAACAATACGACGCCGTAATTTAAAATTCGAACTACCGAAACAAGCACTACCGTTCTGTAGCACTCACACGAAAGACCTGAAGCGGTCTAGCCAGAATTCTATATATGTAAATGCATTCGAGTTTATACGTGAAAACACTTGTTCGCACTCAGATAAGTTCTGAAAGTAGGTGGCGTATATGTTTTATTAGTTGTTTTGTCGGTGAATCGGTGTATGCGCTTAAACTTTTATCTGGTTTATGGTATGTAATAGGGAAATTTTGAATGTCGAAGGGCACACGAATAGTTTTTAAATTAAAAATAGAGTAAATTTATAATTCTGCGGTATAAAGGCGGTAGATAGTGATTATCCAGATAATTTTAAACTGGTAAGTATTAGGGGATTTTTATAGAAAATAGTCTGCAGTCTGTCTGATGACGAGACCCAGACGTGTCCTTTTGGCTTTTCTCAGATCTCGATCCCTAGATCACTAAAATATAGGTAATTGATTTTGGGTCAAATCTTCAGCCATCGACTAATAAATAAACTTCATCAAACTATCGACGACGTTTTGGCAGAACGAAGTAACCCTCACTTTTTGCGAAAACGAGTTATTCTAACCATCTTATGCATCTGAGGCAAAAACGTCATCTGTTAAAATCTGGTAATAATATTCCGATTTTTTCCGTCAGAAAAATCGATTTGTATTAAAATGTAGGTATCTGCTTGTAGGCTACGATACAACGGAAAATGTGCACTCCTATAAAATTTACTTTTTGTGGGTCAAGTCGTTCTGCCAAAACTGCATCGATATAAAGTCTCAGCTTGTAAATAAAGTGACATAAATGAATAGACATTTTTTTGTTTTACTTATTTTGTTGTCGTGTAAGGTCTCGGGCAACCGTTTTAGAAAATCTACGTCTAATATAAGACGTATTTTCTTGTTTTGGATCATTTTATTAAGTTTGCAACTCCTTATTCAGGGACACCTCTGTATCTATGTAAAGTACATTGTACTTTTTGAATTATCCCGCGTACTTGCGTAGCGTGGGTAAGGTAGATTACTAAGCAGTGATTACTAATGACAGTTATTATATATATTAGTTTGTTAAAATTTGTAATTTGAGAAAGAGCATAGGGAATAATTGACATTTAATGTCGTTTCTCTTTTTACAGGTGAGTTTAATAAGATAAGATGTAAATATTTGTATAATAGTTATCTTTACAGAAAATTAAATTACTCTTTTTACAGGAGAAACTCAGATTTATTATTATTCAACCCTGATTCTAATAATTATTGATAATAAACCTTATATCTATATACTATGTGTTTATCTGTAAATTAAAGAATGAAAGATTCTATTGTTTTTAATGTGTTAAACGCCTACTTATCAATGAGAAAATTGACGACATCGCATTTTAATTTCGCCGACGCGAAGTGGAATATTTAAAAAAAAGCGTTTTGCCCAAATACATTTTAAAAGTTTTTGTATTTCAAGAAGTCTCAACCTCGTTTATCCGGACGAACGAGGTTCTAACACATATTGCGAAATTTGCTCTATTTATTCATCCGTCCTCGCGTCGCGTCGCATCTACAAGGATAAATATATACGTATCAAATAAAAAACGCGCGCTCTTAAAATTACAAAAAAATACGAGGCGTCCTTAATGAAGTCACGTGAGTTAATTTCCGCGAAGGAAAACCAGGATTTTTCGTCGGCGAAGCTTTCAATTAAATTTTCCAACGGTTCGCGTTTCCAATCGCGAACCAAAGCGACACACTTCTATTAAAAGGGAAATAAAACGACTATAATGTTTCCTCTAATAAATTACTTCGAGTCCTTGATATAAAATAAAAATTATATCGATTCAGTACACACCTGAAGCCGATGGCACGTGGGCGAAAGATTAATGTCCATTGGAATACAAGCGGAACAATTTAAATTATAGTATTGCTTAACTGTCAATTATTATTATTGTAAGAGATCAAAAACTACTGACGGACGCGCATTATCAATAATTGAAATTATATTTGCCGAGGGTTAGTTTAATTCACAAGCGAAGGATGGATGCGGACACGATGCACGTTCGAATTCGAACCGCGCCTTCCGCAACACCGGTCCTACCTTTATTTATTTTAGGTCGCGTGTCCTTTACGAATCTACTCGCGATTGTTATTATAATGACACGTCTCACCTGTTCGATTTCATTCCGGGCGATTTATTGTAACATGTTTTTTGTTTAATCTGCACTCGATCAATTCCTTAACGATGTATCTGTCTCTTGTTTTTTTCCGAACCGCGGCTTAAAATAATAAGCGAATTTATTTGTCCGCCGTACACCCGAGTGCAAACGTAATGTCGCAAGCGTCGTGTTTGTGGGCAACGAACAAATTTACGACGAGCAAGACGAATTCATTATAAATACTAAATTGTTAGGTGCTTTAAATGTGATTTAATGTTGATTATGTTTTGTGTTGAATGCGCGACGTTCGCAATCCGCGACATTATATCTGCACTCGACTGTACACGTCGCGATATGGGTAGTCGAGGTTAATCCGGCAAAAAACGGTCGTGTTCCTCTGTCAGTTAACGAATCCATTACTTTTTTTTTGTACCGTTTATGGCCTTCATTACATATAAAACAATTTGCAAACTAAATCTATATTAATTTATTGATAATTTTCCACTTCAGGTTTCGATTAATTAGTACTTCTAATTTTACAGTCGTTATCGACAATAACGTGATTTTCCTGCTTTGTGATGGGATTTGTTTGTTTCGCCCGCGCGTATAGTTAACGAAACACTGCTTTAATCGCGAAAATTTCCGAAAGTAATGAAAATTTTAATATAAAATTATAATTATAATTATATTAGGTGTACAACTTTGCTTCCGCCGTTTTGCAATAAATGGCTGTAGCGGTAAGTGGTAGTCGAAATAAATAGATCGTAGCTGTCATACAATAAGATTAGGTATTTGTAAATATAACGCCATCGAAATATTAGTCGATTTGTGTCTGCATCATAAAGTTATTCTCGATTAAACATGTCAGCTTACGAGCCAAATTCTCGTCATTTGCTGGAGGTTTTAATTTTCTGTTTTAATATGAAGAAATCTGCGGCTGAGGCTCATCGAATGCTCTCAAATACCTACGGTGAGGCCGCTATTAGTGAAAGAACGTGCCGAGAGTGGTTTCGACGCTTCAAGAACGGTGATTTTGACGTCGAAGACCGGCATGGCGGTGGAAGAGAGAAGGTTTTCGAAGATGCAGAATTGGAGGCATTACTTGAGCAAGACTCAATACAACGAGAGACATGATAAAGTAATCTTACAGCATGACAATGCTCGACCCCATGTTGCGAAAGTGGTCAAGACATACTTGGAAACGTTGAAATGGGAAGTCCTACCCCACCCGCCGTATTCTCCAGACGTTGCTCCCTCGGACTATCACTTATTTCGATCAATGGCACACGGTCTGGATGACCAGCACTTCCGGTCTTATGAAGAAGTAAAAAATTGGATCGATTCGTGGATCGCTTCAAAAGATGACCAGTTTTTTCAACGCGGGATTCGTACGCTGCCCGAAAGATGGGAGAAAGTAGTGGCCAGCGATGGACAATACTTTGAATCATAAATGTATAACCAGTTTATTACAATAAAGCCTCGAATTTCGGAAAAAACGGCGGAAGCAAAGTTGTACACCTAATATTATAATTTTAATATTTTTTTAAAGGACCAGGCACACTTTATATGGAAAAATAGGAACCACTCAAATCGATTTTTTTTATATCAATCGATGCGTCTTAATGTGATGAATAATTATTACCATTGCGCCAAATCTGTAACTTCATTATTAAACCCGTTAAAGAACAATTCATTGAAAAAATTTGGGCTTTAAATTATCTCGGAAGTTTATAAATCTGTCGCTCGTTATTTATGGAGGGGTCATGGTAAATATGTTTCTAAGAAACGACACAAATGTAAGTAGCAGGTAGAAAACAGAAAAATAGTGCTCATAGAGTATTATATTGTTCGATTCCTTGTTGTAATTAAGAATTTTAAACCCGTATTCATCAAATTGAATTGACGTTAGCATTTAAATTCTGAATTCAATCCTACTATTTTAGAGTCGTTAGATTAAAATTAGGAAGGTACCTACTGTAAGCGAGCTTAAAACCTGGAATAAAAGAATTGCCTAAAAACTAATAGTTTTGTTAAAGCTTAACCAAACCTATATGACGTCACGTCATCAACAAAAAGTTGCTAGATTGTTTATTTGTAATTCGGTTTAAAGTTTGGAAAGTGACATATTCCATAGATGATTTACCTGCGCACATGTTAGATGGTATAAAGAAAAACTACAATTTATTAGAACTGTCAAAATACAAGCGACGAGGTGACAGCACTGTGTAAAACGTCATCATCTAGTAACCTTATATTGATGACGTGAACATCATATAGGTTTGGGTAAGCTATAGTTACATTTTATCCAAACCTATAGGTAATTTACGTCATCGATAAAGAGTTACTGGATGATGACGTTTCACATAGTGCTGTCACCTCGTACCTCGTATTTTGACAGTTTTAATAAATTGTAGTCTATCCTTTTACCATCTAATATATGCGCAAGTAAATCATCTATAGAGTATGTCACTTTAAACCGAATTACAAATAAACAATCTAGTGACTTTTTATTGATGACGTGAATTGCTTATAGGTTTGGATAGGCCGTAATTGTTATAATAGCCACAATTTTATGCGGAAGATTTCTTTTTTGGCCGATATACATAGGCCGATTTTTCAATATTAATGATTTATTGAATTATTTATTACATTACAAAGTTATTTTAAAGTTACTTGACAGAGATCTCTAATGAGGCTGGTCACTACTACCCCCACTAAATTAAAATTAATAATTTGGACTTACCTATAGATATTTTATGGTGAACATTTTTAATAGAGGTAGAAAAATAAACAGCTACATTATGTGTATTTTTGTCTTATATTGGATAATTTTATTATTTATTTATTTGAGTCACAATTTTGAATATATATGAAGAATTATTTTTTTTATTGATTTGTTATTCGTGAATATGTTTTGTTTTTTATTTGAATTGTTTGTTAATGTTATTAATATATTAATAGACTTTATTTCCAATTATTAGCGTTAACAGCAGCAGCAACTGTATTATAACAGCAATTGCGAAAAGTAAGCTGATGTAAATATCGACGTAGGTTTTCCAGAAGGGCGTGACCCACAAAAAGTAAATTTTACCGGAGAACACATGTTGCCTTGTCATGTAGCTATTAGAAGATACGTTTGGCGGAAATACAAATTGATTTTTCCGGTGAAAAAAATCGAAATATTGTTACCAGATTTTAACAGATTATGTCTTCATTTAATTCAATAATTCATTTTAATAGAAAGTATGCGTTACGCTTTTTTGACAAAATGCCATCGATATTATCTTTTTATAGATAAGTACAAATAATCTCTTAGTTTTGTATACACTTTTAATGTGCACAAAGCCAAGAATTTTTAAGCCATTTAAAGAATTATTTCAATCGTTTTAAATCTCAGGCCAGTTTAAGTAGGTAGGTACCGACCCGTCGATGTTAACTACCCCGCAATAAATAACAAAGTTGATTTATGAACTCAAACAAATTTGATTTTAGTAGGTTCTCTTTTGCTCTCACGAAATTCTCATAAGAGCTTTAATTAAAGATTGCGGCTTTATTTATAAATTAACAAAATTGGCGCAATGATAATAATTATTCGTCACATTAAGATGAGTCGATTGATATAAAGAAAAATCGATTTGAGTGGTTCCTATTTTTCCATATAAAGTGTGCGTGGTCCTTTAATGAAAATTTGTTCACGCACCTATGAAACGTCGCATAATTTCAATTAGCTTTTTCCGAAGGGGAATTGCCGCGTTTTAAAAAAGATACTCTACAACGATATTAACAACAGATATTTAATATAAAATTCGCGCATCGAGTAACAAACGCCGCGTCCAAAATGCATCGCGAACCACCAACTGGCACTTTATTAAAATAAAATTCACGAATTCCCACATGGGCAGCTCGAACGTCCAGAAACTTGGCGTCCAGAAACGATAACGTATCGTCTACAAATTAATGAGCCCGCAAGAGACCACGGATCAATAATGCAAACGACTTCAATTAATTACGCCGATGACCAAATCGGAATGAAACTCACCTGCAATTTAGCAATTAAATATTTATGACGGATCGCGCATAAAAATTAATGAAACGTCAATTGTGCGTTAATTATTTAACGGCACGGTCTTTGCCGAGTCCGATTTTCGAAAGGGACATCGCGTTTAACGAACCATTCATTTTAATCTAAACTCAAATGAGGTTCCCACTTCAATAAAAATTAAACGAATATCATGCCAGGTTGACGTACCGTTAATTATTATTTATCGACGCAAATAAACCCTCGCACGTCGTCGGCGGCGGCTATAAAATTTGTAATTCTGTTACTACGACGGTTACGTAATTTTTGGAATCGTACGTCCACGTTAAAAGTTCATTTTTCTTTGGCGTTTTGTAGACGGCACGTTTCCTTGTATTTCGCAACCAAGTTTAAAACAGTGCGCAGTGACGTTTCACTTGTTACGCGGCGGCACACTAATCCATACGTAGTAACACTTAAGTAGGTAATCGTGAGTTTAATGATGTTTAATTGGCTAATAACAGTCGTGCTATTATTACAAGTGGAACGAACTTCACACAACAATATTAAAACGAACGGATTAGTTAACCGGCCTTGACGCGAGTAAATTCGACATCTAAAATCACGTTTACAACTCAAAATCGGCAGCGAAAATTATCAATAAACGAGCACCGTCATCGGGGACCCTCTAATTAGAAGAATCCGAAAATTAAATAAGCCTTAATGACGATATACGCCTTTAATGCGTAACTCTAAATTGGTGCTCACTTACAAGGAAAGTTAGGTAGATGGAAAATTCAGAAAAATTTGAAACTTTGCAGGATTGTAGTACTAGTCAACCCTAATCAAGAGCCGTATTCCGTTCGTGCCCTTATTCGGTTTAAGAGGGTGAAATCCACCTTGAAAATTTGAACTTTTTTCGATTTTGCTTATTATCTCTGGAACAGCAAGAACGATCGCCAATAAACTATATATTTTTGTAAATGGCTATTCAAGACCTACATTACGATACAAAGATTAAGGATGAAAATTCTAAGGGGTGCCATCCCTGCCCCCTAATTTCAGTATTTTTTTGTACGCTGCAATGAATTGATAGATTATTAAAAGAGTTACTCATTAAAGTGTATCACCTTACATTTATTTATTTCTATTTGTGCAATTGCACCCTTTGGTAATAATATCCGAAGCCGCGTATCTTTTAAACAATAAGAAATATTACCAACAAATTATATATTTTTCTAAATAACTCTCCCAGACCTTTATTATGATACAAAAATTAGGGATAAAACGCCTAAGGGCTTTCATCCCTACCCCCAACCCCCAATTATTTTTAATATTTTTGTGTACGCTTCAATGCATTTTTATAACTTATCGGCATAATTATTCATTACAATGTATCTTCTTAAATTAGTTGATTTGTATTTGATAAAAACCATCCTTTGTTAATATCTAATATCCAAAGTAACATTTCACCGAAACTTATCTATTGAACAATAAGAAATTTGTGTTTTTCAAGTTTGTGTATTTGTGTAACTAGTTTGTCATGAACTACATAGTATCAACACAGAAAGGTCAAGCAAAAATTCGGGTAATTTCACCAGTAAGGAAGTGGAAAGGTGTACTAATTATTATTATAGTACTGAAATCTATATAGTCTAGATATGCTATTTTGTATTCCTGTAATTTAGTTTAGAACTGTTAATACATAGATAATATGTACATATAAATAAAAATACTAGAGAATAATTACCTACCTACTGACGTATGAAATATGTAGATGTGTAAATAAACAGCATATGCAACAAAATATCCTTATTATAATAAGCCCTAAAGTGTGCGAATAATTAGTAGGAATAATCAATTTTTCCTAGACTGACAAAGAGAAGTGAGACGGTGAATGTATTAATTAGTTAATAAATATTATTTCTTGTATTTATGTATTTATATTTAACTGTATTTTAGTTATCCATATTATTATTGTTACAGCGGTTAATATACACACTACGACACCGTGAGCGTGCGATATTTCTTATTGTTCAAGAGATAAGTTTCGGTGAAATGTTACTTTGGAAATATCCAAAGTAACATTTCACCGAAACTTATTACAACTCATTACAATGTATCACCTTAAATTAGTTTTTATCAAATACAAATCAACTAATTTAAGGTGATACATTGTAATGAATAATTATGCCGACAAGTTATAAAAATACATTGCAGCGTACACAAAAATATTAAAAATAATTGGGGGTTGGGGGTAGGGATGAAATCCCTTAGGCGTTTTATCCATAATTTTTGTATCATGATGTAGGTATGGGAGAGTTATTTAGAAAAATATATAATTTGTTGGTGATATTTCTTATTAAGATACGCGGCTTCGGATATTATTACCAAAGGGTGCAATTGCACAAATACAAATAAATAAATGTAAGGTGATACACTTTAATGAATAACTCCTTTAATAATCTATCATTTCATTGCAGCGTACAAAAAAATACTGAAAATAATTGAAGGTTGGGGGCAGAGATGGCACCCCTTAGAATTTTCATCCTTAATTTTTGTAGCATAATGTAGGTCTTGAATAGCCATTTACAAAAATATATAGTTTATTGGCGATAGCTCTTGCTGTTCCAGAGATAATAAGCAAAATCGAAAAAAGTTCAAATTTTCAAGGGTGGATTTCACCGAATAAGGGCACGAACGGAATACGGCTCTTGTTAAGAGTTGACTAGTACTACAATCCTGCAAAGTTTCAAATTTTTCTGAATTTTCCACCTACCTAACCTTCCTTGTTTGTGGAGCGTAGAAAATTTTTAAGAAAAATACAGCCCCCATCGAAAATTTTTGCTTTCCCAAATCTGATCCAAAACGTTCGAGTTACGTATCGGTGACACTTTGTCCCGTATCGTCCGACCATCCAAAAAAAACCTGTCGCGTTTCCAAGTTGCGCCGAGGCAATTTCGGACTAAACACGGACGCGCGCCACGCGGGTGCACAAATCAACAGTCCTTCTAACGTTTCTCCTCAAAACTGCGAAACGCCGACTAAATCAAATCGCGCAAATTAAACGCGAAATTGCCGTGGAGGAACAACGTCGCTTTCCAAGAGTAACCATGCTTGCGGAAAATGGCCGGGGGACGATAAACGGACGATAAGCGTGCAGAGAGTAACGCAATCGTGCATTCGGGGGACGGTAAAGCAAAAAAATTGTGAAACCGAATACCTACCCTATACCAATTGGCCACCTGAAGTCGTGCGAAAGCATCAACAGACGGAAAATAAAACATTCAGTGTTATTAACTGTACACACATTACAACTACGAAACTATAACTTCTACTAGTTAGAGCCGCTGTACATAAAAAAAGTGCCGTATTACAAACGAACTACGCGTGATTAAGCGCCCTTTAATTTTACTCAAATCGAAATTTTGAAAATCAATTTTCCGGCTGAGAATAGAATCGATCGAACAATCTCTTACCTTTGGTAACGCGGCCAGGCATTGCTGCTTGACGTCCCACACGAGTTGGTCCCGAGGAAACTGGAGGCACTTCTGCACGTTGAGCTCGGGCACGTGTATACGTACCAAGAGGAAGCCCTCGTCGGGGCCGCGCTCCCCGTCCTCCTCCATCGGTCCTACTATCTCTTCACATCTGCAACACAAAACAACACTGTAACTCTATTGAACGATCGCACGTTTTTCGAATTATCAATTTTGTGAACCATTCTCGTGAGTACGAAAAGACCCGTAATTTTTTGCGGTACGGGCAAAAGCTTCACGCCTTACGTGGGGCGCTATTTCGTTTTGCACCTCCTTCGACGTTGACGTTTACTTAAGAACTCATCGACCCATCAAACAAACAAACGTGTCGATGCTCGTCATTTTACTTTTTAAATGCCGTCACGAAGAAATTACTAAGTGGAGTAAGGTCGGATGACTTTGAAGGCCACGCGTTGCGCCCGGCACGTCGAGCTTTCTTGTGTGTAACAATAAAACGTTCCGTCACACTCAAAAATTACTCGAAATGGCAATTTTTCGCACCGTTTGCACACAAAACGTGTATTTTTTCACCTCGAAATCTGCAGATAAAACACTCGAGCTTAAGATTTTTAGACATTAAAAAAAAACAAAAACGCCAGGATTCCCGTTGACGTCCTCGCTTTAAAGGCTCGGGATCGAACCTCGCTTTAATTTAAAAAAACGAAACGAAAACAAAGTCGTTGGCGGCCCGCGAATCAAATTAACAAAATCGAAACATACCTTCAGCGTTGCCGCAACATTGTACTACACAATCGAAACTAAATCGACATCGGCTTTTAACCGTAACTGTTTTATAAAGTGTGAATAATCCGCAAGATAGAATAAAAGAAAAACGTATTACGAATACCTACACGCTTTCGACGTCTGGCGAAAAATGACTCAAATCCATATTAATTATGTTAACAAAAACTTTCTAACGCTTCTTCCAAATTTCATATCCACGTAATAAACAAAACGAATGGTTTTATTGCACTTTTATAATCGCAACGTCGAAACACATTTAACGCGAAAAAATAAACCGATAGCGCACGTTACCTGGCGTTCACGTAACAAACGCGCTCACTTTCCCAACCGCCTAAACGAAACTAACGAGCGCGGCTGTACACAATAACCCGTACGATTAAGTGGAGATAATATCATCTTATCACCGAATGGAACGTCGCCGCTTTGAATTCATTCGACAACGCGATAGGATTGTCGGCGTCTTTTCCACCTTAACGCAATTCGATTAGTTCGAATAAATATTTTTAATCGGCCGAAATTTGTCGAAACTTGCGAATTTTCGACGTGAAAATTGTTGAAACTTCGAGTCGTGCTTTTTCTAAAAAAAAAAAATTAATTAAGCTCGTATTTTAAAATGCTTCGCGGAAACGCTGCCGTTTGCCAAAGGAGATGTGGAAAAACAATCTCTTGTCCTATTTATTTACACCGAACCGAACCGCAAAACATGACCTGGCCAAACGTGGCGCGCGCGAAACGATTTCGAAAATTTAGATAAAGGACACCGTAACCAAAAACTATTAAATTCCAATGAAATAAAAATGTTATTTGAAAAAAAAAATGGATTTTTATTCTTCAACTTTGGGGGCGAACATCCCAACAGGGGAGAGCCGTACGAAAAAATTTATAGGATCTCGCGGCATTATTTCGAGGTGGTTTATACGCCGCCTCCCGAGAGATTTTCCACCATTTCCTGGTCACCTGGAATTTCGTCGAGAACGGGATTTTGTTCTACATTATTTTAACGACGAACCCACCATCGTACCACTTTTAAACTTTGCGAATCGTTTAACGTTGGCGCGAACTATTTTCTAGAATCTTTTGAGAACTTTTGAAGGTGCACTTTCTTCAAAATTCAAAATTGAATTTTTCACCTTCGAATTTGCGAAATAAAATGTCCCCACGACCCTCCTACGTTGCACATCATAAGAAAAAATGCTACAAAATGGCGTTTTACACAATTTACTTACAATTTAAAAATATGTCTATGATGAAATTTTTAGGTTTTTTTTTGTATTAGAAACTTTATATACTCGTATTTTCAAAATGAGTCGATATATTTTAATAAAATGTTGTAGTTTTCTTAGTCAAATTTGAAATAACTCGTCAGTTAATTTACTGTTTTGACAACTAACTAATAGTTAACATTAACAGGTGATTGATAAACCGATCCAAAGAAAGTTAACTATCAGGATAAATTCTTTGATCCGAACCGAGGTTTAACTTCATCAAATTGACCAAGGTTTTTTGCACGATTTCCATTTCAACATATTGTTGAAAAAGTTATAGAAATTATTGCTCACTTAAAAAGAATGTCACATCTACTTAACATATTATTATTATTATTATTAGTAATCGATGTTTTTAATCAGTTTAAAATGTTATCTACGTTATCTATAAGTTATTTACAACTAACTATAGTTCAATGACGTTTTTTTTTTTTGATGCTACGGTTACACATCAACATGTTAGTTTTTACCAAAGCCAATAAATTATTTATAAAATCGACAAGACTTTGCGCTGCAACGTTTAACAAAAATACGAGAATCCAAATACGTTGGGACGTTCTTAAATTAATAGGAAAAATGTACTGATTAGGATCAGAAAAGTCGTCTATTTTAAATGGCCTACTATTACGTTAATTCGTATTTATAAATAACGCTGACGTTAGTCGATAAAACGGAGAAAATATTTCTGACCATAAAATTAATTTTTCAGAATGTGAAAATGTAAACACATACCGCGGTTTTAACATAACATGCTTGTCATTTGCAATGATGCGTGGATACTCGAAAAAAATCGCTAGAAAGTTCAAAATAAATTAGATCGCGACATTTGTTGGTTCCGGTTTGGCCTTCGACCGTTACCAAAATTTTATTGATCCATCTCGAAACGCCAACACTAAGGTTTACTTTTTTACAAATTGGAAATCATTTTCCGTTTTGGTTATAGCTTGGTTATTATTATGGTTGCTATTCAGAAACATTTGAAAGTTGCTACTGACCGATTAACCAAAGGATAACTTCGATACATTGTCAGTCAATCGACAGGATTGTATTACAATTAGCCACGCTTTCAAATGTTTCTAAATAGCACCCTATCGCCAAGATGCCACAAAACTCGTCATTAAAATTTCACAAATTCGCGTAAAATTAAATTGATTTCATTTAACGTTGTTTTGCTTAACGCGTCAAATTCGACCCCGTTAATTCCGGTGGTTGTTTATAAATGTTACATTTGATTTGTTCCTAAATAATATTCAAAAAAAAGTCGTTCAAGGGCTAAGGCACAAATTAAAGCGGCCCACGGTTTTCTGACAGACTGTAAATACGTTTTTTTTCAGTTAAAACCTTATTATGGTGGCAGATAACAAGAGATCCGATGGACAGGCAAAGGCATAATAAACTAGCGAAAGAACTCAAAAAGCTACTATTCAAGATAAACAACGACTCTATTCAAGAGTACCTTAGAGGTTTAACACCCACTGATGCAACAGATTAATCCTTATGGAAAGTCACTCGAAAACTCAAACAATCCCAGCAGCAAGCATCACCAATACGACTTAATCAAACAACTTGGGCAAGAACAGGCAATCAAAAAGCCACCACATTCGCCGAACATCTTGCCACAGTTTTCCAACCTTTTCCATCACAAATAACACCTGCCGAAGAACAAGAAATTTACGATCAGCTACAGTCTCCATTTCAAATGGCACTACCAATAAAAAAAATTTCTAAAAGTGAGATCGAAACAGTAATACACAAAGAAATTAATGTGAAAAAGGCACCGGGGTATGATTTAATCACCGGCAAAATACTCCAAGAAATATCCCAAAAATGTCTTGCAGCAATTCACCAGATATTTAATGCGATTTTAAGAATAGAACACTTCCCATGTCAATGGAAAATGGGTCAGATCATAATGATTGCCAAACCAATCTACTTCCAAGTCTACTTCCAATTTTATCAAAAGTCCTAGAAAAAATAATACTGAAACGATTGACTGTAATCATAGAGGACGAAAAACTAATACCCACTCACCAGTTTGGGTTCAGGAAACAACACGGAACCACAGAACAAATTTACAGAATCGTAAATAAAATCAACAACACTATGGAAGAGAAAAGATACTGTTCAGCCGTCTTCATCGACATAAGTCAAGCCTTTGACAAAATATGGCACTTAGGACTACTGTATAAACTCAAACACACTATCCCACATCCTTTCTACTCTCTTCTTAAATCCTACCTCTCTAACAGAACATTCCATGTAAAATACCAAGAAGCACATTCCGAACTCTATCCTATCGAATCTGGTGTCCCACAAGGGAGCATTTTGGATCCCACATTATACTCACTTTATACGGCAGATCTACCTGAAACTAATACAACGATGATAGCAACATATGCTGACGATACAGTGATATTAGCTTCACACAATGACCCCATATGCGCAACCAGACATCTTCAAGACCACGTAAACTACCTAGAAACAATGGAGAATGAAAACGAATGAAACAAAATCGACACAAGTCACCTTCACCCTGAAAAGAGAAACCTGTCCTCCGGTCATCTTAAATGGAAACCAAATACCTCAAGCGGATGTAGTGAAATATCTAGGTCTACACTTGGACAGAAGACTAACTTGGCTATCTTCACTAAGAGAAAACAGCTGGGAGCTAAATTCAAACAAATTTACTGGATAATCGGAAGAAAATCGGAACTGTCAATGGAAAGCAAATTGCTACTATATAAAACTATTTTGAAACCCATCTGGACCTATGGGGTTCTGCGTGCAATTCGAACATAGAGATTTTGCAAAGATTTCAGAATAAGGTTTTACGAGCAATAGTAAATGCCCCATGGTACATAACCAACGCAACATTACACGCCGATCTAAAGATACCTACCAACCGCGAAGAAATTACAAAATACAACACAAAATACAAAGATAAGATAACAGTACATCCAAACGAACTGGCTACCTCACTGCTACTGGACGAAGAACAACCAAGAAGATTAAAGCGATTCAAACCATCTGATCTACTTACTAGATTTTAGTTAATAAACAAGTCATAATTATGTAAAAAAAATATTCTCTATGGAGAATGTCCACTGGGACATTACTCTACATGTTATGTTGTTAATAATTTAAGTTTTATGTTAAGCATACACAAGTTGTACTTATAGTCTCAAAAAGACTGATTGTATAAATATAGGAGTTTAAAAAAAAAAACCTTATTATAAAGCTCGTAAAGAAAATCACCGGGCCAGGTTCGTGTTACTTTTCTTAATCACCCTTAATCAATTATTTTGGGTTTATAATTATAGCGACCTTCGTCGAAAGATGACGTAAAAACGTATAAGAAATAAAAACGTACCAAATAAATCGCCATACCCGAACACAAATAATGCATCGAATCTCGTAGAAAAAGCTTTCCAACTTTTATAGCACTTTCGTCCTTTTCGCGCAATTAATGCAACTAGCCTTACATTAGGTACTTAAATTAAACGGTCCGAAAACAAAAAGCATTTTATTTTCGAAAATCGGGGTATCCATTGAAAAGCGGGACACGCATATAATTATGTATTTAATTCAAAGATGTAAGGTTCGACGATTTTCAGCGGGGAAATGCGCGACGTCTCCCCCATAAAAAACGTCAAGACCTTTTTATCTTTCTCATTTCCTTTTTCGCGTGTAATACGTTTTGTCGACCGGCGCATTTAATTTTTCGAACGAAAATGAACGCGCGCGCGCTCGCGCGCGATTATTCAAATTTTTTAATTTACGAATTTAGAAATTGCTCGTTCGTATATATGTACCAAAGAAATGAACAGCGACGTTATCATAAAAAAAAAACTAATTATCAAACCAGAAACGCACGACACTCTGATGCTGAATTAAAAACGTTATAACCTAAAATTACGAACGTTCTCCGATAACAGTTACCATTAGACTACTTCAACGTAAATAATTTTGAAGTGATATCATTATAAATCATATCCATGACTTTTAAGTTGTTAATGCAAATTCTGGGACGGTGAATAAACCAACTAATAAAACTAATACCTGATGTCGAGAGCGCGGAGTGTTACGTAACGTTATCTATGCATTTAAAATTGTCGGTGGTTGCCATCGAAAAAATAAAATTTAATTTATTATGTGACGAACGAAACGCGAACGAAGTTATACGTTTCAATTTCTACGTAGAAGTTCGATTGGTTTCAAATCGTACTTGGGCAAGCTTTTAAGAAAAAGCGACGCTGTCATCTTTTCAAGCTCATTTTAATAAAAACCCACAACAGATGTGTTTTTTTCGGAATATGTCTTTGACATTTAAAAGTCAGCGGTAGCGTTGTTAACGTATACATTATCTCTTGTTGGTTGTTGCATTGGTGGTTGGAGATGGTGAAGGTTTTGAAGAGATCTTCGTGGCGATTTCCAAAAAACCGCGGGTTTTTCTACTTTAGTTTGGTTACGACTTGCAGAAAGTTTCGTTTTATCATCTTTGTAAATCTACGACGGTTGGGAAAAAATTATTGTCGCGAGGGGTGCTCGTCTCCATCCAAAATTCGC
Organism: Rhagophthalmus giganteus; assembly: GCA_036326145.1. Classification (NCBI taxonomy): domain Eukaryota; kingdom Metazoa; phylum Arthropoda; class Insecta; order Coleoptera; family Rhagophthalmidae; genus Rhagophthalmus; species Rhagophthalmus giganteus. The sequence continues at coordinate 77,594 of JARFJA010000036.1, forward strand.
CGAGAAGAGAGATCGTTTAACACATTTAAATGCTAACAAAACTGTGAAAGGACTTCCTTTTTAAACAATTAACGCGCTGACACGCGCGCTTTCGTTTAAATTCGACTAAATTTTACACTTGGCTAGCCAAGTAAACGCAGCACCACGTCGACAATTCGAAGAAGAAGCGTTCGCGATCGACGTTAATTTCAACAATTTTAAAAGAGCTACCAAAATAGCACACGAGAAGAAAATAGAGGAAGCGGTATTCAAAAAGAAGAGGAACAACGTATTTTTGGCTTTATGCTATGTGACATACGAATAGAAACGTCATGACCATCTACCTATCTATAACCGATACACCTCCAAATTTGCCTGAAAATGCGTTCTCTCACGGTCAATTAGCGAATCGCCGAATTTAATTACAACCATTAGAAAGAATATAGGAAATACCCATTCGAACGGCCGCGGGGGGGCACCGTAACGTTGCAGAAAAACCACGTCGATTACTCATCTATTTACTACCGCGAAACAATAACCATAATTGACACGTTTTGATACAATGTCCGCACGTAAATCGTTGCGTTTATCTGCAACGGAAACCGGACGATTCACTTAAATCGACCCCCGCGTTTTAATCATTAAACTGTTATTAATATCGCGACTACTGCCGTTGTCAAAATAAACAGTTTAATTACAACCTCGCGCGTCGAAATGTTCGAAAACAACGTAAAAGGTTCAAGGGCCGTCCCTTCTTTTCAATTAACAACCCGCTGGAAGGATAAAACGACCGCGAAGTTAATTACAAAGTAATTTATAAATAAATACAACTTCGCATATTAATTTGTCGGTATATGCAATAAAACTCGTTCTTATCTAAATCTGCAGTCGAAGTTGTTGATGATATTTTCATTATTTAAACGGCAAATTTGTCGCGTCCAATATTTTTACCACTTTATTAGCGTTATAGGACTATATGTGTTTCAAACGTTCGCGCTAAATTCGGTTTGTCGCCGTTAATTCGTAATTCGGATAGGTTCCTCGGACATTAAAACGGACAGTTTATCTCCCTCTCGTCTAGGCCGTTAAGGAAAAAATTCGAACGGCAGACGTCCCGCTGTTATAGATGCATCTGCGCGAATCGAAATGATGTACGCGATTATTTAAATGTCGCGTTTATTTCGTTATCAAGATTTTGTGCTCTTTGTATTGTTATTAATAGGTTTCGTTTTCTTAGATGGCGCATTTACCGCCAGCTTTTAATTGAACCCGTTCCGTTGCGACGACGATAAACGATAACGGCCGTGATATATCGCGCAGCAGAAATCCTTCCCTTACATCATAATATATTAATGACCTATTATCCTTTTCTTGGCTTTCAAATATTTTAACGGAGTGCAATGGCCGTCGAATGTTTTTGCTAATTTATACGCAGGCTTTCCTTGTATACCTATATTGTGCATTTATGAACGTCGATGAAAAGTATAAATGTCGCTTTCCTTATAAAAGTCGAGCTTTGCTTTAATCTGCGTTCGTAGGCGTCGAGGTGAGCGCACCAATCGTAATTATGGTCGGTCGGTTGCCTACGTTTTGGAACAGGGATGGTAGGATAAAATAAATGTTGGATACCAAATAGTAAAAATGTATTCCGGTAGGTATGGCTTTAGTATAAACAAACGGTTCAAGTCGAGTCATAAAAAAAGGGCAAGGACGAGTACCGCTCGCGGTCTTAGTCGAGAGAGTGAATGATTTATATGTTGCGTGAAAATTTAAAAATTTGCAAGTCTTGGTTACAGATACAGTAAAACCTCCACGGACGACCTGTCTCTTCTAATATACTACCCACCTCTAAATATAATCGATGATACAAAAAACACAAGAGAAGTAGAGAAAAATACAAGAAGAAACAATACAAAATACAATAAGAAAAAGAAATAATACAAAAGAAACACTTACTGTACGTAGCGCGTCATATAAATGTGATACACATAGATTTTGCCAATGTAAATCGGACTTTCCCATACGCAAGTTTATTTGTTAACGGAAATCGTATAAACGGTATCGTGTTAGTCCTAAAGCGTATAACCGCCAAGAATGATTAACTTACGCAGTTAAAAAACAAGATTTTCGACTCAGAAGACTTGTACCATATTTATATGACGCACAGTGTATGTAAATGAGGCCAAATTAAAAAAAAACAATATAGTGCACATAAGTTCAAAACGAAGTTGATGTGTTTTTGCGATAACTACCCTTAGACCACTTTCCAGAGCAAATAAAGCTATTGTAATCTATATGATGACGAGACCCGGAGGAGACGATTTGTATTCTTTTCCTATCTTGACTTATACACAGATTTCGTTTTGGTGGGTCATATATATTAGGAGGACCGGAAAGTAATGTCGTTTCTGCGCATGTCGATATTTGATTGTCATTTGTCAGCTCATTGTGTATGTCGAAGGCGTGCCAAAGTCAAAGGTTACTATGACTTGTTCACTTCTAAATAATTCAATAATAAACTTTTTTTTGCTATTTGGGGTGAAATGGCCAGCCAAATACCAGAAAAGCATATCCGGCATTGTATGCTTTTTGAGTTTCGCAAGGGTAGTAACGCAACAGTTGCGACCAAAAACATTTGCGATGTTTATCCAAGTGCATTAGACGTTCGTAAATGCCAAAGATGGTTTTTCAAGTTCAGATCCGGTAATTTTGATCTCTCTGACTCCTATCGATCAAGAAGACCAACAACATTAGACAACGACATGCTAAAGGCAGAAGTGGAAGCAAATCCATGTCAAACAATCGAGGAACTGTCAAACACCCTTAACCAACCTTGGTCGACCATCCAGGAACATTTACAGCAGATTGGAAAAATAAGCAGAGCGGGTGTTTGAGTCCCCCATAATCTGTCCGGAGAGAACAAAGCCAACCCATGCAACGTATTGCTTCAACGGCACCACACAGAACCGTTTTTTGATCGTTTGATCACTGGAGACGAAAAATTGGTCCTATATGATAATCCAAAACGCAAAAGGCAGTGGCTCTCTCCAAATGAATCACCACGAAGTACTGCGAAGCCGGGTTTACATCCCAAAAAGGCGCTTCTGTGTGTTGGTTGGGGTATTCGCGGAGTTGTTCACTTTGAAGTGCCGAAACCTGGACAAACTGTTAAGAGCCATCCGTACCTATTTCTCTTATGGGAGTTCCAATGTTAAGTTCCGCACCCATATCTTCGGTTATAGAAAAGATATCATAATGATTCTAGCATCTATTTTATCCTTAGACAATTGCGTACAAATTGGTCTTTGTATTTTGTCGATTTTTAACTTTGAAGTATGTAAAATCATCAGGTAAATACGCAAGTATAAATGGAGCCAAAAAGTTACTGTTTGCTTAAGTCAATCTGTAGATATATTTTTGTAAAATCGATTGGTGCAAACCAAATGTTAAAATTTTAATAAACAACGTCGTTATCGATGTGGAACTTTTTGATTCGGTTCGATTTTAAATGTTTTCTCCGAGTTTGGTAATTTATGACAGGAATTAAGTCAGTATTCACAAGATCGTAAAAGAGACCCTAAGCTAACCGGCTCGCATTTTACCCTGCTGTCGAATAGGTGGTCGATTTAACTTGACCGACTTGAAAGAATTATTTTTTTTATTGTTTATGTATCGCATGTTTTCAAGAGCTCATTACTGATACATATTTATTCACTATCCAACTTTATACTGAATTACTCAAAAACCGATAATCTGATAATTTACTACATAATAATTATTATTATGTTTATTCAAAACCAGATTTCGCTTTGGTAAAATAACATTTTCCTAGAACCATAATAAAAGCTTCATAACAAAAGCTTTGATCCCACAGGTACAAACAACTCTCTAATCGCTTATAAAAAAAATAGTAGAAAAAGGTAGTTTCTGGAAGGAATTTCAAAATTATTGTCGATGTCTTAGTTATCTAGTAGCCACGTGCCGGTCTTGTTTGATATTTATTGAGTTCTTATAGCGCTTTTGGAGAGTTTCCATACAGTATTTTATAAGTGTTTATTATTATTTGCAAAATTTGCAAATGAAAAAACCACAAACACTGTAAATACAGTAAAACATTTGTTGTATAATACGCTGTCAACACATTTTCCGTCACTAAATCATGTAAATAGATACGAAAATGTTACGAAGAAAGAACTAGAAAAAGCATTAATTTGAAAAGAAAACCATGTAGATTATTTATTGACCCAGATAAATTTTATCTTGGAGCATCAACGAATGGTATTCAGCAAGAAATTGAAAGTATCGTAGAAATTAAATGCCCCTTTGTTATTTTTAAGCTAAATCTTACACCGGAGGAAGTCATCCGTTAAAAAAAATACATTTTGGAAATACCAAAAGGATGGTAGTTATACGATTAATCAACTTCATGATTGATATTTTGAAATACAGGGGCAATTACGTGTGACTCAGAAAACGAAGTGTATTTTGACCGTCTCGACTGGAGTAAATAAAATAAAAATAGATTGTGGAAAAAGATGACGATTTTTGGAACACAAAAATGAAAACTAAATTAGATTACTTTTATAAACATTGTCAATTTCCAGAACTTATAGATCACAGAGTGTGCAGGAATATGCCACTCAGAGATATAAAAATGCAAATTTAATGTAACCCATTGAATAAAAATTGTTTGTATTTTTTATTTTTGGAATTTTTGAAATAGGTTTATAAAAACATTTGAAAATTTCTGAAAAATGTTTCGTGGGTCATATTTTATTGTTCACGCAGTGACGTTACGATAGAACAGATATCTACGTTTCTGCCAAAACGCCGCCTGTACCATATTGGTAAGGTGTTGTCGTTTTTAAGTTGCAGTTGTGATTTTATTCAATGAGTAGTAGTGTTCTTGTAGGTAGTGATTTTGTAAATTATTATCAAATCTACTACCACACGCTCATAAGTATAGATATAAGCACCGTATTTTTTGTGGGGGCACGTGGGGGCACGCAGTGCCCCCAAAGGAAAAAACACAGTGGAAAGGGGTGGGGAGAGGGGGTACAAAAAATTATGGACTTAGAACTTTCGAGAATTAGCGTGCCCCCAAAAAAGAAGTGACAAAAAAAGGCCTGGATATAAGTAATTTATTCCTTTTGTTTCTTTTGCGTGTCTTCATAATATGTTACTCAAATCTATGTTCTGTTGTTTCAATATCTATATCACAACTGTTTTTATGAGATATCTATTCAAATTATGAAACCACATTTCTAGAAGAAAGCGAATTACTTAAATTATTATCAGAATTATAATTTCATATTACAGAAATTTCATTTAATTGTACGAGTAAACTTTTTTTTTTTCACATGTTTATTAGTTTGGTATTTACAATCTGTATCCATATATACATTCAGTAAATTGTTTGGTATAATTTATATCATGAGGAAGTAATTTCCAGCGATATTACTTCGCAATTCTGTATGTTAAAGGTTAGTTGAACTTAATCTAATTAAGTTTCTTACTTAAGCTATAACTTAAACATTAACTACAAATTACTAAGTTTTTCATTCCCAAAGGTATGTACCTATAAATCATTTTAAAGTTGCATGATTAAATAATATTATTGAAGGGGATGGCAAAATTGCACCACGTGCGTCGTTCCGTTATTCGACAACTCGGCAAAAATGGTACGAATTTCAAGGTTACGGTCACTTCGAAGTCGTCGTACCCTTTTTGATTACAGTCCCTAATTAGGTAGCCTAATATTTCCGTCTTACTTAGAAAAAAATGTGCTCTCTCTAAGATTTTTTCTCACGGTACTACTGAGTCCTCTTAATGCAGACCTTTATTGTGAACAATTGGATCGAGTGAACCAATCTTTAATCGAAAAGTATTCGGCGATTGTCAACAGAAAGGACGTCATTCTGCAACACGACAATGCAAGACGAACACTGGAAAAAATTAATGAATTGGGGTGGGAGGTATTGCCTCACCCACCATACTCGCCCGATATCGCACCCTCGGATTTCCATTTATTCCGATCCCTACAACATTTTCTTAGTGGCAAAAAATTTGAAAATTTGGATGACGTCCAAAATGCCATCTCGAGATATTTTACTCAAAAACCAATTGATTTTTATCGGTCCGGGATTGAAAATTTGCACACTAGATGGCAAAAGGTTGTTGATAACGAGGGCGATTACATTATTGATTAAAAATAAAGACTTATTAAAAATTTGTTCGTTTGAATTTAATGTAAGAAAGCGACATTACTTTCCGGTCCCCCTAATATTACGGGGTTATTGGTAACTCGACGTATTTCTTTGAACACGCGATAGGTGGTAGAGGTCGTTTGTAATAATTTTCAATTTTTTTTTTAATCAAATTAAGGAAATTGCGTTTTTCATTTCTCATCATAATAAATCTTTTCCAGGTGGTTTCGTTAAAAAGATCGAGCTGTTCATACAGTTTTTACTTGGAGTTTTTAAATCATCGATGCCTACATAAAACAAGTTATTTATCTCTTTTTATTTTTACTTATTTAATAAAATTTTATTCGATAATTTAGTTCCAAAACAATTGTGCAATTAAAAAGCGGCAGAATTTCTTGTATCTACAATATTAAATTACAAGTGAAGTACCTACACGACAAGTGATATTACAAAACATTTCGATTCGTATCTCTCGGCAAAAAAATACGTAAACGAAACTGCGCGTAACACACACACACACGTAACACCGACACCTAACCCAAATTTGTAAGATTGCTCTCACCTACATTTCCGTAGTAATTGCAGGAAACTAACTTATTGTTTGCGGAAGTTGGAAATTTATGGCACGCTATTCGACTAAATACCACGAATGTCCCGAACGTGCGACGCGACGCGACGCGACGCGACGCCCGAGTTGTAAGCGTTCATTTATTTTCGTCGGATTTAACAAATTTAATTATATTGTTACGATTAGAACGATAAATCTTCGCGCGACAAGTCAAGATATTGCGGTTTTTTCGTTTGTCCCGAAAAACGTCGAGTCCATTTTTACATTTGGCAAAGTCGATTTATCAAACACTTTTCTCTCAGGTTTGAAATGACTAACGTCTCCCAACAAGTACCACTTTGTAATTCGATACACCTACAAACATAAACCGAAACGATGCGCTCGAAAGTGTTTTTGTTCCAGAGTTTTACAACTTTTCTGTAATATTAAAGAGCAACACTTCCCACCCCCCGACCGTTTCATAATTGATACTTTCGAGAAAACTACGTTGAAGGTTGCTTTTCCCCAGGTGCATATTTGAAATTTGCTCGTAAACTAACAATAAGTGCGCGCCGTTTATTAAACAGGTCGAGAATCGTACTTAATACGAACGATCGGTTTAATCGGAAACCATTTAATAAATGGGAATTTTTTTTCGCTTCCCTTTCGGATAAACTTACTATTACTTACTATTTATCGAGTGCATTGATCAATTAGACGATCGCCAGAAAATGAGGTTCGGAAACCTATTCGGAAATCTCTTAATCTGATTAACCCACTTATAATGTACAACACGAATTTTGGAGAAGATTACTAACAAGCCGGCCGTAATATCTGTGTGAATATACGTTTAATGAATTTTACCAGGAGAGGATTAAATTTGATAATACCGGTCCCCCCCCTTTTTTATTTGTAACAGTAGAAAATTGAGAAAACGAAATGCAGGTAGTTTTCGTTGCTAAAAATATGGGATTAAGTCATTTTCATAAGTTATTTATCGGATTAAGTTTAATTAACATTTTATTATAAACAATCTAAAATTTTCTTGTGCCGAATTTTGCGACTTGCCCGTGCACATTTGTTGCGAGCGCGTTTAAAGCTTTGATTCTACGCATTTTTGATTCGACTGGGTGTTTGTTTTAAAATCATTTAAATTCATGGTCTTGATCTCTACTACAGAAAAAGGTTTATGTGGTGAAAATCACGGGAGGGGGGGGGAATCATCCGTATGATTTTAGGTTGGAGGTTTACACCCCTATTCGCCCCACGACCCCGATAAATCCTTATGGACGTGTTTGGCGAAGACGAAAGAAATGTAGACTGGAAAATTTCTTCGTATACGAAGGAGCAAAAAGAATAGGTGAAAAACCAACAAAAAAATAATTAAAAAAAAATGACCATAACGATGATACGACCATAATGATATTTTTGTGTATTTTCAAAACTAAGGGCACTTTACTCTTGAGTCGATTTCGCATTTTTGAACGTCCCTCGTTATATTCAAATTTTGACATGTTCGTTTTGAATTAGAAACTATGCAGAGTTTTTTACGAAGAATACAATTTTCCGAGATACGTCAAATTAAACTTTATGCCGATCCACTGTATGTTCGCATATTTTGATTATAAAAGCCTCGTATTTACGGTTCCACTGGCTGGAATCCGAAACCTTTCTAGGTTTGTGGGCTTGCAGCACACTGGCCTTGCGCTATTAATAATATAAAACTAAATTACGAATCTGGGCGGGGGCGCACAAGTGAAGCTCCCCTCCACAGTATCTTGAAATTAAATTGTTTTCTGAATAGTATATCTTAAAACAAACGAAAATTATTTTTCGCTGGCTTATCGATCTTCGAAGTTTCCGTAATTAAAGTTGAATAATCTTTTATATCGAGATGTACGGTGAAACCCTATAAACTGGCCGCGTTTTTCAATTGTTAATTGTTTTTACGGTGATTGACCGATGGTTAAAGTTAATCAGCGATTGAAAAACCTCCCCCCAAGCAAATTATTAAAATAAGCAAATCAGAATCGTTAAATTATTAGATTTAGATAATGGACTAAATATTTTATGAAATTAAAATTGATCGAATTTAAACTTGAAAACTATTATAGCACACGTTGGCCACGAGTATTATAAACAAAAGACGGATTCTACGCATGTATAAACAATGCTATTGTGGTTTTGTAATTTAAAAACGTTTCAGTTTTTTAAAGCGGTTTTTAACAGTGTCAATAGAAGAATATTAATTGATTTAAATTCTAATTACCTAGGTATACAGGGTACGCCAAAAGTTCTGCAACTTTTTTCAATTCGTCGATTTTTCTTCGTTGTGTGTCAATTTTCTTGACAATTTTCTTTCGTGTGTCGCTTTCTTCGTTTGAACATGTTATTTCAGTCGTATTCATGCTGTTTATCTGTTATTCCAGTCGATCCGCTTCCATTTTTGAAGTTTGCCATGGTCTCCGAAGAAGCTCGCCACGCCGTCGTTTCGTTACGCAAGCAGGGATGGAAGAATTGCCGGATTTCCAGAACACTGAAGTTGAAGAAATATGATGTGTCGCGGGTCCTGAAGCGTTACGAGCTGTGAACGTCGAAAGAAGCCACTTCAGCAAGGATTCCGTGATGGTTTGGGCCGGAATCACCGCGAGAGCCAAAACGAAACTGATCTTCCTGGAAAAAGGCGTCAAGATCAACTCCGAAGTGTACCAGAACGCTGTTTTGAAGGCCGAAGTGGTTCCTTTCGCCCAGAAACGCTTCCCGGACGGCAACTGGATTTTCCAACAAGATTTGGCCCCATCCCACAGATTGAAATCGACTATGGCTCTCTGTGCGGAGATTTGTCCTGCGTTTTGGGACAAATCGTTTTGGCCTTCAAACTCCCCCGATTTGAATCCACTCGATTTCTCGGTTTGGAGTATCTTGGAGAGCAAGGCGTGCGCTACAAAACACACCAATGTGGAGTCCCTGAAGTGCGCTCTACAGAAAGCATGGGACGATTTGGACCAGAAGACCCTTGCGAAAATCGCGAAAAATTTCAAGACCCGTTTGGAGGCCTGCATCGAAGCCGAAGGCGGCCATTTCGAATTCTTGTTGTAATTGTGTAAACTACATGTTGTTTCCATTGTTTACACCAAATTTCGCATAAATCCGTTGAGTTTTCGAGAAAATATGGCAATTTTAAAAGTTGCAGTACTTTTGGCGCACCCTGTAGATACTATATAGGGTCATTCCAAGCCAAATCAACACACCGATTTAACCACGTCCATGTCGGACTTTATCTCACGTAGATTAAGATAAATACAAAATTTTATTGTAATGAAATATGACGGTGTATAAAAAAACCTAAAAATCGCCATATTTATAAATTATATAAATTTGCAAAAAAAAACAAACGTCCCCACAACCCCTATTGTGTTGCGTATCACAAGAGAGACCGGGAAAAATGCTACAAAATGGTACTTTTCTCGCCCATCTCTAGCTTAATTTGGAGCTTCTAGGTTTTTTGGAGAAACTTTACATAGTCGTATTTTCAAAACGGGCAGATATATTTCGATAAAATTTTGCATTTTTTTTTTTAGTCTATATGGAGGCTGCCTCCGTGACAAATTCGATCAAAATCTGTGATGGCGAGGTAAAGTGTCATTAACAAAAGTTTTAGAGTCATTAACAAAAGTGTGTTGAGTCAACGCATGGTATAATAAATAACCCTATGAAACAAATTAATTTTGTTTTTCAATTTCGATTGACTTTTTTTTTTTAAGTTATTATCTGTAAACCACTTCGTTATTTTTCCGATAGTGTTTTTCATTTTTCCACGAATGTTCTATGGGATCGAGGTCCGGACTTTCGGCGGGCCAGTCTACGCTTTGTGGGGGCCGTTGCCAAATAATTGCATTTTCATTTGTTCGGAGAAATAAGCGAAGTAATGGAGAAAATTTATCGTCGTACCTACAACGAAGTAATTACGATTGTAAATTTAGTGACTGCTGACAAATAAAAGATGTTGCGGCGGATTATTTCGATAACCTTCCGTGTACTTTGGCGTTATTTATTTGAGAATCGAGCGTATTTGCGCGATACTCGATATAGGTGCCCCATCATGCATGATCGCGAGGGGCATCATTAACGTCTCCATGATCGAACTGAATTTATCGGCGGGCTCTTAATTTAATTGGTAATTTCTTACAATGCTCCGGAGTCGTGACTCTTCGCCGCTTCTTTTAGATAAATCAATTCCAACCTGGCTCAACTGTCGTTAACGGTACTTTATTTCTAACAGGAGCCCTACGACGACGCTACGCTCTCTCTCTCTCTCTCTCTCGAGTCAACAATCTTGATTTTTTCTGGGATTGTTTTTATAAATTAAAATTGTAAATAAATACGGGACAGTTTGCGCGCGATAAAGCAAAACAACTGACAGCTGAAACGGAAAAACAACGTTTCCCAATTTCCTTTTCGCGGCACCGCCGATAAAATATACTGTCGTTTCGTGTCATCTCGCCCTTATTTGTTACGGATAAAACGAGAAGTGGAATTCGAAGAAGTCGACTGGCGTCTGGGGTAAATTTAAAAATTGACATTAATTGTGCGATTTTTAACAAAATCACCTTGTCCAGAGTTTAAAGAATAAATTCTTCGAAAACCGTTATTAGAATCTACCCGCTACACTAATGAATCTTTCGTAACCGTTGTTAACGTTAGATACGTTTTTTTTTTTTAAAGTACTCGCTTTCAAGTTCCTAACGAAATGAAAGCAAGATAACTGCAGTTTTCGCGATTAAATTAGGATATTAAATAATAACAGTAGATATATTTTTAGTTAGCAAGTTTTTATAATGTCATCTGTGGAAACGTGCAATTTAATTTAAATTTCGCGACGACTACGACATACATTTTGTTGTAAATTGTTACCTACGTAGGTACTTTCCGGAACTGATTATGGAATTAGTGTCGGATTTTAAACGGGGGGTCCAATTAAAAAGTGCTTTTCTTACCCCAAAAAAAATGGATTTTTAAAAGTCGAATTTGCGCGTTACATTTCGTCCGATTCGAGCGTCGTAATTTGCGGGAAGTGTTGTTTTGTCTCTCGTTATTTTAGCGAAACTCTTAATAACTCGGGCGGAATGTCGTTTAAGTGCTCCGAGTTTTACGCAAACAATTATGCCTTTAAGATGTATTGTTGATGTAATTTTCAACTTAACATTTTAATTCGTACTATGCACACTTGTACAGTCAAACTTCCCTATAACGAACTTCTATATAATCGAGTTTTTAAGCGAAACTAAAATAATTTTTCACGCATCCAAGGGCACTTTTTCTTGGCGACGGAGCAAGATTAAATTTACCCATCTTCGTCGGAGGGTCGCATTTAAAAAGAAATCCCTTTTATTGAATGAATGCCGTAGAAAGGTTGACACGCTTTTACAAAGTGCAGATCTTTCAAAAGGATTTCTTAAATTTGTCTAAATGGGAGTTATAAGAGTGATTAAAATTACATTAAATTGACATCAAGACATCCTAATATTTAGTAAAAAGTGTTATTTCTATATAGATAAGTAACATACTTTCTTAACGAAAGATGTTCAGAAAGATATGTTGTATATTATTGTACATTTATTTTAATTCAGGGTCTAACAAGATTGGACGTTTGGATTGGATTGGAAATAAGACATTTATCAACATTAATCGCGTTTAAAACAGTGTAATTTTGTCATCTAACCCCACAATATTTTTATAACAACGTATAAGAGAAAAGATAGTTCTGCCAAAAAAAATATATAAAAAATATACAAGGTGTCATTTAAAAATCTCATTAGGCCCTGAAATAAAATAAATGTACAACAAATGAAATTAAAATTTCGTAACGTTAATTTGTCTATTTTTTTTTCTTTCTTTTTTCGTCAATACACAGCAGTAATTTGAAGAGAATGTGACGCATTAATTTTCAATTACCTACGTTTTCGTTCGACTTTCCATTCTTTTAGACATTCGTTTCAATTACGTAGGTATATTCTTGCTAATTTCAACTAATAAAAACTGATTAGCGAGAAGGCAAGTGTTAAATAAAAGCAATTTTTTTAAATTAAAAAGAAAAGTACTATCTATATAATAATACACAGTGAAGAGCTGTAGGATGAAATAAATTCAACAAAAAAATTTCTGATAAAAATTCTGGGATAGGTATGCGTCATTTTATTTTTCAAAAAATAGTTTCAAATGCCCCATTGCCAACCTTATTCCATTTGGGCCGTATGGCGAACAGTAATTAAGTCATATATCAGCGGGTATTTTTTTTTGACAATTTCAAATTCCTTGCACAATCCCAAACATTTTTTTTTTAAATATTATATCCTATAGATACCTAAAATTGATTGTTTTTGAGTTATTGAGGTTTAAACTCTGTCAAATAACTTAAAGAATAAATTCTGGCATAAATATCGTTAAAAACCTTTCCTAAATATGATTTTTTTTTTTTTAAATTAGGATTAGGAAATATTTTTTGCTACATTCAAGATGTCTCGAAAACGCTGGGCTGGGATTTTCTTATTGCGTAACCCAGTATTCCCTTTGACCCCAGCTGTTCGTTCACGGCCCAAAACTGCCTTATAATCGGGACGAGGTTCTTTTTGGATATTATTATTAAATTTCCCGTAACGCAACCACCCCCATTTTTAATTTTGATTTCGATACATTTTATTATTTTGGATGTGATCGTGTAAAAATTTAAACACTTTATATCTGATAATGTTCGAGATAAGCGTTCGTTTAAAAATGATAAACGTTTAATCAATTTTTATTTTAAATGACCCTCGACGTTTTAAATATATCGAAACCCTAAATTTCTTTGTTGCTGAAGTATAAAAAAACCTAAAATAAACCTACCTACCATATATATTTTTTAACTGTAAGTACCGAAATCGTTTGAGATCGACCGTAAGAATTATTTTGGCTATGCGAGAGCTCGAAAACGGCAACAAATAAAGCGCTTCTTCCGTAAATTCCGATAGGTCATTTATTCTAGAAGTATTTCTATGCCTTTTTGTCTGCCGGGCCGAGTAAAAAAGCGCTACAGTTCTCGACAATACCGCAAAACCTCTTAGTCATTTCAAAATATGCTTTATTAGAGGTTCATTACCCAGAGGTGAACAATCTATGTAGGTGGTCACCGTGTAAAAAAAAAGCTGAACTACAGAGATCGCCTACACTTACACCTCCTCTAAATTGAACCACTTGTTCTCGAATGGAAGCGCCTTATCAATTGTTATTCGATGCGGAAGGATTAATTTCGATATAAATATTTACAACCAGAAACACGGAATAATTAATGAATTTCGCTAATTGGAAATTCGATAGGATTATAATATTAATGGTCCGGAGCGCGACTTAAGGTGGGCCAAGCACTATGTAACGCTAACGACAACTCCTTTGCTTTTTGACGATGATAAAAAAAACCACGTAATTTATTATTCCGCCGGGTCAACTCTTGAATTTAAATCCTTCGTAATCTATAGGACATTGTTTTGTCATTGACTAACAAGAGAGATTGAAATCGAAAAGCTCAGTCATTGCTCCGAGAAATTATTAATAAAGTCGCTCTCGGGCAATTAGGTAACACGCCTACTGAAGAGAAAATCTTTTGAACGAGAATTGAATCAAATTTATGCGACTCGCTTTATTGCTAATTCCAATTTGCGGATTTTTTATAAATCTAAGAATAACGTTTTATCGTTTATATCTGTATAATTTATTTAAAAGAGAGAGAGAGAGAGAGAGAGAGAGAAGTAGGTACACGCAGTCGAATTAATTAGATGGAAACGTTTATATTAGTCGATCTGCATATATTTTTGGAACAACTAGTATTATTTTATTATTTTCATCAATAGATATCTACTGTTTTAATACCACAACAAAGAAAAAGAAATTTTGGATTCGTGGTATGTTAGCAACCTTGATGAATAACATGGACTCCTACGAGAACAGATCAAAATTGACGATTCGACGACGTTCGGTTGCACAATTTGCCGACTTGTCTCCACCCGAAAGTTTAAGTACGCCTCGCAGTGGTGAAGAAATCGAAGGAGCACAAATAAAAGAATGTTGCAGAAGATTAGTAGACGACATCTGATTTGCTCGCAACCACTTTGCTGTTTAAGTTGCTGTGGCGCAAACCTTCAAACAATTAACGCGGTACTTTGTACTTACTACTAACAAGTGCCACATGCTTGGAAGAAAGCAATCATTGTGGCCATTCACAAGAAAGGTGACAATCGGGAGTGCAAAAATTACCGTGGCATCAGCCTCCTTTCCATTGTTGGCAAGATTATCCAGACAAGGCTGCAAAAACATTGAGAACAGACCAGTCGAGAAGAACGAGCAGGTTTTAGACCTGGGCGAGGATGCTGTGACCAAATATTCTCCATTCGCCAACTAATGGAAGAAAGAATACAATGTGGGCAACGAACTATAATAATATTTATTGATTTCAAGTCTGCCTTTGACTGTGTTCACTGGCCTGCCCTGTGGAAAACACTGGAAATGGAACACATTCCCAAAAAAATTATTACACTCCTAAAAACAGCATATAACGATTCAACAAGTCAGATACGGATTCAGAATGAACAATCTGAGGAGTTTGCAATTCGCACTGGAGTCCGTCAAGGAGATGTGGCCTCTTCACTGCTTTTTAACATCGTAGTGGATGCCATCATGAGGAAAGCTCTCAAAGACAAAGTGGGAGTACAATATGCTGAAAACCACTTTGTGACTGATCTCATGTTTGCAGATGACAGTGCTATTTTTGTGGATAATGATGCTGAGGCCACCAATACCCTTTACAATATTGCCGAGACTGCCCATTCTTTTGGTTTGAAAATCAATGTGGATAAGACAAAAGTACTGGCATCAGATGGGTCACAGGCAACTGTTTACCTCGAAGGTGCTCAGATTGAACAAGTGCAGGAATTTAAATACCTTGAATCATTGGTGCAGGAAAAGAAAGTAGCATCGACAACAGAGATCCACAGCAGAATCGGGCGGGCAGCCATGGCGTTTGCTTCTTTAAAATGGTGCCTGTGGAAAAAGAACAACATATCCACCAAAACAAAAATACGCCTCTACCGAACACTAATCCTGCCAATACTCCTCTATGGGGCAGAGACATGGACTGTACTTAAACTGGACCTAAACAGACTTGAGGTATTCCAAATGCGATGCCTGAGGCAAATTCTAAGAATCTCAATTTGCAATCGCATCACCAATGAAGCCATCCGTATGCAATGTGAACAACAACCATCTATTGAAGAGCTAATCCAACAACGCAGACTTCGGTGGTTTGGCCATGTCTGCAGAATGGGCACAACTCGTATACCACACAGCCTCCTCTGGAGGCAGAGACCCGCAATGTGGAGAGTACAGCGAACTGCGCCTAAGAAAATTTGGATCAAACAGATAAAAGAGGATATAAAAAACCAACGACTGGACCTCATTATGACCAAAACTATTGCCATTGACCGCAAAAAATGGAAGGTCATAACAGAGCAAATTCGGAATCCAGCGGCACCCACAGCAGCGTACTGGTTGCGTGGTCAGCATACCCCGCCAGCCGCCAGCTAGGGATCAAAGAAGAAGAACGCGGTACTTTCGTGACCGTAAATAAGGCGACCAATTTGATTGATGATTCAAGTTTTTGGAGACGGATGTGCGGTTCAAAACACGACGCAGTTTTCTCAGTAGCAAGTTTTGAGGACCACGACGACGTTTTCTATACGATTGAAGTTTCAAATTGTAGACCGAAGATCTCAGGATCCGTTAAGTTCTTCATTTTTGGGGAAATACTTCTTTGAAATCTTTATCCACCTATCTGACAATTAACCGCGCACTAACTTAGTCCATAACCTTTTCATTGGACATATGGTGTATGCACAGCTCAAACAATGAATTCAGGAAATTGCAAGTTAAAGGAACGACCGTCGCTTTGTAAAGAAACCTGTTTCCCCGTCGTTTCAAAAACTTAAATCAAACATTTGCACAACATCTTCTATGTATCCTCGTGACGCATGCGATTCCGTTCGGTTTGTTAAAAAAAAAAACCCAAAAACTCGCTTTAGAAAAACATAAGTAATTTCCCGAAACATCATCATCAAACACTCTTGCTGGTGTACGGTTCAAGGCCGCGACCTAACCGGCCTCCGAAGACGAAAGAATCGAAGAAATGCCTCTCATGCCTACAATAATTCTTAGGAATGTATAATTACTATTAATGCAAATAAGTTACTTCTAGAATCGAACACGCAATCTGTCAGTTTTCGTTGTGGAGCTTCGCGGGTTCGTCGTCGGGTTAAAGTTAAAACCCTGTAATTTGACAGTCGTTAGAAAACTGAAAGTCACAACACTTCGAACACATCGGCTATTTAATTGAGTTATTTATGCATGGTGTGAAGGGGTCAAAGAGCGAAATGAATTTTTTTACCAATGCAACAATGGTACATCGTGATGTAGGTTCCTCACGAGCAGACAGGCATTGACCGCGGTCTGATCGCTATTCCCATCCCATGTCCCATTCTTCTAACTCTCGATCTTTCGAATTCAATCGTCGAAAGTTGTTTTGTTTTAAGAGAGTAAGAGTTTGTACGTACGTTGCTGCGAATAACGTTTCGTTTACATCTCCAGATTACGATCGCGAGGTTCCTCCACGTTCCATCTTTAAACCGTAAAACTGCCGCGGTGGCGGCTTTGTATTTATATTATTAAAAACTTGTTCGACAAAATTTCGACTAATATTTGCAGACTACGCGAACGTCGGGGTTTCGTTATTTTACCCTTAAAATGAGGGTTTGTTTTCGGTAATTGTGTTAATCCCCAGCTTACCCTTAGTAGGTACGGCGGCGGCGGCGGCGGTCTTGTTTGAGTTAAAGCTTTACCGTGCGCGAGAGCTTTAATTGCGCTACGCGCGCCAAATTTCCTAATCGAAATTAAAATTCGCGGACGACTCGTTTTCTATCTCGAAAATACATCGCCCGTCCGCCGGATTTGGAATTTTAGTTGAATAATTCGTGCTGTCTGTAGTCTAGACAGGTAGGTGGTCAAACATGCCTTTGGAAATTTTAAAAAACATTTTTTTAAATGCCATCTTAATGGATCATCAGCGACAAATTAGAGAATAAATAATTAGGTATACATATATAGCAGGTTGTTGTTGTTGTTTTTTTTTTATTGGCAGAACACGCTTCTATTCTCGGTCGAAGGTTTTTATACGTAGATAAATAGTTGTATAAATTAATTAAGAAAAATTTAAAAGGCAGTTAAAGATTAAAAAACAGAAACGGACAATTATTTTTATTGAGGTGTGTAAAAAACGGTTTTAGCGCTGGCTTAAAATTATGATCGCACTGGAGGACGGACAAGGGGAATTCGTTAAATTTAATTTCAATATAAAAGGCCGACTCGCAATAAAATTGTGTATAGACAGATAGGCACTTAAAAAAGCTTCGTTTGCAACTTTAACGCCTTTTCATTACTAAATTCGATTGCAATCGGGCATTTGAATTGCAAAAGGAAATTTCAATTTGTAATCGGAGGTGCGAGAAATGAATTAAATTACATAACAAAATCGCGACTATATGAACTGGAAATTATATTGAATAAAACGGTGGTCGGGGGGGGGGGGGTCACATATTAACTTCGTTCACATCATAACGGCCGGCTTATAAATAATTTTAACTCAACATTATGATAATTTTTGAGTCAATAATCGTTTGTAAATTATATAATCTGATAATATGAAACAAAACAGAGACAAATGCAAACGAGAAGCAAGAAATAACTTGTAAACAAATGGAAGATAAGACGAACAAGAAACTGAATAAGTTTGAAATAAAATACTAAGGAAATCGCAAACGCCAAACCAATAGAACTCGGTTATATCGACGAAACGAAGAAGTGAAAGATCAAAACGAAAGCTGGTTTGGAGAAGAAACAAAAATGTACTAATAAAACGCCCACGTTTTCTTCAAAATTGCCAATTTTGGGAAAAGCTAAAAGCTTTCGTCTATGTACGTATATTATTTAGGGCCGATATTTTGAGTTTCGATTATACTCTATTAACTTTTATCGTGAGTAAGTTAAGTTTAAGCACGAAACAAAAGTACCGTCAAACGGGGTGAAATCGATCGGCAGGGGTGAAGTCGATCAAACCAGTATTTTAATTTGTGTTTAAGCACAATGGCAACACTGTATTACAAATCATCTGATTTTTATTTAAATTCGTGTGGCGAACAGATGAACATCTATTATACCGGTGTTGTTGGTTAATCGTGTAAAGTGAGTTTTCCAAAAATAATTAAATAGTAAAAGAGCTAAATTTCTCAATCTCTAAACTATGTGAAATCAAATAGTTGCACAGCCAAATCAGTGAAAACTAGGCCTGTCAGAGCCCCTCTAGGTGATAAGGAATATATTCAAGAAAAGATATTCACAATCAGACATGCTAATTTATTTTTTGTGTGGTTTCAATTGCAATTTTTGTGAGTAGAAACAAAACAACGGGGTGAAATGGATCACTTGGTTTTCGCTGTATTTTGTTAGGTTTTGAGGTTATGTTTAAAGCAATTTGTTTTTGTATGATTTTCTTATATATTAATTTTGTGTGCTAGCATATGAGGGGTGTCGGGCAGGGTGGGGGCGAATCGTTTTTATTATTTTCTTTTTTTATAGATGCCACGAAAATACATAAAGAAGCTGGGTGCTTATGGCAAAAAAAACTACGATCCCGTATATTTAGAGAGAGCGCTGGATGTAGTGCGCAAAAAAAGACTGAGCATGCGAAAAGCGTCAGAAAGGTTTGCAGTGCCATATACGACACTTAACAATCACTATCATGCGGCAGCTCTCTTGACATATGGTGGTCAACCTGCTCTTGACGAGCATTCTGAAACTTTGTTAGTGAATGCTTTGCAAACCTGTGCTGAGTGGGGTTTCCCATTAAAGCCCATTGATATTAGGCGAATCACGCAGCAATATTTAAATAGTCGCGGCATCGCTGAAAAGCGATTTAAAAATAATATGCCAGGAGAAGGGTGGTTTAATGGTCTGATGAAGAGGCATCCTCAGCTTTCAGTCAAGCTTGCGGAGAATACAAAGCGAGTGAGAGCCGCTGTAACATACGAGATTGTTGAGGAATATTTCCGAAATGTGACGGATATAACCAGAGATATCTCACCACAAAACGTTGTAAACTATGAGGAAACAAACTTCGTTGACGCTCCGGGAGCGGTTAAAGTGGTAATGAAGAAAGGAAGCAAACACGCCTACAGGACACTTGACACCACCAAAAGCAGCACAACAGTTATGTTCGCAATAGCTGCTGATGGAACTCGTCTCCCTACTTATACAGTGTACAAAGCCAAACATATTTATGAAGGTTGGAAGGAGGGCGGATTACCAGGAGCAATTTACAACAGGTCTCCAAAGGGATGGTTTGATTCTGAATTGTTTGACGATTGGTTCAGGACCGTAGCACTTCCATTTTTCCGAAAATTGGAGATAACTTGCAAAATCATATTACTGTCAGTGTCATTCAAGAGTGCGAAAATAACAACATTAAGTTTGTCTTACTCCCCCCCAATTCGATCCACATGCTCCAGCCACTGGACGTGGCATATTTTCGTTCTCTCAAAGCATCATGGAAAAGAGCACTGGAGGAATGGAAACTAAAGAATAGGGGGGTTTTACCAAAAACTATATTTCCTAGGATGTTGAAAACCACGGTTGAAGGACTTGGGGATCGCGAAATGAACAATATTTTAGCTGGATTTAGAGCCTGCGGCCTAGTCCCCTTCAATCCCGATGCTGTTCTTGCAAAAATAAAAAGAAAAGAGCCTACTACATCGGAGAAAGGAAACGTGGCAGAAACTTCAATGACTGCAGTGCTTGTAGATTATCTACACGAGCTCAAGACTGGGCCTAATGATGCCCCAAAGCGAGGAAAAAGACTAAACATAGCCGCTGGCAAAAGCATAGGCACAGAAGATTTGGATAAAGGGAACCAGAACAGTTGCAAGCAACCCAAAACACGTAAGAGGCAAATAAGCGACAGCGAAGAGGAAGATGACTTACAGACATTGGAGGCGGAGGAACAGCATATCAACACAAATGATTATGAAATTGGAGAAAGTTCTGCTGAGCCAGCCAACATTATTCTTGATTCATCCAGGAACTGGGATATAGGACAATTTATCATCACAAAATATGAAACAAATAAGAGAGATCGATTTTATATGGCTAAAATTATTGAAATATCAGGGACCGAGATAGTTGTAAGTACACTGCGTAAACATACATCCATGAAATCTTTGTTTTTCATTTATCCAAATATTCCGGATGAGTCTGTCATAAACAGGGAACAGATTGTCCAACAAGTTAATTTAAAATCACTAAAGCGGGGCAAACATTTCTTCTCGCTTAGAAAAAACGAAATGGAAACACTCCAGTGAGAAATTTTTGTGTATTCATTCATGTCGTAAATTTTTTGAATTTTGTTTTTTAGTTTTATTTTTGCATGTATTTTTATTTTTAAGTATAGTTTGTTTATTTAAGATTTATGTCATTAAGAAATCAATGGCTGTGTAAAGCTTGTCCAAAGAATAAATGTTTATATTTCCTTAATTCGTGTTTTATTGCAAAATTCTGCAAATGTAGGTGGTACCTTGGTACCTACATATAATTTTTTAAATTTTTTACCGATTGACTTCATCCCGAATAATCCTAAAGTGGGAAATATGCATTTTAAAATGGGTGATCGACTTCACCCCGAACCCTAGGGATGAAGTCGATCACCTTTTAATTCAAAATAAAAACAAAAAAAATGCATCTATGACCTTACTCCAGTCACCAATCGACGACCTAAGTATCAAGGAAGTTATATTTTTAATTGCATTAAAATATAATTATTTGTTATTCAGTTATCTCAAAAAAACGTATTTTTTTGATCGACTTCACCCCGTTTGACGGTACTTATGTAGATACATAAACCGATCATCAGATTTGATTGAATCAAAAGTGTATAATTAAAAATTGCGACAGTGATCCCTTATTTATTTATTTACATAGCGATTCCAACGAGACTCAAAATACCGACCCAAAAACTATTCGATTTTTGACTTTGGCTTCGACGATACCATTTTAATTTTTTCGTTTAAGGTCAAATTATTCAAAATAAATTGGGGCTGATCTATGACGATGGCCTTGTAAATTATGAGTTTGCAGTCGACATTTAAGATGTTACATCGGGTCAATAGTCTGAGCGTCTGCCTCGATCACAACGTTGAATCGACGTCACAAGATGATGTTAGACTGGATGCGGGATATCCACGAATCCTTACACACACTCATTTGTTCAAATACGCTGAAAAAATCCTCATCCTTGTCTGCGCCAATTTATTTCGACTGACGGTCGATTGTCAATTGACGGTCAAATTAAAGTCCCATCGAAGCGATTACTTGTAAAATCTCGGGAGCTCGTCATTTTACGATCGCGATCGTGGTTTCAATAATTATTTTTCCACCTAATTATGTTACGTGCCGCTCGTGCCCACCGACCTTCGTCCGAAACCGTGGCCAATTTTTCTTCCATTTTATTTATAAAACTTCGATCTTTACATTAGGTAAAACATTAATCGACCGGTGGAAATTAAAAAAAAAAATTAATCCGCAATATAAATTACACCTACGAAGGTGTCCGCCTGCCAACAACATATTACAACAACTTACAAAAACTTTTTACAATAATTAATGAGTCAGATATTCAAATTTATAAACTTATAGCTTCCGAAAACTAATGAAATAGAAATTTTAGTCGCGCACGCACCGCAGGTGTTGAAAAATGTCTAATAAATCATAATTTTTCCACGTGGACGTTCCCCGTGCGCGACCGAATTTCCGCCCCACGTCGAAACGTTCCAAAACAAAAACGCACGCTCGCGTGTGACAAAAGCCGTCTCAAGTTCGACTTTCGTTGATGATGTAAGATTTGATCTAGAAACCCGTTCGGGGCCAGCCTATCCTTATAAAGGACGCTCGGGATGACGTTGTTACTACGCCAAAAGTAAAAGTGCATTCCACGGAAAATGTTTAATTCGCCGAAAACGGAAAAAAAAGCAAGACCGCGCGATATCGGCTCGAGATCAAATTTGCATGAGATTTTGAGAAGTAATCAGGAGCAGCTATCAACCTAAAGCTGACCAAACAAGGATTGCGCGTGTTCGCGAAAACGAGTCTGACAACGAGACCTAAACGAGTTTCGTCGATTCGATGCCCATTAGGTTCAAAATTCGAGTCGGCAAGAGGGCGTTCTGAAATTAGAAATGGTGCCGCTCCGGGGCAAATATTAAAAATTAAAAACCGCTTTCGGTTATTTTATTTTAGCTCCCAAATAATTGTGCGAGAGTCGGCTCGTCAGGTGTAGAGATGTGCCGAAGTAAATTACAGGGTTACTGTGCTTTGGCACATATATTTCTTGGCGATGCTTCAGTTTTGACTAATGTTCGCGGATAACGAGGAGGTCCACGTGGGGCGCGATCGAAAATTTCATTTATACAATTCGCGAAACGGCCCGCAATTAGCCGGTTAGGACGTTCACCTTTCTAATTAAACTTTGCCCGTGTTCCCTAATGTCGTTCGTCAATGATGCGTCGATTTGAAAATTATTCGACCGTTCCGAATTTAATTAGGCCGCTTCCAAAGCGATGTTCGAAAATAAAGCGCAACGTCGTCGACGTTTAAAATCGTAAGCGTAGATGGTTAGTAATTAGAACACGATAATAATTGGTGGGGGAAACGGACCGACAATGAAACGTCAAAGAAAATCAGGCTCGTCTTTTATTTCCTTTATCTCGTACCGCTATTTTTTTGAATGCATGTCCGAAGGTTCGAAAATCGCGACATTATCGCGATGACTCGTTACCTAATCAAAACGGCCAAAACACAGAAATCTCGTATAATAACAGGATTAGCACGCCGCCAACATAATACCGCATTCTACGCGACACCAAAAATCTGACAAAAATTTATAAAAAACACAAAATGTGTCGAATGCGGTCTTTAGATAACCCGAAACAGTTACCGTTTCCGTTCAAAAATAACATCGAAACATACACTCAACCAAAAAAGTACGTAAATACAATAAAAAAAAACCATTATATTAAGAACTGGCGTTCATTACAACGTATGTCCAAAGATTACTTGATATTCGAAACCATTACCCAATGAACGTTTATTGGTATAATGACCTTATACATTAATGAATAATTTGAATGCTCCAATGAACAAGCTTTCTTTGTTTTAATAAATTAATACCTAGATAATATGAATTTTGATTTATACTGACAATAGCTGTGTTTATTAGTTTTATCAATATTCTTACGTAAATTCAATAAATTATTCCATTAAAATGCAAAGTTTGTTTATTGTATCGATGAATGTGTTCATTAAATAAAGGAATATTCTTGTATTGTTACAATGTACATTACTAATCGTATTAAAAGAGTACAGTTACTAATTCACATTGTAAATAGGACAATGTTTATGTATATTGTTTCTATAGCAAATTTATTTTTTGTAATGTTTCAATTAATTATCGCTCAAATATACCTACATAGAAAATTTGATTATTAGTTCTTTACTGTTCAATGTTGTCGATTGTAGGAAATACAAATCGATTTTTTCAGCGGAAAAACGATTCACTGGAATTTGATATGTAATAACAAACTCAAACCGTTTTTAGAAATATTTTTCTATAACAGTTCTAACATAAATATTAATGTAAACGTCGTGATAATTTTTTTTTGCAATCATTTAGTTTGAGTTTTCAAACTGCACTGTCTTGAATTTATCCTGTTTCTGCGAAGCCGTTAATATTCCTAGATTATTCTATATATAGAATTAAAAAAAAAGACATAATCAACTGTATTTATATTGAATATTAGTGAACTTAGTCATAGATACGATGAATGTAGTTATTATTTCAAAACGACCTTACGTTAATATGATGTTTTAAATTCATAAATTTTAAGTTATGATATTAATGCAGAAATTCGTAGATACAATCAAGTAATGATTGGATTGATGAAAAAGAGTCGTCGAAGCAATCAAGATATCCATTAAATTATGAAATATGTTCATCAGTTTCTAATGAACATAATAACATTGGGACTACGAACATGTAAATTAAAAAAATGAACATCTATTAGTAGCATTAATGAACTTTTCATTGTATCAATGTTCAAAAAGTCAGTAACTGGTGTAATAATTTTTTGAGTGTATAGCATGGGATACGGTTTGAAATCAATTTTACGAATTTTAGACGTAAAAGGGCGTTCAGTTCCAACAATAATTAGAAGCGTAGACACCCGACGGGACATCGAAAAAATAACGAAGCTTTATTTGCGTTAGCAGTGTTGAAAGGCATTTTTCGAGAGCTTTACAATGACGATGCATCAAAAGTAAGAGAGGGTCTGGGGTGACTGAGGCTCAGAGGGAGTTTTATATTACCCATACGATTTCCAGTGCTTTTTAATAGATCTTTTTCAGTTCCACACTTGCAGCCCATTGCAGTTTTTCAAATCGTCACCTTGTAAGTTAATGATTTTGCGAGGACAAGGGCTTCGACTCGGTGGTTTATTATTAAAAACTCGCGACTTGCGAAATTTAATTTTTAGAAAATAGAATTAATCTTTGTATCTTTGAGTCGGAAGAAATAAAACTATTAAATTGGAGCGTGGGCTTATTGATTAAAACCCCACAAATTAATTCGAAGAAAATTTTCCAGCAGCTTTTAAAAATATTCCGATCACGTCATATTTCACTCATTATTTAAAATTAATTGTTATTCATTTTATTTGTAGGTGCTTTTAATAATTTGCAATTTTTTTACTTGTAACAAAAATACATGCATATTGAAAACAAATAGTACGTAATTAAAATTAAATATTTTTCAATTATCTAATTGCAAGTAGGTAATCGAGATTTTTAAAATTTAATTAAAAAAAAATCATCCCCCTTTTTAATAAAAAAAAGCCAATATCGCTCGACGACCATCTAATTTATTTTTACTACACAAGACAAAATAAAAAAAAATAACGTTATTTCCCGTGCTGCATTTTTAATTCAAATTCAAACGCGGCCGCGCCCGGTTGCAGTAATGCCCCATTAAAAAAACCAAACCCGTTACTCAGAAACCTGACGTTATTTTTATGAGTTCCATAAAGAATACGATTAAAACTTAAAATAAACTTTTTGTACGCGAAGCGTAGCTGTACACCGAAAGAACGGCGCCACGCGTACACGAAAACTACACTTTTGGTCGACGTTCGCGTCGTCCTTTGGCGGCCCGATAAATCGCGTCGCCCATCTGGACGATTGCAATTTCTACCAAATCCGCAAGAAACGGCATCGCGACCATTTAAATGCGAATTTTGCGCGCGACGCGGCGTCGCCGTTTTTCTAGACGCGGTCCGTTTGCGAGTTTTCGAAGCCGAACGCGCGGAAAATCGTTCTGACGTTCGTTGTCGTGTTTGTGTTTTTTTTTTCTCTTTTCTTTTAGATCGCTATCTTCGCGACAAGCTTTTAAAAGATCGTTAACGATAGATAATAATAATTATTGTACGATTAAAATGTTAATAAAGCGTGTTATGAGTAACGCGCAAAGCATGAAATCGAATCAAAAGTTCAGTTTGATTAATGCCGCGCACGCGTCCCCCTGCCCCCCCCCACCAGTTACGAATTTTATTTTGTTGTTATTGAATTAGGACGACGTCGTCCTAATTTAATTTAATATATTTTCTGGGAGGCTCGTTTTTTGTTTTTGTTTTTGATACCCATCGTTTTGATTGGGTTGTTTTGTTGGTTCTTTTCGCGTTTAAAAGATGTTTTTCGAATTTGATTGATGAAAAAGTGTCAATGTTCGCTACTACGAACACATTTTCTTTCGGATACTCGGTATCACCAAGCTTGAGGTGAAACGTTGACATTTTTATAATTCGATTTTTAGACGTCGGTCGTCGCCGATGACGGAAACTCGCGTCTTCATTTTACATTTTTTACACAAGCTTTGACAGGCTTGTTTTTACTCAAAATAGTAAAACACTCAATTTATGGGGATTATTTAGCTGACGTTTAAAATAATTTATATCGGCTGACCTTTCACGCGACAATCAATAATAATTAGTTGATCGGGATGGTTGCGATCCTATAGGCAATTAAGGCATCCACGCCGAACTATTAATCAAAAATGTGACAAAATTACTCGTTTTAATCAATAAAGTTCATAACGATGTTGATTTACTTCTCATTAGCGTCGTTAATTTAATAATTAAATAATTTTGACTCAATTAGAACCAAATTCAGTTTAGGGTAGAAAGTCCAAGTTTATATTTGGGATTTCCCTCGCTCGAAAGCAAATAGTTATTCGATTATTCAAGAAGGGGCGTATCGGTATTCGGTTATCGTCATTTCTGTTGTCACTGCTCAGATTAGAGCTACTGCAAAAAAAGACATCTACCTAAGCTTTTTCGAACTTAAGCGACTCGATTATGTAATATTTAAGTAAATCTATTGTTCCCACGTCGACCCCCAACGACTGACTAGACGAACACGACAGACCACAAAAGACAGAAAGCGTCAACAAACGATTACACAAGCCCTTTCGCCAAAAATGGAAGTCGACATAAATAAGTACAATAAATTAGCAATTACGGTTTGGCGTTCAACCTTGTTTAATACGCAAGTAGGAAGTCCAAACGTATATTTTATGCATACGGCGACCCACTTTTCCTGTCGTTTGGGCGTTTTCAATTCCGAAAGCCAATTCCATCTGCGAGCGAAACCTGATCGCGCGCACATTCCGTCATAAAACAAAAGCTTTTAAAAACGGACCGCAAAATCGTTAATTTACGAGACCGAAATTCGTCGACGACGGATTACATAAATCCGTTAAATTATCGTTTAATACGCCCTTAAAATAGATCAATTTGCTCGCGTCGCATCAACGCGAAAAACCGAACAAAACAAATTGGATATCGTTAGCGCGAAAAATACAGGTGCGAATCGATTTTTCGAAAAGCGAAGTGCCGAAATAAAGCACCCGAGGACGTATTTAATAATGCCAAAGGTTTTCCAACATCTATCCCTCAAGGTCGATCGAATATTTTTGAATCGCCCAAACAAAAATTAAATTAAAAGGCCGAAATGCGAGATTTCAACGTGCTTTTCAAAAATTGCGAGACGACCTTGAAACAGTTAACAATCGAAGGTTTTCGCGTAAATTTCGAATTATTGTAAAAACCTGTTCGGCTGCACCTGAATTTTCAAAACGGGCGAATACAAAGTTTCATCGGGAAAACTTAAAACGTCGCTTTCCCGAGAAAGTAACAAAGTTTTCCTTGCAATCAAGATTTTATATTGTGAAATCGGGACGGCTTTTGAATAATAACAAGTTTTTTAAGATAATTTCAAAACGACTTTCGTTTTATTTAATTTTCGCGATTCGCTATATAGAGATTTTCTAACTTTTTTATCAAGCTTAAACCGAGTTTATGTAAAGTGATAACAATTTAAAGTCGTTGTTTTACAGTAAGTAAAAAACGCATTTGTCTAAAAAATGCCGAAATTTTATTCGACCATTTTTCCTAATTTTGTTACGAATTAGCTTCCGTTTTGGAAAAAATCAGAAAAATTTCGACACTACCAAAAACATTTAATACAAGTCCGGAACTACTATTAAAGTCGTTTTTTATAAATAACAAAGCAAGAAATGATTAATTACATGCGCTTTAGTAGATTTAAAATTGTCTGGAAATCTCGAAAAAACCACGTACTTATTGCGTGCTTTAAAAGCTGACGAGTCTTAATCATCAATTGTTTTTCTAATTGTAAGTAAAAGTGTATAAGGACTTTAACCCCTAAAAAATCGGCTCTTATTTTTTAGCACAAAATACGTTTTCAAAAAAAATCGACGATTTTCTGAAAAAAGTGTTTTCCGATTTCCCTAAATCATTTATTATTTCTACGAGTCTAATTTGCTTTTAACTTTTTTACACACGTTATTTTTTTAATTATTAATTAATTTATTATAATGCAGTAACATTTTTGAGAAGGGTGTTTTTAAGTTTTTCCTCCGCACATCGGCGACCTCGAAACAATTCATTTGATTTTTTTTTATTTAACAATAATTTGATTTGATTTAGACGTTAAAATTGAAGTTTATCTAAAAAAATTCGACTATCTTAATAAAAATAAACTTGGGATCTCCCAGAAAAA
Source organism: Rhagophthalmus giganteus (assembly GCA_036326145.1). Lineage (NCBI taxonomy): Eukaryota > Metazoa > Arthropoda > Insecta > Coleoptera > Rhagophthalmidae > Rhagophthalmus > Rhagophthalmus giganteus. The sequence goes on from JARFJA010000036.1 coordinate 106,637, forward strand.
AGACAAATTTCAAATTTTTGTTGTAATAAATAACCTTTTTAAGCGAAATATTTCGATATATTTAAGACGCACTTATTTTAAGACGCTTAAATTGTTTAAATAATAAAAATTCTTATACAAGATTAATTTGTTTTACACGTACGTACGAGTATCAAAATAATTTTCTACGAAAAATCAAAATTTTACCGTGTGGCCGTTGTTGGTTATCAATCGGTTTTCTCGGAACGTTAGACCGTTTTCAGGGACATTGCGAATTACGCACAGGGGATATTTTCGAGCAAACAGAAACTTATTATTGATTGTTGATTAATGTGATTATTAAATAATGAGGGAGCGTGAAATTTTGAAAGTTGTACGCAGTTATTTTAATCGAAAACTTTGTTGAAATAGAGTTTTAAGAGAAATAAGTGATTAAGTACTTGTTTAACTGTGATTCAATTTTATTAAACAAACAAATTTGACGATGTTTTTCTAACAGATAAGAAATTTATTTGTAGGTCAATGTTTTCAATCGAAAAATTAATTATAAGAAATTCAAGTAATACGTAAAACATTTATAAGTCAATATCATTTGAGAAATCAGAACTTTTATTCTAAATTAAAAACTATCAATGAATTTATATTGTTTCGGAAAAAGTCAACTTTTCGAAAAATTTTAATTAACGATTAAAACGTCTCCGACAAAATAAGATAAATTGTACATAATAAAAAGTTTTGGGGAAATTGCAGTTTTTCAAAACGAGCGCGTGTAATTCTTTTTCACATTGAAAAATCGGTTTTTCCGAAAATTTCTATTCTGAGAATAATTGAGGTGACGTCGGTCGAAAATTACTTCTCCCAAGAATAAGACTAAAAAGTAGATTTTCAAGAAAATCCATCAATTTTTCATAAAGCTCGACGATGCCTCTCCACGGTTATCGAAAAATATAAATTTTCACACGCAATTAAATATCTGAACGTCAGCGAGTATTAAGTTCTTTTTTTTTTTAATATCAAGAGGTACGTGTTCTACATTTTTTCGTCGCTGGCGCTGGCGCCGTGTGTTTGTGAAATGCCATAAAAACTATATTAAGTCCCATTACAATCTTAATCAATCTAAACGGATCCCCAGAAACTCAATGTTATTGCACAACAATGATGATTTCAGCGAATTCTCACGTATTTTGACCTTTGAAATTATTCGTTCTAATTAAATTTAATTTTTTAACAAATTCCGTTATTTTAAGAAGTAATTCTATATTGGTTTCTTATACAAATAGGATTAAGAATTTAAATGCGATACGATCTTGGCAATTTATTGGGTCTACAGTCACTCAATAATATTGCACAATTTTTCAATCTCACCTACAGACGTTTAATATTATTGCACAATAATATTCAGCGTCTCGGGACCCCTTTAATCTTCGAATGGCTTTGGAGAAATTGGTTACAAGATCTCGGTCTTGTAAATATTTAAAATGTGACCTGATACTTTCTGGTTTTGGGGTTCGGATGTTAATTCATCGACTAACGTCCGCAATTGACAATCTTTTCGATCAGTAATACGATTTTTCTCGAATCGTTTTCTCGGTTAACATGAAAATATTGAAACAAAAGGAATGCGGCCGTATCGTTAAAAAGAAAACCTAGAACACAAACTTTCTCCGCCATTAAATCAAATCGAAATGGTTAAATAATTTAACAACTGAGCAATTAAACTCATAACAGTAAAGTTAGCGTAATTACAATTAAGATCAGGAACTTGGTAAGGTAACATTCTAAAACTTTGGAATTACAGTTGATGTACGACCGAGATACAGAGGCTAATAATTCGTTTTCCGACTCGCACCCCCCGAACTTGTGTTAGTGTCGGTAATAAATTTCAAATGCCGTACATAATACGTTACCTACGTCTACAATTAAAAATTAATTCGAATCGACCGCAGTTGCAAGACGTAGCCGATAAGTCCCGCTGTCGTAGTTAAATAAATTATTAAACTCGAAATGGACGAACGAAACGGGACATGTCAATTCCATTGCACTCTAATAAAATAAATTGGGGTTAAAAGCAATATCGCGTTTCAGACAGCTGCACTCGAGTTATAAGTTAATTAATTCGGTCAGAGATTGAGCGCGAATGCATTTTCGAACTTCGACGGAAGATCCTAACCTTTGGAGTTTGTTATTGCGCGTCGTTTTCTAATAAAATTATTGTATTTTAAGGTAGTTTTAGTTCGAATTAAAACAGATTAATCGAACGTTTTCGATGTAACCAACCACGTAGGGGTACCTCTTAGTATTTGTTGGTTCTACGACCTCGCGACAGATTCCAGTTACGTGGTGGAATAAACCGATTAAGTAGGTATAGTATAGCGGAGAAAAGACATTTAATAGGTACAAGTACATCAAGCAAAAATAATATAATCTTCACTTTAAAGTGTCAGGTTTTATTTCCTGGAAACTAGTATTATTTACGTGTATCGTCTTGGGTATATTAAATGTTTACAAAAGTGTACCATCAACGACCGCGGATTATTTATTACACGAACACACACGCCAGCACCTTTTTACGGGGAAACGAACTATAATTGACACATCTTTACAAAAACCCCATAATTATATACGTAGTTTGTATCGTCGAACCGCTTTACGAAAAACAAAAGGTTAATATTCTGAAGATTTCGGTGCGGAAAAACCGAAACGAAATTGTCGGCAAACAATAAAATTTATTTACAGGTCCGTTAACTCACCGTCAGACGCATCGGCCTCCCCGATAATAATAATTAAAGAGGCGGACTTACCTGGAACAAAAATAGACACATTAGAATTAGGCATTTCATTGTTCGGATAGGAAATGTGGTTTCCCGGCTCGCGGGCGCGGGTGATTTAAATTAAAAATTAACGTTAATCCCAATTGTGATGTGGCGAAATACTTAACCCCCATTACCCGCCAAAACTTTTTGGTGATGATTTTTAATTGAAAATTAAGTTATTATAAATAAGTATGACTATACTAAAGTAAAAAAATTAATTTTATCGTATTTCAATCCTTAGCGTCCTTAAAAACGGCCGTCCCTTTTTAGGGACATTGGCATATTACATTATCAAAATTTACTTAGTATGAAAAGGAGCAAAACATTTGTCATGTAATGGAACATCACATCTTAAACAAATTCTGTATGTTTTTTTTTTACAGAAGGCACATCTCCTTTGTGCAGGAATTGGCTGAATGAGGTGGTTTCCTGCGTCATATCTTATTTCCATACTCACCCTTCCACCCAGAAATTTGCTACTTTGAGGACCTCTTCGTTTAGGTGCGAACCTACTTTTTTTGTTGAGATATAGTAGACATATCTTTCTACGAAAGTCCAAAAGAGAAATATTTTCATCGTGATTTATTTCCTGATAAGTTCGCCAAGCATTGACAACCATAATATCTATCATTTGTGTAAAAAGAGGCCACCACCATTTTTTTTGAGCGGATCCGAATCCGGTACAAGGATATCTGTTTATCCAACAGGTCAACTCCACCCATATGGAGATTATATTCCTGTATCGCTTTTGGGATTTGTATTTGTATATGCTTCTTCTCTTTTTGGGAGTATCTACGGACTTTTGCAAAGGGTTTCACGGTGCTAAAATTGCTACCAACTGTGACGATCTTATTGTCTTTCCATTTCATAATCAATATCTCATTAACTTTATCGAACTTAAAGTCACAAAAACCTCTTTCTTTTTTCTTCTCAATATCCTTATTAGAGGTAACTGGGCACTTCTTGATACGATTTTCTCTCATTGTCCCAGTAGCTTTGATGTTTCTTTTTTTTAGGACTGCAAGTACCTCCGCGCTGGTAAAGAAGTTATCAAAATATAGCTGGACCTGCTGTGCTGGTATGACATTAGTAAGCTGAGAAATTACTCTCACACCTAGAGGTCCTGCATCAGTATCTGATAAATATACAGATAACCATTAGAACTGCATAAGCACCAGATTTTATAGCCAAGTTTAATTGGTTTACCTTTCACAAACATTTTCGCTGGGTGCTTGCCATAATATCTGACCATCATTTCATCTAAAGAAAGTTCCCGATGGAAAATTCCAAACTTAAAAAATTCCTCGCGCACATTATCAAAAAACAATCTCAGTTTGAACATTTTGTCTGTCTTTTCAATTTTGGAATTATCGTTTAAATGTAAGAACTTTTTGATTTCTCTGAAACGATTTTTGGGCATTGTTTCGTATACTGCTTGAACGTCTACATCTGGAGCTAGTTCCCAGTACATGTGTTCCTGGGGTAGCTTATTATAGCCACTTATTAGCAATATACCTATAAAAGCCTTTAGCTCATCCATACTTATATGAAAGCCAGGGCAATTCTTTTGGTTAGCATAAAGTTCACTCTGGGTTATAATTAATGTTAAGACTTTCTCAGAAAGAAATTCTTCAAAAATTTCCACTACCCCTTTTCCTCGTAGAGAATCTACATTGTATTTGTTGTCGTCACAGTCACTTGCATCTGCGGTGTAGGTATATTTGCCATCACATTTCGACCATATTGGCGGTTCAAATATTTTCACTTTTGTTGAGGTAGATTCTCCGACATCAATCTTCCTTCTTTTATTCGATGACGACAGATTTTTTTCACTACTTTCTGCTTCCCCTTCAAAATCTGCAAATAGTTCCAATGTCCCAGCTATATCTTGAACTTGATTTGCATTGAGATCATTTTCACATTTCCTCATCCGTTATATCGTCCGGTTCGGGAGGTACAATTACTACCTTAACATCATCTACACATTTTTCCTCTTCCAGGTCGTCCAAAAGTGATAATATTTCGTCCACAGTGAGACCTTTCTTACAAGAAGTCATGATGTTGCGATAAGACAATGAGAAAAATATAACAATGTATGTACATTATGCCAATGTCCCTAAAAGGGGACGTTGCACAAAACTATAAATAAGACTTACCAAGAGAACAAAAATGAGTTAACTGTTGTAATATACACTTTTTTAAAACTATAAGTAATAATTATAATACAATTTCTAATGCAAAAAAGCTGTAGTAAAAAAGAATTATAAACTTCAACATAAAAAAGCAAAATTGAGAACAACCCGTGTTTTCAATTCACTGTCACAGTACACAATGACATAAATTAGTCCAAATGGACTATTTTTCTGTTTCGCGGAATCAAGTACTATCAATCGAACCACAGAAAATATTCACATTGTTTTTCGACTTGGATAGAAAAAATAAAATATAAGCGTCCCTAAAAAGGGCCAATGGTAGGTAATGGGTTAAAATCTATATGCGCACGAGACGACGGGATTTCTAAGAACCCCCCTCCCCAACATACAACATGGTTAAGGATTAATTTTCCAAAAGGTTGCCTTAAAACATCGAAAATATGGCCGTAAAAGTGACCAAGTTTTTGTATGACTCGCTTTTCATCGATTTCGTGCTTTGTTTTAAGTGAAAATCGACTTTCCACGTAGTAGGGGGATTAAACAAAAAGTTTTGGGTCGGATAAAGCGTTTTTTCGAGATTCACGTCAATTGTCGAATTCGTCAAACGGCGAATAATTAACTGTTTTAGTACTATTAATTGATCGAATTAAGAAAAACATTAGAGAAAATCGAGGGGATTTCGAGGGAAAATGACAATTTCGACTTTTACACGCAAGTAACCACTTGCGACTCCGACGTTGAGCTTTGAAGCCGGGCTACGCGCTCTATATAAAACAAAACTGCGATTATAAAAATCGAAAAAACTAATAAAGGTAAATTAACGCGACTTTTTCGTTATATTACGTTTACAATCCCTCCATTCGGCGAAACGACCGCACTCATTTATCTTTGTTAGTTTTCTCGATTTTTACAAGTGCAGCCGAAATTCTGTCGAAGAGAATGACATCGGGCAATTTTGAAAAAATCGGGGAAACACGTCTACAATAACAACCAGAGATTTCCTCAAGACCGGACCCCCGTGCCAGCGTTCGGCTCACACTCCAATTAAAGGGTTTCCTGCAAAAAGGCCCTACGTCAAAGTGTCTTTGATACTTCACGTTTCGTCTTTTGGACAAACCTTTGTTACTAGTTGTTTATTACTCCAACTAATTATTATTTTTGACTTGGGAACTTATTGCGCGAAAATATGAACATTCCTATAGCAACGGATATATTAATTCGACCATTATAGAAATAAAAAACTTATATAACAAAAAGTACCTAACGAATTTCGTTCAAACAAGTTGTATGCTAAAGACACTTTATTCCGACGTAAGCGTAATTTCGTACGGGTTCGGTTAGTGTTATGTCGCGCCTACCATTACTACGAAGCGGCATTATAAATAATGTAAAAGAAATAATGGGAATTATGTAATTAAAGCGTAAAAGACGTGTTCGTAAAACGTACGAAAGACACACTCGACTAAGATTTTTTTTATGCATGTTAGCCGCTTACTATGTAGAATGACGAAGATCGCCGGCCGATCTAATATTGCGTCTCGTTTTATTAACGCATCATATTATTTATTATAACAGCGTAACGAATTATTATTTAAAGAAAGTAACGATACAATAATTGTTATTCAAATATGTAACTTTACGCACAAATAATTTTGTCACTTGGTGCCAGACCCGTCGATAATTGCGATGATTCGACATTTATCGTCCTCAAAGACACATTAATTAGAAAAATTAAAATTCAATATTATATCATGACTTTTTGCACGAAATCCTTCAATTACAACACAACAATCCTTTAAATTGTTAAAAAACATTTCAATCTCTAGTTTCGAAGGAACGGCCGACTTTCGAATCAGCGATTTATCCCTACAGTTTGCAGACGTGGAATCCATATAAAGCAACCTTTTACCAAAACATAGCGGACGTTTTTATGACGACCTCCTATAGAAAAAAATATTTTTTTCCATTAACGTTAAACGTAAAACCAAATACTTTTAACCTAAATACAGAAATTAATTGCAAATTGAAATTTATAACCATCATCAATTCGTGGAAGTGCATAATATAATATATCTATATTTAATGAATCTATTTGACATAAAAACATTCACACGCAATTACCTCGAACAAAGTGCAAGTTTTATTTCACTTTATACGCCCGGCAAATCAAAATAGAAATCGTGGCGCGTATGCGCGCAAAATTCAATAGCTAATTTAGACGTTTCCTTCGAAAAAATAAATAAATAAATAAATAAAACAGAAACAAGCGAGCAATATATTAAGTCACGAAAACATAAAATTCCACACTTCAGTTTTATTAATGTCTTACAAATAGTACTTAAACGGTTTCCTGATAGTGTAGGAATTTCTACGACATGTTGCACAGGAATTATGTCGGACAACTTATTATCGTAATTAATCTATTAATTTACATTGGGACTTTTTAACGGTCTAATAATTTCCTTTCACTATGATCGTAATTAAAGCCGATCCGATAATTTAGAACTGCGGCTTTTCGACGCGCCGACAACGTCAAAAGTTCAAAATGTTGCCGCGAAATCCGTTACAAATCGGATCGATCGTAAACAAATGAAATGGCAAAACAAATGAGAAGTGATACGTAAAGCGGAAAAGCTTATTTTTCCAGAAAATTTGTTTGTCGTCGCGTCGGTGCGAAATCGGCACGTCGAAGGTGTTTCGAATTATTGGCGTTTTCTTCGCCGACAAATGATTTCGTGGTGGCAATCTCATCGATGGCGAATAACAGCTCTCGCGGCGGCATTTTACTTTCTATTAAAATCGTCGTTGCGCAATTCCAATTTTCTTAAACTTTTAACGAGCACAATTTTATTATTATCCTATCTAAATATGGTCGACTAATCAGTTTCTTGTGCAATAGCGTGGAGTGATTTAGGTGCATTGCGTCGAATTGGGGGTAACAGACAAAGCAAATGTTACGGCGCAGCCGGCGCGCTACTTAAATTTCTCAACTATATTATGTATAGTTGAACTTGACATAACTTCGCATTTCAATTATATAGTATTAATATTACGATCGTCATTTTTATGAAGGCGTTAATGGGCGACGATCGTTAAAAAAGTGTTCGTCTGAAAGGTGCCTTTTTATTAGAACCATTGTCTTCTGCTAGTTCTTCCAATTGTAAGATACCGACTCAAAATTAACTTTTTTCGTTGCGACATGTATTAGATATTTGTTTCCGCGTTTCTTAAAAAATATTTTTCCGTTTCCTTTTTTGCACCGGATTCTGTGAAGTTTTGAGGCTTATAAAAATTTACAAAACGAAAATTTGACTTCGTTCTTTATGTAGAAGTGCCCGACATCAATTGTTTTTAATAACTGCGTCGATAAAATCATTTCAAAAATAAAAAAAAAAAAAGTTTTGGTCATTAGGTACCAATTTTTTAGGCTAACGAGTTTAGAAGGATTAAATTAAATTAAGTGATGGGTATTATCGCCGTCGCCGTTTCGGTCGGTGAACATTTCGCCATCAAAAGAAATAACTTTCATATAAGATTATGCAGAAGAAGTAAAAATGGACTCTTTTGTAAACAATAGAAAGTTTTAATCACTGTCGCAATTAGAATTTAAGGATAAACTTAAATTGAATAATGATCGTAAAAGCAAAATAAACCGTCTTTCACACAGTTAGCATATGCAACGATAATCGCATAAGATTATATAACGCTTTAACGAATTTGACTTATTAGAGTGATAAAATTGTTAATAATGCATCAATAAATAAATAAAACGCTTTCGAAGTTATGTATTAAAATATGTAGAATTAAAAAGTTTCAACGAAAATTGAAATTGTCCGATTTAATTGATACAAAGAAATCAATTGGTGGCAAAGTGGGCGATAGCGAAGTGAAGTGTTTTATACCGTTCACGATGGTAAGAGACGCCGATTTATATTGAAAGAAAAAAAAATCTCTAAAACTAACAATAACTGATTTGAAGAAAATTGTTTGATATACGTTTTCACGTCCACTAATACAGTCCAGTGTCGTTGGACGTGAAAAATGAAAAACCTCGAAACTATATTGGATGGATTTTCGTAAAATAGAACGAAATTAGAAATTAGAGAACTAAACAGTTTGTGCCCTTTAAAAATTACCGCCGTTTCGAAAGTTCAAAGATGTTTTTCGTATAATTCGGTTTAAAAAGTAAATTTCGAAATTAAACAATTACCTATCAAAATGGAACGACGCGGCATATCAACTTAAATTAAAATTAATTTTCGTTCGTTTTCCTCTATCTCGATTTCATTATTCAATATCATTTTTTATTTAAACAAATTAAATTTTTACTCCTATTTCTCAACTTTGAGTTCGAACTATATATATATGCGTGATCTATATGCTCCCGTGAAATTTCCTGGACATCCTGCATAACGTGGTTGGGCGATATTCCGCTTTTTTTAAATTTTAACCCGGCATAACTTTACTTGCAGTGGAATATACAACTTAAACTTTTTACCGCAGTTTACCCCGTTTAGTACTTTAAAGCCTAAACAGTTGAATTTTTTAGCAGATCGCCCACCAGAAATATTGACCCCTACAGTTTACAAAAAATGCGAAAAATAGCATATTTATGGTTGTGTGCTCAAAAGAGTACAAGTATCAGAACTCCATTACTTATTTCCACAAATTAGCCTAACGTAAGTATTTCTAAAAAAAAATTGAAGGCCATAAAAATCGTCCTTCCGAAATTTGAATTTTTAGTAATCGCAAATGCCAAGTTTGATATGAAATTTCGGACATAAGGAGACAAGATAGGAAAAATAACTTACGTGACAAAAACGTAGCACGGAATGTGCCAAAAATAATAGTTTTATTTCCATAGCTGCGAGATAAACCATAAATTTTTCCGTAAATTTCCGGCGCACGGCACAAAACGAAAACGACCGCCATTTTTTAACGAGTTATAGTCCGGGAGGTGACGACAGATTTCATAACACCATTTTCTCAAAGTTAATTTTTTTTTTACTAGTTACCCTAATAATATGTAATATGAAAATGCACGTCTTCCATCACACCCCCACGACAGGGTGGTACAGGAGAGTTGCAATTACTGCAATAAATTTGGAAAAAAAAACTTATAGCCTCATACACGAAACTTCTTGTGTGTATTACTTTATATATAAGAAGTTTAGAAAACATCGTCTTCCGATGATAATCCACGACAAACCTTGTCTTCCACCCCCACAATTAAACGCATAAAAAATGTAAAAAAAATTTACAGCCGCAAGGATGAAAATGATAACTTTGCTTGTTTTCATACTAGCAAATACAAAAAAAATAGTCTTCCATGCATAAGATACGGCGAAGATCGTCTTCCAGATCTATGAATATTTGAGTGCAACAAGCAACTGACACGTCTATACGACGCTGAATCGAAAGACTAAGAATAAGTTCTTATTGCGAATTACTTTGTAATACATCTTTTACCATGAAAATCAAGACTGAAATATTTTTTAAAATTTGTTGAGATGCTTCAGATAAACAATATTCAGCAATATTATTACTTTACGAAGACATTAAGAAATAATTTTTATAAAATTTTCCATTTGATAATATAATTATTTTTTTCAAATTCCATTTAGTGTTTTTATTAAAATAGACATAAATTGTATTAAAAAATTTCATTCCATCATTTTTATAAGAAAATTCTATATTCACGTTTCAATTGTACAGATTTTGACGATGTTTTAAGACCATTCATCTACATAAAATTGATCAATCGAATCGTCTGTTTCATCCAGTGTAACATTGAAATCTTCGATATCGAAATTATCTGTTGCAGCATCATCTCTTTCGTCTGATTGATCTTCGTCTTCTCCTGCATTTACTTCTTTATGTGTAAATGTAAAAATATAATATTTTATTAAGGACTACCGAATTATTGTTATATAATTTCATAAGTTTTATTACAACACCTTGATTTTCTTGCGAATTAATTGCTATGTCATCGACAGATTTTGGTAATTGATCACCTTCAAACCATTGGAAAATGAGTTTATTTTCTGATTCTTCCCAACCATAATCAGTGGGAGAGAATTCTGTTGGTTGTGGAAGATAAGCATGTCTCCATAAATGTGCAATGTACGCAGTTCGTTGTAATTGCTTCTGCAGCTCTGCTTTGCAAGATGGTAATACTGCTCCATCGATGTTCTTTGCATTTATACGAAAAGTTCCATCACCATCATTGATTTTGTACGTTTTCATGAAAATAGCTACACGAGCCTGATCGATGTCAGCTATTTTTTTTAATCCGTACATACGGCATACAAACTCTTCAATAATCGTACAAACTGCTGATAAGTCGCCGGTATCCAAATCGCTCATTTTTTCAAAAGCGTCTATGTATTTATCACAATTCCTCAAAATAGTAAATGGGCGATTTTTACCTTTTCGATAAAACGATGGGTTGTAATCGCAACCCGTTAGGGCGTGAAAAGCTGGTAAGCTTTTTATGCGTTCAATTGTGGGGGTGGAAGACAAGGTTCGTCGTGGATTATCATCGGAAGACGATGTCTTCTAAACTTCTTATATATAAAGTAATACATACAAGAGGTTTCGTGTGTAAGGCTATAAGTTTTTTTCCCAAATTTATTGCGGTAATTGCAACCCTCCTGCACCACCCTGTCGTGGGGTTGCGATGGAAGACGTGCATCTTCATATTACATATTATTAGGGTAACTCGTACAAAAAAAATGAATCTTGAGAAAATGACCCGAAAATTTCTGTCGTCACCTCCCGGACTATTAAGTTAGAATTAAAATATTTTAAACTACCAACGTATAGGGGTCATCGTCAGAAAATAGGTAATAATTTTTTTTTTTTTTTTTTGAAATGGTGGAGCAACTATGATGGACTTCTTGGGATGGATCGATTCTTAAACGATTACGGTAATTTTTAAAGGGTAAATATTTTAGTTCTTACTGTTAGAAATTCAACGAAACAAGTTTTACGAAAATCCATTCAGCATGCCCAACTGGGTTCCGAGGTAAAACCTTTACTGCACTGGACTAACTACTGTCATGGTACTGTTGATTAAAATATAAGTTTCCCATATTTACATGGTTTGCAATACATTTAAAAACTTCATTATCCTATTTCCTGATGTTTCTTAGTTAATTGTCAACGACCGACGCACAGTGGAGTATATGATATGAGAAGTTGGCCAAAAGTCGTATTTCTTAAATCAATTATATAATGTAGCTTAGAATCTCCCAGAATAAATAAGACTCTGGGCCGTCTATCTGCACAATTTTCTTGTCGTCAGTCCAACTATAGAAGGGTCTAGTTCATTTGTAATTTGTCTGTAACTCCGGCTTACAGGTAACTTTGTCAAAGCTCTACAAAACTGTTTGTATTATTTTCAAAATATTAGTGTATTAGAGAGTTTTTGTGAAATTTTCGAAGAAGGATTCTGATCTAGAAGGTATGTATATAATTTAGTAGAATATATGACATCTTATATCGAAAGAAACGTATATATTTTTTGTTTTAAATTAAACATAAAAAATAATTTCTTTTTCGATTACTTTTAATAATCACCGGTCATTTAGTTATACTTCCAAGCGTTGCCAAGCAACAAAAGTTGTTTAATATGAAATGTCAATTATGTACACTTCGTCCAAACCTATATGCAATCCACGTCATCAATGAAAGGTTACTAGATAGATGATGACGTTTCACACAGTGCTGTCACTTCGTACCTCGTATTTTTACAGTTTTAATAAATTGTAGTCTTTCTTTATGCCATCTAATATGTGCGCAAGTAAATCATTTATAAAATATGTCACTTTTCAAACTTTAAACCGAATTATAAATAAACAATCTAGTAACTTTTTTTTGATGACGTAAATTGCATATATGTTTGGATAGGCTATAGCTGTAATAATTAACTTTTTTTTTACCAAAGTACACCCATTAAATTTTTATTATTTTTTTTAAATAAGTACTACGTGTTAATGTATGTATTTTTCAAATATTTGTATAGTCAATAAAATTGCTGTTTTGTTTACAGAAACATTTACCAATATGAAAAGGAAGGCTTTGTTTGATATAATAAAGGAATCCGGTCGTACCAAGTTTCAAATTCCTAATTGTTTCAATTTATTTCATTAGTTGTTTATAAGTTTATTGTAATGTAGCGACAAATTTGATTTCAAAAATTTTCGTATTTTTTTCAAATTTTATAAAATCTGAGTTAAAATAGCTTTAAATGATTACTTGGACGTAGTAGAGACACAAAAACGTATAAAATAGTTTTGGCCAACTTTTTATGTTAAATACCCCACTGTGCGACGGCTCCTGTATACACACAATCAAGTGATAAACACAATACAAATATTTGACGATCAGTTACGTAGTACGTAGGTAGGCTAAATCTTGTCGTTCTCGTTTAATTTTAGGAAACGGAAACGCAAACATTCAGCGACCAAATTCAGATTGTGTTTACGAGCTCCGGCAGGAACACGAGGATAGTTACGTCGCCGCCCCGTAATGTTCCGTATGGAGCGCGAATGTGCACTTACGCGCCCAGTTTACGGTATAGATTAGTTTTATGTTGCGCAATTTAAATGCCGAAGATTACCCTAAAAGCTATTGTTTTACCTAATCTTGAAGGATCCGGAACTCTCGATAAATCTTTGGCAACGCGAGCGTTAAACAAACAACGGTCGATGTCTTATTTTAGTGGAAAACGGAGCACCTGCCGCACTACTACATTTTCGATTAAAGAGAAAATAGATTAAAACAGAAGGAGCTCGTAATTAATTAGGCGTTAAACGAGACCGTTCGTTCTTTAAAATTTCAAAAACGCTTAAGCGCAACCAACGATTACGACATTTCATCCTCACCAAAGCGCGAAAGCTTTTATAACCCAATCCACCATCGAATAGATTTAGGTAAACTCTACGAAAGGTCGCTGTTCAACGCAACGGCCTCCCATCGAGCTTCGCTGGCGTTTCATAATAAAACTAAAAGCTATTATTTACAGTTTAAAAGCATCCGACACCATCTACTCCAAGGGTAGCGACTAGTAATGTGGGGGTGTGCAAACCGTGTGGGGTTCATATTATGTCTATGCTAAAATGACATTACATTAGTCATTCCCCCTTCATAAAGAATGCCATATGCACGACCCCCGAAGTTAACCACAGTAAAATATTTACACGAGCGCGTACGGTAGCATTTCGGATTTTATTTCCGAAGGATTTTTAGGGCGAGAGGTTATTAGCGAATTCGTTAATTTTTTTCCTCCCGGCGAATCGAAATTTATAAACAGATCAATCACGATCGGCCAATAAAATATAACCGATTGCGAGCGTTTTAATAACCATAACACTTACGTACGTCGAGCTAATTAATCAACTTACACACGTATCGCGTTACATATGTACAGAGATCGATGTCGATCTATGTTTCAGGTCCCGTTCGTTTCCTTAGTCTGGAGGAATCCGGGCAGCTTCGTCTTCGTTTATTATTCATTGCATCCTGCATTGTTAGAGACAGCGCAAGGTATTCAATTTGGAATCGGAACTCTTGAGCCGGATTCGTTACACAAATAAGATCTTCGAGAAAACGCCCCCCCGTAATCGCGCGATCAAGTAAATTTGACGGGGATGCTTGTGCATATTGGATTTCGGACGGGATTACGACATGCGAATTGTCGAAAAGCTGGCGGCGAAAGTTTTCAATTGTTCGGAGGGGCGCACAAGATGGCGGAGAGCCCGGCGAACCGAAATAACCGCAATAATCATTAAAGTTAACGTTACTGCCGTTGTTTTGAAGAAGCGTTAGACGAAAACTTTGCAAACATCGACTGTAAACGCACCTATCAAATAAAAGGCTCACGTCTGATTAAACGTTGTTCCGTTGTCCCGAAGAGGTTGCGCCCTGTAGGTAGTTCCAGTGGTGCGAAGTTTGCTCAACTATCTATAACTCTGGTCAGTGGAAATTGTGAAATGGACGTGTTTTACGCGCGAGCCGCGGAAATTATCTATCGAGACCGAAAGTCGATTAATTTAATGTGCGTTAAACGCCAACGAACAACGTTCTTCTTATCAGTCGTTTTAACTTATCGAAGTAAACGAAATTATAAGCTTTTTGTTTCGAAAGCATAAAACGAACTCGTTTCGTATAAGAGCAGCTCATCTTGCAGAATGTTCATTATACACCGCGCATCTTGTAAAAACATTAGCTTTTACGCCTTAATAATTTCGTCTTATTAAACAAAGTACCCGTCGTTTTCGTTTAATGAAGTAGGAGAGAGAAACTGAAACGATTTGTTTTTTTTCTTCGGTCGACTCGATTATTTAAGAAAAAAAAAGATTTACAACCCCAAGTAACAATTATACTTGAGATAGTTGACTTATACAAGCTATGCTTGAAATGATCTTGTTAAAGACTTGACTAATACAATTATTCCTTGAAGAGCCTTGAGCCTAAGAACCTTGTAAAACACTTGGATACGTTTGAAAAACTCTTGTAGGTAAAATACTTACGTATAAACTTGTATATAAGGAAGAAAAATTAAGAACTATTCAAGAAATTCATTATTCAAGTACAAATACTTAATTAAACCTCTATTCAAGGAAAACACTTAAGTCTCATTCAAAAGTTCTTTTTATAAACTAAAACTTAAATAATTTCTTGCTTAAAGTTTTTTCCAAGATCATATTTGGAAGCGTTATACAAATTTTATTAATTTTGCGTTGCCGAATCTCGTATAAAGAGAAATTGTAAGTGTTATACAAAATTCCCAGAATAAATAACTTAAATAATATTTTATGCAAGTTGCACTTACACACTATATGCGCGTGCGCGAATTATAGTTATCAAATATAGGTATGTATAGCGCTTTTTCTTGTCTTCGAATTTACATTGTATTTACAGATAAAAATGAACGCATTTAAATTATGGAAAAAAATTAAAAGGTCAGGCCACTATTACCGAAAGGTAAATAAACAGTTTTCAAGTTTGATTATAGAATCATCGTCTTTTGCTACTTCAAATTTGTCATCTAAGAGGTTATTGCCAGCAATACCTCAATCGTTCAATAATAAATGCCTAACTAATAATGAAACTTCAGTATCCAATGATAAAACTAGTAATTTAGGTTCTATACCGACTGCTATGTAGATATATATATATATATATACTTTAATTCGCACCTATGATTTATTGACGTATTATAGGGGTTGTCAGCAATGAGTCACCTGAAGATTACAAACAAAGTGCCTATGAATTTTACGCAGATGATGAGAGTAATGATAATAGTATTAATCGCATCATATATGATGATGATAGCAGTTCAGCGGCTGAAGATGAAAGGAGCCAAAATCTTCACATGAATATAAGACATTGCGCGCTAACATTCAACATTAACCACTCAGCAGTAAAAGAGTTGCTCAAAATTATTAATAATTGTTTTGAAAAAGACGCGTTGCCACAAGATCCACGCACGTTAATGGAAACTCCTCAAACGGTCGAAATTATACCATTGGGTGATGGCGAATATTGGCAAAATGTTTTGCGGTTTTGTTTGGAAAACTTATTCTCAAAAATATCTAAGCCTATAAATAAATCCTATAATATAATAGCCTATCATTAAATATAAACATAGATGGACTGCCAATATTTAAAAGTGCCAAAAACGAGTTTTAGCCCATCCTGGCCAATATTGCCGAATTACCGAAACAAAAACCATTAGTGATCGGAATATATTATGGAAAATCTAAGCCATCGGATCTGCGCTTGTATTTGATTCCATTTGTCGAAGAATTAAAGACAATTTTGGCTGACGGAATATATGTAAATAATCAAAAAAAAAAATAAAAATTAAATAAAAATTGTAATAGGGTAAGTAAGGGAAATGTTGTGAATTCAAACGAAAAACCTGGACAAATTGATTTGTAAAAATTATTTTTTTCTGTTTGTAATTTTTCTTCTTGTATAGAGCTTGAACTAATAAACTTGATTACAATGTTATTCATGTAAAATATTTTAGGATTACGCAAACTTCTGAAATAAGTCTTATATCAAGTGTTACTCAAGTTCATTACCTAAAAACTTTGTACTTGAATAAGCCTTGTATACCATCCTCATGTAAAACTTTATTCATATATTCTTGTATAAATCTTTATAACATATTCTTGAATAAAGACCAGTTCAAGCCGCATTCCAATCGCCCTTTTTACTGGCATTAGCCCCGAATAATACTTTATATTAAGAAAATTCAAGTCGCATTTCTTGAATAATTTCTTATAAAAAGCTTTAGACAACATTTATTTAAGCAAAATTGTTACTTGGGACGGCCATACGAACGAATTGAAAACAACCGAAAAATGTCATTTATCGATGACGGCAGCTTCGTCCGTCATTAATAAAGTCATTAAAAAAATACCTAATAGAATATATAAAAAACACAGACCATTGTAGTTACTAAAAATGAATTGGAAAAACAAATGTGGACGCAACGTCATCGATAAACGACCTTCTTTCAGTTGTTACGTCAATCAAATTAAAATGAAACGGTTAACAGTGACTAAATAAAAGGAAAAATGGCATCGAACGATTGGGCGAACGAATTCCGGATACAATTTTTAAGGAGCTTCCCATCGACCTGTCACAAGTTCATGGGTGGCTACTTGAAAAAATTAAAAGAAAACCCGAGATGTCCGGCGCTTGTTCAAATTAAAAAAGATTTTCTAATTAAAAACGTAAGTATCATTTCTTTAACCTATATATGTATCGCTAAAGTTAAAAGAAAATGCACGTGTATACGACTTACTTGATGTTAAAAAACAAACGCCATAGACCATCAAAACTTTCCGCAATATTTTAAGAAAATACGCGAGAAAGCGATCAAAATGATTTATCTTTAAATATAAATCGAAACACGTACTTTGTCTAATCACGATTTATAAAAATCCACCACCATTAGAAAACTGAACGTCAAAATTAGGAGCAAAAACTGCCAGGAACGCGCGCGCGCGAAGCTTTCAGCAAGACAACCGACAACGTACTGATTTTAGTCATTCGAATTTCTTCCCAAATGTCAATGAAAAGAATTTACGTAAAACTAAATGAATCACCGCAGTTTTGTACCTACAATACGTACGGCCTCAACAAAACATTTATATCTATGGGTTATCGAAGGTATGCGCGATAAGCGCGCGTGTTCCCCAGATAAATTCTATTTTATACAGCACATGTGCTTGAATAATATAAACTTAAACATAAAATTCTATTCGTGATTTACTTATCACGCAACGCGTTCGAAATTTTAAGAAAAACAGTTAACAAATTTTCGTGCACTTTTGTTTACGACGAGTTTCTCAAAATGTAAACGACACAACCAATTTTTCGGACCGACATCCTCTTCTTGCAACAAACTGCGATTGATTGGAAATTTTACAATTTAGTAATTTGCTAAACGTTCTGCCGAAAAAATCAAGTTTTTTAAGACGAGCCGGTTCGTTTTTGAAAAACGACCGTCATTTGTTTTAATTTAACGTCGCATTGTTAACGCGGAACAATTTTGTCAATAAAGTATACGAGTTCAACTATCTAATAATACAAGTCCTTGTTGGAAAAAAATCGTTAAACATAAAATATTCAACGAAATTTTTCATAATTATTTGACATTTTTTTTGAGTAGTGCAAAAGGAGAAAAATCGAGAAAGACAAAAATAATTCTATCGCATAACCGTCATCTTCGGTATCTATTGTAAAAGTTTGAAGAAAACAAATTGCCTCTGCCTCCTAATTACATATACAGGGGCGATTCATGACATTTCGGCCAGCCGTTTCTGCAAGGGAACGATCCGGACTTGAGATTCAAGTCGGAGGATGAAATCTAGAGCGATTTGGAGGGGCGAGGGGGCAACGTTCGTCTCGGTCTTTTAAACGAGCTTTATTTGGTTAAGTCCGAATAGTTCCCTTCTTAAGATGGGGAGTTAAGATAGTAGTAGCCCCCTCTCCCAATAGTTCGTTGAATATTCGTATTAAAAAATATCTTCTTAACAAAAGATGTTTAGAACGACATGTTATATATTATTGTGCATTTATTTTGCCTCAGGGCCTAATGAGATTTGTGCAGTAATATGCGACTTTTTATTTTTAAACGACACCCTGTAAATTTATTAGATTTTTTTTGGAAGAACCATCTCTACTCTACACGTTGTAAATTACTGCTCAAAACTCATTAGGCCCTGAAATAAATTTTTTAACATCTTTCGTTAAGAAAATATTTTTCTAATATTATGAACATTCAACGAACTAACGAGGAGGTGCTATTATCTTAACTCGCCCTGTATGGGATGCCCTATTTAAAATTTTCAAGTTGCTGTCACGTGAAAAAAAAATGGAAAGTCGCAAACAAAATCTAATTGAAAAAGGTGTTACGTGCAAAAAAAATGATAAAAATAAAATAAAATTTGATCGAAAAATAATTATTTAATAATGGTAAATAAGCACTTAACAAAATTTAGAGGCCTCTCGGCTAGCTTTTGGGACAGTGGATTTCGGTCGGGTTTTAATACTAACAAACAAAATTAAATAAAGGGCGCCAAGTAATTTTCCTTATATCAATAACTATTAAGAAAGGGGAAAATTACTAAAATTATATGATGTTAAAGTTACAATAGATAAATTATCCAGAAACGCACAATATAAGAGTTAATTTTGGTATCTGGCCTAAATGAAGTCCTAAATTTAATATGAACAATTTCATATAAATGGGTAAGTACGCTAACGCTTCTCGAGAAACACTTCGTTAACAATAATTAATATAAACAATAACAAAAATATAAATTGTTCCGAACGACAATTGATTGAACTTAGCTGTCCCCGCGTGGTAACTAAAATCGACCTTTCAAGTCAACCTCCGGCAACACAATCCAAGTCCAACCAATAACAAGTAAATCCAATCCAAAAACAGTAACAAAAATAAATCCAAAGTAGAAAAATATGAGCCAAATCTAGGACCTAAAAAGACTATTACTAACACCTAGAAGTATTTAGGCATAGCCCTACTCACCTGCTACGGAGGGTACGGAGATCCTATTATTTCCAAGATGTTACAATATATACTTTATTTAATCCGACTACGTCGGTGGTTCCTCAACACCCTGGCCGTTATTCTTATTCGTTTCCGCTCTAAAGCGATAAATAAAACACAAACTAGGAAAAATGAACCAAGATTAACGGAATATATATTGGAAAAATTAAAAATGTAACTTTTTATTTAAGTTGATATTTTTCTATTAACCCGTTTCTAAACGACACCCCTTAATAATTTAGAAGAATTTAGAATAATTTGAATTTAGAAAGAAAAAATAACGTATCAAAGGGCACCGCCGTCAATTGCATACAAATCACCAAACGTCGTAGACCGCCCTGTGTAAAAAGTGATAGTTAAATTCCACTCGTTGTCGATCAAAAAACGTAACGCACCTGAAGATCGAAATAATTAAGTGGAAATTGAGGATATAATAAAATATATTTAACAATAAAATCGCATACCTACTAACGAAAGAATTCGTACGAACACTTTCCTTGCCCCCGGAGTCCTCGATTCTGTTAATCATTCAAAAGGGCCGCGGTGGTAATCGCCTTAACTTTAAAATCGATAATTTCTAAGCACCCAAACTTGAAGCTCGCAACTAAAACTTCAAACGCGTGATTAATTATTGCAACATAACCGTTGTCGCAAGTCGAACCGACGCGACTCGATGGAAACTAGATCTATTATAAAGCACCGCACAAAGGTCGCCTAAATCAACCTTGTACTTGTACCACGCAACCACCCCCAATCGATACCTTATTAAACTTGAACGAATAAAGGACATTATTTTTGTGCGCGACGAGATTATTCAATTTTTAGCTGGTTTGGGATCTACGGCGCAAATTTTAGAAACGTCTACTGGGTTAATTCCCGTTCCCTTTTAGCACATATTCAACATTAATTAATGCATTATTAATATCTCAAGGCGGCATGTAGGTAGGTAATTCAAATGTGAATAACATGTAAATTTGAATAAGGTAATTAATTACGATAAAGCGAGGGTGTAAAACGATTTTAAGATTATCCAGATACGTTACCTATTCTTAAATATTAATTTGCACCTTAAAGGGTCGATCGGTTATAGTGTACTTATTCGGTATTTTTTTTTGTTAAAATTTGCTAAATAAAGCCAATAGAAAAAAACAGTAATATTGTTTGATTTATACATAAAAAGACAGTGGCGGCGGCAGCAATTCGTAAAGATTCGAAAGCTCGATTAGAAAGTATCCGCTTAATACGGCGGTTTTATTTACGAGGTCAAAAGTGGAGCAACGAACCCTTCCGTACACAAAACAGAGGGCTCAATTCTACTGCTCTCCTGAGGTTGTCCCTGCATTGCATTAGATTCCTGCAGGCAAAGGCGGGACACGTTCGACGTGACAAGGAGCGTCCCGGAAAACGCTAGGGCGCGAGCGGGATCGGCGTCGAAGTGTTGTGCGAAAACGGGCACGGGAAAACCGAGGTTGCCTAGCGACGTGCCAGACGCCGTCTGATCAATAGAGGGAAACGCCAGCGCTTCCACAGCCCACACTAACTAAATTATTACTTTATGACCGAGTGCGCTAAGTTACCCCCGCTGCACTTACTACTACAACTTTGCAATATGTTTCAAAAATAGCGACGGCTTATATCAAAGATTTACGTGTAGTTGTCGGCGTAACTTCGAGCTTAATGCTGCCTCGTTACGAACCGTACGTAAATCAAAGATTTAATATCGCGCTTCGATCGTACGAAGCGGTTTTTAATTTTAGAAACGACAACTCGCGAAACATAACTGAAAGTAACGATCTCCGCTTCACGTGTCATCCCTTTTCGTTGAATTTAACGACCCTAAGCAGGTGATAATCCGAAGCCACGTTTACACGCTCGATAGTTGCTTTTTCCGAGCGAGCTTTCGTCGCCCACGGATGCCGTGAAATAAGTGCCGCGAGCTTGGATACGTTCGCAATTGAAGGCGTACGGCTCCGGATTATTAAAGTTTCCCCGGATTACTTCGACTTTCATAACTTTAATCGTTTTAAGGCTCGCGTGACGGATCGTAAAAACTGACATTTTTTTTCAACTACGCGGGACGCTTCGAGGGGCAAAAGTAAATCGAAAATGCGGGGGTGAAAAATTCGAATAAAATCAGGTTTACGACTGACACCCTCGATAAAAAGGAAATAAAATAAAATTCTTAGAAAAGCAGATGTTTTATTCGGCACTTTAAAAGTTGCGTTAAAAAAAAATCAGTCGGGACTCCACGTTGGGCGCCGAAAATTTATAAGGGTAAGTACGTACGTTACTTGTCCATCGTTTCACTTATCGAAACGACGAAGCTCGTACTCTCGATTGACTGAAAATCGTAATATACGAGCACTCCGTTTAAATGTCGAAAACTCCAATAATTTCAAGGAAACGAACTTTGAAATTAAAAAAAAATAATGCACCCTTTATTTCCTTTTGAAGCGAATCGACGCGTCGACAACTTTAACGTTAGACAAAAATAACAAAAATGATTCTGAATTTACGAAGCATTATAGATAAAACGTCAAATAAACAAAGATTGGTAACGTAAAATGAATACAAAGGGGCGCGCAAAATTGTACACGATCATATTCACGATAAACTCGAGAAATCAAGAGCTACATCGTCAAACATCATCATATCCATCTAACATAGCTTTAGGCACGCGCTCAATCACGTACGTTTGTAAGTAATGAGCTTTCGACGACCAAAAAGGACCACTCGAGGCGCGTCCTGTCGATGTCGGTCCTAAACACACGGAGATCTAAACTACATTGTCGATTGCGTAAATTATTAATTTCGGAATTCATTAATATTTGTCGAAACTGCACGATGGAGATTCATCGAAAGCGAATATATATACAGGGTTAGTTAAAAGTATGGAGACGGCGATTTATTGTCGTTAATATTCATTTTAGGAAATTATGTTCAATACAAAAGTTTGTTATGAAATTATTATCTACATTTGAGAATACTTGAATTTTTTTTTTCCTCGATTGTTTTTAAGTTACGACGTCATCGATATTTTTTTGAAATGACAACCTATATTTCTGATTATTGATTTCGATAGTACATTCTATTCTCTTTTCAACGGTATACAATTTTCAATATGTTACATTTGAAAAAAATTGAGAAAAAGTGCCTTAAAGTTCAAATATTAAAGATCCATTAAATTATCAGAATTAATTAACACGGTAACTAGACTCATTTATTTGCAATAAACTTATCAGTCACAATCTTATCATTAAAAACAAATTAATAACTAACTACATTAAAGTAAGTGTTCAAATTGTTGTCCATTTCTAATTTGACAATGACCTGAACTTTAAGGCACTTTTTCTCAATTTTTTTCAAATGTAACATATTGAAAATTGTATACCGTTGAAAAGAGAATAGAATGTACTATCGAAATCAATAATCAGAAATATAGGTTGTCATTTCAAAAAAATATCGATGACGTCGTAACTTAAAAACAATTGAGGAAAAAAAAATTCAAGTATTCTCAAATGTAGATAATAATTTCATAACAAACTTTTGTATTGAACATAATTTCCTAAAATGAATATTAACGACAATAAATCGCCGTTTCCAAACTTTTAACTAACCCTGTATATAACGATGATTATTCATCACTTTTATAGATACCCTTAAATCATACGTCAGGCAGCTTTTCACGTGCGTAATCTACCTAGCCATGGAAAATAACAATCGCTTTACGAAAAAATTGTCCTGACATTCGTATATTAATTACCTAGATAAATTTACATGTAGGGCCGTTTCTCTTTTTCATTAATAATTATGGAAACGTGCGGACATTTAAAATTCGAAAAAGCCCCAAAACGGCGGTCACATTTTCAAGGACAGAAGACTGTGTGTTCGTGCAAAACAATTCGCTACTTTGCATGGGTCCTTTTGAACTTCGGCCGTTAACGAGAATTTCGAGCTGCGTTTTTTTGTCGTTTAAAAATGCTAAAAATAATCTTCTGGCAAAGATTTGTTTCGCAATCGGCTAGTGAAAATTGTCGTTGATAAATATTTTTAAAATCCACCGCAAGAATTTTTCACAGACAAGAAACTTAATTAAATTGTTTCAAAATTGATTGTACTTCGTTGAAAATAATTTGAAAATATTATCTTTTAAATATACAATCAACATTATGTACATACCGGTAAAAGCCGGTCTTACAAGTGTTAAACATGCTTCATCCAATATAAAAAAAAAATATTCTAAATAATAATCAGCTCTATTAAATATAATTAAAATAACACTCGAAAAAAAAATAAGTGCTTAGGAAATTGAACCCGTAACTGCGCGACGATCGCGCACTCTACAATAGGGTACGTACCGTAGGAACTACGTCAATTTTTAGAAGTTAATTACTCGAAAACACTTGAGAAGCGACCCTTAAAATTTCGTCCAGCAACATTTCTTACTATGATCTTTTAAATATGCCAAATTTCATTCAAATTGACGAGAGGTAAATATAAGCCTGCCCCCCCTTGTGAGATAATTAGTATTTGTTGTAAACACCTATTGCCGAAGATTTCAAAAAAAAAATTGAAATTCGATAGCGTCGCATCGGCGTCGTCGGCTAAATCTAAAATTTAATTACAATGTCCCCGTTAAAAGTACATTGACGTCGATGCGACGCCGAGACGTAGCGTCATACCATCAATCAACAATTTTTTTTAAAACCCCCATCCTCGAGTTACGCAACCCCTTAATCGTGATCCATTGTAATTAAAATTAAGTGCACGTTAAGATGGACAATTAATATATATTAGATGTTTATTTAATAATTACCTGCCCCCCTCCCCCCAATTCTCCACCGAAACAAGGAATTGCGTTACATAAGGGTGCTCACCATATAATAGACTTATATAATTAAAAAAAAACAACATATTAACTTCGATTTTTCATTGAAATAAATGGCGCTGACTGGATCCTTATAATTCATAACAGGAGAAAGTAATCATTTTTCATACAACTTTGCCCATAACAACCCGTAATCAACTAATAGATTATTTTTGCGAGACACCCGATTATTAACGATTCCTAATGACTTTACCTCTGGGCACGGCCAACCTCATTTTTTCAATTAATCGTATTTTGTATCATTGTGCCGGCCGCGCGTTGATAAATCGACCGGACAACTCGCGTATGAATTCTATTTCCACTATATTTTTAAGAGGCAGCTTTATCAACGTCAGTTATTACAAGCCTTTTGTAGAAAGCACGTATATATCTGCCGAGAAGATAAGGGCATTGGATAATGTCCGCGGGTTATGTAAATATGTGAACAGAAAAGCGAACCACCGAGATCGTTACGTTCACACGAAAAGTGAACAGGAAATAGAAAGTTTCGATAAATTGTTTTGTAAATGTGCAAGATTTGTTCTTTGGGCGCGTAACTTTTTGATGTTCGAGTCGACTACTATGAACGATTGAGCTGCCGCATCGTAACGTCACTTATACGCGAGCCATTCGCTGATCGCAACAAGATTAGCCTACTTATTTGTAATCATCAGCGAGAAAAACTACTACCTAAAAAGACGGTCAAAATTAAAGTACATAAACATTGCGCTTTTGTGCTCATTACAATACGGCCACTATGTTCGTCAGACCTAAACCCGCTAGGTTTTTTTTTGTTCTAATTATCCCAAAGACGAAATTTTAATTTTTTTTTAAATTCGCAAAGCTCGCGCGCGAACAAGCACTTCTGACAGATTTCCTTTCCATTTTATACCCACTCACGTTTTCATCTTTGCGAAATCGAAGACGTAAAAGCTTTCGATTCTATTTAAAGTTCTGCGCCGTAAAATCGCCGTTTCCCGAAGTTCATCGAATAAATTTCGAGATTTACAACTAAATAACGAACTAGAATGCTTTCCGCGCAACGTTTTCTATGGAACGAAATGAAAATGCGAGTCGTCTTATATAAGATGCGAAGTGCGCCTTAAAGCAACCACGCGAGTCCTTTGAAGATACAAGCGTCAAATGGGAGTGCGAGATAAAATCGAAAAACAACCCTCGCGAGATCTACAATAATCGATATATTCACTTACAATTAGTGCACACAAGTTCAAACACACAATCAGTACCCTACTACATACGAGGCTTGTCCAGTAAATTTTCACGTAACAAAAACCGCATCGCAATATTTTGTTTACAAAGATGTTAGAAAATGTACTAGTGATGCAAACGTGGGAAAGTGGCCGAACGTCTACTGATAACGATCCTTGGACCAGTTGTTGGCGAAAAACGAGGTGTCTGACAGTCGTTTTTGTTCCCCAAATTAATGTTATATGATTGAACATTTGCGTTTTCTTTGGTCGAAGAAATGTTCGTTCGAGATTTTGCCGTTTGGTCTCAAAATCGTAATCGCAGAAAGGTCGATGAAAATTGTTTTCCCTTTGATTTTTTCATTAAAATTCAATAATTTCCAACGTCGAAGTGTAATCTTACAATCGGTTTGTCTCCAAATCCATGCTTCGTACATGATAATCGAAAAATCCTATTGCGTCCCACCACCAGTTCGAAATCAATACGTCGACAGGATGATACGGAGAAATTAATGAATGTTCAAAATCAAATATTTTACGTCGTTCGATATAACCGTCAAATGCATAAGTATCATAAAGAACCGACGAATGGGTCGTCAAGAAGCTTTCAGCGTGGTCGTTTACTGAAGTAACAAAAAAAATTTGACGATTCTACGATTCCAGTTTCGAAACCACTCACTCTCGTATCGTCGTAACCAATCTCTGTTTATTTAAAAAGAAGCACTTCGAACGAAATGGAAAAATGAAAAGCGGAAAAACGTCGAATAACCTATGTGCATGTATATATTTGTTACTGTCGTATTTTTATACGAAAATCAGTTTGCAAAAAAATTGTTATTCCGACATAACTCACGATTGCGGTCCTGCAAATTTTCGTAAACAACATCGACGCGATGGCAGTTTTAAAAACGGTTATACATACGGTATATCAACAGTACAAATCCGTTTCGCACATCAGTTAAAATTTATTTATCGATCGTCGGTGTCCGTAACTATTTTAGCATAACGGAAAACTGCCGGCGAACGTCGAACCCAAACGAAATGGAAACCTCGACACGTCACGCGCGACTTAAATTCCGAATCGGAATTGGTAAATTAATTTAAAAATGCGAATCGCCGCATTTTTTTTTTGTATCCGGGTAATGTGTGCGGAAACGTTTTTTTATTCGTTAAAAAAAAATTATTTCGATTCGAGGTTGGGCCCAACGAGCCGATTAGTCCACAGGTATCGGCAGCAACAAACGTTTATACATTTCCCGGCTAATTAAATGCGGCACAAGGAAAATTACGATGCGGCCCGTAAATCACGTACTGGGTCCGTTTCAATTAATAAATTTGCATCGGCTCGTCGTCCAGCGTGCTCGTCGGCAAAATCGGATTTAAGCTGTTGAGATATAATCATAAATTAAATTGAATTTGTATTCATTTGCTCCGGCGTTTTTCGCTAATTTTGTATTCACCCTCACATTCGCGATACAATACCTATGTAGGGGGGGGACGTTGTCGGTTTCGATGTAAAAAATATTTACGTGCCCGTATTCGGGACGTGGGCGCGCCAGAATTTATGATTTCGTTTAAAATTGGAACGGGGGCGAAATAGCCGTGTCCGTATACACGACAGAAAGCATTTGAATGTTTATGCCCCCAAAATTATCTGTGTCGTTCTGATCGTTGTACTTCGGCCATCTAAATATTATAAATATAAGTATATAAGTGTAGGTATAATAAAAATAATTTAATGGAGTTAGATCAGGTGACCTGACGGGCCACTCGATTGTATTTTCGGAAAAATGATAATTGCAGCCCTTCTCTCGTATTATCGTCGTTTTCAATTATTTCCATCATCGTCGAATAAACTTGAGTTTTCAAGTAAATAAATTTTGAACATTTAATAAACTGAAGATTTTAAGAAATCAACTTTTTTGTGTTACAATGTACGGGAGATTCGCTAAAATTGAATTTTATTAAAAATGAAACATTTAAAAAATTACATTGCGCACTATCCCGATACGAAATGTGTTATCGGGGCTTATGAAGATTACTTTATTATTAAAATTGATAAATATTAGGTAGGCAGATACTATTTTTCTATTATTTGTGGTGAAAAAATTATAAAATAGATTATCAGCAACAAATCAAACTCATCGTTAGTTTATAATTAATAAAAGCGAATTTCGCGTATCTACATTTTAATATAAAAACATTAATTTCCATAAGAACCCATAGGCGCCCCATTATGAAATTTGACACACAAATCGTCTTTAAAACAGGTTTTTCGAAAAAAAATTGAAAAGGGTGTTTTTGAGTTTAAAAAAAAACTCCTTTTAAGTTCTTCAAAAATTACAAAATTTAAATATCGCAGTCATATGACGTATCAAATTAAAGTCCATTAAAAACAGAAGAGAAAGACAACAAATTGAGTTCTCCAGGTCAAATAGTTTTCGAGTTACAACTTTTTAAAGAGTTAAAGATGTCGTTTTCCTACGATTTTTGTTTATTTTAACAATCGATAGCTCAAAAACTACGAGGCCAAAAAAATCTGAAATTTTGGCCTTTTCGTCCTCTTGATGGGTACAATGAATAAATCAAAAAAAAAAATCTTTAGAAATACGAAATCTTAAGGACTAAAAATATTTTGATCCAACTTTAAAACGCATTTTCTCGGAAATTATCGAGCGGAAATTCAAAAAGCGAAGAACCGATACTTTATAAATAGAATTAAAATGACGCGCCACTCGATCTTTATTCTCGTTTAAGATTTTCATTCGAGCGTTGTCTAAAATAAGTGAATTAAAATTACGAAATTAGGCGCGTCTAGATGTTTTTAAAAAACTGTAAGTTCTAAAAAAAATCCCTATGGAAACATCCCATTGGGACGCATAGTAAGTACCTCGTTTACTACCTACAAATGAATCTAAAAATAAACTTTGCTTATCTATCGCGTACATACCTAAAATATTTAGTTTAAAAAAAACTTTTTAACGAACGTTTACTTTTAGCAGTAATTACTAGCTAAACTAATTAAGTACATTAATTCTACAAAAAAACCTAATTTATCCACGCTTTCCGTATCGCTCTGATTTATAACTGTACGCAAGTTTTTATAAATATTAGAGGTCCTTTAACCGGTTAAATTTCTAATAAAATGTATAATTTTATAAATACCGGGCTTTAACAAGTAGAGAAATTTATTTTCATAAATTACCCCTATTATAAAATTATTCTCGCTACAGTTTGAATAGGAAATATGGCTATATAGCAAAATTATTATTAGGCCGGAATCCGTTTAAAAACCAGAATTTGAAAGTTCCTTCGAAATATCGTAGATCATACGACCATCAATATTTGTCCGTATAAGTAAAACTACCTTGTAAACAAACATGACAACCGTGCAATAACAACTCCAAATAATTCCGTGGAGTAATTAGACTGTCAGTTCCAATTCGAACGCGTTTTTAATTACAACGAACGATAACTCATTTCGATAATCGTAAATAAATAGGCACATTCGCCGTCGTCTCGTACAATTTAAAAAAAAAACGGAGCAAAACCTTTCGTTTAATTATTACTTATTATTATTGTTTAAAAAAAAAAATCGAACAAATTTATTTTAGTGCTTGCCCAATTAAGATCGCTAATCCGTAATTTTATAACCGCAATTATTATAAAAGCAAAAGTTAAAAAGTGAAAGCGAGAGAGCTCGTTTGCTTTATTTATTTATTTTTTTTGGTCGTTGTTCGTTCCAAAGTAACGATATTAAAACGTAATCCGCTTCGCGTGCTCGAAACAAACAAATGCATATTACGGTATTTATAATACAGAAGCGAGAAATTTACATTCACGACCCAATTAATTACCTACTTCGAATTCCATTTCACACGATATCTGAACAAGAGGCATTTTAGACACGAACCCCACCCACAGAAATAATAGCTTCGATCCCGATAAAAGTTCAAATACCTACACGCGAATATGCATAAATTTCTGGAGCGCGAGCGACCGGTTCCGCATAGACATAATATGTATTGTAATTACACCGAGTTTCGGTAAACTTAATAAAAAATATATGTAACGAAATGATATGTTTTATAACAGTCGATGCGATTCCGAAATTTCACGCGTGATCAAGCTTTAAATTAAATTGAACATTCGGGACATTTTTCATCGATGATTCGTCGTTTCTTTATTACCTTCGGAGAACGAGAAATTTTCGTCGGCGTCGTCGGCATTGAAAAAAATCGAGAATTATTAAATTTCGCGATCCCTTAAGCATTCCGTCTAGCTCGGTATGTTTTGATTTAAACAAATTCCACGGATTTCCACTTATTGGAAAAGAAAAACGTTAACTTTACGCATCGATAACAAACGAATCGAGCACAGTCTCGTCCAAAAGATAACAAATTCGAGTTACACGTAATCGTTTTCGCGTTATTTTCAAACAGCAAATAGATAGACGAACAAATAATAATTACTACGAACAAACATTGGCAGGGAAACTAAACAAACCGTTCTAAAAAATAATAATAAAAGAAACAAAAAAGAAGCAAAAGTGTTGTCGCACCAAATTCAAGCAAAGCACCAATCGTAAGATAATCCCTCAAATTATCCTAACATAATAATAATAATAAGAATAAAATAAATATTATAAAACTAAAATAAATAAACCATGATGGCTGAACTGCAGAGATCAAGAGATCGCCAGGTAAATCAATCGTATAAACTATAAACAAACTTATAGATAGGAACAGTCCTAACAAAATGTCGGAAAAATTATAAAATTATAAAATATTTGCATTTGTAAAAATTCGTGAATTTTATAAATAAACTACCACTTTTATTTCAGAAACGTTTCCGACTTTAAAGCTTCAATTTTAAGCACATTCATTTATTTTGTTAAATTTAAATACAAAACCATCACGATCATTAATAATCTCAATGTCGCACAGATCTGCTTTCAAAAAATAAATGGTCCGAAAATGGAAATTAAAAAAAAGGCTTCGACACTTCCGAAGAAAAGCTTCGGATCTTTCCAATTTCCCGAGAAGTTTCGTTATCAAAGACCCGACTGCGCGCAAGTTTTGCTATCAAATTTCCATATGTTGTATATCTCAAAACTCGTTTTTTTTTTCATTAGTCTCGAAAGAAATACATCTTTCGCAAAATTACATTTACTAGAGAAATATCCTCAAGCGTATTTTACAATTGAATTAAAAAAAATTGTTATCACTTTTCCCGATTATCTCAAAAACGGCGTGTCCTATCGAAAATTATAAATAGATATGTTCGATTAGAGGATTGCGCGATGATTCTAAAACATATTTCATATTACCGATCAGATGATTAATAACGGAGATAATTTAATTTAAACTATTCGATCGGCCACCATTTTGAAACGGGTCAGTCGATTTGGCTGTTTAACGAACTCATCGTTCATATACGTAAAGACAATACACGGTTTCGGCCTCCTTCAGGTCGTATTTTGTGTACACTGGTTATTAGAATCGGCCGTTTAATATACCCATTATTTTTTGGTTTAATGGAATCGCCGGATATTGGAATTAAAGCTGCTAGTCTCAACGTGATTCTATTAACCGCCATCTACTGTATTATATAATATTCATACAGTAGATGTCGGTCGTATATTACATGAACGACCTATATTTTCGTAATCTAGGGGTCGAGATCAGAGAAAATCCAAAGCGGCCCCATCATCAAGACAGAGACCGCAATAGTTTTATTTTCTATGAAAATTCGCTAAAATACTTACATACGTCACATACTTATCTGTGAAAGTATATGTTTTCTATCGATTTTCTTTGAAAATGTACGTTCATGTTTTTGAAAATTATACTTTAAAAACAGATTTTCTTCAATTTTGTAAATAAAAATAAATTAAGTCTAACCTAACATAACCTTGATTTGAACGATCAAAATTTTATTTTAGACAACGAAGTGGTAACGTGGCGTGTATAGTAGGTAATAAAAATTATAGGATGTCCCGCGAGACAGTAGTTAGAGCTCGTCATTCAATAATAACAACGATAAATTATGAAACGGTAATAACGAAACTAAAGCAATGCTTACTTTCTCTCGTGCGTTTACGCGACGCTTGCCGTTATTAGACCAAAAATATCTTCATCATTTTCCGAATTAAAGTGGCACGAAGAAAAGCTTTGGTTGTGTGGCGCAAAAATTATGCCGTTGAATGTACGCCGTTGTTTTTTTTTAATATAAATTTTACATATAGATAGACTTATTTATTTATTTAATCCGAGAACTTGGTGGCAATTTATTTATGAACATTTCAGCGAACATTGTGAAAAAAGATAAAAGTTCGAATAAAGTTTAAAAGGAATACAAGAAAAGCGTTTGCGCATTATTTATGTACCTATCTATATCATTTATTCCAGCTTTCGCCTTTTTTAAAAAAAATATTAGCCAAATAACCATGAATAAATATTAGGCACACTAAAAAAATGTACATAAACATGTCATAATAAAATGTCGACAAAATATAATAATGCAGCAAGTTGACAACTTTTTATATAACACTATTATAGTTTTCGGCGACAACAGATTGTTGGCGATGCTTTTATTAACTTTTTTTTTTGAATTACGCCCACATTTCGAGTTACAAAAGAATAGACGTGTTTTTTCGCACCAATAAACGTGCAAAATACGATACTCCCACTTGCACTTTCATTGTTAAGTCAGATGAAACGAAAATTGATGCGAGCTTTTTTGTGGTATCAAGTTAACTTTTTTTGCGATTTCGCGATTTTCCCTTTTTAGAATGATTTGTTTAAAATTTTAATGTCGTCGATATAACGACACGAACAGAGTGCGCCAGAAAAAAAAAGCCGTCGTCGTCGTCCGAAACTATTTAGTAAAAAAAAACAACGCGTTAAATTAAATAATTCGTTGTCGAGCTTTTTACCATAAAAACGTGAACAAACGTTATAAGTGCGAATAACGTATTTTTACGATATACAAGGTCTTCAAATTTTTTGAGCGTCGGATACTTATTTGAACGATAATTTAAAATTGATCGTGAGTCCTTTTTAGGCGTATTTTATTATCCTAATTTTACTGGAAGCCGAAATGATTGGCGAAACACGGCGAAGGTTTATGTCCAGTAGTATAACAGGTGATTAATAACAAAAAATAAAGTATTATTCGATTATTAAACTAGATGATAGGTATGGTTGATTAATTCGTAAAAATCAATTTTGTCGCACAAAAAAAATTCAAAGTGGGTACAGCGAGCTTCTAAATTAATGTCATTTGCAGGTATTGTTTAGCAGCGCCTCCTTGCGAGAGAAAAAAAATAACTGTCATAAAGCATAGTTCGTACTTTGTATAGTTTATATGAAATTTGAGTCTTTTTCTTAAATAAATTATTAGAAATTAACGAGTTTTTAGTGTTATCAATTGTTAGGAAACTGCACGTTAAGATGCCGTTACTAACAAAAGTTAAATCCTTAAAAAAAACAAATCGACAAGTTATTGAGCGCCACTTTCCTTCCCGCGCATAAACCAAAGATTATGCTAAAAATTTATTAAGAATTTTCACCCCTAAACATTATAGACGTACTTTCTGAATCCCGGGGCGCGTATAAAGTGTTATTGCAGCGTTTTCGATGAAATACTATACGGTTGAATATAAAATCGAATAAATAGAACGTCAGACACGAACTTTTTGTCCACTCTCCCCGCGACCCTCAAAAGGGTCGCCTTAAGTAATATTGCACAAGAGATATAAAAAGCGCGCCTCCTTTACCCACCACCGTATCGTACGCGTGACGAAAACTCGTCCGGATGGATATAAATATTTAATTTTTGTAATCTTCTCATGGGATGACGTAAAAATTGGCAAGGAATCGGCAACGATGCGGTTACCACAAAAGATGAACAATGAAAGCGAACGTAACAATGCAGGATAGATGTATTAGTTGGCGTTTAAAGGGCCCTCGTCGCCATATCTACAAATTCGAGTACTATAGAGAATTCAAAAGCAAATCCGATCCGGTAAGCATGAAATTGCGCTCTGTTCAAATAAAAAGGGGTTATTAGCAGATAAAGTCAAGGTCGCGGTTGTAATTTTCGATTTCCTCGCTTTTGTGTAGGCGGTAAATCGACAATAATTATTTGTTAGTCGGTTTCGTTGTTATGTCGTGAAAAATTGTCAATTTACACTTCTACTACCACCTATCTATACGTGAAAGTTCAAAAGTTAATTGGTCGATAAGCACAAAGCGAGTCATTGACAGTTAATTTCTGGTTAGCTGGACATTATAAATCGTTAAAGCTCGTCTTTGTAGATTATTTTCGACTATTAAAAAACGGTCGTCTGGAAAAATCCTAAACGGACTTATAAAATTTCAAGAAGTTAGAAATTACGTTAATTAAAGAAGAACGTCTCGCGAAACGTGTGCGCGCACTCGAACGCGTTTCAAACGTCGTGTCGGTCATACAATAATCTCGATGGGGAAATTAAGATAACGCCGAGCCTGATGTTCAGTTTACGAACGAAGTTCTTGCCGTCACCCATTCAAAATTCTAGGGTTCATTAAAGTCGCTCAAACTCGTACGTACGTACGTACTCTCGCTCGCGAAGTAACTCTCGGGATATCTGTGCGCGCTCGAGGAAGGGCAATAAATTGATAACGCGCTTAAATATGGCCGAAGTTAAAATCGAGATTCGTCGGATACCGTTTCCGACGCGAACGCGGAAATGACGTATTAAATTTACGAGCGATCGGGAGCTTAAAATTTATGGTCGACACATCGCGCGGATGGCGGTTTTCTTCGTTGTTTATTTTCGGCGCGATCGGAACAGCGAAGGAAAATCGTGATCGGTAACGACGTTTCGGCAAGTGCCCTTTTTCGGCCAGTAATTGTGTAACACACGGTTGTAACACGCGGAAACTTGCCGAACAAATTTAGTTCATTTTTGAAACGAAAATGACCGTTCGAGTTTCGAAATGATTGTCGAAGAAATTACTGTAAATCACGTCGACAATGTGCGGAATGTTCTCGTAGTCTTTTCTTTTCTAAGACGCACTGTTTGGCTGGACCTTTACTTCGTCCCTTCTCGTGGGATCTTCATGAATAATTTTCAAAAAAACAATGGGGATACACTGGGATTAATTGACCCCGATAATGACAATTTGTCAGATAGTTCAAAAGAACTATCATCAAAAGATTTATTAGTAATTAAACATAACTTTGAATCAGAATTAGATAATATATATAAATATATCCACGAATTGGACAATGTAGTTAATAATAACCCGAAAACTAAAAAAGAAATAAAACTTATAAGGAATATCCTTAAGCAACAAGTAAGTAACTTAAAAAAGAAAAACCTTTTGAATATTACGTTTGAAAAAATAGACTCTTATAATAAAAATAAAAACTCCCTGCCTACAAATAACATGAAAGACATAGGAGTACAAACTACCTCAATAAAGGAATCTAATGACAAAGTCACTCAAACCTCTTTTAACAACACTGATATCAATATTGAGTCCAGCACTACAAGTTTCGTAAACTCTGAAAATTCTTTAACTACTGAAGATTGGCTATCTACCTCAAAAATTTTAAATAAGGATTGGCCTGATAATTACTTTACAAACACTACCATGACGAGTAATCCAAGGACAAATTTAGACTCTGAAAATGACCTGATTTATATTGTTGATCCAAAATGCATAAACTTAAAGGGTGTTTGGGAAGAAGTTTGTAAAAACTTTCCAGAAGGAAGAAATTTAATAAATGAAAATAGTTCCTCGATAGTATCTATTATGGAAGATGTTCAAATAGAAACGAACACTGGTATTTCAATTGATAAGTTGAATACTTTATATATCATCCCTATTCCTTATTGTTCCAAAAGACTGGATATGGAAATGTTATATAAAGAATTAAAGGATTTTAAAATTAACTTTGAATCTACTATAAGTAATAACTTAATATTATCAACCGCTGATAATTTAGACCGTAAACTTCTAAGAAAATGTGTCGAATTCATTTTCCATGGCTCTAAAGAAAAATATCTTTATAGAACTTCCCGTTAGCAATGGAAAACAAATTAATACTCCCATTACTAAGATTCCAAATAACAAAACTCACAATACTAACAAATTATTTATACAACCTAATAATAAAAATTATGCGGAAATTGTAAAATCCATTAAGAACAATGAAGATATCACGAATTTGAACATTAACATTAAAAGTATTAAACAAACACTTAAGGGCAATATCGTTATGGAAATCAAAGGTGATAAAAAAAATGCAGAAATGCTCAAAGATAAAATTAAAGCCAAAGACAAAGGCATTTTCATCGATCATGCCCATAATAACATAGTATTACACATTTATGGGATGGATGGTCTTTGCACAGAAGAGGATATTAAGTTGGCTATCTCTTCCTTCATGAAGAACAACGAATTTCTCAAGGTACTGTCTACCAGGCCTAATAAATTCAATGGTTTAAATGCGACCATAATCTTAGATGAATGTCTTGGAAACTATTTGGTGAAGTTAGGCAAAATCAAAATCGGCCTCACCTATTGTAACGTTAAACCTAGAGTTAAATTAAAACGCTGCCTCAACTGTCTGAACTTTGGACACGAACGTATATCATGTCCGGAAAACAAATGATTAAATAAAAGAGTATGCTTCAACTGTGGGAAGAATGACCACAAAGCTGACAATTGTTGCAATGAACAGTATTGCATCAATTGTAATATTTCTGGCCATCGATCAGACGGAACTAGATGTCCTACATATAGAAGGATACTGTCGCGTACGATCAACTCTATTGTGAAAATTCCTGGACCAAATTTCATTCATGGCTTACGCCAGGAATGACATCTTATATATATAATTTCTAACTTTAATTTTTCTTCTTGATGCCCAAAATTGTATAAGATTTCGAAAAACGAAGAATTCACTTGGTAAAAACTACTATATTTACACTCAAATAAGATCTGCAACATCCAGAGCCCCACAGAATGTAATGTCTTATGATGGTTCCGGTGGGTGCATTGCACTACCCTGACAAGGAGGCGTTTAGTCGGTAGGCACATCAGCTAGACTTGCCGGTGTGAATCCGACACTCCCCCCGGCGATACCGGGGGTGTCTTTTGAAGATTCCCCTCCTTGGAAGAAAAAAAAAAAAGTCTTTTCTTATTGGCCATAGAGTTTCTCGATCGAATAGATTTACGTTATGAAGGATTTCTGCGATTATCAATCAATAAGTTGAGGAGTCCGTAAACAGTTTCGGTGTCGACATCTCATCATTTAATGAAAGTTTTCCATCTAGCGCGCCGTAAAAGTTTCCCTTTGCCGAACACAATCAATTTATAATTCAAAGACAAGGGGAAATTCCATAAAAAGAAATTGTAAATACGTAAAAAAAGACCTCTCCGAAACTAAAGAGCATCGCCGTTCCTGATGGAAACGACGTGGTTCCGATACATTTTGTAATTGGCGTCGTTACAAGAATGGATTCGAGCGAAATTGTTTTCGAAGAGAAAAATCTGAAGGCGATCGTTCCGTTCGGATAACTTTCGATACGCGCAGAGATAGATATGAACTGAAATTTCGCCCCCAAATCTTTGCGTCGTTCCACGAAACAAAAATTTCGATCGCCCATTTTTTTAATAAGTAAACGTCGAACGGGAGCGATTAGTTTTTATTTATTTTTCATCGATTTTCGACGGATCGCGCGCCATCCGCGCGCTATTAGAAGAGAATCGAGAACCCTAAAACGCGTCCCATTCTTCACAACTCGATCATAAAGAAAGCTTACTTCGATCGATTTGCGCGACCCTGACGACCCTACCGAAGTTACTTTAGCGAAAACAATTCCGGAACCGTCGCGGATATATTCTGATACAGTTGCGCCTGTAAATATTTGTAGGGCGGTTCGTTGAACTTTTGCCGGAGAGCACATATTTCTAAGAATTTAATGGAACGCCCCCGACGGTAAATTGCCAATTAAGTATTTCTCGCACCGTGCGGTGCAAAACATTTATAATTCGCCAATAATTCGCGTGGCTAATTCAAATTGTGCGAGACAGAAGTGCGCTAGTTACGCGAAACGCGCGGCGTTAAACTAGAGGAAATTATTCCGGAATAAACCGTCAGGCATCAAGTCGAGCATCTATCGCGTAACAAAACATCTTGCAACGACGCGAACTAAAAGCACGAGCTTTCCAGGAAAGCGGCTTTTAAAACGGTAAAACGACGATTAATGTACACAGTTGATCGATTAGTTGCAACCTGTATACCGGTTAGTTATAGAAGTAAACGACACAAAAACGACCCATTTGTTGCAAAATCGAAACAAGTCCACTTCGCCGGATTATTTTTTAAACCTCGCCTTAAACGTACCCACTTACACGCGTAGATCTCGTAAAATTGAAAAACGAACCGAAAAACGCGCAAGTTTCCGCCAGATCCAAATTCCTGCACGCCCACCGCTGGTTTACCGGCCACAAGAAAACAAATCATACAATACTATGTGCACTTACAGCTACTGTTTACATTTGCAAACGTCCAATTGATCCACATTCTTGCATAAATGTTTCCGAAACGAGCAAACCAAACACGCGGCACTGTATACTGTTGCGACACTAGTTAAATTGACAGTAAGTGTACATAAATACGATAGTCCTTTTTTATGTACCTATACAGTACAGTTATTTTATCGCGGAGTCTTTCGTCAAACCGTACTCTTGCGTAATTCCTGAAGACTGAAAGCCGGATTCGGCATTTGTCGAAAACGAGCGCAGGGGATGTTTCCGATGTTGTCGGCGCCGGGCCGCGACAGCCGTAAAAAGCCCCAATTATCCGAAAAAAAGCTCCTCGAACGACGCGCGACGGGACCGTCGCGAAAAACTGCGGGACAACCGGAACTTCGATATTTAAAATCGAACTATTTAAAGGGCCGATCGGTGTTTCCGAGGAAATTCGGTCGACGTGGCAACTGCCACTTTTACGGCGCACGCTCTGCCACCCTCGCACCAGCCTGAAACGTCTCGCCCCTTTGCAGGAACACCAAAACGGTGGGCTTTCCACCGCGAAATATTAACTTTCCGCGTTTATTAAATTAATTTTAAAATGCTAAAGTCTAAAAAATATAAAATTTCAGTAGGCAGTGTACTCACCCTTATTTGGGGAAAACGTCCATTCCGTCGTCGAAGCTCGTGCACCTGAAAAAAAAAACAAGTTTATTTTTTCCTACCCTAAAGTGACGATTAAAATAAACGCGAGTTAATCGACAATTTCGTATTTTGTTTATCCTTGATGAAAAACTCCGGAGCGAGTTTACCTGTCAGTACCGAATATACGACTTTCCTCCCCCTTGGGACGATAACTACTTTAGCGCCCCTATGTCGGTTGGATTTTATATCCTTGTTTTCATCCGAAAGAATTCACCTCCCTTGTGCTCTCGCAATTTTCTAAAATTTATTACGTTCGTAGACGTTTATGATTATCCGTTTTTACCACATTGTAAATATCGCTTTATTTCTCGTGTCGTTTTGTTCTTATTTTCGATTTTTACACTTTGATTCTTGTTTTAGTCGCGGTCTAACTTCTTTTATGTCTCCCCCTTTTTTATTGTTATTTTATTGCTAAAAACCTTTATGCGCCTTCCGTTTATTTACCGTCCATAAACGTTTATTATGGATCATAAAGAGGCTCTTATTTATAATTATATAGATAATTAATTTGTTGGATTACTGTTCGTTACCCTTTTGAAGATCAACTGATTTATAAAACAAAGCTTTGCAGACGTTAAACGGCCGTTTAACTTGCACGAATTGCCTCCATAAAATACACCGCGCAAACGAAAAAATTCGGCCCGAAGAACAACGGAAAGCCAATCTGTTACGGATGGAAAGTACCGACAAGATAAAAACAACAACACGTTCCTCCGAAGCAAAACGTACATACATAGGCGCAGGTATATGGTTACGGGCGGCAGTTGAATATTTTTAATAAGACAATATTCGCCTTTTCGTGAGCCACAATTTACTGAAACGTCGGCCGTTGTTTTGAAACGCGCGCTAAAGCTGCGATACGTTTGCAAGCTAAAAACGGTTGTCATGACAACCAATGTTCCGAATCGAGACGATCGATCGAGTTTCGATTTAGACGGTTTTATGCAATCGTCCGAAGAAAAAAAAAGACAGCATAAAAAAGCGCAATTAAATTAAATTGAAGCGAACAGGCGTTGTCTATAATTATTTTTTGGAAATTCCCGAAAAACGTCGAATTTCCACGTCAAATCGACCAATAAAAAAATATTTTTGAACCTTAAGATTTCAGATTTGCAAATTGTTTTATTTATTCATCGTATTCATATCGAGAGGACGAAAAACCCAAAATTCCAGATTTTTTCCACGAGATGAAAATAAGTTTCGTTTACGAATTTAATCGGAAAACTGCAGAAGCGCGATCTTTTTAAGAATAGTTAATTTTATTTACATCTCCTTAAGATAGAGGGTAAACGGGGATGATCAAAGGAGGCGCACGAAAAAATCAGAACATTTCGAACAATTCCGTTGTAGTTAGTTCAAAAGGAAAACATCGTTATTAACGAAGCTAATTGAAACAAAAACGCCCCGGAGCCGTCTATCCATGTTCGATATTTATATTGGGGTTGCGGCGAAACATTTTTGCGAAAATTATCTAACGTTAGGTCGCATAAAAGAGGGAAAATATATTTTCACAAATACACAACAAACTAACGACGACAAAAAATATTCAACTTATTACGAAGCAATTAAATTTCAGGTAATAAGTCGGTTAAAATTAAACTAAACGTCGTTTTGTTGCCATAATTAAATAGTGCGCCGTTTGGGACAATTAAAATTAAAATTACGCGTATTTACGGCGGCACCATTTTTTTACGGGGGTCTTCCCGCACATTAATTTAGGTAAATACGTTTAAATTAAATAAGGCGTATTAAAAATTGTCGATCGATTAGATTCCTGTATTTTTGCCTCTGAATATAAGAGTAAAATTAATCTTAATACGCCCTGTATAATCGATATTTTGTCCAATATACAGGAGGTTGTTTCGTGACGTGCAATCGAACGCTAATTGCAAGTTAACCTTTTATGAAGTGTTTAAGAGTAATTAAAATCCCAAGTGATGTGTGTCAATAAAATGCAGCACAAATTCTTTCGATAAAAGCAAGTTTTACATAAATACAAAACGTATTCGCCTCGTGCAATAATTATCGGCGAGGTTTAATGTAAAAAAAAAAGTAGTTTCGAGATGATATAAAATGCAGTCACGTCTCACGAGTGACATCATTACAAGTATTTTACACGCGACATATGTTCGATATAAAAAATTACAATTCTATAGATACCATATAATGTGCAAAAACTCGATTAGCCAGTTGTTCTATAAATTTTTCACGTTTTTGGCACTTGTTGGTGGAAATCGTGAGCGGTTTACAACAATCGAGACCAAACTCGATAGGTGGGTCGGTAGGTAGGTGCACATAAATAACGTTCGCTTTTTAAAGAGTACGCGCGCGCGTGTGTGTGAACCGCAATTTTTAACAATCAGCTGGAAAGCATCCACGTTAATTGGGAAAGTCAACAAAATAATAACGATGAGAAGCATACGTTTTTTTTTACACGTATTCCGATGTTGCTGGTAAAGAACGTGATCCAGCTTACGACGCGGTAGTTCTTTTTTCTTTTAACAAGAACGTCACGTTTAATTTTTTAACGATCGAAGAAAACGAAAATAGTTTTCATTAAAATTTAGCGACAGCGGCGGTTTTCCATAGAAACGATATTCGCGCACGAAAACCCGTCCAACAAATTATATTAATTGGCATTCAAAACGAAGTCAAATAAGTATAAAAGTTATCGAAACGTGTTTTTCGCCCAAACCTAAGCAAAAACATCCTAACCCTTACGCATTTTAACGTGGTGCAAATACGCGGAATGAATATAGAGATTGTTTGAGAAAATCCGCGTTTCGGGGTGAAAATGATAACGAACCGGAATCCCAATAATTTTGCGTGAAAGGTGAGCGCATTATAGAAGTTGGGTCGCAATTTTTCGATAGGCACGGACCGACTTTAACGCCGACAGTTAAATAGAGGGATTATTCCGTATGTCAAATCGACAAAAAATTTCTAAAATCCGCAAGTCGCCGTCTCCAATTTTTTTGTTTTAAATAATGGACGCGTCGCGTGAATATCGCATATAGCGAAAAACACGGAGTTGCTTAAACTGATGTATTTCTGTTAATATTGGACCTAGAGAGTTAATTTTTTTTACATTCTGTTCGAAAAAAGTGCAGAGAATGCAAATAATAACGACTTTGCGATATATAATTATTGTAAATATTTTTTTCTCGATAGTCGCGAATATTTCAAAAAACGATGCTTTAGTTTTTCTAATTTTTGCGAGTAGTTCTTCCATGTATTACTATTTCAATTTCTAACTTTGGACGGCAACGGGATCAAGTATCGTGATTTTTTTTCTCCGTGATGGTGCGTCTCTGAAGTAATAATAAATTA
Organism: Rhagophthalmus giganteus; assembly: GCA_036326145.1. Lineage (NCBI taxonomy): Eukaryota > Metazoa > Arthropoda > Insecta > Coleoptera > Rhagophthalmidae > Rhagophthalmus > Rhagophthalmus giganteus. The sequence goes on from JARFJA010000036.1 coordinate 149,319, forward strand.
TTGACCGTTCGATGTACATAATTTACGCATTATTAGGGTAAATACTAGATTTTTCGGAAAAAAGTTATTCGTTATTTGTTATTCGCTTCTCCCAAAACTAATAATGCACCAATAAAAAATTTAAACATCTCATGATATACGAGGGGAGATCAAAAAATATGTTTTTGGCTCAAGAGTAAGGTTTTCTGAAAATATCGAAAAATTTTGTTCAAAAAAAGTTGTTTAGAATTAAGTTATAGAGAAATATGAAGTTCCGATCAACTAACAAGGAAGATTAGGCAGGTGGAATCTCAGAAAAATTTGAAACTTTCCAGGATTGTAATACTAGTCAATCCTAATCCAGAGCCGTAAGGTGCATCTATTTATACTTTATAAATACATGGCGAGTTAGTCGACAAAGAAAGGCACTACCTTTCCTCGTCGTATTAATCCTTTTTGTTTGTAATCCTTTTTGAAAACACAACGCAACACTCGCCCACTCACACGCAAAAAAGCCTTATTAACCGAACGAGCACTCCTCGCACACACGAACACTACGACGCCGTAATTTAAAATTCGAACTGCTGAAATAAGCACTAACGCACTAACGGTTTTGCCAGAATTCTATATATAAATGCATTCGAGTTTATACGCGGATACTTTTATTTTAAAAACATGCTTTCTTTGTTCGCACTCCGATAAGCTATGAAAGTAGGCTATGTTTGATTACTTGCTTTGTATTTTATCGGCCACATAAAACTTTTATCTGGTTTATGGTTTGTAATAGGGAAATTTTCAACGCTCAAGGGTACACGAATAGTTTTTAAATTAAAAATAGAGTACATTTATAATTCTGCGGTATAAAGGCGGTAGATGGTGATTATTCAAATAATTTTACTGCATAAAAAACGCATAATTTTAGAATAAATTTCCTAAAAAGCACATATTTTAAAAATTTTCGATCTTATCTGTCAATTTTTTTTGTATCAAACTCCACTACGACCCCTGTAATAGCCCAAGCTCTCCATCGCACAAAAACCTTCCTCACAACACTACTAAAATTTTCTTAGTGTGTTTAAGAGTTAATATGGAGGGGAAATATCCAACCGGTGGCAGACAATTTAAATTTTGTTTTAATCATTTTTCATAAACTTAATACTTGATAAAATTTATTATAGACATTAGAGAAACATCAATTATTTAGAATTATTGTGGTCGCCCCGTACTTACTTAAACGGAAGTGTTATTTTTTATAAATAATTAAACGATCATAAAATAAATTAACATTAAAGATAATAAACGCAGTTTCGAGTATGATGTGCATGTAATACAATTTAATTACGACCGAATTAAAAACCTTTGCGAACGTTCCGGTTAATTAACACTCCTGAAAGAGCTTCGAAAGCGTCGATTCCCATCGCGCGTGGGACGAAAAAATATTTCCCTACAAAAATGGAATAAGTTGGACGTTTAAATAAGAAGGTCGACGTCGTCCTTTAAGCGAATAACACCCCGTATTATTCGATCGCAGCCGCGCCTATCGATTCCAAATTAAAAAATGAGCATTTACTACAAAGGGAATATTTATTTGTGCGGAGAAACGCGCGGAGTACACAGTTGGGAATTGGAAAATGTACGCCCTGCGTTGCCACGGCGACGACGACTGGCCCGACATTAAGATATTATTCGAAAATAAATTTCCAGCACGTTGTTGGTCTTACAATAAGTAAATATTGGGCAGGTATGTACTTCAAGCTGTCGCTTTTAAGCCGCCTCAGACATCCTAATTGAATTCGACGTCAACGTCACGTTACGTGGGTAGATAACGTAAAAATTAATTTCGTTTTCACCTAACCGATATACAATTTAAAAAAATATGTACTTATAAGATTCGTTCGAGTGTCATATGGTAGATACGTGTTGCGGGAGAGCTTCCAGGTGTAAAATTAAACGGGACGTAACACGATTTGCCGACGCAAAATGGTGAACATTATACGTTCGTATCGTTGAACCTGAAGCCGCTTTAAGTAAATTTCATATAAATCTGGGAGGCAATCACATTTCTAACAGGAAATGCAGCACTCGCGGTTTTACTTTACGCTTATTAGTATTTTAACGTTAAATAAGCTGTTCGTTGGCGCTGTCGCAATGAAATAATGTAATGACTGGATGGGAATGTTTGCGAGAACTTTGATCTACCGAGAATCCTATTATTCCGTTTAATGTTAATTAGTAAAAAAATTCTGTCCCGCTCGACGAAGGCAGGTTTTAATGCCTTTTATGCATTTGCATACATTTCCGGCACGGCGTGGAAATTCACACGTTATCGTTGCTAGGCCGAGGTACGGTCGACGAATTAGTCGCCACCGGTTAGTGGCGAACCATTTTTTTTTGTTTTGCAACGATCGCGAGATAAGCCGTGGAAAATTGCCCGGGCGCGCGAAAATGACTAATCCACGGCCGAATTATTTCTATCGATTATCGTTTTTTCCCCGCAAAATTTGCGGCAATCGAGAGAACAAAGAGCACCTATAAAAATAACGCATAAAAGGAAATCTCGGGAAGTAGTACGACATTTATCTTCGCGCAATAGGTCCAAGTCCCACGTTGAACCTCAAAAATAAAATTACAAAATAGCTTAAGATGGTACGGTCCAAATAAAAAGATTGATGTTTTTATGAAATAAATTACGTTTTCCATAGATTACAATGTTCTGATTCACAGAAAAATACTTAAAAAAATCTATCATTTCCATAACACCTTTAAAAACCTTAATGATTGTGTAAAAAGTACAATTTTACTGCAATCATAACTCAAAACTGGGGTAACCAAAGTTTGCAAATTGATAACTAGTGGGTAACGTAACATTCCCTCTACGGCACAACGTGCTCTTTTGCTTAATAAATACTTCTTTTAATTAAATAATTGCTTCGCAATTTTTTAAAATTTCAATGTGTGTTTTTAACGATCATTTGAATAAATTGGAGAAATTTTAGCACGTCTTGTCGTTAAGAATCACTTCTGATGATCATTTTCGTTTTTACATCAATTTTTTATAAATAATCAAAAGCGGGTTGTTGGAAGTTTTAATTTTTGGTTTAAATGTTGACGCCCAATATCGGACAATGGTTGTGGGTCGTCCCACAACTATTGTTAAATACTGGGTAATATGACTAGACCTCCCTATTTTTATTGTAAAAGGTCATAAATTTTACAACCTAAAAATCTAACGCCAGCATTGGTCACTTAACAGTATAAATCAAGCGAAACGTTCTCCTTTTAAGTCCTTTAAGTCAATATTGTGAATTTAGACATAATTTATTGTAACATCAATAAACGGTTAGTATATGACATTTTACATACATTTTAGAAACGGAATCCTGATTAACAAAATATTAATCACGATTAGCCATTACGTCATTACATCGTATATTGCACCAATAAAATGTTTTAAATTTGAGAAAATTAACAATGAGGAATTCGCAAGATCACTGGAATACATCAATTTTGTTCTTTTTTCTTGCTATTTTGTAACTAAGTTTTTTGACGACTATTTTGTAATTGAAGTTTTTACGATATTGCCTTTTTTTGTATATGGAACCTTCTACTTTTGACGTCATTATTTAATAAATGGTCTTTATTTACATGTACATATTTATAAAACTTTGGTGGTGTAATACAAATAAAAATACTAGAAATAGGTATATTACCTACATTATTAGTACGGAAAGTTACATTTTTCGACGACCATTATGAAAAGTGCATAATTTCACACCAATAAATGTTATGGAAAGTTGACCGTTACAACAAATAGGCTGACCGTGCGTAAAGAAACTCGTTAGCCAATCGAAAACGTTGCAGCCCGTGTGCGATCATTGCACACGGTCAATCAAAGTCTTCTACACTGTCATACAATTACTTTACGCACAAATTGTTTTATCAAATTTGACATTTTATTAAAATGTCAAACGAACTTACGTAAACGTCAAAAATCAATTTTTTTTAATAAAAATACTTGTGGTCGTTGGAAAAGCATAGTATATAACACGTGCGGAAAGGTGGATATTTTAGCACTAGTTATACAATATTACTATACTATTATTCTTTTAATAAACATCTACTTAAATTACAATTTTCCTAATGTAATACTTTTCACATGTGAAATCTATTGTTTTTTAAAAAAAACACATTTTTTGATAACCGAGATCCGTTCGCATTCAATATCCTCGAGAACGCCCTATTTATATTGTTATAATAATAATAATATTAATTATTAATTAATTTTCTAATTTCAATTAAAATTAAAGTAGATTATTTATTAGCGAACTTTAAATAAATCAGTTTTTCAGATCAGTAATCTCAGATTTTTCCTGTACTTAACATTAAATCTTAACTTTTGTATTGCGAATTTTAAAATCGTCTTCGAATACGTTTTAATGTAAAAACACCGTATCTAAACATTTATACCCTTAGCTTCAAAACAGGTAGATTTTACGACGTTACAGAGGCAGGCTATTTCAACCAAGAAGGATGGTCTGTTTAAAATTTCTCTAAAATTCACTAACAGTGCCATCTACGGATTATCGTTTGGCGGCAATAGGGACCGTACGCCCTTAAGGATAACTTAAAAGACCATTAATTTTTAATACAAAAATATTTACCTATAAGTGCTTAAATGAATAGTTGTAAACATTGGTTGGTAATTAAATTGAATTATTTGAAATTTTATTTATCTATCCGTGATGGCAAATTGAAAAGAACAAGCAACAGGCAAACTTTCCACTTGGCTGAAAAATAAGTACCTAAGTACTATGTGATTTTCGAACGCAACTTTGTTGATCTCGAAATAAATAAATCTACTCGTTATAATTTTTTTAATTTACCGCAGTCTAATGACTAATGAAAACTCCAAAATACCCAAAATAAGAGATACCATATGTGCTGGCTAATGATCCCCTTTTATCGTTACTAAATATTTATAACAAAAATATACAGGGTCGCTGATAAGTACGGAAACGGTCGATTATTTCCCAATATAAGGGAGCTAGCAAAAAATCTTAAACACAAAAGTTTGGGGTTGTTTAAAATCTATTACAATAACTGAAAATTAATTATTCAGTGGTAGTCGCAAAGTCCTGGCAAAGCGAGTTTTTTTTTAATAGAACGACGTCCTGTGTATTACTCCGTATTTCAATTCTTCTCGAAATTCTACAAATAATTCATATAGCACACCATATACGTAAATCTAACTGTTTTCGAGATATCGAGTTTCGAAAATTATTTTTACTATACTACTCTCAAAATTGACACAAAAAGGCCCGAAAGATGGATATTTATTATGAAAACTACACAAGGCAGAGGCTATGTGTATTATTACATTTTCTGTTAGTTTGTTCCGTAAAAACTAAAAAAGCATAATAATTATACAGAGTAGATCAACATCATAAAATGAAAAAAAAATTTTTTTAATAGAAGGTCCTGTATTATTACAGGAAATAAAATAAAATTTACTTATACGGTGTGCTATATGAATTATTCGTAGAATTTCGAAAAGAATCGAAATATCGATTAATATTTAATAAAATCAACTTTGTTTTGTCACGACTTTGTGACCACTTAAACTTTAATAACTTTAAAATTATGTATTTAATATTTTGTTATCGCTAGCTATCTTACTTTAGAAAATAATCTATATTCTTATCAGCGACCCTGTAATACAGATAACATGAAGTATTTTTCTATTTGCAACTAAATGTGAGACAAATCCTTACATCCTTGAATCTAATTATTCTCAGAAATGATCTATAATAGCTTAAATTAAAGGACGTCTACTATGCCTTATGCCATAGCTAATCGAAATTACACGAGATTATTACAATTATGCATAGAAAGAAAGAATATTTAAAACTATTTTAAATAAAACCGTCACAATTTGATTAAAATTTAATCTAAGCACCTATAATTTTAATTAAAAAAATTTCCTAGAGCCCTAAATTTAGGCCGTAAAATGCCAACGTTTCGTCCACTATTGTGAAAGATATACTTCAAGGCAAATAATGTCTTAAACACGAGATCCTTAATTTAATTTATATAATAGGAAAAATGCAAAACTCTTTCCTTCGTCGAAGAAGCATTAGATTTCTCTTTTTGATTAGAAAAGGTAGAAACGATCCTTTAGCCAAGGAGAATCAATTTCTCATTCGACAGTTTTCAAAATAAATAAATTTGAAGGCGAATCAAATCAACATTTGATTTTTAATTAAAAAAAAAAACGCGTTAATTATGCCATTTAAAATTAGGCGCAGAAAGAAGGGGGATGCAGGCATTACGGGAAAATAACACCATAATTATTAGAATAGTTATAGACTGAAAGGCTGATGTTTCCATAAGGTGGTTTCACAAAGAGACAGTGGTCATTTTTTAAAATACATCTGCTCTAATTCTAAAGTATTACCACTAATATTGGAAAACATCGTAAAAAACTCAACTGCACATCACGGTCCCATAAAAATGTGTCATGAAATGGACACGTTATAATGAACTGCCCCCCGCTGCTTTGGATAAATCGTTAAAAAAAATAATAAAAACGAACAAGGAAGCAAACTGATGATATACAGGGCGAGTCCTCAATTTCGTAAATAGAGATCGAAAATTAATTTTGTAAGTGCGATAAGTTTTTAATATTATATTTTTAAATTTGATACCCATATTATAAGTAATCGAAATGTACCTACGAATGAATAATCAACCGACAACGCCATGACGACAAAATTAAAACGTCTAAATTTATTCGCTGTCGGCCACAAAACTTTCTACCCAAGATCGTATTTTCGGCCCAAAATAAATGTCGACCCACTCCACCCCCAAACCCACTCGAGTTCTTACTTTAGAAACAACTAAATATCTAAATAAGTGTAGGTAGCGATCGCTTTTAGAACATAAAATTAAGTGCTTTCAACGACAACCCCTCTGTCGTTGTCATTACGATCGCACTTTACAAAGTCAACAAAGTAGATACGAAGTCGGTCGAGTTAATAAAATGATAGAGCACGCTAAGCACAGCGCAAAGACACGATAAGACAGGCGTCCTCTCCTAGGACAAGGGCCCACGTTAATTAATAAAACATAATTATAAACCTTAGTCAGCGGCTTTACATCAAAACAATATAGAAACTTACGCAGCCAAAAAAAATAAGAACAGGGGAATTTAATTGTTCTAATCCACGTCGGAGAACTTTCTTAATTTAAATTTCGAGGGAAGAAAATTGAATTCATAAAAGCGCGCTTCGTATTCGTGGTCGTCTTTCGACTCAAAAGTTCGAACTTGACATCCGATTATTCGCGAAAAAATCTATTATTTCAGTAATACGGGCTTAGTTTTAAATGGCCCCTTAAAAACACTGCCCTCGTCCCCCGCCGGCCGTTTCTTCAACGTCGATTGACGTACCACAGTTTCCGTATAATCGGATTATTCGGGGAACTTATATAAAGGGCTCCGATACAAATTGGCATTCGAGGGCATGATTTATGGTTGGTTATATGGATGCGGGGGGGATTTCGCTACCGTCAAAAAAAATGTGCGAAGTTTTCCCCAAGTTCGTACTTTATTTATGTGTAAAGGGTGCGCGTTGATGTTAAAGAGTTATATGTAATGCAGTTTAAGTTTGAAGTTTGCGCTTCGGATGTGTGCGCGTGTGTTGTTGAAAATTACGATTAATTATAATTCGGATTCGGTTGTTTTAAGGGCAGGGTACCCATTGATTTCAGCGTATTTTACGCTCATCCTTAAACTAATTTTTGAGACATTTTGGATCATTAAAACCAAAATGTTTTTATGATTAGTTGTTTATCACTCGTAATTTGAGTACATGATTTTTATTCGTTAATTTTTTATTATAAATTATAATTTTGTTAGTTATGGTGGAATTTTATAAAAACTAAATAAGTTAAAGTGAAGTGGATTTTTTTGTTTTACAGAGAATAATGTACTCGAGGACTTAACAAGTTCTCACAAAATTTTATTATTGTTTTTGCATAAAAAAAAATTGATTTTAAAATATTAATTTAATTTTTTTATTAGTTTAAAATAATTCATTCGTTATGAATCTTTTATATGTCCTCGAGTACATTATTCTCTGTAAAACAAAAAAAATCCACTTCACTTTAACTTATTTAGTTTTTATAAAATTCCACCATAACTAACAAAATTATAATTTATAATAACAGATTAACGAATAAAAATCATGTACTCAAATTACGAGTATACATAAACAAAATAGCGATAAACAACTAATCATAAAAACATTTTGGTTTTAATGATCCAAAATGTCTCAAAAATTAGTTTAAGGATGAGCGTAAAATACGCTGAAATCATGGGTAATTCAAAATCGTCAACCCGTGTTGAGATATAAAAAATCATAAATTCGGGGTGTCGATTGTTTTAAAATTATCAAATTTCCTGACATCTCCAGGCTTTCCAATAGTACGGGAAAGCAGGATAAGATGGCGATATGGTAAATTTTTGTACTTTTTTTAACCTTGGGTTTTTTTTTGTTGTCTTCATTTTTTATTAAGGACGATCGTTATAGTTTTCTTATCAATTAAGTATCTACTAATTTTCTAGTATAAGCTTGAGCTAATCCATGTATAAGCTTAGGGTGACTGGAGAATCGATAGTTGGATCCGAGGAATGACTAAAATAAAAGACATTGCAGAGAAACAGTAGCAGGGCATAAATGAAATTATGTTGGACATGTCGCAAAGTATACAGATAAGAGATGATCTAACTTTATATTGAAATGAAGGCCATATCTAGGCAAAAGAAACCCGAAAAATCAGCAGGGCCAATGTGGTTCGGGGAAACACAAAACCGAGAGAGATGGAAGGAAATGAGGGAGGCCTACGTTCAGGAATTTCCTCGTTTCGCCGACAAACCACCGTCAAATACTTTATTATTACGTACAAGAACAACGCGAACCGCTTTCACGACATTTATATCGATTCTAACAAAAATATTATTCGTACTGTACCGTAATGGCGCGTCCGTTTAAGTTGTTATCACAGAAGTCGTGTTCTACGGCAACGTGCCGATTATACCGCACCGTATCTTAATTAATGGCAATCTTTTGCAACAACCCGACATACGTATTATATTCGACATTCGATTTAAAACGTCCACCGTAGATTACCATTTATCGGATGATTGATGAGCACTATTAATTTAACCCGCTTGGCATCAAAGGATAAAACATTATGTTATAAATTGAATTGCGCCGCATAAATACGGCATTTTCTTTTTGAAAAACGAAACAATCGACGCAAATTACTACGTGGCAATTTACGATCGGTTGTTAATAACTTATTTCCACCGTCGGTCGGTCGGTAAACAATCGACGCGCCATTATAACGATTTCCAGTTGTTTACCTATATTAAATCAATACCTGCCCCTTTCGAACTGATTTAGTGGTTACCATTCAACGAAACAACGATTTTCGTCGTATGTAATGAAATATCTTGACGAGTTTTTTAGTTGGTTTTTTTTTGATATTTAAAAGCATCACATTTATAAACCGTTACACCGCTTTAAGTATTACTATTTGGTTTTATATACACTTATAGTCCCACAAAAATATGTAATTTTTATTTTGTTGGCCATCCGGCTTTTTTACAAAAAATTGACCTGCGCCGAAAAACATGGCAAATAAGTCTCGCACAATTCGAGATTAATTTGGTTTAATATCGTAAATGTACTAGCAGAGTGATTAATTTCCATAACTTTCCTCGACTAATTCTGGATTTCCCTGAATTTTCTTCGACTACCCCCGATTTTCCAGAATGCGGACGTGCCGTCCAATTATTACTTCTCTCACGATCAGTGGCACTTAAAAACTAGATAAATTGACGAGGACTCAACAAGCAACGCATTGTTCGATGGAGAGCTTCCAGAAAACCCAAAAAGTTCTTCGTCAAATTCGAAAATTTAATTTTGTTGGCGAGAAAGTGCCGTTCGAAAAGGAAATCGAGGACTTGCTTACGTGCAACTTTGAAAAGATCGAGAAGTCGACCTTCCATAGAAAAAGATGCAATTGGTTAGAAGACATCGCAATCGCATCTGAATGATTTCGATCCATTTACAACCACCGAACGCGCCGGATTCGTTCGATGTTCACAACACCACCACGATAACCTGGCGACCTTTTATTTTGTATTTCGACTACAAGAAACGTTCTCGGCACAAAAGCGTTCATTATTCCCATTCGCCGACAGAATTGTTTCGATAACGTCAAACCTAACCCAACAAAAAATATAACAAAGAAACATTGAAAAATTTTCTTTAATTTCCATAATTTTCCCTTCCCACGTCAAGTTTTTCGTGTAAAAGAGACGCCAACGTCCGATTTGTGATCGGGGGATTTGATCCTTTTATATTATCTAAATAATAGAAAATAAATACTCAAATTCCTAAACTAATGTAGTAGTAAATATGTTAAACAGAATGTAATGAACAATATTTCATTTTCGTAATGACAATTCGCAAAGCTCACGTTAGAGGTGAAAAAGAGGATTTTTATTACCTGCGTGACATTAATCGGCGGCCGGGATCAATCTCTTTTTTTCCAAACAACGCATTGTTTGGCCGAGTGAAGGTTAACTCACGAATCAGTCACAACATTTTCGGTAACGCCGCACATCTTGGAACGTCATTTAAAAATGCAAGGGCGATCTCCAGGAACATAAAACGTTTACGTGCCCACCCCATCCCCAAACAACCACCTGCGTATATACCGAAACATCTAGATCTAATCGGGAGCAAGATGCGTCCCCGGCGGATAATTATCGTTGCAATTTTTTTATGATCCGTCCCCGCTCGACTCTTATGGGAGCTAGATTAACAAGAACTTCCGGCGACCCCCGGCGTAATATACAGAAAATTCCGTCCGTTCGTAGGGTATATGGCGGCGTTATTGCCGGAAACAATTTCATTTCTGCCGTTCTATTTTTAACCGAAAACGTTGCTATTTAACGGAGCGCGAATTTATTTTTGTTGGTGTCTAATATCCGATTTGGGACGTTTTTGTTGATTAGAAGAGAAAATGTGACATACGCCCCCGTGAACGTTAAATATATATATATATATATATATATATATATATATATATTATATATTATATTAAATTAATTGGGGCGTAACTAACTTTATCAGATTCGATTGGTTTTTTATTTATAAGTTCACTAGCTTACAGAATAATTAGAAGTTTCACACATATTTCCGTGGATACCAACTTCGGTAGTTCAGCTGTTGGAAGTCTAAACTTCGCTTATGGATTTGTGGTAGGAGAGCCAATGACACTTTTTGGTACACTTGCCGCAGAAAAAATCGGGACAGTTGAAGGATAGAATTTTAAAAATGTTTGGTTGTGAATTGGGTTTTAGGTGAAATGCTTGTATTTTTAAAAGGGATTATTGTAAGCCATAACATCATCATTGTTACCTACAAAGTGGACAACTCTTAGTCAACAAAATACTTTAGAAGCAAGTGGTAGGCTTTCTATAAATTTAAAAATTTATTGATTGACGTAATATATCGATCGCGTTTTGCCAAAAGGACGTAACTCACACTTTTTGCGAAAATGAGTTATTCCGACTATCTTACGCATTTAAAGCAAAGACATCGTCTGATAAAATCTGGTAATAATATTTCGATTTTTTTCATCGGAAAAATCGATTTATATTTCCGCGAAACGTATCTTGTTATAGCTACGCGGCGACATAACATGTGCTCTACTGTAAAATTTACTTTTTGTGGGTTACGCCCTTTTGGAAAATCTGTGTCGATATGACCGATAACATGTAGGTTTATATAAAAAAATGGTTACTTACACACACAAAATTGATATAGCTTGAAAAATATTTCGTCTTGTTAATAGTGCTTCCTCAATTAAACTTAATAAATCACATTTTTGATTTTTTGCCTTGACTTCTTTAACAAGCCATAACTTTTCCAAATCGGACCTATACATTTGCTACAGCTTTTTGCTTAAAATTACTTAAGAAACGCGCCCCTAACGTTTGGCAGATTCCACCCGGGACACCTTGTATGTATCCTTAATTACTATATGTGTTATTTAACCTATGAAAATTATATATCCAAGAACAAGAAACGATAAATAAAATAATTATGTAAGTAGGTATGTAATCATTCTTTGTGTGTATAGTAAAATAATAAAGATACAATTCTTTGGCCGAATTAATATATTATATACTTATTAATTGTTTCCATCGTTTATATATTTGTAGCACTAAAGATAGCTCCAACCAGATCCAAATAAATGGTGTTAGTTGTTTCAAGTTTTTCTATTGGCTTATTACCACAATTTTTAAAAGAAGTATAGTAAAGTAAGCTTTCGGTCACTAGTTTTAATTTTAAGGCGATCCCCTACCTTTCAGTAAGTTCATAAACTTCAGTGGAAATCAAGATTTCGCACTTTTTATGTTTTAGAAAAAAAATTTTTTTAATGATATTTGGTATCGAAATCATCAGAACAAAAAAGGAAATTATCCCACAGCGACGAAATTATCGTAAGACGTCAAAATTATATCAAAAATATTACATTTAATAATAAAACAGGGTTACATGGATTAAATCTACAGGTTCTAGACAGATACACTGGACACATCTTTCACTGGAAACAAATATTTTGAAATGTATTTTTAGACTTCATCAGTAATTATAATTGTAGAGGAAGGAAATTAATATATAATTCAATATATTGACATTATTGTAGAAAAATATTTAAAAAAGCATCAAAATATCGAGGATATAATAAATAGTAATATTATAGAAATCATAGTTGTTTTCATAACGATCACATTCTAAATTAACTTTAGAGAAATAAGTAAAGAAATGCCAAAAATCATAATTCGCAACTTTATTGGGTAAAGTTTGCCTGTTACGTTCTCGTCTAACAATAAGTAGAACCCGTAAATTCAATACATTGTTCTCTTTGTAACCTTTTTCTATTCTTTCACTACGGATTAGTAAATGTCATATATATGATATAATTTTGACGTTTTACGATAATTTCGTCGATTTGGGATTATTTATTTTTTTGTGCTGATGATTTTGATACCAAACATCATATAAAAAAATTATTTTAAAACATAAAAAAGAGCGAAATGTGGATTTTCATTTGATTTACATTGAAGTTTGTTAGCTTACCGGAAGGTAGGGCTCGTCTTAAGGGCGTACGGTCCCTATTGCTTATGAGTTAGTTACAACTTATAGTTATAACTTAGTTACAAAATAGCAAAAAAAAAGAACAAAATTGATGTATTCTAGTGATCTTGCGAATTCCTCATTGTTAATTTTCTCAAATTTAAGACATTTTATTGGTGCAATATACGATGTAATAAGATAGCTAATCGTGATTAATATTTTGTTAATCAGGATTCCGTTTCTAAAATGTATGTAAAATATCATATACTAAACCGTTTATTGATGTTACAATAAATTATGTTTAAATTCACAATATTGACTTAAAGGACTTAAAAGGACTTTATATGCAGTTATCGAAAAAGAAAATTTAATAAAGTTAAATAAACATTATTACAATTTATACGAGACATATTCTTTTAATATACATCTACTTAAATTACAATTTTCCTAATGTAATAGTTTTCACATGTGAAATCTATTATTTTTTTAAAAACAACATTTTTTGATAACAATACAATTACCGAGATCCTCGAGATCGCCCTATTTATATATAATAATAATAATAATATTAATTATTAATTAATTTTCTAATTTCAATTAAAATTAAACTAGATTATTTATTAGCAAACTTTAAATAAATCAGTTTTTCAGATCAGTAATCTCAGATTTTCCTGTACTTAACATTAAATCTTAACTTTTGTATTGCTTAGTTGTGGGACGACCCACAACCATTGTCCGATATTGGGCGTCAACATTTAAACCAAAAATTAAAACTTCCAACAACCCGCTTTTGATTATTTACAAAAAATTGATGTAAAAACGAAAATGATCATCAGAAGTGATTCTTAACGGCAAGACGTGCTAAAATTTCTCCATTTTATTCGAATGATCGTTAAAAACAAAAATTGCGAAGCAATTATTTAATTGAAATAAGTATTTATTAAGCAAAAGAGCACGTTGTGCCGTAGAGGGAATGTTACGTTACCTACTAGTTATTAATTTGCAAACTTTGGTTACCCCAGTTTTGAGTTATGATTGCAGTAAAATTGTACTTTTTACACAATCATTAAGGTTTTTAAAGGTGTTATCGAAATGATTAATTTTTTTAAGTATTTTTTTGTGAATCAGAACATTGTAATCTATGGAAAACGTAATTTATTTCATAAAAACATCAATCTTTTTATTTGGACCGTACCACCTTAAAATGCAAAAGGCTATTTCAACCTTTCCGATACCTAACATCTTTAGAACCTCATCTATGTAGGTAACAATGCTTTTATGGCTTAATCCTTATGTACTTGCAAACAGTTTATTTAAAACCCGATTCGCAGCAAAACATTTTTAAAATTCTGTCCTTCTACTGTCTCGATTTTTTCTGTGGCGAGCGTACGTCATAAAGTAATGAATAATGACGTATTTCCCATGAAACATGTGCGAAATACTTACACGAAACGCGAAAGATTGCCCCTTTAATCCTGTACCGATGGGAATAAATGGGTTAATTTGGATTAATCACATGGCAATGAGATGTGTGAGTTTTAATCTCCCGGGGACGTATAGCACACGTCAAAATAAAACATTAAGTTCGTACAACCTTTTTCCTACGATGCTACCCCGTCGAGAAATTGAAACACTAAAATAAATTTTGTTTTAAATAATATTTTTATTTTCTGCTTTAATTTGAATAATTATTGGTGTACAACATATGTAATAAATAAAGGGTCTTTAAAATTGCGCAATAAGTTTTTTTGATATCGCATTAAAGGAGGAGCCAGAAGCGCACAACTCCTAACCTTTCTAACCTCGACATTTTTCAGAGGTTTAAGTTTTCAAATTTTTAACTGCATCGAAAAACCTAAAAACCTTTTAACTAAAACTAGAACCCGCCCTTACACTGGACACTTAGGCGCGCGGGAACGCGCGAAGAAAAGTTCAATTACCACTGTTAAAATCACATATTCGTAAACGGGAGTCTTTAAGCTTTTATTTCATCTCATCACTCTATGGCGAAAAAATGCTACTATCCGTATATAACATTTCGATTAAAATCGTGTTGGCGCGGCTTCAAACACGACAGGGGTGGCTACCCCTCTTCAAAATGGGTAAACACGTATGTGACGTATAAATGCGCAAAGAAAAATTAACACGTTAACTCCCATAGGTACGGGATTAAAAGAGCAATCTTTCGGGTTTCGAGTAGATATTTCACACGTGTTTCATGGGAAATACGTCATTATTCATTACCCGATGACGTACCAAAAAGTGTCATCGGCTCTTATGGCCGGTTTTTCAATTGCTAGT
The DNA here is from genome assembly GCA_036326145.1 of Rhagophthalmus giganteus. NCBI lineage: Eukaryota > Metazoa > Arthropoda > Insecta > Coleoptera > Rhagophthalmidae > Rhagophthalmus > Rhagophthalmus giganteus. The sequence continues at coordinate 164,816 of JARFJA010000036.1, forward strand.
TAACATTGACCATCAGTCAATCATTATCAAAGAAACAATTATTTCCATAGTAATTGACTGATGGTCAGTGATTGAAAAATTGGCCCTTAATTGTTTCCATGGCAACCAAAGTTACATTGACCCAATATAAAGCCGTTATTAATGTTGTTTGTTATTAAATTATAATAATTATTATAAGTTGTTTGTATATAGATTGAATTAATATTTTAAGTTTGTAATAAAACTGTGAAGATTTTCTTTTTCAGTTTTTGACTCTCGACCTTGCATTTGGATTGGGTTAAAGGTCGTCAATATCTAAATTTAATCGAACGTAACGCGAAGCCATAGTGGTTACGTTTAAAATTATTTGTCGTCTTTCCTAATTAGTTTGTTTCGTTTAGCCACATACATCCCTCGAATTTTATTGTCACTGGGGCAATTTAGTGTACAAGTGGGAAGGGGCAGTGCGGAATTTTGGTGTACGAAATTTTGTCAGCGAAATTCCCCTCGAATAAAACCAAAACAAACAATTTTGCAGCTGTTTTAACGAAACGTCCGTTCCGAAAAAACGCGATCGCATCCCGAAACGTATAATTCTGGTAATTTGACTTGAACGGGACACGTGTGACGTTTTGTGTAATTCTAAAAAAAAAGATTCAAAACATTGGTGCTTCAATTAATTTGTAAAAAGTGCTCAACGGGTACTTATCGAAATAATAATCCAAATTGTAGTTTCGAAACCACAGAAAACGTCAAAATTACTTTCAAATTTCAGATCGGTTAATATAATAAAGTGCGAATCGTCACGTTGCAATAGAATTTTCTTCATAAAAAGTTTCCGGTTATTATCGAGGAACTTTTCGCTTTTACTATGTACAATAAAGGACTTCATTAGGAGAAAATGCCGAAACAGAAACCGACTTCGTTACGTTCGGCCGCAAATTTATTACGAGTCGACGGGCGTCGACACGATGAAATTTTCATAATCCGATAACCGCAGGTAAGTTTCGAGGGACGCAATATCGATCGATCTGCCGGGTGGCGGTTTCGAGATGAATTGAAAATTATTTTGATAAACGATCGTCGGAGACGTGGTAAGTGGACTGCTTAACGATGACGGAGTTTCCCTAATAGTTGTCAAAGCGAAAACCGCCCAATATTGCGTGTACGGGCTGCGGCGGCCGAACAACAGAGAACACTTACGAAAAGCGTGTAAATGATCGCGTTTACAGTCCAAACCACAATTAGCACGTGTGAACGTGAGAAGATGAAAAACGTGAGTGCGATGCGTGAGCAAACAACGGTTCGGAACTCTGTTCAACGTTGTTATTAAAGAATCATCTACGGTTCGGATTAAGAGGAGCATTCCTAATCCATTCGTAATCGTCATCGTTCATATGTGTAGTGTGTGTGTGTGTGGTTAAGTTACGTGATGTATGTTTGTAGATCTATACTTATTTTGATTACGAGTTTGTAAATCGCCGGTAATTGATAGCTTCTTGCGTTTATAGCAAGGAAATACAAACAAGAATCGGTGTGCGCCTATCGGACAAGCGATTTCCATGTTATTTTGCGTAGATCGTGACGGATATGATTTTAAAAGGAACGACAACTGTTATCTGGTTACGAAACAATTAAAACAATTCGAATGTGTGCAAAAAAACTTAACTTCCGCGTGCAAAAAAAACAAGCTGAAAAGGGAAGATGTTTCTAGATAATCATTGCTAGTGGGCGCGACGATAGCCTTCATATTACGAGTGCGCCCCGCATTTAATTCCATTTAAATCTTAACCATCAGTCTTCGCCAGCAGTTCTCGAGATATTTGGTCTAACGCGATTCCCAGGAGGAACGTGAACGCGTAAACAGAACTTTCCGCGCCAGCAACCATTACGAATAACTTCAACCGAGAACATTGTCACCGACATGTAATTTTATACCCGACATTTCCATTTGTAACCAGTGATTACCGACGAACCTCCATTACCCATGTAAATGTATTCCGATCAAAAGCAACCGCACAGAGACGGCCAATTTGTTTCAGTAATCGATAAATAAAAGTAAAAAAGGGAGTGTGTGGAAATTCGTGATTGGCGCCGAGGCTTCCCGGGGTTAATTCGCCGGGTACTCTAAAACCACTAAGCAAGGCGAACGTTTTAAAAATCGTGTTATATCCACTTATAGACCGAGCTTTAATGGACGGACCTGCGATTCTGGATGAAGTATACTCGATTCAAAAACACAATCGAACGGGAAAATTTACTTACCGACGTTTGTCGCACAACGTTCGGCTCGAACTGACCAACACCGATCGGTTAACAAATTAACGTCGACGAATTAAAAATACGACCGTCACCAACATAATATTCACAACAACTAAACCACGTACATTTCTTTGCCACGAGTAAAATCCATTCTCGTGTACGTAAATCAATAACAATTACTAAAGCGTTTAATTTAATTAAAATGTGCTTTAACGATCTGTACCAGATTACGTAAGAGGCTAATTTCTTAAGAGTCGTACAACTTAACCCCGAATGTTTGCGTTTATTAAGTAAGATTACTGTTTGTTAAATTTATATCGAACTAACATCAAATAGGGTAAACAGTACAGTTGTTGGCCGTGCTAATTTAAATTTTTCATATTAAGAGTTTGATCGAAATAATTAACATTTGGCCTTCGCCAGAAAGATCTGATGACCTTACGCTATTTTTACACCTAGATTTTATTGTGATGGTTTCAATGAGCTTGACGCGAACCGTGTGTTGTGTGTGGAGCCATTTACCTTGCACACCCTTAAGATTTTGTTAAGCCGAGTGGTGGTATTTTATAGGTTTTATTGTTTGTTAAAAAAGCATGAATAAATACGTATTTTACTACATTTACAGGCATTATAACTTATAAATTCTGTATATTTTACGGGGGTTAATAACTGTATTGAAAAATTGGAAAAATATAGAGATCGACCATTTGGCCAATAAATATAGTTTATGACTAATGCCCGTTTCATTAGAAAGTTTACATTAATATGTGTCGTAATATTTTTAATCTCACATTTGGGAATTTCGGACGACTTACCTTTATCGCTTACAGTTTTTGGCCACCAGCCAATAACTAAAATTGGTTGGTTTTTACCTTTGCAGTTTACAATACAGTTTACAGTTTACGTGCGAAAAAAAATGATAAAAATAAAATAAAATTTGATCGAAAAATAATTATTTAATAAATGGTAAACAAGCACTTAACAAAATTTAGAGGCCTGTCGGCTAGCTTTTAACAGTGGAGTTCGGCCGGGTTCTAATAATAACAAAAAAATTAAATAAAGGGCGCCAAGTAATTTTCCTTAGACCAATAACTATTAAGAAGGGGAAAATTACTAAAATTATATGATGTTAAATAGTTACAAGAATTATCGTACAATACAAGAGTTAATTTTGATATCTGGCCTAAATGAAGTCCTAAATTTAATATGAACAATTTTATATAAATGGGTAAGTACGCTAATGCTTCTCGAGAAACACTTCGTTAACAATAATTAATACAAACAATAACAAAAATATAAATTATTCCGAACTGCAATTGATTAAACTTAGCTGTCTCCGCGTGGTAACTAAAATCGATATTTCCAGTCAACCTCCGGCAACAAAATCCAAGTCCAACCAATAACAAGTAAATCCAATCAAAAAACAGTAACAAAAATAAATCCAAAAAGGAGAAAATTCAAAATAGAAAAATATGAGCCAAATCTAGGACCTCCTACGTCATATAAATACGGAGGTCCTATTATTTCAAAGATGTTACAATATATATTTTATTTAATCCGACTACGTCGGTGGGTCCTCAACACCCTGGCCGTTATTCTTATTCGTTTCCGCTCGAAAGCGATAACCGAAACACAAACTAGGAAAAATTAACTAAGATTAACGGAGTATATATTGGAAAAATTAAAATGTGACTTTTTTATTTATGTTGATATTTTTCTACTAACCCGTTTCTAAACGACCGCCCTTAATAATTGAAAATCTACGCCAGCCAACTCCTCTTATGCCGAAATCGAATTTGAATTTAATTTAAATTAGAAAAAAGTATCATATTATTCTGTTCGAAATGCCAAAAATTGAATCTGAAGTGACCTATAAAAAAAATCTATTCGGAGGATAGTTTCAAAAGGGCTTTAGAAGAAATAGAAAACGGCATGCCGCCGAAAGAAGCATCCAGAAGGTTTGAAATACCAAGGGCAACGCTGCAATTTCGAAGAAGCAATAAATTCGTCAAAATCAGTTGTGGACCAAATTCCATTTTGTCCCGTGGAGAGGAAACTATTTTAATCAAATGAATCGTAGAAAATCAGAGAAAAGGATTTCCTAGATGTAAGGAAGACGTGCAACTATCAATGACCAAACTCCTCGTCCTAATCCTTTTACGAATAACTTTTCTGGTGATGGGTGGTGTAAGGCATTCCTTCGCCGTCACAGCGAACCCACCACAAGGACGTCTAAAGCCGTTACCATTGTGAGTTTAGCTATTTCAGAACTTGACATTAAAAGATGGTTTAACGAAATAGAAGCTTATTTAAAATTGAATGTGCGCTTCTTATCTATAAAGCCTTATTAAGACCAGTAATCACGTATGGATGCACAGTTTGGGGAGCAGCCTCAAAAACACACATAAACAAAATTCAAGTTTTGCAAAATAAAATACTTCGAATTGCTACAAATTCCCCTTGGTTTATCAGGAATAAACATCTCCATGATGAACTTGGAGTTCCAACTATTAGACAGTTCATACAAAAATGTAACAGAAAATTCTTCAATACTATACCAAGCTGTACAGGAGCTATTCACTATTCAATTGGAGAGCGAAACCTACATGCGAGGCTAAAGCGACTTCTTCCTCAAGATCTACTGATAACAAGTGATGATAGTAATAATAGTGAATAACAATAAAAACGATTAGTGCATGAGGAGCTCTTAGCAGCTATCCTCTCAAGTGATAAACCGTGAAAACATTAACGTGCTAACTCAACTGTGAATAGCATTAATTTGCTGAACCAGTTATTGACTTAAAAAAAAAAAGAAAATCAGAGAAAAGGATTTCCTAGATGTAAGGAAGACGTGCAACTATCAATGACCATACTCCTCGTCCTAATCCTTTTACGAATAACTTTCCTGGTGATGGGTGGTATAAGGCATTCCTTCGCCGTCACAGCGAACCCACCACAAGGACGTCTAAAGCCGTTACCATTGTGAGTTCAGCTATTTCAGAACTTGACATTAAAAGATGATTTAACGAAATAGAAGCTTATTTAACATCTGAAGGCTTAAGGCCTCTTAGAAGAGCTCGTTTTAAGGTTCAAATTCGCCTGTTTTACAGAACTTTCGCTAAAGATTACGGCCAAAATAATAATTTTGGAAATTTGATCGTTGCATTATTATATTATTTTAACTTATAGAATTTGACGTGTGCATCGGTTTTGTAGAAAAAATGTTTATTTTCTTGTAATTCTTCAATACAATTTTCACTATATTCCAAATAAAAGGCATTTTTAAACCTGAAATTTAAACAAAAATACACATTTTTTCTACAAGTCTTACGTCAAATTCTATAATTTAAAATAATACAATAGTGCAACGATCAAATTCTCAAATTTATTATTTTGGCCGTAATCTTTAGTGAAAGTTTCGTAAAACAAGTAAATTTGAACCTTAATGCGAGCTTTCTTAAGAGACCTTAAGCAAAATATTAAACGATCCATATGTATGTTTTATTTATTTATAAATCATATCGACGTTCGTTTTACCTTGAAAATTAGTCATTTGTGTTTCGACAATCTGCTTCTTCACTATTATGAATTTAAGTAAGATCGAGTAAGGACAGGATCGTACTTAAAATTTGAAATGCATTTTTTTCGAAAACTATTAATAAACAGCTATCTATTGATAAGGAAAATGTGGTTTAAATCATTACAGCTACCCCCCATTAAGAGGTTTAGACTTATTTTAGTTACGTCCTGTACGTTATGTTTATTTAAAATTTTATGTAAAATTTATTTATTTAAAATTCATTTACAAATAAAGGTTTCTTTTTTATTAATCCTCGTTGTCCTTTATTTGAAAAATAACCTTTATAGGTGTCTGCGTACGTGATAAAGAGGGCGGCCAATCACTATCTTAGGTGCAGTCCAATAACTATCTTGTGACTGTTATTTTGATATAATTTCACTTAAACCATAATGCGTCACAGAAATACTGCAATTATGTTTAAACTATTTAAGAAAAACGAAAATTTAGAGTTTTCTGAATGACTTGATGCCACTGAAACATATGCATTTGCAACTATGTATTTTTGGCGAGCGAAATAAAATTGTGTGTTGCTTAAAGGGCCAATCAATGTACCGTTTACCCTAACTGGTCGACTGAATTTCTCGGCGGTTGTTCGTTTGAATTTGGAAAGCGAACAAATTAATCGACAATTGAAACGCCACTTATGTGGTGCCATTATATGTAAAAAATTATGCAGATTCCAAAAATGTAATAATATCGAAAATCGAAAATTGACGTCAGTTCCGGTGAAACCGGGAGTGGGAAAAACACATTTTTTATGTTAAAAAAAGTGACGTTTGATAAGTACATTAGATATGTAACAAGTTTAAAAATTTTATCATAATAAATAACGAAATTAACGGGGGGTTGTACCACGATTCTGTTACACGCCGTACAGGTAACGTAATATTATCATAAGTCACGTTTGGTTGCTCGAGTATAAAATTTTCAAATCGACATTTAAGTAAATTAAAATGAATCCCGAGCTCCGCTTTATCACCGCATCGAAAATGATGGCGGCGCCGTTAAAATAAAATAAAAGCGCGCGATTCAGACCACGTCTACTAATGAAAACGAATACATACTTATGTATAAGTATGTAAAATGATGGTAAATTCTCGCTACCACTAAAACGGTGTGCGTTGAATATTTAATATCGGCGAAAGGCGTTGCTGGTCAATCCGTACCAAATCGTAGTCGTTAATTTACCGATAACGATTGCTGGACGGCGACCGATTTTTTTTTTTTAAGAGACGCGCCGCGCCCGCATATTCCGATCGCTACCGTATACACAAAAAAAAACACCGAAAGATCTTCGATGCATTATTTATGTTGCGCTCGACAGAAAACACGGATAGAAAACGTCTTATCGACGGCTCCTTTACCGCTTGAAATCATCACAAAGAGGAGTTTTACATAATGCATCACCTCGCCTGCTGGTTGTCATTGTTTATAAAAAAAAGACAAGTATTTACCTGATGGTTAGTTTCTACATAGAAAACGCCGGGCCTCGTAATTAAATTACGTGCGACGGCGACGCTTCGTTAAAGGCATTTCTTCATCTACCTATGTTACATTAAATTACGAGGGTTCGTACATACGTGCAAGAGCGCAATCTCAAATTAGCGGACTCGCGAGTTACTTTCGTTTCTTTGCCTGTTGCTTTTACTAATGGCAGTTAATTTGGCACGCCAAGTGCAAGACACTGGTTACTGGTTCAGTGGGTAACTAATTTACTGTAACATATACACCCGACGATCTCTTTTTAGCGCGAGGAAAACGGCTCGCAGTCGAGCCCGATCACTTTCCTCTATTATTCTGACGAATTAAAAATTAAGTAGGCGTACGAAGATAGGCATCGGCGCTAACCTAAACCACGGTTAACGATTCAAAATTAAGTAAAACGGTCACAAAGAACGAAAGTTCCGTTTCCTTCTCGGCGTTTCTGACGCAACACGAATTTTTATAAAATCAAGTTCGATTCGAACGCCCGGAAGGCGACTAGAATTTTAGTTGAGGATTATATGATGGTATACTCGTCTGCAATATCAACAGCGTTTTCCATAAAAAATATTGCCCCTGTGCTGGCTAACGAAACGTAAACATTAGCATTTTAACGTATTATGCGTAAAAAATACTCCTAATATTTAAGTAGCTCTCTTCTGTGGTAATTTCGATTCGAATCCACCCGGAATTTAAGTTGCCCCATTATCTAAAGTCGCTTCTGAATGCTGTAAGTTATGTAACACCTATCACGTAATACCCCTAATTGTATCCTTATGGTGATTTATTTTAATTCGGCCAACACGTGTTCAAATATAAAACTTTAACAAAAAAAAAAAAACGCCAATCGTTTAATTTACTAAATTAAATAACTAATCAAAGGGTTAGACGCTTAAGTAGATCGTTAGTGCCACAGCATTAATTAGTTACGCTGAAATTATGCATCTATTTGAAACTGTGCGGTATATCGTTATTTCCTCCTTCATGAAAAATATACGGGGGTGTTAAAAAAAGTTTAAAGACTATACACAACACGATCGAAAACAAGTTAAAAGTCTTAATTATACACGGTTGCGCAAATTAACCCAATTTTTTTGGATTAACCAGTCAAATCTTGCGTTCGTTTACTACGGCAACGTGCGAGAAAGTACTTTTTGTTGCCGAGGGGGAGAGCTTCACCTGTGCGTCCGCCCAAAATTCGCAATTTGGTTTCGAATTCCACACGCTTTTTTTTATTTGAAATTTCATTCTTCGTAAAAATCTCTATGTAGTTCCAAATTCGAAATGCGCACGTCAAAATTTGAATATAACCTTTCGTATACGAGAGAAAGAAAACGCGTAAAAACACGCAAAAACGCGTAAGAACACACATAAGAAATTAAATACAGAAATGCTAAAACAAAACTCACAAAAATACCGCGCAAATATAGAAAATAATTTCAGAACACATCAAACAGAAACCCAAAACATTGATGATCTAAATGAAGACTTAATAACCAAAATTAAAAAAGCTGCAGAGGATTATATAAAACCAGCATCGAAACCTACCAAGAATGATAAATTAAGCGAAGAAACAAAAGATATGCTAAAACGAAGAAGAATTTTAGTTAGTGAAAACAAAAGAAATACAGCTGAATACGAAGAAACAAACAGAACAGCGAGAAGAATGGCCAGAGAAGACATAAGAAAGTATAAAACCAAACTAGCCCAAAAAATACTAGAAGAAAACAAGGGTATGAAGATTTTCCGAAGACAAACCAATGCAAAAAAAGAAATAATTAAGCTAATAAACAAAGACGGTGTCCTAGTAACGGACAGAAATGAAATTATATGTGTAGTTACACAATTTTATGAAGACTTGTATAGTTCAAAAGTAAGAAGTGATGTAGTATCCAAAGAACAACGAAAAAAGATAATAAATGTGAACTCTGAAGACATACCATCTATAAACAAAGAAGAAATATATGCAGCCTTAAGTCAGACGAAAAATGGAAAATCTGCAGGAGAAGACGAAATTGTAAGCGAAATGCTAAAAGAAGGCGGCGAAGTCCTAATAGCAAAACTAGAACAACTATTTAATAGATGCCTATACGAAGAAAATATCCCTGCAGCCTGGACAAATTCCATAGTAGTCTTAATATATAAAAAGGGCAACAAAGACAACCTTGAAAACTATAGGCCGATAAGCCTGCTATCCCAGATTTATAAATTGTTCTCTAGAATTATCACAAACCGACTAACTAAAAAGCTCGACTTCTACCAACCAAAAGAACAAGCAGGCTTCAGGAAAGACTTCAGTACGACAGAACACCTACAAACAATGAAAACCCTAATAGAAAAGGTAACTGAGTACAACATACCAGCCTGGATAGCCTTCGTCGACTACAGAAAGGCCTTCGACACAGTGGAACTATGGGCGATACTACAAGCACTAAAAAACGCCAGAGTAGATTACAGATACTCAAACCTAATTGAACAAATTTATAACCAAGCTACACTACAAGTACAACTTCATGAATATACTGATAAAATTAGAATACAAAGGGGAGTGCGACAAGGCGATAACATGTCGCCCAAGCTATTCACATTAGTGCTGGAAGACGCCTTCAAACGTATTGATTGGGGAAGCAGAGGCTTAAACATTGCAGGCGGAACCCTGCATCACTTAAGATTTGCTGACGATATAGCGATTATAGCGAAATCAAAAGAAGAACTGACGAGTATGCTGAAAGATGTAAGAACAGCTTCAGAAAGGATAGGCTTGAAAATAAACTTTGACAAAACAAAATATATGACAAACGCAGTGCACATGAACATGAACATGATGATGTGTCAATCAAAATGGACAACGATCAAATAGAGAAAGTCTCCAACTACATATACCTTGGACAAAATATAACAACTGGAAAGGAAAATCAAGAACTAGAAATTGACAGAAGGATACGACAGGGCTGGGCAGCATATGGAAAATTAAAAGATGTACTTGCGATGAAAATACCTATATCGCTAAAATCAGAACTATACAACCAGTGCATACTGCCGGTGGTAACGTATGGAGCGGAAACCTGGGTCCTCACAAGAGCAATAATCAACAAGCTACAAGTCCATCAAAGAGCGATCGAAAGAAAAATATTAGGGATCACCTTAAAAGACCATAAGACAAACATCTGGATAAGGCAACGCACAAAAGTAGAAGATATCATTATAAGAGCAGCATCATTAAAATGGAATTGGGCAGGACATGTAGCCAGTGGAGTAGATAAATGGAGTGGGAAACTAATTAGATGGAGACCCTGGGGAGAAAGACGACGAGTGGGCAGGCCCCAGATGAGATGGAGCGATGATATTAAAAGAGTCGGTGGCTTGAACTGGTATGAAGTCGCACAAAACCGTGAGAATTGGAGGGACATGAAGGAGGCCTATATCCGGAGGATAGAGAACGGCTAGAAAGAAGAAGAAGATACGAGAGAGGAAAAAAGTAGGCCGAAAAGTAAACGAATATTTTTGAAAAAAACGACCATCACTCCGTATAAAACAACCTCTTGCAATTATCAAATAACATTTTTGTGCATAATCGAAAATAAGGGCACTTTATTCTTGAGCCGATTTCGTGTTTCTGAACGTCCCTCGTATACGAAAGGTTTGCACCACACCGGACTTGTGCCACAACAACAAAAACTAAAACTAAATTGCGAATCTGGGTGGGCGCACAAGCAAAGTTATTCTCCTAAGTGGAAAAGAATTTTGATAGCTTCAAAATGTTGTTTTTTTTGTTGCGAAACAATTCGAGCAAGACCTGCAGAGTTCCTTTTTGAAATGTAGATCTTGTGTTGATACTATGGAAAAAGGGCATTTTGATAACAATGTATATTTGCACTAGCAATGAGTTACTTAAAAAAAACAACAAACAAATATCGAAAACGGTTGGTTTGCGGAACCATCAATTGCGTTAAGACTTTTAATTCGTATACTACAATTTTCAAAACGGAAGTTCAGCGAATTCCATATGATTAGTTATTGTAAAAATTTCAATTTTCTAATATCTACCTACGTATCTACTTAGGTACATATATCAGAACAAATCTTTAAAAGTAGGTAAACGAAAGTAATTTCGCTCCAATAAAAGCGAGCGACTTTAAAAAAACCGTTCAAAAAAATTTTAGAAACAAACAATTTATCGAATTCCTTTCCGGAACTATAAATTACGATTTTTTGTGAACCTGTAGCATCTTTAAAAATATATATTTTAAAATATCGTGGATACGCGAGACTTTAAAGTAATACGGATCATGGTCGCCCTCTTTTTTTTTTTTTTAGAAAGAGACATTTAACGAACAAATTAATTTTATTGTACTACCAATTACGTAGTTATGTGGTCGACGGGTAATAAATTATAACGGCGGCTCTGGTGCAGCGAAAATATGCATGTAAATAAAAATCTCTAGAATTAAAACATAATAATTAATCTCGGCTAATTAAAAAGGCAATTACTTTAAATTTATAATTGCCAAGTAAGTTACTTTTGTGTAAAGAACGATGTAATTTCACTTGTTCGAGGTAATTAGTATTTCAGTGCTAATAAACTGTTCTAATACTAGATGCGGTTAAATAAAGGTCAGCAAAAAAAGCTTATAACGTTTACAATTTTTCTTGTAATCTCGACTAATTTGTTGGCATTGACGAGCAACGGATCTTAGCTATCAAAATAACGTCAAAGACAACTGTTTAATTGATTTAATCCGAACGAAGCGACCTAAAAATCAAATAAATTGTAGTACGAAGATGTGGGTCACGAAACAAAAATTGGCGATCTGGCAGAGCCGTACCGCGGGTGTGACGACCGAGGGCAATTGTCCTACAATTGGATAAAAAATGAGAGGGCTCAAAATTAAAATATAGGTAGTAGTAATAAAATAAATATTAATTTAAAAATAATATCGTGGTTCGTTGGAACACTCTGTATAATATATACATGGTTAGTTAAAAGTATGGAGACGGCGATTTATTGTCGTTAATATTCATTTTAGGAAATTATGTTCAATACAAAAGTTTGTTATGAAATTATTATCTACATTTGAGAATACTTGAATTTTTTTTTCCTCAATTGTTTTTAAGTTACGACGTCATCGATATTTTTTTGAAATGACAACCTATATTTCTGATTATTGATTTCGATAGTACATTCTATTCTCTTTTCAACGGTATACAATTTTTAATATGTTACATTTGAAACAAATTGAGAAAAAGTGCCTTAAAGTTCAAATATTAAAGATACATTAAATTAGCAGAATTAATTAACACGGTAACTAGGCTCATTTATTTGCAATAAACTTATCAGTCACAATCTTATCATTAAAAACAAATTAATAACTAACTACATTAAAGTAAGTGTTCAAATTGTTGTCCATTTCTAATTTGACAATGACCTGAACTTTAAGGCACTTTTTCTCAATTTTTTTCAAATGTAACATATTGAAAATTGTATACCGTTGAAAAGAGAATAGAATGTACTATCGAAATCAATAATCAGAAATATAGGTTGTCATTTCAAAAAAATATCGATGACGTCGTAACTTAAAAACAATTGAGGAAAAAAAAATTCAAGTATTCTCAAATGTAGATAATAATTTCATAACAAACTTTTGTATTGAACATAATTTCCTAAAATGAATATTAACGACAATAAATCGCCGTCTCCATACTTTTAACTAACCCTGTATATAAGGTAGATAGGTATAACGCCTACGTAAACAAAATTTAACTTATCCGTTATAGTAAATGCACGATCTTAATTTTCTCAACGCGAAGCAAGGCTAACGTGAGACATCCTGTATGTGAGTTCCGAAAAAATACAATGACTCAAAAGTGACAGAAATACGAATTAAATATTTATGATGAAAAACTAACGTTGTTTTATTTAACCCTTTGTACTCGAGGGCTCCGGAGCGGAGCCATTTAAAATTTATCTTCAAACTCGAGGGCTCCGCTACGGAGACAATGCAAATAATTTTTGTGATACCTGTATAGAAAAGCCAAGATTACGCATTGGCGATTGCTTCGAGAGGTATCACACTTTGGAAGATTACAAAATGTAATAATTTTATATTTTTTTTTTTTTATATATCATAACATTTGTATTCATAGTCAATTCAAAAAATATAACATACAATGATGATTTTTCTTTTAATACCCGTATCATTTACTTATATGTAAATATGATCTTTTCACTGAAATTGCTTCGAGTTGCTGGTAATATGAATGGTAAACAAAATACATACAAAAGGACATAACTTCTACCTTGAAATGAATGAAAATGACCGTCAAAGTTTGCGCCCTACTGTGCGTTTTACTATTTTCGCAAAAATAAAAAATAGCTAAACGAAAGCGCGCGTTCTTCAAATTTCCATGAGAAATTCCGTCACGAATGTCTCGTCATAGTAATTTCACGGAGATCGACTTCGCGTACCTACCTATCCGCCAAAAACGAAATAAATCCGTTCAAAACTAAATTTTTCACATCCGACAGATTTAGCGCGTATACCTACTTATTCAAATATTTAATCGATTATCCGAGAAAAGGGATAAACTTATACTCAAGGTTTTCACGCCGAGTAGCGCGCCCTTATTTTTTAAATAAAATTATTTGAAGACTTACCCTCTCTTAATGGCAGGAGGTCCGTAAGAATCCTTCACCTGGAAATAATAAATTAAATTTAATAATTAATAAATAAGTAAAACGCTTAGTTATTAACTTAGTACAGTGGAACCTCGATAAGTCGAATATCTCGATTAACTCGAACACGCTGAGTGTTAGCGCCAAACATTTGATAAGGTTTAGAAAGGTTAACCTTCACTTTGAAGTGAGAGTAGTTGTTTGATAGATTTGGAAGAAGACCGTTCTATTTTTAAACCGCTCGTATTAAGTTTCTTAGTTTTGTTAGTTAATCTGGTTTAGTTTAATATTTTGTGCAGTGGTGTATCCCTTCCTAGATTTTTCCCATCCCTATTTTGTAATGTGCATCGCTGTACAATGTGAGTTGGTTTAAAATTTTATTTTGTTGTAAACGTTGAACCAGCGCATTTGGCGCATACACTGTGTGAATTACAAAAGTCTGCAACGGACTTTACAAATAAGTACCCACGTACAATAAATAATTGGTGCCCGTCATCGACGACTGAAATATTTAAAAATTTCATCCAGAATTTCCTCGAAACTTTATTTGCCGGAAAGCTGCGGAAAACGTCCCGAAAAGAAAAACACGCCGCGAAACCTTAAAATCTGCTTAGCGACCTTAAACTTTTACACAATTGGTTGGATTTAATCAGTTTTTATAGTAAGAATAGGTGATGAAAATGTAAATTGAATGTCGCTCTATCTTTAAAGAAATTCAAGTCGACGATGTTATGACAATAATTTACGAACAAATACCTACAAATGAAAATTATACATAACCACTTAATACGTAGAATATTCAGACTACACATACGTGAATTTATTCGTTCGATGATAAGCCCACCGGTCGGCGATAGTGCGTATAGTTGAGCGTTCGTAACACGATACTACGTCATATTTGATGAACAAAAGAAATTACGAAACATTCAAATCTATACCTATATAAAATCGTTGTATTTGTTTAAATCTAAAGAAACTGGCACTATTTGCGTGTTCAATGTAATTGCAAAATAGATTACAAACGAGTACCTATATATAACGTTCACGAATTCAACGTAAACTTATTGCTTACACTTTGAAAGTTTAGATGAAATAATAATCCTACGTAGTAATTTAAATACAAATAAATTTAAAAAAAGGACGGACGACTTACGTTGCTTTCGAAAAGAATACGTATAAATAAGCCTCCATAGTCTTCGACGCGCATTTTTTAATCGCGAAACCCGTTAAAACGATTTTTAAAATAAAACTAAATTGAAAACACAACATTCACCGAACTACCGGAAAATGTTCGCCGTTTTCCAAAGACGAAACTGAAAAATCAACATTTTAACGACGACCGAAAGCACAACACACCGTTTATTAAAGACGACCGGAACAAACTGACTAATCTACACCTTCTCCGTGGCAAAGAGCTCAATATTCGAAACTAGGCAGTCGCCGAAGTTTGATAAGACCACGGATTCGGATAGGTACCGACTTGTACCATGATTTCAATGCCAACATCGCGGTAACTGCACGTGCGTCGAGCCAGATGAGAGTGTTCTTTATCTACAACGATTTTCGTTTCTAGTTTTATCTAAATTAGGTACATACGTTGTGTTGGTTGTTATGCACGACAACTTTTAAATAAAACGTTAAAACGAATTAAATATTTATTTGAATAATCGTAAATTACGGGAATTTATTAAACATCGCGACTCGAAGCGTATTCTACTACAACAAATTTAACATGAAAATTTTGTACGTAGACGAAAATGTAAAAATTTAACGAAATAAAATACTACCTATTTCCCAAGAATTATGTATTATATCTAGTTCTGGTTTTTATTAGAAATTTTAATAAATGAAAACGAACAATAAACGACGTGAATTAGCGAAGTTAATTTACTAAAAATTTAATGGGGTGGCCACAGAAAATATATATCAAAATTTTCCCGACAATTACAGGTTTTTCGGAGTAGTTTTCACTTTTTTTTCCTCGATATTTGAAAATTGTTCGAATTCGCGTATAAATCACCTACAAAAAATTTTAATTTGTCCACTTACAAAACCTCAACGGCGTTTCATTTTTCACATTTATCATTAACATCCAGTTTTAATGTAAACTGTCCATTTGCGCCAGAGAACAAGAGCAAAAAAAATTAATATAATGGGCATTTACTTATTTCTTGTGCTTCGGCAACAAAATTAAACTATTATTTATATGGACGTACAGGGTGATTTATTAGCTCTACGACAAATTTTGGGGGGGATGAAAAAAGCTGATGCAATTTTGTGCAAAAAAAATGTTGCATGAACATAAGTCCGACTTGTATTCGTTAAGGAGTTGGCTGCGAACATTTTTTTGCGATCTAATAACAAGTTTCTAAGAATTTTATGCTGTTTCGTTTATAAAAATTTAACAAAACACAAAGAATACTTAAACAAAAATAAATTTAAGTTACAGTAGGTAATTAATTGATGACGTATCACTTAATATCGTCCAATGTGCGTGGTCTCGGCACGATGGCGCACCATGGTATCACGGAATGCGATTTAGTGACTGAATTAAATACACATTTTGATAAATCGGCCGTACAGTGGCCTCCATTTGAATAATTTCGAAATTTAGGGAAGTTTTACCCTTACAACAGTTTGTCAGTCAATAAGGCCCCTAGAATATTTTTTATATTTCATCGATTACGCTTTTCAGAGAATGCCTAACTTAAAATGAAATCATAATATCAAAATAAAAATTTCCCGATATTCTTAAAATTTCCTGACACTTCCAGGTCTGCGGCCACCCCGAAAATCCTCACAAATACACGTAGGTAAATGTACATTATCGGTTTATTACAAAACCGTTATCATGACAACTCTGCGAACATATCCTCCGGTGGGCGCGCTAGCGGCAGTTTGCCGCAGATTTTAGTTTTCAACTTTTAAAACTGATACCGCTAATACTGGGAACACGTCCCATTACAGTATTCTTCAATCATTGTAGTGGTAACTATTTGCAATAGTTGTGCAATTCTTTCTTACAACGGTTTATTAGTTAATCTTGATTACATAGACAAGTGTTGTTTTTGCGGTGTCCTTGCCGCCACGCGCCCTATGATGTAAGTATTGTTTTGTGTAAATGGATATTGCTTTTTTTGTTTATTTCTATTTATTTTTGCTATTTTAGTTATTTTATAAGTACTTTTAGATAAATATGTAGTGTGTTTTAAATTCTCAATTCTCTGTGACCATATTTGCTTTTCCCATTATGCCAATTCTTTTCTAGTTGTTTTATTTTAGGCCTCGTGAAATTGTGCGTCCTGAGGATATAAAGAAATTGTTAACAGGGCAAACATCAGAAGAAGAAAATGATTCAAACTCAAGTGGATCAGAGACAGAAGAGGAAATTATTGAAGAAAATACGCATAGCAGTGACTCAGATCAATCAGCAGACGAGGTAGATTTTATACAAACAAGAGATGAACAGGGTGAAAATAACAACGATTATAATTTTTATATTGGTAAAGATGAGGACATAATTTGGATAAGTGAACCACCTCCTTGTTCAAAAACAAAGGCAAAAAACATTATAAAAATTTTACCAGGTCCAAAAATGATTGCTAGAAATACTAACAAAGAAATAGATGCATTTCAGTTGTTAATTACTGATCAAATGATTGATGACATTGTGGTAAATACGAATAAATATATCGCAAATAAAAGACTTCAAGTCAATTTTTCAAGAACCCGGGATTGCAGAGATACAACAAAAACAGAGATAAAATCTCTCTTAGGTGCGCTCTATTTGATGGGTATAAAGAAGGCTGGTCATACAAATTGTTATGAACTATGGAATTCAGATGGAACAGGAATGATTTTTTTGTCAACAACTGTATTGCCAATTATAATGTAAGTGAATTTGTTACAATTGACGAGATGCTTCATTCATTTAGGGGGCGTTGTGGCTTTGTGCAGTATATCCCAAATAAACCAGCAAGATATGGGTTAAAGTTGTATGCACTCTGTGATGCAAAAACTTTTTATACATTAAATTTTGAAGTTTATTGTGGAAAGAACATGCCAGGTCCTTTTTTAAAATTAAATAAGCCTAACGATATTGTTAAGAGGTTAGTCACACCGATTGAGAAAACTAAAAGAAATGTTACGACGGACAATTATTACAGTAGCTACATCTTGGCCAAAGATCTCTTAGAGAAAGGACTGACATTTCTGGGTATCCTAAAAAAAACAAGAGAGAAATACCAGATGAATTCTTAGCAAGTAAAAACAGAGAAATCAAATCATGTATGTTTGGATTTCAAGATGAATTTTCATTGGTTTCAGTTGTCTCAAAAAAGTAAAAAGTTGTAATACTTCTTTCTTCAATGCACAGTACTACCGGAAATAGACCAGGAATCTAATAAATGTATTATAAATTTGGACTACAATCATACGAAATGAGGCGTAGACACTGTAGATCAAATGTGCTCAGCCTACTCTTCTGCAAGAATTACAAGACGACGGCCTCTTGCACTTTTTACCGATATCTTGCAATTGCTGGCATCAATGCACTTATATTTTCAAGTTTAATAACCCAAACAATTAAAATAGACGGCGAGTGTTTTTAAAACATCTTACCTTTAGTCTGATGGAAGATCATTTGAAAGAACGAGCGTTAATTCAGACACTTCCTAAAGAAATCCACGTTTTCTTGGCCAATTATAGAAATGATGAGCCATTCCAGAAACATAGTAAGAAACATAGTATTATAACAATAACATGTGTCAGATGTAATGGCGAAGAACATATGGAAATCGATTAACTTATTTTATGTTGTTTTTGTTTATATTATGTTCTTTTTTATGTTTCATTAAAAACATTTTTGTAATTGCGTTTTATTAAAAAAGTTTTTAATTATCAAAATAGTATTACTTTAATCACAGATTTACAATTTTCCGAAATTAGAAACAAATAAAACAAATATCCTAAATGCGGTGTAAAAGCCGCAACGCGCCCACTCGTGGAAGTTGAAAAGGCGCGCCCACCGAAGGGATATACATGTACAGTAAAACCTCTTTTGGCCGATCACTTTTGCGTTAGCACTTTTGTTCTTTTTGAGGAGGCGGTCGCGTTAGAAAAAATCCTTCTAAGCTTATTAAAAGGGGAGAAATATGCACCTATTTTTAAATTGTTTTCCTCAAATTCGATTATTTTATTTTTAATTTTTTCGAAAAATTTACAATTTCGCTGCACGAAAAGATTCGTTTTCTGGCTAAAATAAAAGAAAACACTTACTTTATCAACTAGTTACTAGAAAAACGAAAACCAAACGGATCCAAAACGTATTTAAACGTACTGCCGAAAAATGAAAACAACGCCTTTCAACCTTCAACCTGGCGTTATAACGCCGGGTCGTTTACACGCTCGAACATTACGAAGCCCGGCTCGTGTCCCGTTTTCCCCCTAATCTAGGGTCCGTTCGATGAACATTACTCAACGCGGCGAAATCAAAAATTCATTTTGCAACAATTGGCAAAAAAACGGCCGTTCGAAAAAAAAAATTCTCGAACGCGATGCAGCCGTTAAATTAGGCGTCTCGCGCACAATGCGTGACTAAGCGTTATTTTAATTACGGCCAATTTTAAATCGATAAAACGTTACGCAAACGAGTACGAAATTAATGGGCGTCTTACGCGAAGTGATTTGTGTAAAGTTACCAGCGAATTGGTTTCAAGTGCATACCTGTGGCTAAAATTATCTAACGACAACAATAAACCTGTCAAGTTGAGACAATCGGACAAAAACGCGTGTTTTTATTGCCCGTAAATTTTGCAATATTGTTTGATGTTGCCGACTTTACATTATCTTTGCTGTGGCCTAAACGTGGGTTTTTTCTTCAATACGATTTACTTTATATTTGTTCCATCGCAATCGATGATGGTCCGTAGTAAGCGTAAGCGTTTACTCGAAAACAATCGTCCTAATATCGGACAACTTTCGTTTGGGCACTACTTAGAAAACGAGATTCTAAAGTGTGGGGGTTGATTAAGTTCTTCTATTAAAGTGGAGATGCCGTCGGGGAAAAATACGCGATAATCATCTTAAAAGGTATTATTCGTGTAAACGGTTTTCCCGTTTCAGTTCCCATCAAACTGATTTGATTATACATAGATATATCTATAAGACCGGGCGAAGCGTAGAAGGCGAAGGGTTGATTGGTGGTAGTTTCCTGCATGCTTCACGAGCTCTGCACAACGATCCGCGATTTTAATCGTAAAACTCTAGATAATATTCAAATTAAAGCGGGGCGACCATTTTTAGGGTGCAACGATTTTAGCCATCGGAACGGGACCTTTTCTGAAACGCACGCAAAACAGTTAGGTAGGGGTGAATTTAGATGAAGTACTGTTTCATACTTCGAACAAAACTAAGATGTTGGGGTAAAGACAACGCTTTTGGGGTCGTGCAAAAAAGCTCCCGACTGATTGCAAAATTCGACAAATTTAGGGCTTCGCAAAAGACACCAAGGGCATCGTCAATTTTCCGTCGCCAATTCAAACCCGATCCTTTCGGTTGCTTCTTTACAACTGGTTTAATAAAAAATAAACGAAGAAAACAACTGATTTTACTAAAGGAGCTAACGCACGATAACTAAATTATTTTATAATCGAGTTCGATTATGATGAAACGGTAACAATTGATAAAACCAGACGTTGGGCTTATCTGAGCAAAAATTCGTTCAGAATTTACCTTTAATCTCGCGGCGAAGTAGATTTTTGGCCTTTCGGCGCCTACAGAAATTATCGATCTCGCAAAAACTCATTCCGATTCATCTATGATGTAAATTTTTAAAATCTTGTCGAGTCATCCATCATTGGTATTCAATTTAAATAATATAATAGTCATTTAATTTGCAACCTTGTGCGAGTGCAAAAACGTTTAATAATAGATACGAAATAGGGAAGATCAACAACTAAATTCGTTTTCTTCGCAACAAACCGACATTATTATCTACTAGTATTTTTTTCCAGAACCGTACGGGGTTCGATGCCTCGACTCGAAAGGAAGGTCACAGGCAGCGCGAACGTTTTATTGATCGGTGTTCACCGATTTCAAAAGATTGCACTCTTCCAAAGTCAAAAAATTTCTAAAGATCAGCGTCCGCTCCGTAATTGCCCCGTTGCTAACTGACCATAGGTCGTATTAGTAGTATCTTATTCGTCTTTCAAATCGAATTAAAAAAAATTAAAAACTCCGCGAGTTCCTCGATTCCATTCATTAAGTTAAATTAAACGTACAAGCTGTATTTATTGATTTGTACGTAATTATTTCGTGATTACGCTAAATTAACAATAAACTCGGCAGTTAAAAACGGAAATTGATTTATGAAGATTCGCGCATTCGTCGAAAATCAATAAATTCAAGTTTTAATTGCAGAAAATTGCCGATAATCGCGAAATTGCGAGGACGGGATGGAGTTTATGGACGTTATAACTTGAAGAGCGCCGGCGACTTTGATCGGGAAAAATTAATTTCCTCTCCAGATAAGTGCACGTTTACGGTGTCGCTTCGGCTTCGTTTACAACTTCTGGCGTCCCGGAATGCATTCGTAAATGACTTCGTGAATTGATCTATTCGTAATGACGTCGAATTTTTATTAAGTATAAATAATAGAAAAAAGAAGAGCCAGGGCAAAGTGGCACCGTACCCATGCACCAGCAGATAAAACTGTACTAAATAGACTAAATAACCAACTGCAGCGTCAAATAAAAGAAATGAAAGAAAAGACATTTCATGAGTATGTTACAAATCTCAACAGATACGACAATTCCATTTGGAAGCCTATAAAACATAAAAAAAAACCTAAGGCGCCAATTCCTCCCCTCCGTAACACTGCAATAGCATATCAACAGTGGGCTAGAAGTGATAAGGAAAAGGCCGTCCTATTTGCAGACTACTTTGCCGAAGTATTTAAGCCTAATGATGACCTTACAGACAATGATATAGACAGACAGTTATCTGAGATCCTTATCAACATACCAAAAATCAAATCCTTTACTCCGAAAGAGATCGAGAAGGAAATCAGCTTATTAAATCCTCGCAAAGCTCCAGGAATAGATAAAGTGACTACAAAAATGTTAAAGGAGATGCCAAGGAAAGGGTTAGTCTTACTTACCTACATCTTCAATGCTATCGCAAGACTAAACTACTGGCCAAAACAATTAAAAATTGCCGAAATAATACTAATCCCTAAACCAGATAAAGAACCAAACGATGTATCATCGTACCGGCCTATAAGCCTGTTACCAATTATCTCAAAATTACTCGAACGCCTCCTCCTGCAAAGAATAAACTCTGACCCAATGACAGGAGATTGGATACCTATGCATCAGTTTGGCTTCCGCAATAACCATTCCACTATACAGCAAGTGCATCGAATCAGTCACCAAATAAATCAAGCGTTAGAACAAAAGAAATACTGTCTATCAGTCTTTCTAGATGTCAGTAAAGCCTTTGATAAGGTATGGCATACTGGATTACTATACAAGATCAAAGAACTCCTACCCATCACCTACTTCAAACTGATAAAATCTTACCTAAGTAGTAGAGAATTTTGTATCAAAGTCAATGACGAGGTTTCGGTCCTACGTCCAATTAAATCGGGAGTGCCCCAAGGCAGCGTATTGGGACCCCTGCTCTACGTGCTATATACAGCCGATCTTCCCGCCAATGAAAACACAATAATGGGTACGTTTGCCGACGACACTGTCATTCTCTCAACTGCCATTGACCCACTCATAGCATCGACCACTCTACAAAACCACCTAGACCAAATACAAACATGGACTCGTAAATGGAAAATCAAAATTAATGAGACAAAATCTGTGCAAGTAAATTTTACACTACGAAAAGGGTTATGCCCACCATTATATTTTAACAATATACCAATACCGCAATCTACAAGTGCAAGATATTTAGGAATACATTTGGACAACAGATTGACGTGGAAAGAACATGTAGATAAGAAACGTAAACAGATTGACTTGAGGATGAAAGAACTCCAATGGCTAATTGGACAAAAATCTAAGCTCTCGCTAGAAATCAAACTTTTACTCTACAACACTGTAATTAAACCAATCTGGATGTACGGAGCAGAACTATGGGGATGTGCGAGTAAATCTAACCTAAACAAAATTCAAAGGTGTCAATCAAAAATACTTCGTATGATCACGAACGCACCATGGTACGTCTCCGACCTGACGATTCACAATGATTTAAAAATTCCTTACGTGAGGGACGTCATAAAAGAAAAAAGTACAAGACATCACAACAAACTAGAAACCCACGTTAACCCCCTGATGCACCCACTACTTGATGCGCAAAATGGTAAAAGACTGAAACGAAACTGGCCAACACTCACTGGAGAAGTCCTCTACACACCAATCACGACTACCCTAGTAATAAAAAAAACAGCACATTAGCTTATAGAATGACATGTAATTCTGATTGCTAATTAAATGATGAAAAAGAAAAAAAAAAGTATAAATAATGTGGATTTTGTGCGAATCGAAGACGAGCGGAAACGGTTTGCCTTTATATCTTTCCACGACCAACCAAGGCCGAAGGACTTTTCGGACACCCGTCTTACGCGCAGTCATTGCTTTCGACGTTATCTCGAGGTTAATATATTATCGTTGCAAAAAATTTCAAGTAAAATTAAAGAGAGCGCACAAATGGAAAAATCAAAAAGAAAAAACAACATCCCTGGTTGATCTAAAAAAGTGAACAAAACACGTTGGGTCATAATGTAAATTGGTAGTAAAAAGGTGCGTCAAACTGAAATACAACATGATCGATCAAAACGACAACCATCATACGGCCCAGCAACGGTCGCCCAGAAATCGTGGGCGACGTCGAACGAAAAAGCGTCGACGAGTATATTTTATTCAAAACCGATAAAGACACCAGCCAACTACGAAGAAGTTAACTTAATGCGAAAATAATTAATCGACTCGAGGCTTCAAAATTTCACGCGAACGACTATTCAACCGAGCCGCCGCGCGTTCGAATACGACACCGACAGACAAAAAGTGCATTAGGTACGCGAAATTTGCTTTTTCGAGCGCTCGCTACAAAAGTAGATCGCGCTCGACTAACTAATGCAATGGCAAAAAATTTAATTCGTTCTCGTTGCGCGTGCATTGCGACACGTTATTTTTATGTGTCTTAATATTCGTCGACAGTGGCGATTCGTTTCGGTGTCGATAAATCTTATAATCGCAATTAGGTGAAAACCGATTGCATATGTGTAGATTCGCTCGACCTTGTAACACATTCGATAAGTTTATTTGTGTCTCGTTGCATGTACAAAACGATTCATGAATACTGCGAAAAACTTGAAGGGAAATCCGAAAATACAGGGTGCGCCAAAAGTTCTGCAACTTTTTTCAATTCGTCGATTTTTCTTCGTTGTGTGTCAATTTTCGCGCTTTCTTCGTTTGAACATGTTATTTCAGTCGTATTCATGCTGTTTATCTGTTATTCCAGTCGATCCGCTTCCATTTTTGAAGTTTGCCATGGTCTCCGAAGAAGCTCGCCACGCCGTCGTTTCGTTACACAAGCGATTTCCAGAACGTTGAAGTTGAAGAAATATGATGTGTCGCGGGTCCTGAAGCGTTACAAGGAAACTGGAAGTGTTGCAGATCGTCCTCGAAGCGGAAGACCCGTCGAAGTGCGTACAAAAGCTATGAAGAATCGAATTCGATGCCGAGTGAAGCGAAATCCGGAACGATCTCTTAGGAAGATGGCAAAAGAGCTGAAAATTGACGATGCGGATTGTGAAGGAAGATCTGAAGCTCGTCTCTCACAGGAAGATCGCTGCTCACGTTTTGACCGACAAAATGAAGGAGAAACGGCTTGAAAACTGCAAGAGGATGTTGGCCGTGGTCGCAAGTCGAGGTTGCCAGAAAATTCTCTTTTCAGATGAGAAGCTTTTCAACCTGGAACCCGTCCATAATCGCCAGAACGATCGCATACTGCTACCAAAAGGAACTCCTCGAGCTGTGAACATCGAAAGAAGCCACTTGGTTTGGGCCGGAATCACTGCGAAAGTCAAAACGAAACTGATCTTCCTGGAAAAAGGCGTCAAGATCAACTCCGAAGTGTACCAGAACGCTGTTTTGAAGGCCGAAGTGGTTCCTTTCGCCCAGAAGCACTTCCCGGACGGCAACTGGATCTTCCAACAAGATTGGGCCCCGTCCCACGGATCGAAATCGACGATGGCTCTCTGTGCGGAGATTTGTCCTGCGTTTTGGGACAAATCGTTTTGGCCTTCAAACTCCCCCGATTTGAATCCGCTCGATTTCTCGGTTTGGAGTATCTTGGAGAGCAAGGCGTGCGCTACAAAACACGCCAATGTGGAGTCCCTGAAGTGCGCTCTACAGAAAGCATGGGACCAGAAGACCCTTGCGAAAATCGCGAAAAATTTCAAGACCCGTTTGGAGGCCTGCATCGTCAAAGCCGAAGGTGGCCATTTCGAACACTTGTTGTAATTGTGTAAACTGCATGTCGTTTCCATTGTTTACACCAAATTTCGCATAAATCCGTTGAGTTTTCGAGAAAATATGGCAATTTTAAAAGTTGCAGAACTTTTGGCGCACCCTGTGCGTGTATCTATATATCTATAGAAAACCTTATCTTAGAAAGACTGATTTTCATCTATATTTATTCAAGTGCGTGTCGTTCTCTTTTTCGAGGGGAGAAAAAAGGACCTCGCCACCAGTTTTCGCATGTTCGGGATCGCCATCTTAACGATACTAAATTTCAGTACGTCGTTAAACCTTCAGCATTAACAACCGAAACATTTTATCTAGGTTATTCACGAACATTACAATTACGGCCCATTCGTTGAGGAAACGTCAACCCCAACAATGACCTCCGAGATTAACCCTCATTTATTTTTATACATTTTCGTTTTACTACGTTTCGATATAACTTCCTTTCCTGAAAATATTCACTTGGGTTTCGCCCGAGCACCTAAACATACCAAAAGTGTTTCGTTGCGAAACACGTTCAACTACGACACGACATTCTGCCACGCTGCGGTGGCGCCGCGACGCTTAAAAAAAAACAAGCGGAACGACGTTAATAAGAAATTTCCGACGAACAAATTGACATGGGAATTCGAAAATGTCCGGTTTCGTTTCTGGGCGCGGACATTATCCGCTTCGCATCGAGTCGGCCCAAATTAAACCGTAGAAAACAACGATGGACACGTGCCACTTAACTAGATCATCGCAGTTTGTGGTGTTCGTAGAGGATTTTCTGTGCGATCGACCGAAATGGAAAGCTCGTCGTCGTCGTCGCCGCCGCAACGCAAACCGCCGGAAACGGAAATACACGTGCACGTTTTTCAATCAGTGCTGTATCTATTCGCGACGAAAATTTCCTGCCGATCGGTACACGATTAAATGCCCCGATTACTCTCGATTTATTGTTAGACCTGAAAATGCCGAAATCTTTTTCCCGTGGCTACGTGATTTTTGTGAAAGCTGCGCGGCGCGAACGCGAGGGGACGGGCGACGAGGTTCTAAAACGAGATTTCAAAATTCACTATTATTAATGGCCCATAATCTTTACACGACAAGCTCAAAATGTAATAGATAAAAAATAATCATTTTAAATTCCGCCGCATTATGCGAAGAAATATTTTACGTTCGAAAGGACACGCCTGAATATTATTACACGCATTCCACGTTTCGGTATTATTGCTATCAGTATATTTCACAACTATACGTTGAGATAAATACGGGAATTTATAATGTATTTATTAAGTAATTTCACGACTTGACACGATTAGAGATAACTAAAACAAACGGCTTTAATATAACTGCGGAAAGTGGGTGTAATAACGTACAAATTTTATTAACACGTTCGCGTGCTCGCGTAATAATGCAGTAGTCGGCAAATTGGAATGTTTAAATTTAACGGCGAGCGTCCGCCGTTGTCCATTAAAAAAAATAAAATGCGTTACATCACCCCAAATCTTGTTTGAAATTAATCTTATTATAACCCGCGAATAATCGCGAAAACAGGCACCCGAATACAATTTTTGAAGAAATAAAACTGTTTTAATATTTAAACGATACACGGCGAGGTGGTACAGACAATGTTAAAAATGTTGAAATACGTTGTTCTTTACGATAATTACCCATTTCCAATTAATTAATTGCAGCATCTAACAAGATTAAGATATATATACCGCAAATTGTAAACCACAAAGAAGACCGTGCAACTGCCGATGCAAATAAAAACCAAATCCAATATAAAACCAAAACTTCTCGACTCCCCATAAAACGGTCAAACGTTAAATTTAATAATGTCGCTCAGGCATCACTAATAAATGATCCATCGTCAGACCTTTAATCTTTTACTTAAAATTAGAAACATCAGAAACTGAAGACTAGAAAAGACAAACAAATAAGACTACAATTTACTACAATACTACAGTAAATGCTGCTGTACGGAATATAAAGGTCTGTTCACAAACATACAGCGTGTTCACAGATAGACTGAACGATAGAAAAACAAAGGACCTTACGGGTTTTTATAAGGAGCTGGGCCCAACTGAAGATAGCAATGAACCATATACCGTTTGAAAGCTTTCAATGAGTACTACAACGTAGGTCCAAGCATAAGTCACGAAAACGGAGTACAACATTTTTACGAGCATTCAAATTTTTATGTAGGTTTTGTAACTAAATACATTTATCGATAGAATTCATGAACAAGTACTCATGTGTTATATACCATCGGAAAGTGCGCTTCGAGATCTACTCGATGGTGACAAATTCAACGTCCTAACTGGTGGTACAAGGGCACTTTCAATGCTTTAAAAGAATTTTTATGCGGCCCCAGCAACTTGTAACCAGTCTAGGACACGCATACGTCGACGGACCCTCATCAGCCATATACCATCGGAAAGTGCGCTTCGAGATCTTTACGATGGTGTTAAATTCAATGTCCTAACTGGTGGTACTAGGGCACTTTCAATGCTTTAAAATAATTTTTATGCGGGCCCAGCAACTTGAAACCAGTCTAGGACACGCATACGTCGACGGACCCTCACGAGCCATATACCACTGGAAAGCGCGCATCGAGATCTTTACGATGGTGATAAATTCAACCACCTAACTGGCGGTACAAGTACACTTTTAATGCTTTAAATGGATTATTTATATTATTATAATACATATTGCATAAGTCTAGACGAAAGAAATAATTGTAGACCAAAAAAGTACTTGATGTAATAGATATTACACGCTTAAGTTAACATAACATTAACTTAAATTAACTGATTAGCGATGTTTATTGTTGGTGGTGCATACGAATTGGTCGGTAAAGCATGCGAAAGCAACCACAACACAAAAAAATCCATTTAAAGCATTGAAAGTGTGCTTGTACCAGCAGCTACGTCGTTGAATTTAACACCATCGTAAAGATCTCGAAGCGCGCTTTCCAATGGTATATGGATCGAGAGGGTCAGTCGACGTATGCGTGTCCTAGACTGGTTACAAGTTGCTGAGCCCGGATAAAAATTCTTTTAAAGCATTGAAAGTGCCCTTGTGCCACCAGTTAGGACGTTGAATTTGTCACCATCGTGTAGATCTCGAAGCGCACTTTCCAATGGGATATGGCTCGTGAGGGTCTGTCGACGTATGCGTGTCCCAGATTGGTTACAAGTTGCTGGGCCCGCATAAAAATTCATTTAAAGCATTGAAAGTGCCCTTGTACCACCAGTTAGGACGTTGAATTTGTCACCATCGTGTAGATCCCGAAGCGCACTTTCCAATGGTATATGGATCGAGAGGGTCAGTCGACGTATGCGTGTCCTAGACTGGTTACAAGTTGCTGAGCCCGCATAAAAATTCTTTTAAATCATTGAAAGCGCCTTAGGACGTTGAATTTAACACCATCGTGTAGATCTCGAAGCGCACTTTCCGATGGTATATAACACATGAGTACTTGTTCATGAATTCTATCGATAAATGTCTTTAGTTACAAAACCGATATAAAGCATTTGAATACTCGTAAAAATGTTGTACTCCGTTTTCGTGACTTAGCTTGGACCTACGTTGTAGTACTCGTTGAGGGCTTTCAAACGGTATATGGTTCATTGCTATCTTCAGTTGGGCCCAGCTGCTTATAAAAACCCGTAAGGTCCTTTCATTTTAAATTTTACGATAAATGTCATTCTTTGTAGAATATTTTGCTTTCTCCGTAACTACCTTTCCAAGACAAAAAACAACAACAACAGCTTTTAATACGATAAACTAGTAAATTTTATCTACGTTCGTTACGGAAACGTCCAATTTTCAACACGCCTCCCCGTTCGGTACAAATTTCTTTTTAACAAACATCGTCGATGTTTTAAAATTTTAAACGTCTAAGTCGTTCTTTAAATTAATAAGTGACCGTCCAAATAGGTACTTAAATCTCGCGATCGAGCCGATCAATTAAAAAAAAATACCATTTAAATAATTTCTTAAAAACATATGACACATATACAAGTGTACGATCTTTGTCTTAAAATTAAACAAAGCAAAAACTTTTATAAGTAAACAATATTTTTCGTAGGGCAATAACATTAAAAATATGTTTTCCTTTTGCTCGATTTATCCGGGGGCGACACGCCTGTGTAAGCGGATTGATAGACCGAATAAAGCTCGAAAAATAACTCGTATAACTGTCTTCTCGCTTAGTCTTATTATTATTAAATTTCATCGGAAAATAAACAGGCATGGAAATAAAAACCAAACCGACTTTCCAGCAATAACAAAATTTTCCAATCCGAAATAATCGTGTTATCTTAGTTTTTATTGCGACAGCGCCAACGTCATATCGGCCAACAAATTAACTTGAAGTCCGATGAAAAAGTGCTTGAATTTAAATTAGTGTTGTTATCGTCTAAGTGCTGTCAGAAATAGATTCAGAAACCAAAAAAAAAAATCAGGTATTACTTAAATTAATTGAATTTAAACATATTCGTCCAATCGAGTTTGTGTTCGACTTCGAAATGTTTGCCGATATTTCGGGACAATATGTTTTCTTGTAAAATGCTAACAATTAAGTATTTAAAGTTATTTATCGTCATGACAAAATGCGGCCGTCCGAGTAACAGTTTAATTGTTTTAAATGCACTGTTAGAATCGAACGTTCAATCTCGAGTCGAACCGCAATTGTTTGTTTTACTGCTGCAGGTTGTTTGGTCGATCCATTCATTTACCGCGAAATAGCGTTACGTACCCTCGCCTTTAGTACCTATTAGCCAAAGAATTTATTTTCAAAGGCAACATTTCAATCGGGCTTTCCTTCGCAGATACGAAGATAATTAAAAGCGGCGAGGCCCGAATTTGTTAGGACGAGCTGCGAGATTAGTTTCATGTTCGGAATGAAAGAAAATGTTTCGGTACGATGAAATTTCGATGAGACTGGGCAAAACTGACGATATTCTTGTGGAAATAAAAATCTCGCAGGCACCCATACATTTTTTTATCAACGGCAACGTCGGCATAACGTATCAGACACGTCAGATCAAGAGTGCAAGACAAACGACAATCAAATTCTACTTATTTAAAATATCTGTTCTTATTATCTGTAAAATTATACATTTTTTAATATAGTATGGACACGGAGGATTCGAACCCAGGACATCCTAATTGCAAACCAAAAAATTCACTGTTTTACCATCCAAATCAATTAATAAATAGATGGTAATAATTAATTGCGACCAACTTATATTCTATTCATCTTGATCGTTCAGAGACGTAACATTTTTTTGGCGGCGTAGTACTCGCGAAAGCTACTGCCGTATTACGTTTTAGCCGCAAAAAGATAAATATTTTTGGGCATTTGCCTTGTTTAAAAGAAAAGTATTTCGTTTTGTTTGTGGAAACGACAATGGCTATTAAATAAGTACTAGTCGTTCCGTGTCAAATCAACCGATAAAAAATATTTTCGGTACTTTGGGCTTCTTCCTTATCAAGAATATAAGCCTAAATTCTGTTCAAATTAAGACTTGCCTAGACCTACCTTCCGACCATACTCCTATTCTACTCACTCTTGGGTCCCAAATAATGAAAACTGAACGACCTCCGTCCCTGACCACTTACAGAACTGACTGGAACTACTTCAAGATACAAGTCGAGAACGCCCTTCGTCTAGAAATCTCCCTCCAATCGGAAGAGGACCTAAGAACTGCTGTCGAACATTTCAATTGCGTTGTGCAAAATGCTGCATGGGACGCGACCCCAAGGAGAACTGAAACTCATCGCACAGCTGACTGTCCAACACTAGTTAAAAAGCTAATAGCGGAAAAAAGAAGACTAAGACGACGATGGCAATCTACCAGAGCTCCAGCCGACAGAACAAATTACAATCGAGCAACAGCCAGACTCAGACTACTCCTCAAACAACTAAAAAATCAGTCAATAATACTCAATCAGTCAATAAACTCTTTCCCCAACAGCAGATGCAGACTACTCCTTATGGAGAGCCACTAGAAAGCTGAAACAACCAATCCGATATATTCCTCCACTTCGTAAAGAAGATGGTACCTGGGCAAGAAGCCCTACGGAAAAAGCGACGGTTTTTGCAAACCATCTTGAACAAGTGTTTGTGCCTCATCCCTCCGAAGCTACTCCTGAAGAAGCAAGTGAAATAGAGCAACTCATAACAGCACCATTTCAAATAAGTCTACCAACTAAACCTTTTCGCTCTAAAGAAATAAGTAATATAATTAGAGGCCTTAAAAATAATAAGTCCCCTGGATATGACCTAATCACCAGCATAGTCCTTAAAGAACTCCCTGATAAAGGCATAAAATTTCTAACAAGATTATTTAATGCAGTGCTTAGATTGAGTTACTTCCCGGATCAGTGGAAAGTTGCTACAATAATTCTCATCCTGAAACCAGGTAAACCTCCCGAGCAGGTGACCTCTTATAGACCAATAAGTCTCCTTCCGCTCCTCTCAAAGGTGTTTGAAAAACTCCTTCAGCTAAAACTCGGACCACTCATATTACAAAATACTGTAATTCCTCAACACCAGTTTGGTTTCCGTGTACAACACTCCACTATTGAACAGGTGCACCGACTAGTCCATAAAATTACAAAGGCATTAGAAACAAAACAATATTGCTCCGCAGTGTTTCTTGATATTTCCCAAGCCTTTGACAAGGTTTGGCATGACGGCTTACTCTTTAAGCTTAGACATATACTTCCACCGGACCTTTTCTTAGTACTTAAATCGTACTTAACCTACAGGCATTTCCTAGTTAAAGTCCAAAGTAAGACCAACGCTTTACATCGAATCACTGCTGGAGTACCTCAAGGGAGTGTCCTTGGCCCACTGTTGTACCTACTCTATACGGCGGATATACCCTTAACTAGTCTGACCACTATCGCTACATATGCGGACGATACAGCCATTCTGTCATCCCATCACGACCCGGTCGTAGCATCTCAACAGCTGCAAACCCATCTTAACAACTTGCACTTTTGGTTAAGGAAATGGCGTATTAAAGTCAATGAAACGAAACGAGACGAGAAACCTGTCCACCCATACTTCTCAATGATCAGCAACTTCCTCAATAAGACACTGTCAAGTACCTAGGGATGCATCTGGATAGACGCCTCACTTGGAAACATCACGTTTGGACCAAACGTAAGCAGTTAGGACTAAAATTTCGTAAAATGTACTGGTTGTTAGGTCGACCATCACAATTATCAGCAGCCAACAAACTGCTCCTGTACAAAACAATTCTACGACCCATCTGGACTTACGGCCTGCAGTTGTGGGGCTCAGCGGCAAACTCCACCATAGATATCATCAGACGCTTCCAATCCAAAGTTCTACGTCACATTGTGAATGCCCCTTGGTATGTCCCAAATATTGTTATCAGCCGCGATCTCGGGATTAGCTCGGTTAGCGAAGAGATTACTCAAATAAGTGGCAATTACAGTGCCCACCTTGCCGTGCATCCAAACAACCTAGCTAGTGACTTATTACGCATTCGTGTAGGGCGCCGACTAAAGCGAATCACCCCCTTAGAGCTACCAAACAGATTCGCCTAGTCACTGCCCTGGTTTTTAGTTTTAAGCTCAATATCTCGCTCACTCTCACCTATCTACTTAGGTTATTTTTAGGGTAATTGTCTGTACGACAATAGCCCCCAAGACATTTACAAGTTCAATACAATTTACTGAATGCTGTATAGGGTATGGCAAATTGTAAATAAACCGGTAATCAAATAAAAAAAAAAAAACTTTGGGCTCGTAGTTTTTGAGTTATCGATCTTAAATGAAGCAAAATACGCGCAAAAATGACATCTTTAACTCTTTAAAAAGTTGCAACTCAAAAACGATTTGACCTAGACAGCTCAATTTGATGCCATTATCTTGTGTTTTTAATGGGCTTTAGTTTGATATACCACATGACTGTGATATTTAACTTTTGCAATTTTTGGAGAACTTTCGTTGGTCGTCAAATAAGATGAATTTCGGGGACGTCGAGGTTCAGATCATTGGTTGATTTGGTATGGAACGACCTGTACCCACGACCCCCTAAACGTCATCGAAAACGTCCAGAGAATATATAAATAGCGTGCAGATGTCAAAAATTTATGCAAATCTAAGTAACTGAAAATGAACGAGCAAATCCGAAAAAAACCGTACGTTATGCAGTCAAAATTTAATCGATTCCCATTGTAAGTCCAAGTCCACCTGTCCGTGGTCGTTCGTAATATATTATGCAAGATAAACAACGTGGGTTTTAACAACAAATACAGCTAAGGTAATTCGTGGAGTACACGACAAAAAAAGTCGTTCCTTTTTTTTTATTAATTTCACTTTCAATTTTAAACAGATACGCCTCGTTGGTCTGTCAGATCTTTATCGCGCGACGCGCCGACACGAAAGCAAAAGTAAAACTTGACACAATAATTATATTCCCATATTGGCGTTTCGTCTCGTCGATATTTCTTCTAATCGATCTATCGAAAAGGTCATCGTTTACCGTACGTAAAAATAGTTCCGAAAATCACGACTCGTATCGGTGCGGTGCAGGTTTCATTGAAATTTATTGCCATCTAAATCGTATAATTTAAGTGAAAGTGATAATAATCGCTTAGGCAAAGGTTAGTAGATAATAATTATTGCAAAGTGGATATCCTGTTAATACGCGCCAAAACCGTATTTCGTCGTAGGTTTGCGCAATCGAATCAATTTCGTACGTGATCTGTTTATCGGTCGTTAAATGTGGGTTAAAAGCGCTAGTTCGTTTAATTTATTTGTAAAAATAAGAATCGCTAAATATCAAGGTCGATTAATACTTCGGCCCATAGGTTAAAATACACATTAATAAGTTTTAGAATGTGTTCCGTTTACAGTTAAAAGGTTAAGATGCGACTATTTTATAAATAAATAATGCATTCTCGCGAATGCCCGCGCATTATTTAAAATTCGAAGAGATGCCTCGTTAACACGCAAAACACTTTATCTTCTACGATCTAATAAACAAACATCGAACGGCATACAAATCGATACACACTAAAAATAAGACGAACCCAGGGTTTATGTCCAACCGATCGGTCTTTGTATTCGGAGCGATCCTTACATAATAAGCGATGGTGACCGATAAGGTGTTTTATATTCTTTCCGTCCGCTCGAAGATTTCGTTTTCTACAGTAATTGTATGTTAGTAACGTATTTGTCTATATTTGTATTTACGACCTTCTGCAGTACTTTAAACTTTAAATGGATAAGCGACGAGATGTTTTAGTTATGAGCTTTTTCGTTCGCAACAGGTTCGTTCGAACAATTTCCCAACTAACAAATGTCCGCCTGGCCAATTATCGGTCGCGTTCCGTTCGCACGTTGAATACGTTACAGGGTACCTTGTTAATTATATTTTTAAGTATCGAAAACTTTAAATATATCACAATAAACCCCTAATAAGTTGAGCACCCGCTTCACCCTTATTGCGAACGGGCTCGAGACCTCGTGCGGCTTTGGTCCGTATTTTTCGCTTTATAAACGAACCCGCTCTCCGTAAAACAGTTAATATCGCTTAAACTTTTCGCCGTCGATTTCCTTGTTTTCATTCTTTTATTGATGCTGTCGGTCGTCTTGTACACGCTGCGCTGCTCGGAGAGTTTACTTTATTGCACTTCGCTTTCTGACAAATTATCCCAACGAAGGCGTTCATATTTTAACGCGCCATCTAACTCCAAAACAAAATACGCGCGCGCGCTAATTACTAAAGCGTTAAGGTCGCAGGTTGATAAGTCTTACGGCCGCCAACCACCCCTTGTCTACCAGCACCAAAAGTACCACCAAATCCTCATTTCCTTATAAAAACGATCGTCGATTGTTTGTCAACTTTACAGAATTGATCACGTCGAATCGACGACGTTTTGGCAGAACGAGTTAACCCACATTTTTTTTCCGAAAATGATTTTACCACCAGGAATCTGCCGTTTATCTGCTTATAGCTACGCTACGACACAAAACGTGCGCTCCTGTAAAATTTATTTTTTGTGGGTTACGTCACTCTGTCAAAACTGCGTCGGAAATTTTTTAATAAACTTGATCTTTACGTTAATATTTTCTTTAAAAAAACCGCTCTAACAAATAATGCGTCGCAAAAAAATCATGCGTACGTGAAATTCCGTAAAGTATCTATATAATTAAATAAATGGCGCAAAAACCGTCGAA
Organism: Rhagophthalmus giganteus; assembly: GCA_036326145.1. Classification (NCBI taxonomy): domain Eukaryota; kingdom Metazoa; phylum Arthropoda; class Insecta; order Coleoptera; family Rhagophthalmidae; genus Rhagophthalmus; species Rhagophthalmus giganteus. Next base: position 200,547 of record JARFJA010000036.1, read on the forward strand.
CACCTTGAGATTTCTATCGTACGTACGTACAACCCAATAATGTCCGTAACGTTACTCAACACCTCTTATACAACCATCACGTAATAATGTGTCTAAAAACAAATAAAACCAAGAGGCGGGCATTAATCAAAAGTGTAATAAAAGAGCAACGATTCCGTAATTTCATATTTAAAAGTTGACGCAAAAAATTTATTTAAACTAACAATGCCTGTCGTCCGAGCCCAGGATTGATTAATGAAACAAAGATTGCCTACGAAAATTAATTTGTAAGTAGACGTTATCCCAAAGCAAATAACATTTTGCGTCCTTGTCGTTCGAGCTTCTTAAAAATAACGCAGGCCCAAGAGAGAAAAAAACGATTAACGTCAAAATTAATTAATAAAGCGGGGTCTCGGTTAAATATCCGTAGATTGGTCAATTTTTAACAAAAACTGGGTAATTTGTTTATTCGAAAGAGAATGCAAATTTGAAGGTTGTTATATATTAATTTTATCGAGAGAGAGAGAAAAAAAAACTAGTTTAGGCAATAAACGTTAATTTTATATGGACTCCCGCCGTCTTCGTTTCAATGGATTGCTGTTATTAAAAAGGGAGTTATTAAAGAGCGGCGATCTTATATACGGTCGACTTATACAGGGCGAGTTAAGATAGTAGCGCCCCTTTATTAGTTCGTTAAATACTCGTATTAGAAAAATATGTTCTCAACAAAATGATATGTTGTACATTATTGCGCATTTATTTTATTTCGGGGGCTAATGAGATTCGAGCAGTAATACGAAATTTTTATGTTTATTAAATGACATCCTGTATAATTTTTACATTATTTTGGAAAAGCTCTATACGGCTCTATCGAAATATTGTGGGATTAAACGACAAAATTACAGTGTCAAACATTGTAAATACACTATTATTTGAGTTTCCACTTTTTTGGATGTTTTGTTTCATAACTATCGACCAGATGAAATCGCTAAATAGGACATTTATCGATTTTAATCGTGGTTAACACTGTAATTTAGTCGTTTAATATTTTCTTAACACCGTATAAAGTAGCTTTTCAAAAAAAAAAAAAATGAAAACATATACAGAATGTCATTTATTAAAAATAAAAAGTTGCATGTTACAGTTCGAATCTCATTAGGCCCCGAAATAAAATAAATGTAGAATAATATACAACATATCATTCTGAGTATCTTTTGTTACGAGAATATTTTTCTAATATGAATATTTCACGAACTAATAGAGGGCGGGGGGGTGCTATGATCTTAATTCGCCCTGTATTATTTATTAAAAATTGTAATTTAACTTCCTCACGAACGACAATATTATCAAAGTTTCTTGTTTGTTAAAACTTGACCACGGCGTTTTCGCGCGTTTAATAACAGTCATCTAAGTTTTTACCGTTCATCAATTTGAACAAAAGTACGTGGGAAATGATTTAAATTAAAAAATAAACTTCGAAAACGTCTACAAGGTATTAAAAATGCCGGTCGTTTGATATAATATTTTGAACCGTTTAGAAATATCGACGAAATTTTGAAATAAAGATTGGATTAAATGAAATGGAGAAAAAATAAGTATAGGTAGACGGTAACCTTTGTATAACGCGTGGGTTAGGTTTCAAAAATATCACCGGCTACATCGAGTTATCACAGGTTTATTCTCAAATTTTCATTCTTGAAATATTTATTTATATATTTATACGCCTTAAGAAGCTCAACGCTCATAAAATTTAACGCAATCCGGGTAGTACAAATTTTTGAGTCGGCGTAAAGTGTGTGAATAGAAGTGATAAATCGATAGATAGCTATAAACCGCGTTAAATCGAAAACACATTGCACATGTACCGCGTAATACGAGCGTTACCTGTATTTTGTATTTTAACGAATGCTATTCTTTTTTTTTTCGTTTATTGTTCTGGAAAATTAATTTAAAAAACTAAAAATGAATCATAGGTAACCTGTCGAACTGTGAAAAGAGAAAAACAAAGTTCTTCGCTGTCGTTACTTTCAACAAAATGTAGGATGACAGAAATAAAATGTTAAGTATCTACGTAAAATAATTTTCAGTCTTTTGTTTAAATTATCGGAAAATCATTTTCCGCGACACACTGAATAATCATCAAAAGTCTGCCTGTTGTATGTAAGTAGGGGAAGGTGGCTTAAAACGGGATATGTAGGTAAAATGAAACAGAAGTGTTTCTCGTTCTAGCAAAGCTGATAACACCGCGTATTTTCTTATGATGTGTGTCTATGAATACTAGTGTTGTTTAGATAACCGTAAAAATGTGATCTGAGCATTATTAAAAGAAGGAAAGTACTTTTATTGTTTTGTTGTAGCACTACTATAATATTTACAGACAACGGCGCAAGGTTCCGCAACAAAACAGCTTGTGATCTTGAATTGTTATTGAACTTAGTACAAAGGTTAAGTTAACGAGTAGCGTATGTGCGGTTCTTCTGAAAGTCTCCAATTCTTTACGCGGTAAGTTTAAAAATCGTAACGCAAATGCGGGTAAAATGGGAAATTTGTATTGCGATAAAACGGGATACTATCCTATTTTACCTCAATCGAATGTGAGGGCATCCCGTTTTACCTACACTGTTTAATTATTTATTTTTATTTCTTTTCAGATGCCTTCCACATATAAAAGAAAAACTGAGCGTCAATCTTGGTCGGAAGAGGCAATGTCTAAAGCATTGGAAGCACTGCAAAGTGGAACTTGTGGTTACTTAAAAGCTGCTAAGAGATTTAATGTTCCAAAGTCGACTTTAGAAAGGCGATTTAAACATAAGAATAAACAAGCGATAGGCCCTTCGAAACAGCTTGGTAGTAGGAAATTAACATTTTCAAGAGAACTAGAGGAGCAATTGGTAGAGTATTCTAATAACATGGAAGGTATGATGTATGGACTAACAACAAGAACTATTCGAAGTCTTGCGCATCAACTTGCTGTCAAGAATAATATTCAACGTCATTTTAATAATGTAACAAAATTAGCCGGATGGCACTGGTTGCGTTCCTTTTTGAAAAGAAACAAATTGTCTCTTCGACGTCCAGAAGCAACATCTACTGCAAGGGCTCGAGGTTTCAACAAAGAAGCAGTTAACTCATTTTTCGACATTTTGGAACCGCTTCGAGAAAAGCCCAATTTTACAGCATCAAGAATGTTTAATGTGGATGAAACCGGAATTACTACCGTACAGTCTCGACCATCAAAAATTATTACTGTTAGAGGAAGAAAGCACATCAGCAGAACGTGGAGAATTATCTACCGCAGTCATTTGTATTGAGTACGAATGAGACCTCAATTTGGTGATGGAACTCCGCCAGGTACGCTATCAATTTGCCATAAGTCTGGGTGGATGCAATTAGTTGTTTGCAAAATGGTTTGATCATTTCCTTCTTCATACCCAAGCTTCGAAAGGTACTCCAGCATTACTTATACTTGACGGACATAAAACACACACTCAAAATATTGCAACGATGGATAAGGCACGAGAAAACGGAGTGACAATTTTATGCTTACCACCGCACACCAGTCACCGTATGCAACCATTGCATGCGTCATTTATGGCACCACTTAGCACATTTTATAAACAAGAAGTGGAAATGTGGTTGAGGAATCACCCAGGGCGATGTGTTACTATAAGTGAAGTTGGTTCCTTATTTGGTAAGGCTATTAGCGGTTTCCTTAAAACTGGATTGTGTCCATTAAACCGCACGATATTCACCGAAGATATGTTTGTTGCAACTTCACCAACTAATCATGACCCAGGTCAAAACAGTGACACTCACACTATTGAAAATGAAGCAGTAGCAGATGTGTTACTTGAAAATGAAGAAGAAAAGGAAGATATTGACCATGACTTTGTAAGAGAATTTGCACCAGAAAAACAAACAATAACACAAATCGAACGACCATCAACTAGCGGTGTTGCCAATTTAATTACTCCCTGACTTAATTGCTCCCTATCCAAAAGCTGGTAAACACGGCCCGTCAAAAAAGAAAGCTAACAAAAGGGGTAAAGCTGTATTACTTACGAGTAGCCCTTATAAGAACGAGTTGAAAACATCCTTCGCAGAGAAAAATTAAAAACACAAATTAGACAAATTAAAATCGAATATAACAAAAAAATCCGTAAAAGATACCGCTACAGGAAGCAGCACTTCGAAAGGTAAAAACGTATCTAAATCTAAGGTTTGTATGATATCAAAGTGCAGTTCAAGTAGCAGCGAATCTGACGTCGACGTGGATTGTCTGTTCAGCGGAAATAATTATTCCAAAGACCACTGCGGCGAAGGATGGATAATGTGCGGTTAGTGCGGCAAATGGGCTCATGATGCATGCGCAGGTATAGAAAGTGATGTTGAAGCATTCATTTGTGATGTTTGTCTTTAATAATAAATGTATATTTTTTTATGTTAAAGGACCACGCACACTTTATATGGAAAAATAGGAACCACTCAAATCGATTTTTCTTTATATCAATCGACTCATCTTAATGTGACGAATAATTATTATCATTGCGCCAATTTTGTTAATTTATAAATAAAGCCGCAATCTTTAATTAACACTCTTATGAGAATTTCGTGAGAGCAAAAAAGAACCTACTAAAATCAAATTTGTTTGAGTTCATAAATCAACTTTGTTATTTATTGCGGGGTACTTAACAACGACGGGTCGGTACCTACCTACTTAAACTGCCCTGAGATTTAAAACGATTGAAATAATTCTTTAAATGGCTTAAAAATTCTTGGCTTTGTGCACATTAAAAGTGTATACAAAACTAAGAGATTATTTGTACCTATCTATAAAAAGATAATATCGATGGCATTTTGTCAAAAAAGCGTAACGCATACTTTCTATTAAAATGAATTATTGAATTAAATGAAGACATAATCTGTTAAAATCTGGCAACAATATTTCGATTTTTTTCACCGGAAAAATCAATTTGTATTTCCGCCAAACGTATCTTCTAATAGCTACATGACCACGCAACATGTGTTCTCCGGTAAAATTTACTTTTTGTGGGTCACGCCCTCCTGGAAAACCTACGTCGATATTTACATCAGCTTGCTTTTTGCAATTGCTGTTATAATACAGTTGCTGTTGCTGTTAACGCTAATAATTAGAAATAAAGTCTATTAATATATTAATAACATTAACAAACAATTCAAATAAAAAAACATATTCACGAATAACAAATCAATAAAAAAAATAATTCTTCATATATTCAAAATTGTGACTCAAATATATAAATAATAAAATTATCCAATATAAGACAAAAATACACATAATGTAGCTGTTTATTTTTCTACCTCTATTAAAAATGTTCACCATAAAATATCTATAGGTAACTCCAAATTATTAATTTTAATTTAGTGGGGGTAGTAGTAACCAGCCTCATTAGAGATCTCTGTCAAGTAATTTTAAAATAACTTTGTAATGTAATAAATAATTCAATAAATCATTAATATTGAAAAATTGGCCTATGTATATCGGCCAAAAAAGAAATCTTCCGCATAAAATTGTGGCTATTATAACAATTACGGCCTATCCAAACCTATAGGCAATTCACGTCATCAATAAAAAGTCACTAGATTGTTTATTTGTAATTCGGTTTAAAGTGACATACTCTATAGATGATTTACTTGCGCATATATTAGATGGTAAAAGGAAAGACTACAATTTATTAGAACTGTCAAAATACGAGGTACGAAGTGACAGCACTATGTGAAACGTCATCATCCAGTAACTCTTTATCGATGACGTAAATTGCCTATAGGTTTGGATAAAATGTAACTATAGCTTATCCAAACCTATATGATGTTCACGTCATCAATATAAGGTTACTAGATGATGACGTTTTACACAGTGCTGTCACCTCGTCGCTCGTATTTTGACAGTTCTAATAAATTGTAGTTTTTCTTTATACCATCTAACATGTGCGCAGGTAAATCATCTATGGAATATGTCACTTTCCAAACTTTAAACCGAATTACAAATAAACAATCTAGCAACTTTTTGTTGATGACGTGAACGTCATATAGGTTTGGATAAGCTTTAACAAAACTATTAGTTTTTAGGCAATTCTCTTATTCCAGGTTTTAAGCTCGCTTACAGTAGGTACCTTCCTAATTCTATTCTAACGACTCTAAAGTAGTAGGATTGAATTCAGAATTTAAATGCTAACGTCAATTCAATATGATGAATACGGGTTTAAAATTCTTAATTACAACAAAGAATCGAACAATATAATTCTCTATGTGCACTATTTTACTGTTTTCTACCTGCTGCTTACATTTGTGTCGTTTCTTAGAAACGTATTTACCATGACCCCCTCCATAAATAACGAGCGACAGATTTATAAACTTCCGAGATAATTTAAAGCCCAAATTTTTTCAATGAATTGTTCTTTAACGGGTTTAATAATGAAGTTACAGATTTGGCGCAATGGTAATAATTATTCGTCACATTAAGACGCATCGATTGATATAAAAAAAAATCGATTTGAGTGGTTCCTATTTTTCCATATAAAGTGTGCGTGGTCCTTTCTATCCCATTTTACCTCTTATATTTTCCCATTTTACCTACATAGTGCAGGTAAAATGGGAAATTGTAGACATTTTGTAATCACTATTTTTCATTTTTGTTGATGAATATTTGACTAATTTAATGACCATGCTATAGTATATCTTCTTTGCAAACTTCCACGATAATTAAATTCGTCTATACCGAAGTTTTAACGTTAAGTATCCCATTTTAGGCCACCTTCCCCTACTTTGGTTTAATATTTTTGATTTTCTAGTTCGATTTAAATCGAAATTGAAGATTCCACGTCGTTTATAAATCGACAACGATTTCCATTCAAAAAGTTGTTTTCCATTAGAGAAAGATTAGAAAACTACTTACCGGCAGCAATATACCTGAAGGTGACAATTTAAAAAACACCACTAAATATACAACACGGATACGAATGGCGCGCGCGCAAACGTCGAAAATTCCAAATAATAGGTCCCATGTTTAGAACGAGGAAACGCCACTTAATTAACCAATAAAATAACCAGCACGCTAATTAGCATATAAAAATTCAATTACAAACATAAAGCATACATTAACCTCACAGAAAAAAGAACGTAAATGCAAATTTCCGAATAGTAAACAAGTTATTCGTATAGAATTTTTAAAATTTCATTAGCCGCAATCGTTCGAATTTTTGCAATCGTCGATGGTTGTTAACGATAAAATCTGGATTCAAATGTCTTATGGAAGAGCAACCGGGGCCCAGATACGATATATAATAAAATATGATTGCCTCCCATGCTCGATAGAATTCATTTCTATGTAGAATATTGGTTTGAGACAGTTACACAGAAAGTGATTTAACGTAAAAAGTCTCGTGTTCAATAGCCAACTGTGTAAGAATGACGGTAATGCATCTGAAACTGTACGCTTCCCGATATCGGCGTTGTATCGTTCAAGTTGTCTTTAATTAAATTGCTCGTAAAATTTAAAAGATCTTCGCGAATACTGTTACCTCAGATATATGCGTAGTACATAGGTACTTCAAGTTCAAGTCGGAAACCGAGCGAAAATGCCAATTAAAACCGACATTAAAGATTAAAGATGAAGCTCCAGCGCGAAACTGAATTATTGAACGACATTTTCACGTATAACCTACGCACTTACGTATAGGATTTTTCCGACGAGCACTCCGGTAAACAAAGCGAAACCTGCCCGAGGATATTTGTCTTTAAGAAAGCCCCTATTTACGCAAAAAACGTCGAGATCCATTGTCTCACGGTAAAGTTTAATAGCCCGAAGTCGACGAATTATGCGATATATGAAAAAAAAAACGTCATCGTTTAAAATAACCACAATAAAATCCTATTTTAGGACGACGCGTACAAATTATCTTTCCCGTATCTGCCTGAACGTCGCGGGGGAAGGGCCTTTCATTAATCAGAAACTCTATTAATTTCCCAAACGATACGAAAAAAGCGTAGGTTTCAAATGCAGTCGACAATAATCGAGAAGCGTACGTACCGTTTATTTAATCACTAGCTTCCATTGCGTTTTGTTGTAATAACCGCGTCGACTTTCAACGCGATTCGATATTTGCACCTTACGTTAGACGTATACGTACTTCTCTCCGGAGGTAATTATAAATGCATTTACCTCTCGCATTATACCCGACCAAAAAAAAACCGCTCGAACGTAACTTAATCTCAAATTAAATCGGGCCAAATTCCTCGAATTTAATCGACGAATTAAATTAAGTCGGTACTCACTTTTACGACTTCGGGGACGACTAGGCGGCGGCCAACGAATGTCACCTGGAAAAAAAAAATAAATAAAATTAGCAATCTTATCCGCGGCACTTTACGCTAATCTGACGATGAGTCGGAACTTCCCGATTTTTTTACGAAACGTTCGCTTCCGCCGACCGCGATCGTTATTGTTAAAACATTTAATACGACTTAAATTTACTTGTTTTAACAAGCACCTGCCTGTCCGTCTTCGCCTCCTGTAATTTAACAAGTAAAGACGCGACGCGAAGATTACAGAGACTTTTTTCGCTTTAAAAAAAAAATAGTCCGAAGCCCGTAAAACGAGGAACGAAAGGTTTCCTTGTGTGCGGTTTCGCTAGAGCGAATGCCAGATTTTTCAAAACATTTTAACAGCAGAAGTTGGAGTAGCACAAATTATAATGTTACAAAAACCGGGCAAGAATCCACACGAAACAAGTTCTTATCGTCCAATAAGTTTATTGCGAATTCTGTCAAAAGTTTTTGAAAAATTATTCTTACAACGACTAAAACCCATGTTAGAGCACAACAACCTTATTCCAAATCACCAGTTTGGTTTTAGAAGCCAACATAGTACGATAGAGCAAATACACAAAATAGTCAACACGATAAATGATGCATTCGAGGAAAAAATGTATTGTTCGACAGCTTTTCTTGACATCAGCCAGGCCTTCGACAACGTCTGGCATGAAGGTCTTCTCTACAAGCTTAAAAAACAACTACCCTACAGCTTTGTGACCGTTCTCAAATCATATTTAGCGGACAGACAATTCCTAGTGAAGTATCAGGATGAATATACTGAATTGCTTCCAATTCAGTCAGGAGTACCACAAGGGAGTGTCCTAGGGCCCATCCTATATATTTTGTATACGTCAGATCTTCCAATCGGTAACAGAACCACAGTAGCCACGTATGCAGACGATACTGCAGTGCTTGCAGTACACACTAGTCCAAAAATTGCTTCAGACTATTTGCAGGGAAATCTAGATCTTTTGCAAACATGGTTAACAAAATGGAAAATGAAAGCTAACGAACAGAAATCAGTTCATGTAACGTTCACTTTAAATAGAGAAACATGTTCTCCGGTTACAATAAATGGTAAACAATCGAGTCAAGCGGATGATACAAAATACCTGGGAATGCATATAGACAGACGCCTAACATGGAAGAAACATTTATTTATAAAAAGAAAACAGCTGGGTATCAAACTACAAAAAATGTATTGGCTGATTGGCAGGAAATCGCCAGTTAACACTAGAGAACAAATTGCTGATATATAAGGTAGTCTTGAAGCCAATATGGACTTATGGCGTGCAATTGTGGGGCATAGCGAGTAATTCGAATCTGGAAATACTTCAAAGATACCAAAATAAAGTATTACGAATCATAGCCGATGCCCCTTGGTACGTTACCAACGCAACAATTTCAAGAGACCTGCAAGTACCATCGATCAAGGATGAAATCCAACGCTTTAGTGTAAACTACGGTGCCAGAACTGAAGTGCACCCTAATGTGCTGGCAAGAAATTTATTCTCGGACAATATTGGTGAAGTGCGTAGACTAAAAAGATTTAAGCCAAGTGACCTAATAGACAGATTCAATTAGGAATAGCATAACCATACTAATAATATATGTTATATTGTTTTAATTAAAGGAGTGACTTCACTGGAAGTTATCTTCTGCATGTTATTAATGTCTATATGTATATACAGTTGTATGCAAAAGTTTCCGGCCAAACAAAATTTTGCGATTAAGTAATGTATAAAGGATGCGAAGTGGAAACACAAATATATCATCACAAAATATCTTTATTATAGAACCAAAATGTGTAACTAAATATTTTCAAGTAATATTTAATAAATATTTACAACAAAAATAACAATTTTCACCTTTTCATAAGTGTCCGGCCAAATTTCAAGAAGCTACAATTCGCTCTGTTTCGTTTATGTTATCGGTTACAAAGGTATGTAAACATCGAGAACTATATTTCTTTCATATTCTACCTTTAGTATTAATCGGTTAAGATGCATAAACGCACGTCTTTAGACATACGCGAAGTAGTAATTAAGTTACACAATGAAGGGAACGTTTCACGTGTAATAGCCAATCTTTTGTCATTAGGAAAATCCACTGTTAACGATATTATAAATAAGTGGAAGAGTACAGGTGATCTAAAAGATAAACCTTGTCCTGGAAGGCCCAGAAAAACAACGAATCGTGTCGATAAAATTATTAAAAGAAAGGCTGTCGTAGACGTAAAAAAGAATGCTGCGATCATCGCACGTGAATTACGCGAGGAAAATTTAGCTGACATTAGTCAAAGTACTGTTTCACGTAGATTAAATAAAGTGGGACTTTTTGGACGCGTTGGAACTAAAAAACCACTAATTAGTAAAAAAAATAAGAAGGCCAGATTGGAATTTACAAAAGCACACCAGTACTGGACTACTGAAGAATGGAAAAAAGTGCTATTTTCAGACGAAACTAAAATTAATTTGTTTGGAAATGATGGGAGAAGATATGTTCGTCGACCTAAAGGTACTAGAAATTCTTCTAGGTATCAAATACCAACAGTAAAACATGGTGGAGGTGGTATTATGCTTTGGGGTGCATTTTCATGGAAAGGCGTCGGTCCACTTCACAAAATTGAAGGCAACATGAACGCTGATATGTATAGAGACATTCTATCAGTACAAATGCTACCTTATGCTCGTCGAAATTTGCCACGAAATTGGATTTTCAGCAAGATAATGATCCAAAACATCGATCGAAGCTACTCCAAGAATTTTTCAGGAAGAAAAATGTTCGTGTTTTGGAGTGGCCGAGTCAATCCCCAGACTTGAATCCAATAGAACATTTGTGGCAAGAACTCAAACTAAGAATAGGAGTTGAAAATCATAGTAATAAAACTGTTTTGTGGGAGAAAGTTCAGGAAGAGTGGAAAAATATCTCACAAGATCGAATGGTCAAACTCATTGAGTCAATGCCTCACCGATGTGCCGCCGTGATAGCTTCGAAGGGTATGGCTACTGAGTACTGATGAAAATATTACATTTGTTACCTATTTTGGAATTTGTTCTCAAGTTATCGTGTTTTTTTTTCATGTTTAGTGGAGAATTTATATTTGGCCGGACACTTATGAAAAGGCAAAAATTGTTATTTTTGTTATAAATATTTATTAATCATTACATAAAAATTTTGAATTACACGTTTTGATTGTATAGTAAAGGTACTTCACGATGATATATTTTTGTTTCCTCTTTGCATCCTTCATACATCACTTAATCACAAAATTTTGTTTGGCCGGAAACTTTTGCATACAACTGTAATACTAAACACACTAATTATCCGACAGGATAGATTGTAAGCATAAAGGAGAAAAAAAAAAGAAGTTGGAGAATGCATGCGTTCAAAGCTGCGCGGCCAACATTCCAAAACGTACCTCGATGGCCAACGTTTGGTCTTTCGAGCGGTTATTTTAGCGCGACATAGTTTGTCAAGAGCATCCACCCCACTAGTAGATATAAATTGAATACCGAAGTAGACGTATACCACGCGTGCTGTACCTCCCACAAGGTTTCGCGGAAATACGCGCAAAAGAAGGCGACGTAGGTGTCGCACACGACACGGCCTTGTTATGCAAGGGTTAAATAGAGTTCCAGACCACAAGTCGACTTTTTTTTATTTCTTCGATAATCCACGCTTACAAATTACCCATTTTTTCCCTTTATGGCTTGAAGAACCTTCGCTCGATCAACCGTCTTTTTTGAAAAAACCTTAATATCTTGTCTATTGGCTATGTCCATCTAATAAAGAAATTGATTATGGTCGGGTTTATGGGTTTCATCATTAGATGAAGAAACGTAACATAGATGATTAAAGAAGTCGAAACAGTTTCCACCCAAAACCCATTAAAATTTTGGGTCGGTCTTTCGTTTATCTAATGACAGCGTGCTGAACTACATTGTATGTTAATATATCCGTCGCAATTGTTCTCTCGTTAATTTATTATTCCGTGAGAAAAATTAGACGTCGCCGACGTTACGAGAAAACGTCCATTAATACCCGTCAGAATTTTTAGGTCAGTAATATCTAAAAACAATTCGAAAATTCCGCGACGAAATCGATTAGATTTTAATTCGAAGTGTCAGATTACGCATTAAAGTTTAATGGGATATCGGCAAGTCCCCCCGAGAGACTAATTAAAGACATTAAAGAGAAGTACAGGAAGTATAGATAGAATGGATTCCGATCTCGCCGGGAGATATTTCACATAATGCCGGGTTTTATTGTTGTCCGAGTTCGCTTCCTGCGCAGTAAAAGATCTTATAATCTAACGGTACATCACCATCGGCGAGGTAATGTCGCCCTTCGTATACCTCGAACATTATTTTTTCTTCCTATGATGGCCCATCACATCTACCACGATTTATTCCGTAATATGCTCCCCGAAGATCAAGGACCGGCAAGGAGCCGCGTGCTCGATGTTGGTTTTTTAAATTAAATCGCGCGCGAAGGAAACCGCAAATTTGCCGATCGGATGCCGCCCAAAGTCGACGCAAAAAATCGAACGCGGCGGCACATCGAAGAAATTTTTCGGGACCCGTTAAAAGCACCGTAACAGAACAAGTGAATTGAGACGTAATCGAAGACCTTTAATTTCAAATTGGTTTTCGATCACCCGTACGATAGGCAGTAGAGTGGAACTTTTAAATTATTGCCCCGATTGTTCTTTATCGGCGGGGGCAGATTGTATTGTGTTATATTTTTTTTTTTGGGACGAGCCGAATGCGAGTCATTTTCTTTCGGCAAGAGGCGAACACCTCGTTCTAGGTTCTAACGAACTTGAACCGAACCTAGTTATTAATTCGCCCTATAGTTTTTCAATTCGATATCCAAAACGATACTAATTGTAAGATAGGCCAATCTCAAAACAATCGAATGATGTATAATATCATATGTTTACGCAGCTTTTTAAGAAGCATCCTTAATAATTAATTACGTGCACTCTCGGTAAAAGCGTCTCGTACCTAATTTCAATTCACCAACTAGCAAAAGTTCGCAATTAGTCTGTCGTTGAACGTTGTAGAAAGTACACATCACGAGATGACGCTTTTGCACGTCTAAAATAAATGTAACCGCACTCTACCTTCCGTTCAATCCAATTTACTTACGTATATACCCATAGAAAAAGTTACGGCTAATTTAGTCGAGGAGAATAAACAAGTTATAACAACCGTTACAGAACGCTCGCAGCGAATATCCATTATGTCAAACAATGCGTAATCACAACCTGCATCGGATTTCATAAATTCCAAGAAAAAAAAACAACAGAAACTTTCCTCGACGACCTGGCCGCCTCCGCAGAATACAAGGCAAGGGCGTAATAGCCCGAGAAACGGTAGGCGAACATTTTCTTCTTATTTTTCGCTTACAAAAATAAATCTGGACGTCTCGACGTTCGAAATCGACGTTCATATTAAACCCCCCGACGGCAACTGGTAAACATCGTGAAAATGTTGCGTGGGATTACGCTTTTACATTGAAAAAAAAGCACATAATCCGAAGACTGACAGTCCAAACAACATATTTAGGTATTTCAACGGCGTAGGAACACAAACAATTTGAGCAAATCCCGAACCTTTTTCCAACATATTATCAAAATCAATAAAATATAATACAACATATCATAAAAAAAAACATAATGTAGGTTTTCGTCGCGCGAGGTGCAGATGTTTATTATAATTAAAAAAAAAAACGTCGCCCCCCCATTAATTACGCAAAGATTTTTATCGTCGCATAAATAAATTATAACAGTCGTTAATTTTTGGTTGTTCAAAATATTAAATGCAAGGCGCACACGGATGGAAACGTAAAGTGTAGGTAACTGGAGGGTGGCGGAAGCCTTCCGGCGCAAAAACGTTTAGAAACGAAATTGCCGTTTAAACTGTTTTTAGAGACAAAATGAGAATTTGTTACTAAAACTGTTTAATTAATGTGAAATAAACGTATCTCGGGCTACCTAATTGCCGATTTGAAAACGGGGATGCGACGAGCGCCCACCTTTCTTTGGGCCGTTCACTGCTCGTTGTTTTCTTGCGCCGAACAGTAAACAGCGACTAATATAATACCGGGAAATAATCAATCCGAGGAGATTTAAATTACGAACGCGCGTAAATAAATTATTTAAACCAGCGCCGTTCTATTATATCCGCTATAGTTTTACATGATACATGAGTCTGCGACGTCAACGTAATCCCACATCGGGTGCTTTGGTGGTTAAATTACTGATGAAGTTTTATTAGTCGAGGAAGAAATTATGCCGACAATTTGCATAGATATTTGAAATTTAACGTAGGGGCACCTATAACAGTGCGGTTCGTGAAACGATTTAATTTTCGACAAGTAGAACGCGTTTTATTAAAAGAATTTATTTTTAATATAACTGGGAAAGTGAGCAAGTAGTAACAATTGTTACCCACAGCTCTATTTTATAACGAGCAATACGTAGGTAATTAAATAGACATTTGAAAAAGCAGATGATGGTTCAAAGTCTCTGACAATCTCGAAATTCGACAAAGTACCCTTAAAAAGAAATTGATGTACCTATATGGTTGTAATGCTATTATTTTGTTTTGATCGTCTCGTCTCAACGTTAAAAGAACAAGCGTCCGACCAAATATGTCCAAAAAAAGTCCAAGCTTACGAGGTCTGACCAATAAGTAACGAGACTGATTTTTAGCCGCGCTTGTGGTAACACTGCGAACCTGAAACTTCGGTCGGTTAATCTCCCCATCCCTCCTCTATCGATACATGTGCTCGCGACTTTCGTACGTTCGTTAGTTCTCCAGCTGTGTTGTGTTTTCGACAACGTGTTTGTAAGGCGTGTCACGAATATGGAACGACGTAATATTGAACAGCGGTACGCGATTAAATTTTGCGTTAAACGTACGGTAAATTGGTCAAAGTGTTCGGTGATGAAGCCCCGAGTCGTGCTCGGGTGTTTCGATGGCATAAAGATTTTAAAAATGGTCGTGAGAGCGTCGGGGATGAACCGCGAAGTGGGAGTCCGGTTGAAGCTCGAACTGACAACAATGTTCAGAGTTTGCGCACTCTCATGATCGGCGGCTAACCATTCAAATGTTGGCTGATGAACTTAATTTGAAACGAGAAACCGTCAGAAAAATTTTAACCGATGATTTGTCCATGAAAAAGCTGTGTGCAAAGATGGTACCGAAGAACCTTTCGGCGGAGCAAAAACACGAGCGAATGTCCATTTCACAGGAGTGTCTGCAACAGGTTGAAGCTGATCCAACTCTTCTCGATCGTGTAATTACTGGCGATGAAAGTTGGTATTTTCAGTACGATCGCGAAACAAAACGGCAAAGTCAACGGTGGCTGTCTCCTGGTGCAGCCAGACCGAAGAAGGCGAGAATGAGCAAATCAAAAGTGAAAACGATGACGATTTGCTTCTTTGACAGCAAAGGAATCGTGCACAAAGAGCTTGTACCACCCGGGCAGACCGTCAACCAACATTTCTACCTGAAAGTACTCGATCGACTGCGAAAACGAGTCATTAGAGTCCGTCCAGAGATTGCCAAAACGTGGATCCTTCATCATGACAATGCTCCATGCCATCGTGCCTTCAGTGTGTCGCAGTTTTTCACCTCTAAAAACATCGCAGTGTTGCCGCAAGCGCCCTATTCGCCGGATATGTCACCCTGTGACTTCTTCTTGTTCCCCCAAACAAAATAGGCCGCGAAAGGAACGCATTTTGAGTCCATAACTGACATCCAGACCGCCGTGACGAGGGTACTCCAGGACATTCCAGTCGAAGCCTTCTCAGAAATGTTACGAAAGCTGGAAGAAACGTTGGAACCAGTGTGCAGTTGTGGGAGGGGAGTACTTTGAAGGGGATCACATCAATGTACCTTAATTTTTAAATATACTGCAAGCGTTAAAAGAAAAGTGACCCGCGACGACCCCGCTCGAATGAGAAACAACCCTCAGCCGATCGCAAGAATAATAACAACCTCATATTTCTCGACACTTAATGAGTCAATGTAGGCATTAAGGCATGTAGGCATTGGTTTTTAGAAAAATCACATATCCGGGCTGACCCCTGACAAGAAGCAAAAAGGCTGGGATTCGATTCTGGATGCTGGGACGAAGCGGACGTCGCGCGGTCCACTTGATTGAAAAACGTTTATTGTATATTTCGAATAAAGTCTTGGAGGCCTGAGCGATCCAATTAATTCACCAGAGAATATATATTTTTTGAGCGTACAATACGTATTTTATGGACTTAGTCTCATTACTTATTGCTCAGACCTCGTATAACCTGGAGTCTCCTACACCTAGTAACGAAAAACGAATTCTAAATATTCAAAGCCGTCGTCGACTAAATCCACGTCCTCACGGTCACACAATAATGAATTAATAATAATAACAACTTAACAATAACACCAGTGTCAGACCAAAATGAAGATTAAGATTTTGATTAAACAATCAAAATTAATCATCAAATCTTAGGTGTTTTAATGCTAGGTAATGATCAAACATCCAAGAGGAGTGACAAATCCAAATTTGGTTAAAAAAGATTACCAATTTTTTCGGGAAATTGGACTTTTCGACGCGAGACTTTTCGAACAAGACCCCGATTCGATACGAACCCATTCCAACGCGGTACGCGCGAAGTATGCAGTAAAATTATTTGAATAATCACTATCTACTACATTTATACCGCAGAATTATAAATTTATTCTATTTTTAATTTAAAAACTACTCGTGTACCCTTAAGCATTGAAAATTTCCCAATTACAAACCATAAACCAGATAAAAGTTTAATCGCATTTTTATGCGACCGATAAAATACAAAGCAAGTAATAAAACATGTGCAGCGCCTACTTTCATAACTTATCGGAGTGCGAACAAAGAATGGCATGTTTTTAAAATAAAAACGGGATTTTCTAGTAACCTCGTATAAACTCGAATGCATTTATATATAGAATTATATTTATATTTATATAGAATCTTTCGCGTTAGTGTAGAGAACGGTAGTGCTCGTTTCAGTAGTTCGAATTTTAAATTACGGCGTCGTGCTCGTTCGGTTAATAAGGCCTTTTGCGTGAGTGTTGTGTTGTCTACTCTAAAAGGATTAATACGACGAGGAAAGGTACGATATTTCTTTATCGAGTAACTCTCCATGTATTTATAAGGTGTAAATACATGGACCTTTAAGCTCTAACACAAATTCTCTGAAAATCGAGCTTGGTTAGGTTTTTGGATAGAGATACGGTTAGGGCTCCCCTCAAACATTCGACGGTCCAATTTCGCGAACGAAATTTTACCTTACGTAGGTATAGGTATGTAATAATACAAGTTCGCAGTCAACTGAAGAATCTACGCTGGAAATTGACTATAGAGGAAAAACGATAACGAGAAAAAGGTACGAAATACAAAGAAAAATTTAGAAGTTTCTATTTTTTTTCTTATAGTCTGTTACAGACAAGTGGCAGTAGCAGCGGCAGCGGCAGCATTGTTAAGCTAAGCGTCCACTAGTCCGCACGTCGGACGCACAGTACCATCCACCTGCCTAACCTTCCTCGTCAGCCAACAACATAAACCTTATTTAAAGCGTTCACGTGTAAATCGCTCGAATTAAAATGCTCAAGTTTCCGCGACCACATTCGCGCATCTGTTGTCTGTCCACAAACCGATCCTTTCTTGTTCTTTTAATTTTGACACCCGATTCGGTACAACGAAACTAGAAGATTCCCAATCGATGCGACAAAAATTATTATAGCCCAACGTCCTGAAAACGAAATCTCCCGAACAAAACAGTCCGCGTGGGCGCGGCGACTGGACTAATAATTTTTGACTGAATTGCAACTTAACCCACGACGATCCGAAAAGGGCTTCGGACACGTTTTAGGCAACGACCAGACGAACGTCGACCGCAAACATTGATTAATCAATCAGTCCACTTAGTTCTGTGTCGTGACCTTTTTAAAAATTTCGCTCTGCTCCATTTTTAATTCGGCCAATCGAACGGTAGCCCGAATCTATATTAATTGTCAGCAATAACGATCGAACTCGGACCGCAACGCAGATCTAATAAGGGCATCGGAAACTCTGTACCTATATATTATGCTAATTTGCGATTACTAAACGCGCGCCGTCCCATTCGAATCGATTTCTTGAATGATAAATGGAAGCGTTTGCGAATAGATTGATTTCAAAAAGTCGCCCTCCATCATCAATTAGTAACCGTATAAGTTCAATTGAGATCAATATCCTTAGTCCGACCTTTAAGCGATTGCGTCTACAATTAGTTAACAATAACTGTCATAGCCTATAGTTACTAAGTAATGAATAATATTAGTTTGCTTTTCTTTTAAATGTTTATTAATCATAAATTATAATACGTAAGTATAATGAGTATGTTGGCATTGCTAAGAGTGTAATGGATTACGAAACGATACGCTTTGGGGGCCAGAAATTAACATTCCGATCTGACTATTGTTGATGAGTGTACGAGGGACGGCCATAAAGTGTCGAAGCAATACCATAAGGACTCGGTGTCTATCGAGTAAATCTAACGACGACGTTATGTATAAGGACGGGCCCGCAATAACGATGTAGGTACCTAACTGTAAGTCAAATTTAAAAAAGAACGGTCCAAAGATACTATCGAGACATTTTACGAAAAAGGAATTCGTATATGGCCCCCTAACTGTTCAGGACATTATGTTACAACCGACATTTCGTTAAACCACCACATCCACATCATATTTCAGACAATTCGATGGGACGGTTTTTCTAATTAAGTCATCAATCTTGCTTTTATAATCTATTGTATAAAAACCACCTTCGTTTTTCATATATGAATGCTTTTTAATTTCGATTTCGATCTGAGAAACACTATACGCCGCAACTATTTCCGTCTACCCACATCTCTCTTCGATGTTTCAAGGCTTTCCGTTACCAAAATTATTAAATTACTACGACGTTTAATTAACTTAAAATCCTTGTAAACGTAGAATTTTACATGAACCAAAAAAACAAAACAAAACGTGACCCATCAAAGGCGGCCGGTATTTAAATGAGTAGTACACACAGAATTGTATAATCTTTGTTTTGATGATTTTATACAAATCACACACACACACATTCGACAATTACAACGGCACCTTGAGGTGTGTAAAAATAAATTGCGTGGCAGTCGAATTATTTATACCTAAGGCAACAACCTTCCGAATTAGCACGTTTTTACATTTTAATAATCGATAATTATCTCGAAACTGGACATATAAACATAATCTTGCACGATGTAATTTAAAAATCGGCATCGAGAGACCTAGATTTTTAAATGACAAATGAAGGCGATTGTAACGTAAACAGGAAATCGGGAATGCAAATTTCCAATTAACGAAACAATATCGATCCCATTGTTGGCGTAAAATCAATGCTAAGTAATTGGTTGTCGTTTTTAATTTGAACGGTAAAAATTCGAAACGTTCGATAGCCGCGCGTCTTCGACGATGCGTCGCTTCCTCTAGATGTAGTAATTAATTGGCTTTATGGCAATTTGAATGGAACTGATGTAGTTCCTGCGTTGTCAATTGTTCCTGCTGTCTTTGTCGTCGCCCGTCTGTCTCGTTAACGAGACATTTCCATGGCTGCTGGTTTTACGACACTCGGACGAACGATCTCTGTATTTTACATTATTTAACTACTGTCGTCTGAAAATATAACCTATATCTTATTCATTTTCCCAATGCAGTAGACGTAAACGAGCGTTACAGCACGTACTATGTAATAAATACAGAGTAGTAGTTTCAGAATCTTCAGGAGATCTAACTCTGTGTAACATGTTGTCATCGTATAGGCGACACGTTAATCACGCATTTTCAGCATGCATTTGTTTATATCTACTGCACGGGTTCGGCGAATAGACTATAGGTAACATGCGACGTAACGATCGAACGATCAAAAATAATTTCGATCACGAGGATCGTCGAAGTGGAAATTAGTACGACTGTTTGACCCGCGCCCAGACCAGGACGACTCGTGGTATCAATAAAAGCTTCAGACCGGATAATATAACGAGATTTGCGTACGGTAGAGTTTCTATAATCCGAGGTAATCGGGATCTGTCCCAATTCGGATTAAGATTCTAAACGAAAGTACTTTTAATTAAAGAATAATTAAAAAATCGTTAATGGCATCTGCTTTTTGCAACGAAAATTACCTTCACCATATACGTACTAAAACATCCATAAAAGCGTTTCAATTGTTTTTATTTTACCTTTACTAAACGCACCGCGCATTGTTGTGGATGGCCAAATACACAGATATAGACAATTGACAAGAATGAACAATAAAAAGCGTGAAATTGGCCATTAAAGCTGTTGTAAATAAAGCAACAAGTTTAAGAAATTAATCGGAAAACTACGGCAGAAAAATATAAACGAACGAGAAACAATCTTTTCAGAATAAGGTTCGCACTAGTTCGTTGCTTTAAAACAATGGAAGATCGATTACCTACTCGCTTAACGAACAAAGAAAAAATGGCCAGTAATAAATAAACTGTGAACGTTTTACTGTGTAAAAACGCTTAAATTTGAATGTACTCTGACGCCCGAATAATACACTTTTATCAATCATTAGAGATTTTTACACTTTCGCGTAAGGCACGAACGCTCGCAACAATTTATCGAAGTCGCAAAGCCCCCGTTCTAAAAACAAAAACAAAAAAAGAACCGCCGTAACATATTGTAAACTCTCGTCCTCGCCACGACGAACTAATATTTTAGTCCTACTCGTAAAAATTTTATCGGATTTTTATAGATTATAGTATATTATACGGACATAAATTAAACTGAAAAAGTTGAATAGGCCACGCAGCCGTATCACCTTTATACCAGACCATAAATTACGTTAATACAGTGCGACGTGTAGTAACCAACCCAAATTTTCCGCTGTCTCGTTGTGTTATTTATGTTGTTAACAAGCTACTGTTGCGTTTTCGGGGAGAAACGACATGTTATGGCAGTGTGGGAAGATACGTCTAATTAACGAGTTATAATACGTTTTTTTAAGCGTAATTGACGTTTGGAAAACTAATGGCGGACGTGTTGGGGCGTCGTGCAAACAACGTCGTTAACGTAGTGCCCTTGCCGATAATTGATTTGTCAATCAAATTGACGTACGCATAAAATTATACAGAATAAAATTTTTCAGTTATTTTTATATTTTATTTAGTCGAAAGCGATGCAGATAAATTATTTCGCAAACAGTTAAAATTTACATTTAAATTAAACAGATGTGTAATTATAAGGATTCAGATAAAACGGATAACTGGATAATTTTGCAATTATATAAATTTTATTTTGTTGATTTTAGCTTTAATTTTAAACCGCCGCAGTCGACTATATATTATTATTTAATAAGTAACCGAACGAACTAGCGGTTTTGAAAGTATAGCCGATATTTTATCATTAATAAATAATCGAGACAAAAGTTGGAATAGGTACTTTTATTTTATAAAAGTCATTATATTTCGGAATTAGAATTAAGTTTCCAGTCGAATCTATAAAAATTATAAACAAAAAGTTCACCTTATCCGAACCCCTCCCCCCCCTCCACCTTCGTACCTTTGAACGTTGTAAGGTAGTCACAGTCGTAAACGGCCTACACGGGGATGTCTAAAAATGACCGACAACATTTTTGAAAGCAAATTCGTAGAATAATATCAAAATTTCTCGATATACAGCGTGTTAAATTTTATATGTCACAGCAAATATTTCGGCTATTGTATGAATTAGTAAAAAATGTTGTATGTGAAAGTTATTAGATTATTTATTCTTAATAATGTATCAAAATCAGAGAAACAATTGAACATTAAATAATTCAGGTAAAGCAAATAAATTTAACATTTTAAATGGAACGTACCCAGTATTATTACATATTCTGAAACTACAATAATTTATCTTTACAACGATATATCACATGTTATACTTTTTCATTAATAACTGGGCGTAATACACTAAATAACTGATCGTGTTGAAAACGTAGACAGTATAAACAATGTATTGATTAAAACAATCTCAATAACAGATTATTCAACATAAATACAACATTATGAACAAACCAATATGTGAATAAGTAAGTTAATTATAAAATTGTATGTAACGCCTACCTAACATCTAAATTCTTTGTTCAAAGTGCTGCTCCCCGTTGCTTGTAATACATTCCCGAGATCTGCTTATTAAATTTTGTCGCACTTTTTGCAACATGTTTGGTGTTATTTGCGCACATGCCCTATGAATGCGATTTGTAAGATCCTCTAAATTTTGTGGACATGTAACATAAACTTTTGATTTAACATATCCCCAAACAAAAAAGTCCAACACAGAAAGGTCTGGCGATCGTGCCGGCCACCATTTCCTATCCATTTCGCACCAAAATTTTCGTTTAAAATATCCTTGACGTTCCTTGCATTGTGAGGAGGTGCGCCATCCTGTTGTAACCACATATCATGACGCACTTGTAGGGGTATATCATCCAAATATTCTTCGAATTCTGTCGTAAGGAAATTGGCATACCGTTCAGCATTAAGCGTTCCACGATAAAAATAAGGACCTAGTATAGTATCACCTAATACATCAAGCCAGACTAATAGAAAATCTGTATTGGAACCTATATTACCGAATTCGACGTGGATTCTCTGTATCCCAGAAATGATCATTTTTTCTGTTAGAAATTCCGTTATTGTTAAAATTAGATTCATCGCTGCAAAGAATGACATCCACTAAATGTTGATTATTGTTAAGCCAGTTACAAAATATTAGCCTTCTATCAGAAACAGGAGCTGTTAAACCGTGAAGCAATTTAATTTTATAGGGGGTCATGTTATGTTTTTTTAGAATAGAAAATAGTTTGTGATGACTTATACCTATCTCGGCTACTGCTACACGGATTGAATTTCTAGGATGTGCTCTAAAATATGTCAACACAATAATATCTTCATCGTGTGCTGCACGCTCATTTCTTAATCTTCGCATTGTAGCATTAAAACATCCATTTCTTCGTAAATTATGTTCAATTCTTGCAAACGTGCGAGGATGTGGCTGTACCCTTTCTGGATACAATGTTCGATACAATACAGAAACTTCTTTAGGATTATCATTGCATCTGATGTACACTCTCAACTTATCCATTTTTTCAATATTAGAATAATAACTATCCTTCATTATGGGTCTCGAGATGAAAATTAACAATTAACAATTTACTTAGCCACTTCGACACGATAGCGATAACAAGTGAGCGCATATCACGGCCTCCTCGGCTCTACTTAATAGAACATGCAAAGGTAAAAGTGTGCGTCGTCGGTACATTGTTTTCACTGTACGTGTTCAACGCGTTCGGTTATTTATTCTATTACGCCTTTAATTAATGAAATAAGTATAACATGTGATATACCGTTGTAAAGATAAATTCTTGTAGTTTCAGAATATGTAATAATACTGGGTACGTTCCATTTAAAATGTTAAATTTATTTGCTTTATCTGAATTATTTGATGTTCAATAGTTTTTCTGATTTTGAAACATTATTAAGAATAAATAATCTAATAACTTTCACATACAACATTTTTTACTAATTCATACAATAGCCGAAATATTTGCTGTGACACATAAAATCTAACACATTGTATACATAAAATAAAATAAATACAGTCTTTTAATACATTTTTTTATGTTAGCAAAACCGTTTTAGATAATAGTTTCATTTTTGGAACCTAAGAAAAGTAAAAGACAATGTATAACTACATAAAATCGATACATCCGCAGACAAATCGTAAATTTTGTTTTTCATTATTCTTTTCAAAGCCAAAAATCGTTATAATAACGGGTGTTTCCGCGTTATTCCATGGCCGAACAAGACCGAAAGACTGATTTTTGTGCTATATAAATCATTTGCGTTCAGTCTGCTTAGCACTGTCAGACGTTTTTACAGACACCCTGTATAACCACCGAAACTCAACTGCTCGGTGCCAGTGGGACGAAATTTCAATCGTTAAAAAATTATTCCAAAGCAGCACATTTTTAGTGAAAGTCTAACGAAAATAATTCTGATAGGCCGGGATTTTCCCTAATTTTCCTTAAAACCATTTCGAATATCGACACCTTTACCTACCCTGTTTCAGAACGCCGAATTAATCTTTGTTTATCGAAGCATCAAAGCACGTCGGTTTAAGTTTAATTAACGTCCCTTAATTATAATTATTGAATTTCGATCAAGATCACTTCGAGTGTCTCGTAAATTCTGCTTTTAGAAATAGTTTGACGCGACGCACAGTGGGGCGGAATATCGTAAAACGTGGCAGAAAGTCAAAAATTGAAATATCATATTTACTTATTTAAACTCTTATTTTATAATAGCTAATCATCTATGGATGTTATACGATTAAGAAATTACTGTTATCATCACATATTTCCGTGTAGTACAGGCAGAACTGACAATTCCGATAAACTCGTATGAATTGTTTATTACACGTCAAAAAAGTTGTTCTGTTTTTCATTTAGTTTTATATAGATAATTAATACAAAAGTGAGACGAAATCGAGATGGATGCAAAGTCTACAGGTACATAAACTTATTTAATACGTTATTGTTCATTAACGTGCCTAATTTTGTTTATTATTTTTGTTAATTAATCTATTTTTGTAATTAAATTTCATTTCCTTCATGTCACTAAATCAACTTGTCGTTGACTTTTACTATCAAGCTGTATCGGGTTACTTTTTTTTGCATAGAAGTATAGCTAATACATACAGCTACTGCATAATAAAAAAAATACTGTGACTTTTTGCGACATTAGATCTTCTAATTTAGGCCATTATCTTAATGGACTATAAGACAAAGCTTACAGCCGACTCTGTGTTCATTGCAAAATAATTTAAGTAAACTTCGACCGATATTTCGAATATTTTAAAGTAACTTTTCATTCTTCCCTATTCATCTTCAATTGTAGAAGAAGCAGAAAGCCGAAAAACTTCAAAAATTTTACATGTTTTTTGTCAGGGTTTTAAAATCGCTGAATTAGTTAGTAAACTGTTTAGTTTCCCACAAAAAAAGTTGAAGCAATTTTATACAGATGTTTTATATATGCTCGGGGAAACAAATATTTTTCGATATACAGATGAATCGTCACCCGAAGAAGAGGAAACAGAAAGTGTTTCTTTTTCATCAGACGACTTTTTTCTATTGTAACTGTAATTTTATTTTAATTTTACGATTAGAGTAGTTTAACTACAATAGAAAAAGATACCTAAATAATCTACGTGATGAAGAAGAAGAAACATTTTCTGTTATCTCTGTTTCCTTTTATTAGGCCATCTTTTATTCAGTTATTAATTTATTTTTTAAATTATTTTCGAAGATTTTCTAAGAGTTTGTTTTGTGAAAATTTTTGAACAATTTAATAGCAGTAATATTTTTTATTTTTTTTTTAGTAAGATAGTTTTTTGAGTTGGTACGTTATATAATAAATGTAATTTTTTTGCTTGATAAACTTTGTTTTTAAAATAAGTCGAATATTTCACAACCAATACATTTTTTCCTACTGCGATGAGATTTTTAGTTCAGTATATGTAGGTACCTACCCCTATTGTAAACCCAATTTCAGTGACACCCTATATACGAATTTATATGTATAAAAAATATTTATGAAATTTCTCTTGTGATCAATAAAAATAATGGTTTACTATGAAATGTTCGAAAAACATTGTTCTCAAACAATATCTACTCTATCTACTGTAGTTCAAAAACTGACCATTATATAACTTTTTACGTATTACATTTTTTGTTCAGCAGGTCCTAAATTACAACATATGCGATAACCAATCAATGTTACAAGATTATATTTTCTATAAGATACAATTATTGCGGGGTATTTTTATTTTAACTTTTTTCAGCCCTTTATCTACATTTATTTTTAAAATAAAACTTGTAAAATATTATAAATGATCTATATTTATTCAATCTAAATGTATACCAAATAGTTAAAACAGTTACATAAATCAAAATAGTTTCTGCCACATTTTACGGTATCTCGCCCCACTGTGCGACGTGTTCGTCGCCCTTACAAAAATTTTTAAAAAATGGCCAAAGAAACTTACTAACTAATACGCAACGAATGACCTAACAAAATAAAATTCAAAACTTCATATGCCAAGCTTTGTATTGTAGGCAGAGATAAATTGGCGCTAACGGCAAATATACATTCGAACCATAATTTACAGCTAATTAGATTGAATTAAACTATCTCATCAACAGGAATCACGTATCCTAGAAGCGAATTGGAAATTCTTAGTGTACTCTTCGATAATACACGCAAAACGAAAATAATTATATATTACAATTGACGATTAAAACAACATCTTTAATAATAATTAAAGTGCGATATCGCAGCTCCCGCTTATAAACGTCATGATCGTATCTAATTGGAGCGGAACGAAATAAAGTACAGTTAATTTCTAAGTACCACGAAGCCGTCCATAGATCTCTATTTGTTACCAACTATGTGGTAATCTTTAAAGGTTCGTTAGACGTTAAAACTGACGCGTCGATATATTTTTCATGCGCGTCTTCTGATGAACGTGTTCCACATTTTATTACATCAGTTTTTCGCACTTCCAATTTTTACCGCACGTCCTGTGCGAGATGCCTAAGATGTAAGAAAAATAATTTCTTCTCCTTAATTGAATTTTTTAGGAATACATTAATTTGAATTTTAATATCTTTACTAAATACTTGCCCCCACTTCATCTCACCTACGTTTTCTAATTGTAAGTAAGTTTTATTTAAAAAAAAATCCTTTAACGGATGTAAAAATTCAGTTCCAAACTAAACTCGTTGCGATACATAAGACAAACCGGCATCGTCGACGCGATGATTATTTAAGTAAATCGTCGCAGAAGCCGCACTTCATTTAGCCGAAAAAGACATTTATCAGAGCACAGTTTAAAATCCCCCGAGCAATCAATCCCACAAAGGAAGGAAATAAACGGAATAAGAAAAAATACACGAGCAGTTTATTGAACTCGTCCAAGAAAAAAGTCGATAAATTTGAAGTTCGCCGGTGGCGAGCTCGTTGCGCGAGTAAATAAAAAAAAAATTGATCTCCCAGTTATGTAATCCATTGTTTGCGCGTTTTTAAGAATTTGTTCGCTTCGTGCGCGTGTCACGTTCCGTACGACGTCCGTATTTATATTAAGAGAACAGTTCAGATAACGCGTTACAAATAGACCTGTCGAGCACCATCATTGTTAATGCACGTTATAAATGCGAATCATCGTTATTATTTACGCCACCGTGCACCATATATGCTTTAAATGAAAACGAAAATCGTAAAAATTTTTTTGAGAAATGATCGTCGTCGACTGGGCAAATAATGACATCATCAGTTAGATTCCTGCACGAAGGCCCTCACTTGCACCAGGCAAAGACGTCTCTGTAGGGCGTGCACCTTGTGCGGTCAAAAAATTTCTACGTACAACCAAATGCATTATTAATATTCATAAGTGATTTATTTATATCAAATTCATCATATACGAGTGCGCCCAAGAATAAAATATGGCCGTTTAATGCAAATTAATCGATCCTCGCCAAATATAAATCGTCTCAACGCCAATCGCACAACTGCTGGCTTCAAAATAAAAACAAATTTCGAAATTATTACGCACGATTCTGTCCAAAGTATACTGCCGTCGGCATCGGTGGGGGAAATAAAATAAATAAATAAAGCCGCGGAAGAAATCTCGCAGGAAAAACGCGGTATTAGAAAACTCGACGGCCGACTAACTTTTGTGATACGTTTCCCTTTGGGAACTCGCCCCAATTTATAAAACCCGCGTATAAAACATACAGATTTTACTTTAAAGATCCACAAAGTCGGAGGAAGTAATTTTCTGTATACCGAGCTAGATGTCCTTTTGAATAAGACAATATTTGCTCGCGCAAATACATATATGGGGGGACGCGTTCGTTTTTAATTTAATCGGAAAAGTTTCGCAAATTAGCTTTTCAGGAGAGGACGCTTTGAAGTGGAAAAATTTTAACTCGAATTCTTTCTAATCTACTTCCGAACCAACCCCTCACTACGTCCCCGTAAACGATTTGAACGATCCATACAAATTTAGCCAATTCGGAAAAGATTGTATTTGTTGTAAAGGTTGTATTTATGTTTTTCGTACACGCAAAACATTTACTATAGCTCGTCCAAACCTATATGATGTTCACGTCATCAATGCAAGGCTACTAGATGATGACGTTTCACACATTGCTGTCACCTCGTAACTCATATTTTGGCAGTTCTAAAAATTGTAGTCTTTCTTTATACACTCAACCAAAAAAGTACGTAAATGCAATAAAAAAATCATTATTTTAAGAACTGGCGTTCATTAATTTTCGTCCGAAGTACGATTTCATCAATACAACGTATGTCCAAAGATTACTTGATGTTCGAAATCATTACCCAATGAACGTTTATTGGTGTAATGACCTTATATATTGCTACATCGAATGCAGTTTATTACGTTAATGAATAATTTGACTGATCCAATGAACAAGCTTTCTTTGTTTTAATAAATTACTACATAGATTAGTGTTTATTAGTTTTATCAATATTCTTACATAAATTCAATAAATTATTCCATTGAAATGCAAAGTTTGTTTATTGTACCGATGAATGTGTTCATTAAATAAAAGAATATTGTTGCATTGTTACAATGTACACTTCTATTCGTATTAAAAGAGTACACTTCAAAAAATATTGTGCATAATATTAATGAACACCAGTTATTGACTTTTTGATCATTGATACAACGAAAAGTTCATTAATACTACTAATAAACTGAAGAAAATAAGTGCCTCATTATGCAATTAAAACGATCGTTGTATTTACGAATCATTTATAATTTTTCACCTAATAACTTTCTTCATACCTACAATGAAAATTTTTATCGAAATAACGAATTTTTCGTTACTTTTTAAGAGTTATCTAATGTACTTTTATCTAATGTACGTTAATGTACGTACATTGAACGCGTTACGTCGGATTTTTTTTGAGTGTACAGTTACTATTTTACATTGTAAATAGGACATTGTTTAGGTATATTGTTTGATACGTTTATTTTTTTTAAATTCAAATTCAATTTCGGCACAAGAGAAATTGGTTGGCGTAGATTTTCAATTATTGAGGGCGGTCGTTTAGAAACGGGTTAGTAGAAAAATATCAACATAAATAAAGTCATACTTTTAATTTTCCAATATATATACTGCGTTAATCTAAATTCATTTTTCCTAGTTTGTGTTTCGGTTATCGCTTTCGAGCGGAAACGAATAAGAATAACGGTCAGGGTGTTGAGGACCCACCGACGTAATCGGATTAAATAAAATATATATATTGCAACATCTTTGAAATACTAGGACCTCCGTACCCTCTGTAGGAGGTGAGTAGGGCTGTGCCTAAATACTTCTAGGTATTAGTAATAGTCTTTTTAGGTCCTAGATTTGGTTTACATTTTTCTATTTTGGATTACCTTTTCTCTTTTTGGATTTCGTTTTTCTGATTTTGTTCAAAATTATATCTGCTGTTTTTGGATTGGACTTGTTATTGACTTGGATTTTGTTACCGGAGGTTGACTTGGAAGATCGATTTTGGTTACTACGTGTAGAAAGCTAAGTCAATTGTTCGGAATAATTTATATTTTTGTTATTGTTTATATTAATTATTGTTAACGAAGTGTTTCTCGAGAAGCATTAGCGTATTTACGTTTTTATTTAACGTATTTTTTAATTTTAATTTTAATTATAATTTAATTTTAAAATTAACTCTTGTATTGTTCGTTTCTTGATAATTTACCGGAATTTACCTATTGTAACTATTTAACATAGTATACTTTTAGTAATTTTCCATTTTTTAATAATAGTTATTACTGTAAGGAAAAATTACATGGCGCCCCTTTGTTTTTATTATTAGAACCCGGCCGAACTCCACTGATCAAAAGCTAGCCGACAGTGCCTCATAATTATTTTGTTAAGTGCTTGTTTACCATTATTATAATAATATTTTTCGATCATAATTTTATTTTATTTTTATACATTTATTTTATTTTACGTAACATGTTTCTATTAGCAAATTTAATCTTTTTGTAATGTTTCATATTACGAATTATCTGCTCAAATATATCCACATCTATGGATTAGTAATTTGTCCATTATTAATAATAGTTATATTGTAATAAATTGTTACCTTATGTTTTGTTTATTGGATAGAACGGCGAGATCATGTCAGTAGCGAAGTTAATTTTGTTAATGCTTGTTACATTATTAAATGAATATTTTTGATCAATTTTATAGTAATAAAAAATTAATGCAGATTTCTCTTAGAGCATTAATCAGAAGTTTATAGTTAAAATTGCTGGTTATTCGGCCGGATATATATTACAATTACAGGTAAAGAAAAGGCATAACAATTAGTTTTTTATTGTTCGATGTTGTCCATTGTAGGAAATACAAATCGATTTTTTCACCGGAAAAACGTTTCACTGGAATTTGATATATAATAACAAACACAAACCGTTTTTAGAAATATTTTTCTATAACAGTTCTAATATAAATATTAATGTAAACGTTGTGATAATTTTTTTTGCAATTATTTAGTTTGAGTTTTCAAACTGCACTGTCTTGAATTTATCCTGTTTCTGCGAAGCCGATAATATTCCTAGATTATTCTCTATATAGAATTAAAAAAATACATAATCAACTGTATTTGTAGTGTATATTAGTGAACTTAGTCATAGATACGATAAATGTAGTTATTATTTCAAAACGACCTTACATTAATATGATGTTTTAAATTCATAAATTTTAAGTTATGATGTTAATGTAGAAATTCGTAGATGCAATCAAGTAATGATTGGATTAATGAAAAAGAGTCGTCGAAGCAATCAAGATATCCATTAAATTATGAAATATATTCATCAGTTTTTAATGAACATAATAACATCGAGTCTACGAACATGGAAATTAAAAAAATGAACATTTATTAATAAACTTTTCATTGTATCAATAATCAAAAAGTCAATAACTGGTGTTCATTGATATTATGTACAATAATTTTTTCAGTGTACCATCTAATATGTGCACAGGTATGGCTTATCCAAACCTATATCATATAGGTTAATATACGTGAATATCATATTCACGTCATCAACAAAAAGTTGCTAGATTGTTTATTTGTAATTCGGTTTAAAGTTTGGAAAGTGACATATTCTATAGATGATTTACCTGCGTACATATTAGATGGTATAAAAAAGGCTACAATTTATTAGAACTGTCAAAATACGAGGTACGAAGTGACAGCACTGTGTGAAACGTCATCATCTAGTAACCTTGAATTGATGACGTGCACATCATATAAGTTTGGATAAGCTATAAATCATCAATAGAATATGTCACTTTCAAAACTTTAAATCGAATTACAAATAAACAATCTAACAACTTTTTGTTGATGACGTGAACATCATATAGGTTTGGATAAGCTATAGCTGAGAATGTTTAATCAAACATCGCTGTCGACTTGACCGCTGAAAATCCTCCGTCTGAAAAGCGACTGGGAACTTTATAAACGGGAATTTTTTAACAGTCGAGGTCGACTGCTGGAAATTCCCCATTTTAGTGGGCCGAAATTCTTAAGAAAGCCGCCAATGACATATCGAACGATAACGTATCAAACTCGAACTACAAAAGCGACACGAACGCTTCAATAATGGAAAAATCAACGCATCGAAGCAGCGGACGTCACGAATTGGCGACGAACGAGAAAACAATTTAGGAAAATTAAATTTTCGCCCGAACAAACGAACTTTGATTCGGCGGCGCAATCTTAGGTAGTTACCGCAGCTACCCAACAACTTATTTTCTAAATCAACGTAAATTAATTCTCGTTCGCGCGAGCGATATAACGGCGATTTAAACAAGTTGAAAAGTCGAAGGCAACCGCGCGCGCGCGCGCGATTTGTGGTTTTCGTTAAATAAACGTTAAATAAATAAAACACACCCGAAGTTTATCTACTTAAATACGGAAAAACGAAATTTCGCGCCGCCCTTTCGTTTATTTAATAAACGTCTCAATTCGACTTCCTTCGTTTACCCATAATTCGATTTTCGGGTGTCCAAAAATTAAAATTTTCCGCAAACTCCGGTGACCTTTTATAAGTATATCTGCATAGGTATTTTTCGCTTTAATAAAACGAAAGTTCGGGTCTGTTAAATATTTGCGAATTTAAAAAGTCAACATCTATATTAAGACGGTCAAGTGTCTGTCAATAGCATCTACTTACGTCCGCCGATTTATTAAATTTAATCGTCCTTTGGGCTTCTTCTTCCGACTTTAGAAGCCGTTTAAAGGTGCGCGAACTTGACGAAACAACTATCGGCGCAAATTCCGAAGATAAACCAAATAATTTGCGCCCATATATTTTCATTTAATTTAAACATGAATAAAACTTAAAACGCACTTGGCTAAATTCTTCTGATTGTTTCGTCAGCACGACGTAAACTTACCGAAATTATAAATTAATCGCGAATATACTAGAAATAAATGAAAATTTTAAAATGAATAGGTATACAGTGTGTTAGATTTTATGTGCCACAGCAAATATTTCGGCTATTGTATGAATTAGTAAAAAATGTTGTATGTGAAAGTTATTAGATTATTTATTCTTAATAATGTGTGAAAATCAGAAAAACAATTGAACATCAAATAATTCAGATAAAGCAAATAAATTTAACATTTTAAATGGAACGTACCCAGTATTATTACATATTCTGAAACTACAAGAATTTATCTTTACAACGGTATGTCACATGTTATACTTATTTCATTAATTAAAGGCGTAATAGAATAAATAACCGAACGCGTTTAACACGTACAGTGTAAACAATGTATCGACGACGCACACTTTTACCTTTGCATGTTCTATTAAGTAGAGCCGAGGAGGCCGTGATATGCGCTCACTTGTTATCGCTATCGCGTCGAAGTGGCTAAGTAAATTGTTAATTGTTCATTTTCATCTCGTGACCCATAATGAAGGATAGTTATTATTCTAATAATGAAAAAATGGATAAGTTGAGAGTGTACATCAGATGCAATGATAATCCTAAAGAAGCTTCTGTATTGTATCGAACATTGTATCCAGAAAGGGTACAGCCACATCCTCGCACGTTTGCAAGAATTGAACATAATTTACGAAGAAATGGATGTTTTAATGCTACAGTGCGAAGACCAAGAAATGAGCGTGCAGCACATGATGAAGACATTATAGTGTTGGCATATTTTAGAGCACATCCAAGAAATTCAATTCGTGAAGCAGTAGCCGACAGGTATAAGTCATCACAAAGTATTTTCTAATCTAAAAAAACATAACATGACCCCCTATAAAATTAAATTGGTTCACGGTTTAACAGCTGGCGATTCTGATGGAAGGCTAATATTTTGTAACTGGCTTAACAATAATCAACATTTACTGGATGTCATTCTTTGGAGCGATGAATCTAATTTTAACAATAACGGAATTTCTAACAGAAAAAATTATCATTTCTGGGATACAGAGAATCCACGTCGAATTCGGAAATGCAGGTTCCAACACAGATTTTCTATTAATGTCTGGCTTGGTGCATTAGGTGATACTATACTACGTCCTTATTTTTATCGCGGAACGCTTAATGCTGAACGGTATGCCAATTTCCTTACGACAGAATTCGAAGAATATTTGGATGATATACCTTTAAAAGTGCGTTGTGATATGTGGTTACAACAGGATGGCGCACCTCCTCACAATGCAAGGAACGTCAAAGATATTTTAAACGAAAAGTTTGGTGCGAAATGGATAGGAAATGGTGACCGGCACGATCGCCAGACCTCTCTGTGTTGGACTTTTTTGTTTAGGGATATGTTAAATCAAAAGTTTATGTTACATGTCCACAAAATTGCTCAATTGAGTATGTGCTCAAATAACACCAAACATGTTGGAAAAGTGCGACGAAATTTAATAAGCAGATCTCGGGGAAAGTATTACAAACAACGAGGAGCACTTTCAACAAAGAATTTAGATGTTAAGTAGGCGTTACATACAATTTTATAATTAACTTACTTATTCACATATCGGTTTGTTCATAATGTTGTATTTATGTTGAATAATCTGTTATTGAGATTGTTTTAATCAACACATTGTCTACACTGCCTACGTTTTCAACACGATCAGTTATTTAGTGTATTGCGCCCGGTTAATTAATGAAAAACTATAACATATGATATATCTTTGTAAAGATAAATTCTTGTAGTTTCAGAATATGTAATAATACTGGGTACGTTCCATTTAAAATGTTAAATTTATTTGCTTTATCCGAATTATTTGATGTTCAATTGTTTTTCTGATTTTGATAAATTATTAAGAATAAATAATCTAATAACTTTCATATACAACATTTTTTACTAATTCATACAATAGCCGAAATATTTGCTGTGACATATAAAATCTAACGCACTGTATATGTAAATAGTGGCGAAATTTCTTAGTTTTAAATTATTTAGGTTTTACTGTATATTTTTAGGTAAACTCCGATTTTGCCCACAGATTTTGTCTATCTGGCTAAACTATTAGTAAAAATGACGTATTCGTCCTGAATAATATTTGTATAACTTCGCGTCGAAACTTGTGTACAAAGTAAAAAAAGCGAAAGTTCCACTTTTTAATTTTAATGAAAACGTTATTTGAAAAATGAGATCAAGTTGTTGTGAATATTATTAGCATTGATGATAGGCCCATTTTGACGAAATGACGAAATTTGTGGACAAAACCGGAGTTTAGCCAACAATAACTTCTAAATTAACAAATTTCGCCTAACATATATGTATGTGGGTCAAATCAATGCATATCGACGTACTGCGTCGTCTGGTTCGTCCTCAAAGAAACACGCTGTATGATCGCAATCTATAATACCCTAGGATTATTGTTATATATGTTGAAAATGAAAATGTTGGCGCAAAATTAAGCGTGAAATATTGTTTAAAAAAATAAATCAAAATACCTATTCAACTTGGTTTCGTTCTAAAACGGTTCTAGTCCAACAAAAAGTTGACGAAACGGTACGTTAATCTCAAACACCTCCGAAAGTGATAAAATTTTGATCACAAACAGGCGCAATATATTGGTAAAAAGGAAAAATTAAACGTTCAACTTTGTTAGCGCGAACATCTCCGAAAGTGCCTAATGAAAATAAAAGGGCGCAAATTATTTAGTTTATTTTCAGAATTTGCGCCCCGACAGTTGTTTCGCCAAGCTCGATTTGTTGGAAAACCCTAAACATTTAAAATTCGGAATTATTTACAGACGAATGCCTCGAGGCGCGATACATCTATCTTATCGGGAGGTTATCGCAATTAAAAGCTCGTAATATAAAGTTCCATAAATAATGTGCAGTTGCAGCAGTGCTTCTATTATTTAACGTCCGAGTAGCAGTTTAATAAAGTAAGCGTTATAACGTTCTCGGAATATTAACAACCGTGGGTGGATGGATTTTTTTCGACGTTCAAGTGCCATTGTTCGAAAAGGTATCTCGTACGCTTGGCAGTTTCGCAAAATAAATATTATGACGGCTTTATTGATATTTCAAGACAAACCTCTATTGTTGCCGTCTGGACGTTCCTCTTGATACCGCCGGCATTGTTATTTTTTAAATCGGTTAGAATTCGGTCTTGAATTACAATTGAAGAATTAATTTTATATTGTTTATGTGTGTAATACGGTTTGCATGTCTATGAGCGTCGCGGGTATGATTTAAAGGAGAAGCATTTGCAATCCTGCCACGCCTCGAATAAGTCAACAACTTGCAACTAGAGTTAATATGATCGTGTATATATATATATATATATATATATATATATATATATATATATACCCGCGCTTCCTGCTCCCGGAGTCCTGGGGATTCTGACCGTAAAGTACGAGCGTAGATCACGACACGACCTACAAATTATTTTATGTGATGCGACGTGTGCATGTGCAGATGTGCACTTGGCGTTTCCGTGTTCCAGCTGTTCTTGGGTCAAAGTTGAACGTGGCTCGATTTCTGAATAGGTACCTAAATCTGTTACCGAAAACGTGCGACAAGGGAAAATCATTTTCCAAATCAGTTACCTATTTTACACAATTAAATCCTGAATTCGCGAACGCCCACGGGATTCGAACCTCCCAAACACCACATCTCGCCAGTCGTTTTGTACTTTGTTTAGAACACGAAAAATTAAGAGATACCTAATTTAACCACACACACAACAAACTAACATCGCGTTCTTTATTTAACAATAAGCTGCACCTCAAGGACCTATAGTGTCCATTCGAACACTTCCTGAATTCGTCGTAGCAAAAAAAAACCGCCACGATTTGCATATATGGAAATCCTCCGATGCTTAAACGAAAAACAATCGCGGAGATTAAGACGTAGGTAAATTATTGTTCGTCGCGGGGTACGCGCGTACCTCCAAGCACCACAAGAACCACTAATTAAAATTTTTTGCGACAAATCGTTTCTTTTTTTCAAGGTCGATCGACGTTCCGCGTCCAATTCTAATCAATTAAATACTAACAACTAATTAGAAAAGGCGGCCCCTAAAACGTCTTTTGTTTAGAAAAACGTGCCCGTCATTAAAAACCGATATAACTAATTACGGTTAATTAAAGAGCAAACCGAAAAACGTAATAGTTAAACTTACAATTAGAATAGGTAACAAAAACGGCGACGTTAAAATTTTTATTTCGCGCAATTTCCTGTTTATTCGCGTTTTTATTTTTATGTTAGCATAGACGCGATGATGCGAAAATGATATTTAACAAACTAATTAATACATTAAAAAGAGAGAATGTAATAGAAAAGCCTTCAAATTACCGCTAATATAATTATATTGTATTTTTCGGACTGGGGGTCCAGATGCGAAGTCAAAAATTGTGGAAGGAATTTAACGGGGACACTTTTCTTCTTACGCTCCCGCTAATAAACCGATAGAAAAAAAAACGTAATTGTGAAAAGTTTCTTCATAATCTATTAGTTTAAGAGCGAAAACGCCCTACGATCGCTTTTTTGAAGACCTTGGCGAGTTGGTTTAATTAAAGTAAGGTGCCTACTTCATTAAAAAACAAACCAAATAAAAGTCATGGTGACTGCGGACTCGTGAAAATTAAATTCCCCGACCGTTCCCGGTTTTCCAGGTGTAGGTTGTATACTTTACATATTTTTCTCTGATTATAGTATAATTATTTTTATTATAAGTAATATAGGTGATTATTGAAATAATTTTACTGCATAAAAAAATACAAAATTTTCGAATAAATTTCCTAAAAAGTACATAATTTAAAAATTTTCGAACATTATCAGCCAATTTTTTGTTATCAAACTCCACTACGAGACCCCCGTAACAGTCCAAGCTCCCGTCGCACAAAAACCCACCTCACAAAACTACTAAAATCTTCTTAGTGTGTTTAAGAGATAATATGGTGGGAAATATCCAACCGATGGCAGACAATTGAATTTTTGATTTAGGCCCGGTTTTACAAACATAGTTTATGCTGCTATTCTTGCTCATTGTCTCGACAAACGTTTCCATAGCAGTTATTCCAGGAATAACATATTCTGCAGTGTAAATCGTGTTTGTAAAACCGGGCCTTAATCATTTTTGATAAATTTAGGATTTCACCCTTAATTTTTGTATTATAATGTAGGTCTTGCACGGCCAATTATAAAAATATATAGTTTATCGGCGATAGGGCCCTTGTTGTTGCACAGATAATAAGCAAAAGTCGAAAAAAGGTCCAATTTTCAAGGGCGAATTTCGCCTCTTAAACCGCGCAAGAGCACGAACGGAATACGGCTCTTGATTAGTGTTTACTAGTACTACAATTCTACAAAGTTTCGAATTTCGAGGTCTTCAGCTCGAACGTAAAACATAAGCATAGCTTATCCAAACCTATATGATGTTCACGTCATCAACAAAAAGTTACTAGATTGTTTACCAGGTAATAGCGGTATGAAGCGAGCGTTAAGATACAAATGTGTTGATAGGGAACATTGTTGTGAACGAGCCTTAATGTTTTTGTTTGGTTGGTATGACATCTGTTAAACATATTTAATATACATCAAGTCATTGAACAAACAACATCATATTTTTTCATCGTGTTAAAAATGTCGAAGTTTGTACCACAAAGTGATGATTTGCGGAAAGCATTAATTTTTTGTTTTCGTTTGAAGAAAAGTGCTGCAGAGTCCCATCGAATGCTTGTCGAGGCATATGGTGATCATGCTCTATCAGAAGCAACATGCAAAAGATGGTTTCAACGGTTCAGAGACAATGATTTCGATGTGAGAAATGAAGAACGTGAAAGACCACCAAAAAAGTTCGAAGACGCCGAATTGCAAGCAATATTGGATGAGGATGATACTTTGAGTCAAAAGCAAATGGCGGCAATGTTAAATGTTGCACAGCAAACAATTTCGGACTGTTTAAAGGCTATGGGAAAGATCCAAAAGTGTGGAAAATGGGTGCCACATTATTGAAATTATATCATCGTGTTATATAATGTATATATTTACAATTAATATATTATGATATATATATATATATATTTACAGTGTTTCGTTTCGAACGAAAGAGTGTGGGAGTCCATTTGGAATTTTGTACCAAAAATACCTTTATACAAAGTGTCACGGTTTCTGAGATAAAGCCAACTTTGTGATTTTATTAAATATTTTGTTTTATCACATGTCAGAGTGTATCAAGTGATTTTGATTTGAGAAATGAAGAACGTAAAGACTACCAAAATAAAAGTTACAAGACAATTAAAAGTTTGCAGATGATGTCTAATTAATTAAAAGCAAAATGGCGGAATTTATAAAATAAAGTTGGCACAGAAACATTCTGACTTTTTAAAGGCTATGGGTAAATCCAAAAGTGTGGAAAATGGGTGTCACATTATTGAAATTATATATATATATTATATATATTATATATATTATATATATATATATATATATATATATATAAATTATAATAGGGTTTAAGGCAAATTAACAAAATCCACTTCAGGATTCATGACAATCAAAAATACAGTAAGACATATTTAGAATTATGTAACCGGTGAGGCGGCGGCGCGACTCACAAACGAAAAATCACAAACTATCTGAAATGCATAGATACGTATTCGATAAAAAATATAATTAAATGAGCAAATTATTTAAAAACTTCCTGTAATGAAACGATTCCTGGTTCAAAAATTAGTCATGCAGAAGAAATTGATAAAACGAAGGTGAATACGAGTTACGCGACAATTCGTCCGGCATGTCTACATAGTTCTTATCTCGTTGAATGCGGAACAATAAAAAGTAGATAATATTTCGAGAGAATGATTGGAACTCCTAACTTAATAAATATAATGAACTAGAGTTGCTTAAAATACGTAAAATAATAATTTAATTCTGCCTATTTAAGCTGTTATAAGATATAATTATTATATTACTAAAATTTATTTAAATCAATTCGCTCTTTAAAAATATAGTAATATTTAAAATACAGTCGAACCTACGATAATTGAAATCTGAAGGGAAGAGAACGTAACTTCGAGCCATCGAAAGTTTGAATAACGGAGATATATTTACTTGAGAATTTTGTTTGTTATTCACACGGCCAGTTTGAGTAATCGAGATATTCGACTTATCGAGGTTTCACTATATATTATAATCAATTATGTAAATGCTACACTAGCTAGATAAAATATTAAGTACCTTTTCCAAATTTTCGTCGATTAAAAATCCCTCGCAAGTAACACGAAAGTTCACAGTTTAAACGTTTGTTTGTTCAAAAAGTTATTACACGCGAACCGAGACACACGGGCACACACGCAATACGCGATAAAAACACTAAAGATTAATTTATAATGTAATACGAACTGTCGAAAACAACCGTCCACGTTAAAATTATAAATCGCTCTGAATGGAATGCATAAGAATTTTTCGTGCCACGACAAGTCGCCGAATTATCTACATAAATACCTATAAGGTATAGATAAAGTGCACGTGTGGCTCAGCTCACGACGTCGACGATGCCTGACTATTGTGATTAACACGTGTTTATCAATATCGAATTTAATTTTAATTTTCAACTATCTGTTCAAAACAATATTATTAAAAAATTTATTTAAGTCGATCGTTTAGTTTTTATTTAGTATTTTTATTAGTTTCTAAAACAAAAAATTCAATTTGATTTAAAAATTATTTAATAAACTACAATTTTTCTAATAAAATATCTTTGAAAATAAAATAACAAATTTCAGGAAAAGTTTAAATAAAAGTATAAACTGTTGTAAGTAGTTTAAAAAAAAATACGTTAGAGATGATTTAATTGTAATTATTTTAAAACACATCCAAACTGTCGAATTGCTGCATTTTCTGAAATACGTAGTAACGTTTTGGCATAATGAATTTTAACGAGCTTCCCAAAATTAAATAATGTATTAAATTAAATGTGGGATTATTTTATTTATTCACGAATATCCATTAGGAAATAAAGTTATTGGAAAGTACGCGATAACGTGAACCGGAGCAGCGACTTTATATTTCCCCCCCCCCCCGATCTCGATCTTTACAATTTATTAAACCACAAAAACAGACGTTGTTTATTTTGGGCGGATCGTAATATACATGGTGTTTAAAAAATAATGTCGGAAAGATTAACATAGGTCCGAAAACAGATATGGCGATTTTTACGTTGTGATTTAGCGAAGATTTTAAATATCCCCAAGAGGTCAAACGACCGGACAGGCCTCTGTCTGTACGCCTGATCTGAGGGTCCCCCGAGCAATAAACGAAAAATGGAGGCGGCGCTCCATCGTGCATAAACCACATGTTAAGTGTTAACGACACAAGTTAATTAAGACTGTTTGTTGCCGCTTTTGATCAGTACTACTGCCCGCCCTTAAATTTTTCGACATCATTTTTATCGCCCTGTGTATGTGTGTGTATGTGTAGGTATAAACAAACAAAATATCTATACTTACATAATATAAATTATAACGTTAAAAATATTTGGATTATAAATTCTTATGTACAGTAAGATCGTGATAGTCCGGAATCCTCGATGGTTTGGCATGCTCGCCGGTGAATGCCCGATTCGGTTTAGTCATCATGTTTACGTCGACGAGGTTTGCGAGAATCTCGGCATTATTTTTTCAAAATTGCGGTTTTAATTTTTTTCGGACTGTAAACAATATTCTCTGGGACATATTAAAAGCGCGTTCGTCACAAAGTTCCTCGTCGCCAATTCAATAAATTAAATTGCAGCGGTGTTGCCTCAAAACAAAACAAAAAACGGCGCAAGCACTAATATAAAAATTTTAAACACGCCGCGCGACTATCTTATCGTTTTCCCCTTTTCCCCTATTTTTGCGTAATATCCTTAGAAACATAGTTAATCACGATTTTGATGCCAAAATGCTGAATCGTCTATATTTTAGAATCCCCGTAAACAAACGTTTCCTTTTGTTTTAAACTTGATTTTCCGAGGTACTACCTTTCAGTGATAATCGTAGCCTCCCTCCACCAACCATTTTCCTCTTTTTAATTAGGTAATTTTTTTTATTAAAATAAAAATCTAGAATTATTTCACAAATTATAAAAAAAAAATTCCGATGATTTCGGAAAATTAAACAATGTACGACGAGTATAACTAATGGAGGAACCGATTTAAATTCCGTGACCGCAGTAACCCAACCTCCAACGATCTGACCAAAGTCAACGTTGTTGAATCATCGCGATTGCGACAAAAGAAACGCGAACAGTATCAAATTTTATGAAGACCAAAAAAAAAACATTCGCGAAAAATGCACATAACGACACGTACTTACATCACAAATAACTGTACACGGTCGCGGTCATCGAAAGGGTATATTTTTGTTAGGTATATAGCAACTCGAAAATTTTCTAATTAAAGAAAATTATTTGTCTCGGTCACTAATTACTTTCACTATCTAAAGAATTACGGGTCGCGCCGTGGAATTGTATCCGCACTAATAAAAATTTATTTCGCGTGAACACGAAGAATTCCTTTATTAAATGTTTTTAGAAGAAACCGCAATTTCTTGCCGAAATAGATGGACATTCCTCGAAATTGATGCGCGGTCATAAGCCGCGAAGGGGAAAGTGATCGAAACTAACAGTACCTGGATTTCTATTGACACTTAAAACGACGGTCAATGGCAGGTTTATTTATTCATCATTAACCTACGGAAGTGCGAAGGCCGTATCGCTTCCTTCATCGATTGCTGTTAAAAGATTATGCAAATTTACATTATATTCGTTATTGTTAATCGAGCTCGCGGGATTGTTTAACTTCGTTGGCAGTTAGGAAGTACGAGGATAATAAACGATCCTCGAAAACGTCGTAGTATCCGTAATTGGAATTTCCTAGTTAAGAAAAAAAAAACGTGGCTATGCCCACATTTAAATTTAATTTATTTTCAGTCAGGAAAGTTTACCTACTTGTCGAAAGCGAAAAAACAAACAGAAGCTCCGTAAATTTAATCAAGTTTCAAATCTGAAATTATGCGCGCGATTTACGCGTAAGTAAAGGGTGTTACAATAAGACGGATCGATGTTAAACGTTAATTAAAAATCGGCGATGTACAAAATTGAAGATTTCTTCAATGAAACATGTTATTTGATCCATTACAATTAAGTGTGAAAGATAATGTCCGCCAAATGTTCGCCACGGCTCCGGCGGCACGTTGATCCGCTTATCGAAATTTTTTATAACATCTCGGCATAATTGCTCCTCAATCTCATCAATGTGCCATGAAATCTCGCCTTTGAATTGGCTTGTTGCCATAGACTTTATTCTTCAGATGGCCCCCATAGAAAGAAGTCTAACGGTGTCAAATCGCAAGATCTCGGTGGCCAATTGACTTCGCTGTATCGAGAGATTATGCGCCCGGGAAACTTACTCATGCAGTGGCGTGGGCTGTGTGGCATGTGGCGCCATCTTGTTGAAACCGCATGTCATCGATGTCATAATCATCCAATATTGGCCACACAACGTTGTTTAACATTGCGCGGTAGCGCTCGCCATTCACTGTGACCGAATTCCCAGCATCATTTTCAAAGAAACATGGTCCAACGATTCCTCCAGCTCAAAAAGCACACCACACAGTGACTTTTGTGGACGCAATGGTGTTTCGACAATTGCCCTTGGATTTTCATCAGCCCATATTCTGCAATTCTGCTTGTTGACGTAGCCATTGAGATGGAAATGGGCTTCGTCGCTGAAGATTTGGTGGAAAATTCGTTATTCACTTGTCTTTGTTCGTGTATCCAATCGGCAAATGTACGGCGCTCGAAATGGTCCGTCGTTTTAAGTTCTTGCGTTAATTGAATTTTGTACGCGTGCAACGACAGATCTTTCGTCAATATCCGATGCACAGTGGCCGTGGACGAGTGCAATTCCTGCGTTCGATGTCGAATGTGTTTGGGCTCTCGGCCACATTCTCCCTCGCGGCAGCAATGTTTTCGGGTGAGCGTCCTGCAAGAGCACGTACTGGTTTTTTAACATCTGCCACAGACCCAGTTTCTTGGAATTTCTTCATAATTTTGCCAATAGCACTCTCGGTTGGTCGATTATGCGGGCCGAAAAAAATCACGAAGAGCGCGAAATGCACTTTTGTTTGAACGTTCATTTTCGTAATAGGCTTCGATAACTTTAACACGTTCTTCAATGCTCAACTTTTCCACGATGCTATTTGTAAATGACCGAAGATGTCAAAACAAAAAACAATTGACTCTAGTTTAAGCTCCATTCACATTTAACATCTGTCCAAACTATTGTAACACCCTTTACTTCCACTTCCATATCCAATTGAAAAAACGGCGATTTGTTTTGTTTGTTGGGTTTGTTGGGAGGCGAAAATTTTTCCTGATTTTCCCAGATCTTACAATATTGGAGGGCTCAAAAGTCAATTAGTGTAAGTCATTACTGTCCTGTCATTGATTTATGTAGCGTAAATCCCATTGCAATGATCATAATTTCGGTTAAGAAAGTGTCCAGCGTTGGTAAAGCGTCCGCAGCGTTGGATGCTTTGTCGCCTGATAATATGAACATTGCAATGAGATTTACAGGCCGATGACTTACACTGATTGACTTCTCCAATTATTAGTCGGATTCGAACCCACAACATACGAGTTTGTGCATCGAGGGAATGTAAACTAAATAGAAAAACGAATCGCAATTTAGGCATAAATTGCACGGATGTTGTAAGCTTTTTAAACTTTTAGATACATCTATGTGCCCGTAGATATGTATTTCAAGTCGTGCTAGTCTCGCGCTTTTCACCATAAAGAAATTGAAGACAGCGATAAAATAGCAGATAGCTTTACTAACAAGTACGCACAAACGGGAAACAAAAGTACCTAATCTGTGAAATGTGTGTCACCTACATACATTTAATTCAAGTGAGACATTATTCAATTACTGCGACTATGAGATAAAAGGCAAAGATAAGCACTT
The DNA here is from genome assembly GCA_036326145.1 of Rhagophthalmus giganteus. NCBI lineage: Eukaryota > Metazoa > Arthropoda > Insecta > Coleoptera > Rhagophthalmidae > Rhagophthalmus > Rhagophthalmus giganteus. Next base: position 245,530 of record JARFJA010000036.1, read on the forward strand.
CATCATGAACCGTACACAGGGTGTCCCTAAAGTCTGGTCACATAGAAAATGTCAGTAACCATAATTATTTTTCCTCCACAGATTAAACGTGACCAAGGTGATTGGCCGAATGACAATTTTCCTAACGCGATCGGAAGACGTGGTAGTGTGGAATAGTCTCCCCGGTCAACTGACCTTAGTCCCCTAGACTTTTTTTTCACTTAAAACGCGTAAAGAGCGAACGTGCTCAAATGGACGGCAATGTAGATTCAATACAGGGTTCACGTGAATTTTGCAAAACGTATCAACCTGTGCATCGGAAATGATGGAAGTCATATTGAATATTCCAACTTAATAAAATGTTCCCTATCTATAGGGTGTCCAAGAAACGATAACAAATCTCTCTGGAGCGTATAGATCACGTCAAAAATAATGCCACAAGTTCCTATAAATTTTTTTTGCTACGGCGGTCCCCTGTTGAGATAAACGCCACAAAAGTTAAAAAAATAAATATCAATTTTTTTTAAATGACATTTTTAGTCTTCGTTGGAATTTAATAATTTTTGGTGTACGTGCGTAACCAATAAAGGTCTTTAAAATGGCGCAATAGGTCTTTTGATATCACCTCGCGAGAATCGGGTACGCACCACCCCTAACCTTAAAAAGGGACCGTTGAAAATACCAAGAGACATTTTATTTTGTGGGTGTTTTGTATCGGAACAATTTAATATTTATCTGTCGTAGATTAAGATAAAACGTCACATACGAAAAGTACAGATTAACAAAAGATTCAAACTGTCTATTAAATTAATTATAATGATAATTTGCAATGTTTTTTGGAATTAAATTATGATTACGTCAATAGAAAACTGTCAAAATACAAATAAGGGCGTGATTGTAATAATTGCAACGAGTGGGCGGATTTGGATACTAATTAATATCTCTCTCGTTAGTTCACATTTTTTTTTAAATAAACAAGTCACGGTCAATGTCTCTCAAACATATTGTCAATTATGTTACAAAACAATATAATGTATGATGGATTTAATACGTACGATACCAAACGAAATGACCATTAGTACAGTCGACACCAAACATTTTGTCCATCATAGATACTAAATTAGTGGTCGTCCAACTAATTGATGTTCGTCAAGCCGAAAAATACACGTATAGATGACGGTCGCAACAATTTTTATCTAGAACTAAATAATAAACGGAAAAAGTCGAGACGTCTTCAAAAATTCGAAGAATCTATAATGGAAATCTATCGTCGTCGATAACGAACAATAAAAAACCGACGCAACTGAACTCGGGCCCAGCACGTTCATCAACGAAATGTAACCCCAATTAAATTTACGAAAAACACTTCGACAGATAAGAAATTTTCAATTTCGTAACGCGAATGCCGCGACGTTGTTATAAACTCAACAAGTCACGCAACGATAACAACAAGCTTAATTTCGGCTGGTAGTTTCAAAGTGGACTTTAAAATAACGTTTACGTCAATTATAATAAAAGAAAGTTTGATGTATAAGATATGCGGAGAATAATTTTCAATTGTATTCCTAATAACGAAACGTTGTTATTACTTATACACCTCCGCGTCGTGCCCGATGCGAGTCGATTCTGCGTATGTTATTTTTAAATGGGCGATTGGGGGCCATTGTTGGACGATTTTCAAAGTCGCAAATATATCCAGATGCGATCTAACAACGTGTTATTGAAATGAATCGTTTTAACGATTTTCACTCGTCCTGTAGTAGTAGGTACCTATTAGTTGTGCAAAAGTGAATATGAAAGATTGAAGTGTCGAAAAGGGTTTCTACGGCAACCGCGTCTAGTCCAAGAGCTGGTGAACATTTTCACATACGAGTTTGTACCTCTTGAAATTTTGTAGGAAGGTAGTTTTTTTAAGTCTGGCTAAGGAATGGACCACCATTTTAAGCAACTCCGGTTTCGAACTACACCACAATCGTTTAAAATTGCAAAAAAAGGGGTGAAACATTGTCGTTTGTACCTCTTGCGATTTTGAAGGAAGGTAGTTTTTTTAAGTCTGGTTAAGGAATTGACAGTCTGGCTAAGCAACCCCGGTTTCGAACTACCACACAATCGTTTAAAATTGCAAAAAAGGGGTGAGACATTGTCGTTTGTACCTCTTGAAATTTTGAAGGAAGGTAGTTTTTTTAAGTCTGGTTAAGAAATTGACAGTCTGGCTAAGCAACCCCGGTTTCGAACTACCACACAATCGTTTAAAATTGCAAAAAAGGAATGTGAAATTGTAAGGAGAATTGTAGTGGGATTTCTATCTCATGAAATTTTATAGAAAAGTAGTCTTTTTTTAAGTCTGCTTGAGGAATGAACCATCTGATTAGGTAAATACGTCCGCGAACTATCCCTAATCGTTTAAAATTAAAATATATTCGAAATTTTCATTTGTACCTCTTGAAATTTTGTGGGAAGGTAGCTTTTGCAAGTCTGGCTAAGGAATGCACAGTCTGGTTAAGCAACTCCGGTCGCGAACTACCACTTAGTCGTTTAAAATTGTGAAAAAGGGGTGTGAAATTTTAATTTCTATGTCTTGAAATTTTGTAGAAAGGTAGGTTTTTTTAAGTCTGGAAGAGAAATAAACCACCTGATTTGGTAACTACGTCCGCGAACTACCCGTAATCATTTAAAATTAAAATATATTCGAAATTTTCATTTGTACCTCTTGAAATTTTGTAAGTCTGGCTAGGGAATGAACAGTCTGGTTAAGCAAATCCGTTCGCGAACTACCGCTTAGTCGTTTAAAGTTGCAAAAAATGGATGAAAAATTATAATTTCTTGAAATTTCGTAGAAAGATAGATTTTTTTAAGTCTGGAAGAGAAATAAACCACCTGATTAGGTAAATACGTCCGCGAACTACCCCTAATCGTTTAAAATTAAAATATATTCGTAATTTTTATTTGTACCTCTTGAAATTTTGTGGGAAGGTAGCTTTTGCAAGTCTGGCTAAGGAATGCACAGTCTGGTTAAGCAACTCTGGTCGCGAACTACCCCTTAGTCGTTTAAAGTTGCAAAAAATGGGTGAGAAATTCTAATTTCTATCTCTTGAAATTTCGTAGAAAGGTAGATTTTTTTAAGTCTCGAAGAGAAATAAACCAGCTGATTAGGTAACTCCGTTCGCGAACTACCCCTAATCCTTAAAATTAAAATATATTCGAAATTTTTATTTGTACCTCTTGAAATTTTGTAGGAAGGTAGCTCTCGTACGTCTGGCTAAGGAATGCACAGTCTGGTTAAGCAACTTCGGTCGCGAACTACCCCTTAGTCGTTTAAAGTTATAAAAATTGGTGTGAAATTCTAATTTCTATGTTTTGAAATTTTGTAGAAAGGTAAGTTTTGTTTTAAGTCTCGAAGAGAAATAAACCACCTAATTAGGTAACTACGTCCGCGAACTACCCTTAATCATTTAAAATTAAAATATATCTGAAATAGTCATTTATACCTCTTGAAATTTAAATCATTTCTATTTCACACCTATTATGAAAATTTTTACAGGAAGCATGGCGATGTCTATGACGGGCCGATATGCCTTCCGATATAAGGTCTCTCTCGCACTCGCGCGTCTACGTAATGCTCTCTCCGCCGCACTAATGTAAAAATACTATTTTCCGATTTTTTTTTTGACGCTAAACCGCCAGATTTGTCTGGCTTACGACACTTTTTTCTTTTAAATATTATTAACAAGCTGCTGTAAAAACGACAAAAGGTAGAATGTAATTAATGCATTATTTCAAAATGCAACTTTAACACTGACTGTAACTAGGTTAAAACCGGCAATTATTTTTTCATACTTCAATAGGTATTAGATGATATAAATTGCAAGAAGTACGAATGACAATTTCGAATATATTTTAATTTTAAATGATTAGGGGTAGTTCGCGAACGGAGTTACCTAATCAGGTGGTTTATTTCTCTTCCAGACTTAAAAAAATCTACCTTTCTACGAAATTTCAAAAGATAGAAATTAGAATTTCACACCCATTTTTTACAACTTTAAACGACTAAGGGGTAGTTCGCGACCGGAGTTGCTTAACCAGACTGTGCATTCCTTAGCCAGACTTGCAAAAGCTACCTTCCCACAAAATTTCAAGAGGTACAAATGAAAATTTCGAATATATTTTAATTTTAAACGATTAGGGGTAGTTCGCGGACGTATTTACCTAATCAGGTGGTTCATTCCTCAAGCAGACTTAAAAAAAGACTACATTTCTATAAAATTTCATGAGATACTATTTACCCACTACATACCCACTACAATTCTCCTTACAATTTCACATTCCTTTTTTGCAATTTTAAACGATTGTGGGGTAGTTCGAAACCGGGGTTGCTTAGCCAGACTGTCAATTCCTTAGCCAGACTTAAAAAAATTACCTTCCTTCAAAATTTCAAGAGGTACAAACGACAATGTTTCACCCCTATTTTTGCAATTTTAAACGATTGTGGGGCAGTTCGAAACCGGAGTTGCTTAAAATGCTGGTCCATTCCCTAGCCAGACTTAAAAAAACTACCTTCCTACAAAATTTCAAGAGGTACAAACTCGGATGTGAAAATGTTCACCAGCTCTTGGACCATTCGGGGAAAATATCGATGAGACATGCGATACGAAACCTTACCGAACACTTTATTAAGGTTCGTTTCTTGGCTACTACCCCCAAAAAAACTCACTGATACTCTCGCGTATTCTTGTACTTGAAAAGCGATAAGTACAATGTTTCAGCGCAACTAATTAAATATAAATAAACCTTTTACAATCCATTATAATTACGTTTACGATATCGTAACGACTATTATTCCAACAAACATCCTACGCTACGAGCGTCCTATGAATTATCTAATTGTAAGTACAATGCCGACCGACCGACGCAACGTGCCGTTGAATTTACCATAAATATTTTTTTATGTCATCGATGCTATACTTCGCACTCGTAAATGTGTAACGACGGCGCGTAGGATTTCCTGTTCGAAAACACATTAAAAACAACCCACGACGTACGGCCCTGCAACTGAATGAATCGCGAGAAATGATTAACTTTTACTTTTCTCGCCAATATAAAGTACAACAATAACGTGACGTTTGGAAAGACGAATGTAGTTCGACGTCCGTAAGCACCTGTTTTGGTGGCTCCTTAACCATCTAAATTTGGAGAAATCGCGGATCACGAACGAGCCCAAACATTAGCATAAGATCGATGGCGAACTTTGCAGTTTAATATTCGTCGCATTCGACCCATACATCAACTTTATCCCGCAACGGCCGCTCACGAACGAAGCAGTTGATTTATGCTTCAATCGTCGGCGGATAAACTATAACATGTAAACACCGGATTTAGTTTGTTGGACGGCCGAATTGCGCAATGGGCAAGAATAGACTTATTTGCAGCGAGATCCAAAATGTTTCTCGTTCTCGTGCTCAAGAAAAAAAGTAATCTACAGAATTGAAATGTTTAGTTCCTGCAAAAAATTCACGACAATCCACTTCAACGTAACAACGAATGGTTTTGAACGTGAGAACAAAAAGAAAGTCGTCGATTTTTGGGCAGCTCGTCAACACTAATGGTTTAGGAGCAGCTTAACGAAATTAAAGAAAAGCTTTATTTGTAACAAAGTTTCCTTTTCGAATATCTACCAAAAAAAATCGATGTTCTTACGTTTGGCGGTGTTCCTCCGGTTGACGCGTCTTAATATCGCAAAAGATCGAAAATTGCAAGCTGAAAACGCGTTTCGACATCCTGAAAAGTAAATCCTTTCGAGTTCATAACCTCTCGGGCTCGAGTGACGCGGCGTATACATACGTGCGGTGTAAAATATATATTTTTTTAATACAAACGGAAACAATTCGCTTGCATTTTAATATTTCGCTTTGTTGGGGGATTTATTTTACGACATTGTTCGCAGTAATTTTTAATGTCGGCAATAATTTTCGAGCAACGTCGTAATTCGATTGCATTTCAATTTAAGCAATAAATTAATAGGTAAGTACTTGGTAGGTGGGACTCGTGTAATAACAATTTTATTACCCGTACTTTGTATATTCGCTACGAAATATGAATTATTTTAAAACTTTACATTGTAGATTACGCATTAAATTTGAGTTTGAAATTAGAACTAGTATTTTCAGCGTGTGTTAAAAATGAAAAATAGCGGTACGCAACGTTAAATCAAAAGTTCGCGCGTTCAAGTTTCAAGTTGTCAAGTGAAACGTTTTTCGCGATCGGGAGCGATGCGGTCGGCGGCAAAACGTTTGGGGGCGAAACGTCCCCGCGAAAAACCGACAAGGACGAAACTCGTACAACGACCATCGCAAAAGTTAGGTTATATCGTCAAGCTTTCGACTAATTTCCATCTAACTGTGTAAAATTGTGATCCCAAAACATAATCGCCTTAAAAGTGGAGCTTGCAAATGTCCTTTAACTTAAACATCATAATCTTCCTTATGGAGAAAAATCCGTGAATAAAACCGTGTTTTATGGAGCCATAAATGCTCACACCCGAGTCTAGTGTAGTGAAAATACTAGTCCGAGACCGCCCACGGGCGCAAACATTCGCGTAATCTTCGACGTTCCGCTTATTGACGAAACCCAGCCGCATTCGTTATTATTATTATTTTTTTTAAATCAAATCAACTCGCCAGACGTTTAAATTACGATACGTACAATTTCTACCGGTGCGGTGCGCGTTCTTATCAATTGAAATTAACGTGGGATTTATGCACCATGTAAATGCTAGGCTGTAAATAAATTATAGCCGGTGGTTTAAGACACTGTGCGATTAACGTTCACTTCTTAATCCAGCAATAAAGGCAGATTTACACGGCACCTTAATCACTGGAATTTATTAAGAAATAAATTGTTATGACGTGTTGAATTATCATCTCGGGTAATTTTAGACTCTCGCACTGTGCACGTGTATGATTTGTCCGATAAAGTTGTTGATTAATCACGGTCGTCTATTACTTTTCAAATAAACAGTTGAATGTCGACTAATTTTTGAACAACAAAAGGTAAAACGTAATTAAAATTTCAGCTGTCAATTTTCAACCGGCCCTCTAAAATAGTGAATCGCGAGCGCGGACAGGTTGCCTATTACCAACACTCGCGCCACCAAGGAAGGAAGGACGAGGCATGTCTTAGTTTTGGAACAAGTAGGGCTGGTTCTCAGAGCGTCATTTCAAAACGCCGTATATGTACTATGTTCACGAATAAATTTATAATGAATGACTATCGAGTTTTAGGAGGGCAAAGTGACCAAGTGGAAAGTGGCAGAAAAATAGCGACGAGAAAAAAAATTAAAGTTCGTATATCTACGTGAATCTAAATTTATCGCGAGTGCAAAGTGTTACTTTAGCAATTAACTCCACAAAATATTTATCATCGAGCGCCCCCCCCATAAAATTATTTTTGTAGAAATATGGCCGAACGGCCGTTTCATCGTCATTGCACGAAATTTCTTTTCAACGCCCCACAGTGGGGCGAGATACCGTAAAACGTGGCAGAAACTATTTTGATTTATATAACTGTTTTAACTATTTGGTATACATTTAGATTGAATAAATATGGATCATTTATAATGTTTTACAAGTTTTATTTTAAAAATAAATGAAGATAAAGGGCTAAAAAAAGTTAAAATAAAAATACCCCGCAATAATTGTAACTTATAGAAAATATGATATTGGTTATCACATATGTTGTAATTTAGGACCTGCTGAACAAAAAATGTAATACGTAAAAAGTTATATAATGGTCAGTTTTTGAACTACAGTCAAACATGAGCTGTGGTGGGCGAGTAGATATTGTTTGAGAACAATGTTTTTCGAATATTTTACAGTAAACCATTATTTTTATTGATCACAAGAGAAATTTCATAAATATTTTTTATACATATAAATTCATATATAGGGTATCTCTGAAATTGGGTTTATAATAGGGGTAGGTACCTACCTATACTGAACTAAAAATCTCATCGCAGTAGGAAAAAATGTATTGCTTGTGGAATATTCGACTTATTTTCAAAACAAAGTTTATCAAGCAAAAAAAATTACATTTATTATATAACTTACGTATTCAAAAAACTATCTTACTAAAAAAATAAAAAATATTACTGCTATTAAACTGTTCAAAAACTTTCTCAAAACAAACTTTCACAAAACCTTCGTAAATAATTTTAAAAATAAATTAATAACTGAATAAAAGATGGCCTAATTAAAAGGAAACAGAGATAACAAAAAATGTTTCTTCTTCTTCATCAGGTAGACTATTCAGGTATCTTTTTCTATTGTAATTAAACTATTCTAATCGTAAAATTAAAATAAAATTACAGTTACAATAGAAAAAAGTGTAGTTTAGTCGTCTGATGAAAAAGAAACACTTTCTGTTTCCTCTTCTTCGGGAGACGATTCATCTGTATATCGAAAAATATTTGTTTACCCAAGAATCTGTATAAAATTGCTTCAACTTTTTTGTGGGAAACTAAACAGTTTACTAATTCAGTGATTTTAGAACACTGACAAAAACATGTAACATTTTTTAAGTTTTTCGGCTTTCTGCTTCTTCTACAGTTGAAGATGAATAGGGAAGAATGAAAAGTTACTTTAAAATATCGGTCGAAGTTTACTTAAATATTTTGCAATAAACACAGAGTCAGCTGTAAGCTTTGTCTTATAGGTCATTATCTTCTAATGTCGCAAAAACTCGCAGTATTTTTTTTATTATGCAGTAGCTGTATGTATTAGCTATACTTCTATGCAAAAAAAGTAAACTGATACAGCTCGATAGTAAACTAAAAGTCAACGACAAGTTGTTTTAGTGACATGAAGGCAATGAAATTTAGTTACAAAAATAGATTAATTATAATAAACAAAATTGGGCACGTTAATGAACAATAACTTAGTAAACAAGTTTATGAACCTGTAGACTTTGCATCCACTTCGATGTCCACTCACTCATTATCTATATAAAACTGAACGAAGAGCAGAACAACTATTTTGACGTGCAATAAACAATTAATACGAGTTTATCGGAATTGCCAGTTCTGCCTGTATTACACGGAAATATGTGATGATAGCAGTAATTTCTTAATCGTACAACATCCGTAGATGATTAAGCTATTATAAAATATGAGTTTAAATAAGTAAATGTGATATTTCAATTTTTGACTTTCTGCCACGTTTTACGATATTCCGCCCACAAAAAAAAAATAAAGGACTCGAAGAAAAAAAAACTAACCGAAAACAAAAGGAAATTCGCGCTTTATTTCAAAAGTCGAACCGCTGCCGTTTCCCTATTTTTCCAATTCTCGTTTTGGTTTCGAACTGTTTTCGTTTTAATCTTCAAAATTCCCGCGAGGGTCGGCTTTTGTTAGGCACCTATACGTTTAAGTTTTGCGACAGTTAACATCGGTAACGACACTTTTAAATTTCAAGTTTTAAACGGCCGAAAGAGAGCAAGAACGGATGGTTTATTATAAAGTTCATCTCGGTTCAACTGGACGTGCTCCATAAATGGTACCAACTAGACGAGATATTTCTGCACAAATAAAACATATAGGCAATACGAACGCGTAAAGTTACTTTACGTACATATATTTATAGAACCTACGGCAATTACCTGCCATTTAATATTGAACTTGACCTCATCGATATTTACTTTCCATAGGCACGAAATACGGGGAGTAATTATAACTGTAAATCCATTATTTATTATGGAATTACATCACCGAATTCTGTTTAAACTTTCTAAAATGCCCAACATACCGCATTTCAGCTCCGGCGAGATTAATTACGTATTATTTAATCGTCGAATTTTACTCGATTATGTTGGCCTGTTGAGATATAATTAATAAAACTTTTACTGTTCGTTTTATTGAAAAAGACATATTTTTTTATGGGAACGGTGCTAGAAATACTTTTATTGCCGGCAAACGGCTTGTGACGCCATACGCTGGTGGTACACTTTTCGTATGCGTGTTGCAAAATCTATTTGAAATCGAAAAAAATCTCTTTCAGGATTCTCGTGGGAGAGAAAATGTCGCGATAAAAATGAAAGTAAATCGTCTACTAATATGGGAATGATAAAAAGCACACGGGTTGCAGTGTCAACGAGGTTATCGAGAATAAATTAAGTGAGCCACTTAAAAATGTTCAACTAATAGGATTGTCCTTTATTTACGTTAATTTTAGTGGTCGCCGTTAATTGATTAGCGTAGGATTAAGCGCCAGGATTGCCTTAAGAAAACGAACGCTACTTTATTTAGTCGTGCGTGTGGGATTCTCAAGTCGTCTCATAACGCAATGTAGGAAATGTAATCTCCAAGGATGACTGTCGATGCACGATTTTCCATTGTGCATAGGTAAACAACAGCGGATGCCATAAAAAAATTAAGAAATTTGGAAAACTTACGTTAGACCTGTTCGATGACAAAACAAATTAAAATAAATACAATAATAAAGAAATTGATCGCACGATAAGAATGTAAGTGGTATTATTTTTGCGAAATATTATCAACCTAACTGAACGAACAACTAGGCGAACAACTGCCTATAGATCGCCGTAAATAACATACTAAATTTCAAATGAATTAAATAAACTGTTTCCGATTGCGAGATAGTAAAACCAAAATTTCGGGAACTGAGCGTTTTCGGACACGTGTTTTATAGGATCTCTCGTCTTATTTTGACGTGAAGAACGAACTCTTAAAATACGTCCAATAAATTTAGGAACCCCCCCCCCCCTCCGTATGTCGGTGTCGTTCAAAACGCTAATCCATAAAACACTAACGAGGTCGATCCGTATAATTCTTAATATGGGAATTCGCGCATTTTTAACGAGAAACGTTTGTCGCTTATCTCCCATCATTTTAACGGCAACATTGAAACAAAATTTTCTTATATTATTATTGTATTGTTAATATTTACCACTTTTGATTTTAAAATGAGTGAATTTTACCTTAAAACACAGAATACACGAAGGCTACTATTACTCTTTTGTTAAATACTGACGATCACATTGTGTTTTATTCGTAGTCAACAATTGGGTAATAATACCTACTTATCGGTTAATTTCTATGTTCCTCGACTTATACAAAGTAAAATTGAGGGGACGCCCTATATTCAACAAAACGCGAAAAACATTTCGAAATTCAAAACACCTATCATGTGACTTTAAATTTTTAACAACCCCTTGGACGTCCTTTAATTTTTCAATACCTACTAATAAAGATAAAATCGAAGACGTTGATCGACAAATTTTGCTTCCGGTTTCGCTGGAAATTAAGTCAATTTTGTTATTTTAAGTAGAACGCTATGTATTTCTTTAAACTTATTAAAAATAGGTTATTTTATCTTTTCAACGATATAAACAACATTAACGTATTTATTTCATCGCCTGCTTATAAAAGCTAATAAAATCGTATAACTATAGCTCATCCGAACCTATATGATGTTCACGTCATCAATATAAGGTTACTAGATGATGACGTTTCACACAGTGCTCTCACCTCGTATCTCATATTTTGACAGTTCTAATAAATTGTAGTCTTTCTTTATGTCATCTAATATGTGTACAAGTAAATCATCTATAGAATATGGTACTTTCCAAACTTTAAACCTAATTACAAATAAACAATCTAGTAACTTTTTGTTGATGACGTGAACATCATATAGGTTTGGATAAGCTATAATTAAATATTCAAATTACCTAGATAAAAATGGATACCTTTTTTGTTTTGCTATGACAGATAGCCATAGGTTCGGTATTTAATTAAATTTAATTTTTATAAGTAGGTATAGTCACAGTAAAAAGCATGAAAATCGTTAAAAAAAACAAAATCTTGTCGTTACGACAAAACAGTCTTATTAAGTAAAAGTTAAAATAATGACATTGGTCAAAAACAAACAATTGATAATTTTTGAAACAATTTTACAGCATTATATTCTCTATATCTTGATACAATATAAAATCATTTAATAACATAATAAAACTCTTAGTAAGTACCTACGTATTACGTATCTAAGGGCGCTTTCTTAACAGCAATAATAGATTAAATTTACCTATTTTCAAAGAACTGTTAGCGCAAATTTATTCTGTACAAAAGTTAACACATTTTTTTTAAAAGTGCTAACTATTTCAAAAGGACTTCGTAAATTGATCTAAACGAGAATTTTGATTGCAAGAAGGATTAAAATTAGCTTAAATTGTCATTAGAATAATATTTATTCTAAATAGGGAATTTTTTTCAGAATTCACCGATTTCATTATATAGAAGTTTAACTGTACAATGTAAATTTTTTTTAAATAAAATCAACCCTCCCCCCCCCAATAACATCGATATACCGTGTATGCGCGCCAACAAAAATTTCCACAGTTCCCTTTTTGGAACGCGTTGGAAAAATATCGCGTCCAGAGACACGTCGGCTTGTTTGAGAGGGTACAAACTCGCCGTTGAAATTCGTCCATATAAACTGGCCGGAAATCCCCCCAAAAAAAATTTCAAACGGCTACAACGGTGGACATTTATTTATTCATTTTAATTCGCGCCAATTCAATTTCCAAGAGAATCCGCCAACCTTTCCGTTTATTGAATAAGCGGAGGAGGTTCGTTGCTCCTTCGAGCGACCCGCCCGGCCATCTGATTCGATTCCATTGTATTTACCTTTAAAGTCTATAATTTATCAAATCGGCTTCATTAGGAGAAGTTCGAGGTTGTGACACTGTCGAATGTGACTTCCTCGCCCAGCGAATGTCGGCGAGCCGTTTAAAACGCGTTTTAGGATAAAATGATCGGTTCAAATTCGAAAAGCAAATGTGCACGACCGGCCCTTAGTCACATTTAAGATTTTTCGAGGGGGACACGCTGCATAAAGAAAATCGACGACCGAGAGGTCGCAAAAGTCTTAAAAAATATCGATGCAATAATTCAAAATTTTGACTTTGGAGAAGAGTTCCCCACAATTTTGAAGACCCCCGATATTTATAAGAATTAATTAATTAGAGCCACATCGGCGCCCCTCTTTTGATTTATTTAAACATTACACTATCCCGACTGGTTTCGTCAACTAATCGCCTTACTTACATTGTAATTGTCAGACGACGTATTTTAAACGAACCTCGACCGTTAACTACTAAATTTTTTTAACGTTCAACCGTCTTTATTTAATTTTAACCGATAAAGATGATATAAATTATAGTGTCAGCTGTTACGAAACAGGTGCTAGATGAGGGCATGGAATTAATTTAAACTCTTCTTGTTGTGTGTTACTATAATATGGAAGTGCGCCTCGCTCGCGTCAATTAATTAAAGATATTGTTGTAACATGGCGGTTATTACGTTTACAAGCTCGTTATTGATTTAAAAGATAATAACGTAAAGACCTAATTTAACGGGTCCGTTTAAATTAAGTGCTGCAACTCCGGCTTCCACTTTGTTTGAATTGTTGCTTTTTTTAACTTTATTACTTCCCGACTCGAAATAAAAGATTTAAAAGTTCAGCCTGCAGCACTCACGATCAGATGAAGGGCCCTGAATCAGAAACACTTGCAAATGCACAGAAAAATTCCACATTTTACTCATTTTTTTCCAACTTCTATTGATAATAAACGCGTAAAGTGTTTTGTGTCGACAATAGTGAGAACCCTCGGTGCAAAACATATGAAAAATATCAAGTGGACGAAGGAATTATATTTTTCATAGCCGCATTTTCTGAAGTAGATAAGTATACCTACCGCTTGTGATGAAAAAACGAATTGAAGTAGGTTTGTAATTATTTGTAAAAAAGATGTTTAATTTAGCGAGTTTCCTAAAATTAAAAGCTCCCCACCCGTCGAGAATTCGAACTATAAAACACGTCAAATCTCATTATGCTCATTCGAAAACATTTTGTCGATCCTTGATTGTCGCCCGGGTAACGTGGAAAAATATCATTGTCAAATGACGAAAATTTTCGCTTAAAAACAGACTTTCGTTTTATTCCTCCAAGAAAAACATTTTAACGGTTCAAAACGTTTCTACTCTTAAAATTTTAATATTCATGTTTGTGCTTATCGCTTCAAAAGGCGAATTTTAATTTTCCACTATGAGCGGCAAAATCAAATGGTAAATGGAAATCATAAATTAAATTTGGGTCCAACATTTTATAATTAATACTACTTGCGAAAAATAAAATAATTATTACAAATACAATACGCGAAAACGTTGCATTGGAATAATCTGTAAATAAGCGTTCTCTTTTTATTTATTTAAACATCACGTGTACTATCCCGACTGGTTTCGTCAACTAATCGATAGTTACGGAATTGTATAATACATTTTCAAAATTATAAATTTCCGCATTTGTGTCGTTGTAGGGCAGACCTTAAAATTAATAACAGATTTCAAAATTATGTTGTAAAAAGAAAATGGCAAAGCTTGCAAAGTGCAATTTTTGTCGCTCATTTAACCTTTAAAACCGCGATTGGCCGCCTACAGCGAGCCTGAAATTGCTTTTTATTTTCATTAAGATCTTAAACATTACAAATTTATTTGTTGATGGTTATTTAATTTATATATTGCTATTTACGTCTTCAAATGCGCGAGATAATGCTTTAAACAAATCGTCAGGAAATCAAAAAGTATTCGTGAGCAATAAACTTTGAATAAATCGTGATCATAGTTAACTTTAAATAAATGTCAGAACTCCCTTAAAGTTGCCTAGAAAAAAATTAAAATTAACAGTAAAATAAACAGCATAATGACTTTGAACCGAATTTTCATTGAAAACGCAAACGATGGTTCAGAAGAGAAAATACAAGACACTTCGACGTCAAGGTCAACCTATCGTCCTGTTTTACAACATTTAAGGTAGACGAAAAAGTTCTGAATAGATAATTTAAAACTTGGCACTCCCTTCGTAGAAGATCGATGTTGTAAAATAAATCTCAACGAAAATAGGTTGCCGTTAACATTGTTTAAACATAATATCAATTTCGTTTTTCATTATTTTCGGGTCAACTTTAAGCTGCTGTAACTTTATAGGGTTAATTTTACGACCATATTATTTCAAAGGGTTCGGCCGACACTGTTGCAATTTTCGTCAATCATAAACCGAACACTGTATATACAGATATACAGATCAAAATCAAAAACATCGAAAATCGATCTTGATAATCCAACGTTTTTGTTTGCACACCGACGCGGCGTCCATATCGTTCGGCATTTAAACCGAGTAAACAATAAAAAGCGCCCTTCGCTGGAATAGATTTTCAAAAAAATTTTTTTTTTTTTTTTGTTTGAAAAACCCAATTTATTTACAATCTGCACAAGTTGCATTTAGTAAATTCTGTGATAGATTTGGACATGTAGAAGCATCCCCAGTAGGATGCTCCTGTAACAATTGTCATCTAGATGTCTAGATGAGTTTTGAGTTATTGGGTATAAAACTAAACTTATAGACTATGAACTTGAAACTAAAATAAATTACGTAGGGAATCTAGTGGGCAAGTCATTTGGTATATATTTTTGGAGTCTTCGGTTGCGATTTTGGGGAACTATAAGATCCATAACTAATGTGTTGAGGTGTGCACTAAGACTTTTAAAAAAAAAATTAAATAAATCTTAATTCGCAATGTCTTAATATATTTCGATGAAATCAAGTTTGATTTATAAACCGAATAAGCAATAATATGCAGGGGGGTTGTTCCGTTTAAAACAATAAAATGTGTCGACTTTTGCTGCGTTCGATCATCTTGAAAACAAAACTGTAGTAGAACAGGTTTTTACAAAGAAAAAAAATGATTAAAACTCGCAATATTAACTGACATTTTAGGAAAAAACATATGGACGTTTTCGTCGTGTTTTGACTCGCTCTAGGCGTGCTCGAGTTTTGATCGCCTATTTTAAGAACACGTTGCATATATAACTTTAAACTGTTTCGTAAACAATCCTGTATATTGTTCTTAATAATTAAAAAATCTGTATGTTTTACTTTTTACGATAGTGCCATTTTAGCCAGTAACTCTACAAGTTCACACTTGTTATTAATCGTAAAAAAACAATTATGGATACGATTAAATGTTGCGAATGCCCTATATGTAGAATAAGGTTTTGAAAAATAGCGTAAGCTTAAATATTAATTTCAAACAA
This sequence comes from Rhagophthalmus giganteus, assembly GCA_036326145.1. Lineage (NCBI taxonomy): Eukaryota > Metazoa > Arthropoda > Insecta > Coleoptera > Rhagophthalmidae > Rhagophthalmus > Rhagophthalmus giganteus. The sequence continues at coordinate 261,665 of JARFJA010000036.1, forward strand.
ATACATTATTATTTTTTTAAATATAAACAAAGTCCTAACGTAATAAATTATAATAAAACATCTCAAGATTAAAACAGTTTGGATTTTGATTTGTTAAAAATTACCATAAAAATATTTTGCGCTCTAAACAGAATTTTATTTACCTTTTATTTTATTGTGAAATGATTAATTTTTACATAATAAATTGTAAAGACTAAAGAAATCACGACACATATGTAAATGGAATGTAAATTGTATCGTATAAGAGATAAAACTATTCGAGCTAATCAAACATAGGAATGCATAACAATCCAGATGTTTGCGCAGAGACGTGAACGATAAACGCATTGACGGCATTGTACTTAATAGGTACGAGTCAATTATTTTCAATATAAATAATTCCTCGCATCGATTCCCTGACAAACTGCATACACGTGAGACACCTACCTTAGAAAAAAATATTAAATTCCCGTTCTTTAACCGTTTTTATTATTAATTGAAGCGGTCGCGGTCCCATCACGAATGGCCGATTTGATTTTAGTCAAAATATTGGCAACGACGCATTCGAAAAACGTTTTGCATCCCGTTAAACGTCAAATCTCCTTACCTACAGATCAAAAAAAAAAACAATGCAACCTCAACAAATCCCAAAATAGAAACAATTATACCTTTTATCGTCTATTTGGAAACGAGCAGCAGCAATTCGCCCCAATTAGATACCGTTTTCCATTGGCACAAAACACAAGTAACACACTCGACTACCGATCAAACACTAAATCGAACGACATGGTACAACAATGACCATTTGGGAAGTGCAGATAAGACGTAACCGTAAAGTTCCGAAATACAAACGAATCCGACCGTACCTGATGCAGTCCACACACTCGCCCAAGGTTGAGATAAATCGGGGCAACGAGGAAAATTATTATCGGACAGATTGTTTCATTTACCCATAACCGTGCGTGAAATTAATATTATTTAAATTTTAAAACGCAGCCACCGAAAAAAATTAACGCGTTCGATTTGTTTTACGTTTAAAGCTTTCAACTTTTATGGGGTCGGGGAAAATTCCGCGAACGCGCATTTTTGTCGTTTGCGGATTTTTTTTTTGACGAACAAACTTACCTGGAGCAATAAAACAATTAGGTGCGCATACCTACGAGAAAACAAACATTCGAACCGTTTACCGTGCTACGTAAATTCTCGAACCGCGCGACAGGTGGCATTTGGTTGCACGTGCGGATTTGAAATTTTCGAAATTGTTGGGATCGCGCGCGCCGATCGGATCCTCTTCTTCGAATCCACGTATTTCCCCAAACATTGCACGAGTTGCTGATAAAACTTTTGACTTTTGGCTTGACTTAAGTCTTGGGGTGTCCGTAATGTCTGGGAAAATTGTAAATTTTTGGAGGGCAACTGCTTCAACTTTTATGAATTATACTGCACGAGTTTTGAGGAGGGCTTCGAGATAGGAAACTCGCATAGCTCTACAATATTTATTTTTTTTTAAGTTGGAGGTTCACACATCTATGAAAATTGAAGAATCTGTCCGGTCACCACCCTTGAAACATCCACACGGAAGATGCGATTTGTCAATCGAATTTTCGAATTCATGACGCGGTCATTTCAGTTCCCCTTATCTTTTTCCAAAATTTTGATTTCACTATATTATCGAAAAGTTGTGAAAAGAAATTGCTAAAAGTGACGGAGGAGACGGTAAACGTGATTTACAGGGTAGTGGCCGTTTTTCTGATGCGCATGGAGATGGTACTAGGTGCTGGGCTTATGTCAACAACAACTATCTGACATCGTATTAAAAACAAAAGTAAGTAAATCCATGTACCTATACAAAATGAGGAGAAACATGTGAAGTCGATTTTTAACTCCTGGGAAATTACCTCGGCGCACTTAACCGTTTGAATATTCAAAAAATTCACGCGTAAAAGGCGCACGTGATGGAAAAGACGCTAGAGGACGCAGAAGAATTAGAATTTGAAAGCGATAGTTGATTTATTGTGCCTCGAAGGCGTACCTATAACGTTCCTCACATGGAAATTACGTGATTTGTGGGTTAACGACGGCGCTGGCGTAGAAATGTTTCGACATTTGAATTCTTAATGCGACTAGCGCGTTTTTGATAACATCCACGATCGTGCTGATAGAAGGAAAATTGATAAAAGACACCTCTCCCCGTTCAGAAAACGTTCAGGAATTTATCATCCGTCGTACAAGCAATAAATTTAGAATATATTTTTGGTAGAAAAGGTATATGAAAACCAAACCTGCAATTTAAACAACTATTATACATTGAATGTGCTTAATGTTAAGCCCTTTTCTTCGACTAAACAGTTCTATTGTATATATCGACTTGCTGGCGAACATTTTGTTCAATCGCTCCAAAAACCTACTTATCACCGAGAATCGATTAGTGTAGTTACGATTTTAATAACACTACGATGATGTGATAAACTATAATCCGCCCCCCCCCCTCAAAACCCCGCCGATGTTCAAAAACACCTACCATGTTTATTTTCATAAATTATCAAAACAACTGAAAATCGGAAGTTCCAAATATGTAGGGTCTTCTTTTTTTTAAAGTCGCGAAAAGTTTCTTTTTGTCTCTACTTACGAAATACGTCCCTTGCTAAGGACGCCGTTCCTCTAACAAATGAATCTGACTTAATCGACAGTCTCTTGTTTTATCAACTCGTCTTTGCACTCATAAAAATGAAGTCTTCAATCAAAAAAATATGCTTTAACCTAAGTATTTGTGCCCCGAGTAGATATTTCTTGCTTGAAGCAATTGAAATAATGTTAAAAGTTTTAAAACAAAAATATAATTGATGATGTACGACGATGATTACGATTGGAGTGAATCATTCTCTTGTATTTATGTATGAAATCATTTACCGCACTTATATTAGGGCCGCCCAAACTAACAATTATACTTGAGATAAGTTGACTTATACAAGCTATGCTTGAAATGACCTTGTTAAAGACTTGACTAATATAATTATTCAAACTCAACTTAAAAGAACCTCGTAAAACACTTGAATATGTTTGAAAAACTCTTGTAGGCAAAATACTTACGTATAAACTTGTATACAAGGAAGAAAAATTAAGAACTATTCAAGAAATTCATTATTCAAGTACAAATACTTAATTAAAGTAGAGAGAGAGAGAGAGAGAGAGAGAGATATATATATATATATATATATATATATATATATATATATATACTTTAATTCGCACCTATGATTTATTGACGTATTATAGGAGTTGTCAGCGATGAGTCACCTGAAGATTACAGACAAAGTGCCTATGAATTTTACGCAGATGATGAGAGTAGTGATAATAGTATTAATCGCATCATATATGATGATGATAGCAGTTCAGCGGCTGAAGATGAAAGGAGCCAAAATCTTCACATGAATATAAGACATTGGGCGCTAACATTCAACATTAACCACTCAGCAGTAAAAGAGTTGCTCAAAATTATTAATAATTGTTTTGACAAAGACGCGTTGCCACAAGATCCACGCACGTTAATGGAAACTCCTCAAACGGTCGAAATTATACCATTGGATGATGGCGAATATTGGCACAATGTTTTGCGGCTTTGTTTGGAAAACTTATTCTCAAAAATATCTAAGGCTATAAATAAATCCTATAATATAATAGCCTATCATTAAATATAAACATAGATGGACTGCCAATATTTAAAAGTGCCAAAAACGAGTTTTAGCCCATCCTGGCCAATATTGCCGAATTACCGAAACAAAAACCATTAGTGATCGGAATATATTATGGAAAATCTAAGCCATCGGATCTGCGCTTGTATTTGATTCCATTTGTCGAAGAATTAAAGACAATTTTGGCTGACGAAATATATGTAAATAATCAAACAAAAAAATTAAATAAAAATTGTAATAGGGTAAGTAAGGGAAATGTTGTGAATTCAAACAAAAAACCTGGACAAATTGATTTGTAAAAATTATTTTTTTCTGTTTGTAATATGTCTTCTTTTATAGAGCTTGAACTAACGAACTTGATTACAATGTTATTAATGTAAAATATTTTAGGATTACGCAAATTCTGAAATAAGTCTTATATCAAGTGTTACTCAAGTTCATTACCTAAGAACTTTGTACTTGAATAAGCCTTGTATACCATCCTCATGTAAAACTTTATTCATATATTCTTGTATAAATCTTTATAACATATCCTTGAATAAAGACCAGTTCAAGGCGCATTCCAATCGCCCTTTTTACTGGCATTAGCCCTGAATAATACTTTATACTAAAAAAATTCAAGTCGCATTTCTCGAATAATTTCTTATAAAAAGCTTTAGACAACATTTATTTAAGCAAAATTGTTACTTGGGCGATCTTTTCATCTCTCGGTAAATTTATCTAATAAGTATTTATCATAGAAACGTTTGTTCGAACAATTGTTTCCATGGTAAATACCTATCAGACAAATTTACCGAGAAATGGAAAGATCGGCCCTCGTTAATTGTTTTATTATTAAAGAGAAGTGCTTCGCCCCTCCAATCGCAGGTTACTTTTATACGCACGTAAGTGCTACAATAGAATAAAACAAAGATGACGCGCCGGCAACAATTTCGTTCCAAAACAACATATTCATAAAATTAGAATGATCGTCTTTCTATTTTATGTGAAAAACACGGTTTCCTTATTTGTAAGATATATTCTTGCAACGAGGTCATTAAATAAGTATTAAATATTATTTTTGCATCAAATAATTCGGTTTTTTTTTATTTGTAACATTTCTTTTCGATTCAAACGAGCATAATTTCCGAACCGCAAACGTAAGTTGAGAAAATATATATTTTTAATTTTTAGCTAAACCTTTTTTGCTTTGCGTTGCTTTCGTAAATGTCTGGTAACTGTTGTGGTGTTCATCTAAACGTTACCGTTTTACCATATGGTACTGCCATAAAACAATCGTGATTAATAACATAAAAAAAGTCCGAGAGAAAGGGAGGTTAGAATTGCAAATGCGAGCGGTGGAAAAAAATCGAACGTGATCGAATAAAAATGCAGAAAGCCCTTGGATATCGTGCAGATAGAACGATAGCCCCAGGAAAACCCATAAAAAGGTGCCAGTAACGGAGCTGGAGCTCGACGAGAAGGAGTAACGCTCTATAGTCATTACTCATCAAAAATTTTTTTTTTACGAGTTTGCTACTTTTCGCATGTCGAACATCGTCTCTGAATTTCGATAGGCGCGCACTTTCTATTGTTAAAATTCAATAATTGCCGAACTTTAGAGAACGACGACGGTTTTCCCTGAACGTTGCGGTGGAAAGGCGTCTACAAAATAAAATATTTTCTTTTTACAGTTTAACGTAAAGTGGGAAATTTATTTCAGTTAATTTATCGATGGATTTTTCGTCTATGCAGGAAATATGAATACTTCAAGAAATTCGATCAAGTACGCGAGCGATTTTCGACGGAAAATCCCGATTTCTCGATTAACGACATAAAAATTTTATGCGCGTATACGTATAAAAAAAAAGAACAAGCGTCGAGGGGCCTTAGGTGGGTCCCCTAAGCCCACACATAAAACGATAAGTATATGTATCTAGTACTATAAAATCCGTTTCGTCGTAAAGTTCCTAAATTTACCGTGTATGAAATTGCTTTTTAGAAGGCTACCGATCCCTTTAGCCTACGGCTAATCCAGTACAATAACCTGGCGGTGCGCCGAGCAAAAAATTATTATTGTTTTAATGTTCCATTTACTAACCTAATCAGTACCTATTGTGTATTCTATTCATGCATGTTATTGAACATTCGGTGTTGGAGATGGAAATGCAAATTTAATTAAGTTTTTCTGATATACGCGTGCATTTCAATTATTTCCGTTGCGTTCTTAAGTGTACTTATAAACTAACCGCACAGTTACTATATCTACAAAATGCAAACATAAGTCATTAAACAAATTACAAATTATGCTCTGACCTGCAGTTAAGTAACGATCGTTTATTCTGAACGAGCCGAGATCGTCACGACAATGGGGAACGTAACGGCACATTTAAACCAAAAGGAGTCAATTTCGATACTGTCAACAACGCGCTCGCCCTTTCTACACAACCAAGATCTCATCCGATCCGAGTGAATTTTTATCGCGGAAAACGGTTTTCGGTCGAGCGAAATGACGAAAACGCCTAAACTAGGCGAATTTAGGTTATTTCGAGTAAAAAACGAGGGCGTCCGGTTTACCGTGCCAAATAATCCTGCATCTAATGGAAAAGGGTCCCGATGTCGAGACATCCGAAACAGTGGACGAATCGATTTTCGGGCATCGCGATAGAATTATGTTTAAGTGGCGATTTAATTTTAGTTCACGGAGAGAGCTTCCGATTAAATCCTTCTCCGAATTCGTGGAACTTGAAAATTCCGAACGGATACAAAAGCTTTCAAAAGCGCGACAACGTAACGGTCTCGCGTTTGTAGATCTTTGGGTCGAACCCAGAGTCCGACCTATTAAGGTCACGGAGTGTCCTTGTTATGAACATCTACCAAGAATCCACTAGTTCACGAGCTCGTTGGGACAGTTGCGTAAAGCATTATAATCGGTCGCGTCGTGGGTATTTCCGAGAAATCGGGGACACAAACCACAAAATATCAAATTTTAGAGAAAACCTCAACCGAAATATTTAACGAAAGGACTTTAGCAAACATTCGAAAAATATTTCAACCCCTAAATTTTTACCCAACCGGGACGCCAACTGTCACGAGAGGTTCGAGCCTCCAACCTAAAAAATTAAAAGATAGGGAGGTGGGCTTAAGGCTCCCTTGCCCATAAGGATAGGCAACTGCCTAGCAATCGCAATGTTTCGGTACTGCTTCAACTTCTTCGTAATTCTTTCTGTCCGACAAAATAGATTTCCCACAATCAAACATGCAAAAATTGTGTTTAAAACGCATGCAACTATTTCTAAATTCTCACTACTTATGGTCGTTTATGTCGTTTGCTAAAAGTTTGAGCCTCACTTACATAATATAAAATATCTATGGAAAATCAATAATTTAAGCAAAATTTAAATATTAGATCGTTAACGATGCAAATAACCATGCAAAAGTCCAAAACCAAAATAGAGTCACAACCGTCAAACATAACCGCAGCTCAGAGCACGAACAATCGTTTACAATAAAATATACAAATACATAAAAAAACAAAATTAATGCAAAATTAAATGTGTTGCATGCAAAACAGGCACAGGCACAGGCACAGGCATAGGCTGAAAGTGAAGGATGCAACGAAACCATCCTAGACATACCACTACGTCACATCACACGACAATTAAATTCGTGGTATGTAGCCTAGTGGCAGGACCCGGAAGGTAAAACCACCACCTATTTAGTACAAACTTCCACCGTACGAAAATTACCGGACGACCATCTTTAAATTACGTAAAAGTCGACTTAAAGACGGCCGGCCGTGGTTAGTTTCGATTTAAAAAAGCTTAGGGCCGGTTTTCGATCATTTTCAGAGACAATCGAACTACAAAATCGAAAACAATTATTTCTATAGTGATTGATTGTAAAACCGGCCCTTAGTTGCTGACGAATAAAAACCACTTAAATAAACATCTCACTACACATACTACTAAAACAAAAACAAAAACAAATACTATGGCTAAAGGCCACACAGATTTTATTAATCATGACGTTTACACACGTCATAAAACATTTTAAATCTCTTTACGTTTGTTTTATTTACGCCTACATTAAACAAATAACAATTAAACCTTTGCGAAAATCAAAATATTTAAATATAATGTGTATGACGTCACGATCAATAAAATTCGAATGGTACCTTTAGTTCATTTCAAAACATAAATCAGTTACTTAATTTTTAAAACCTACAGCTATGCAAATACAAAAGTAATTCGTGTAAATAATTTTCACTTTTATTTTAAATTGGAAACTTAACAATATACCGGGCGTCACATTAATCATTGCGATTTTGTTAGACAATTGTAACTTCGGTTCAGTTTCGATTCGAACTTTAAAGAAACAAAACAAAAGTGGGTGGCGAGTTAAGCGTGCGAGCTAAAAAAAACAAAAAAAGTAATAATTGTGTAAAAGTGCGCGTTTGAAAATAGGTGTATTTATGATAATATTGATTTATGTGCAATAATATCATATAAAAAGAACCTGTTTGTTGTCCCACATGCATTTAACATTATTTAAATGCGTGGGCGCGTCTCTCTCTCTCTCTCACTCTCTCGCCTTTAAAATTTAACCCGAGCTTAAGCTTATACGCGACGTTTATTTGGGTAAGTGGAGTACAACGGAGACGTTGAACTTCCAACGGACAAAACAATCTAATTAATAAAACGAAAATGCTGTGTAACATATACTTCAATTATGGAACTTTTTGCGTTAAAATACCCTATTACCGCATAAAAACTACGCTTGCGGAATATAATTAGGTATTTAGACAAAAACGTGTCCCCCCCCCCATTATTTCGTTATCGACGAACGTTTGAAGCGCTCGTTTTCTTTTTGCGATTGTTATCCAACCTTTATCGAAAACATACGATTCACAAAAATCGCAGTTTTCGCAATCAAATTGAAAAAGTCGAAAATAACTTTTCAATATTGCAATCTTAATTTTATTGAAAGTAATCCGAACGGTAGAAAACACCAGTTCGATTATTTTGAAATTCAAGGCGCTTATTTAAATATTGACGTAAGAAGAGAATAACTAGTGTTTTATCTTTTAATTTCAAGACGTTGCTCGAAAATGTGCGTCAATTTAACAAAATAAGATTGATTTCGGAAATTTACAGCTTTTTCTTTTTAAATAAAACTGTCTAACGATAAATATTAGTACCTTAGATCAAAATTTATTGGGAAATCACTTAATATAGATCAATTGGGCGTTTCGAGAAAATTTGAATTTTCGATTAGAATTAAATATTTTAGTGCTATTAGACAACAGTCAATGATATAACATTTCTAGAAAATTGGCCTTTTATTGAAAATATTAAAAAATAAATTTATTTACTCGCAACTTTCAAAGCTTAACACCGAAATTTTGTAAAAAATCAAAATTCATTTATTTTTGATCGAGAGACAATATTATGTCCATTAAAATGGTAAATTTGTTTAGATTTCAACGTTTGAAGCCCGAAAAATCGATTATTTAAAAGACCTTCGTTGACAACAATGTAAAATTTTTATAAAAATTTTCTTTCAAAACTATATTTGAATTAAATTTGTTGGGAGCACAAAATCACTTATTACCCAAAATTGAAATTGTTCTAATGTGGAACGTCAACTATTTTAAAGTGTGAACTGTTTAAAAGACTCGGAGGACCATTACTACATTTGAAGAAATCGGGAATTAACCTCCCGGAATTTCATATCTCGATATTTAATTCCATTTCAATCTTTGTTAACTTAAAATGTCTTCGAAATATAATAGTTTGCCATATTTTCAAGAAGTAACATTTTCAATGTTCTTTTCGCAGATCGGGGTGTTTTTCGTCTAGCAACACTAGTGTAGTTTATCACTTCGTAAAAGAACCTTATTGTATGAAAATGAATCACATGGCACAAAACACGTGCAAAATAATCAATCGACGCCGCTCGCACGAAATTTGTCCCAACATAATGGAGAAATTACAAAAGTTCGGCCTTTCGGAATTTCACACTTAAAAAAAGAGACCTTAATCGGCCATTAAATATGAATAAACGTAATCGCGAACATGAAAGGGTGATTGATGAAAATAAATTCAGTACTACGTAGGTACGTTACCTACTCCAGAAACGGATAACGCGATAAATTACTGCGACCACTTTCTAAAATGAGCAAACCAAGTCCGTAAGTAATTCGTTGACATTTCCATAAATGCGTGGGCATGCTTTAATCGTACAATAAAAATAAAGCCCAAAGTGGGACAACTAATAATATCTACTTAATTATTTTTTCCACAAATAAAACTATACCTAGACCTAACAAGGAAGATTAGGCAGGTGGAAATCTCAGAAAAATTTGAAACTTTGCAGGATTGTATTACTGGTCAACCCTAATCCAAAATCGTATTCCGTTCGTGCTCTTACGCGGTTTAAGAGGGTGAAATCCATCCTTGAAAATTGGAACATTTTCGATTTTGCTTATTATTTGTGAAACAACAAAAGCTATTGACAACAAACTATATATTTTTGTAAAGGGCTGTTCAAGACCTACATTATAATGCAAAAGTTAGGGGTGAAAATTTTAAGGGATGGTACTGTGCATCCGATGCGGATTAGTGAACACTTAGCTTAACAATGCTGCCGCTGCGACTGCCACTTGTCTGTAACAGACTATAAGAAAAAAATTAGAAACTTCTAAATTTTTCTTTATATTTCGTACCATTTTCTCGTTATCGTTGATTTTTTCGTTGACTGCGAATTTGTATTATTACATACCTGTACCTACGTAAGGTAAAATTTCGTTCGCGAAATTGGACCGTCGAATGTTTGAGGGGAGCCCTAACCAAGGCCCTAACCGTGTCCCTATCCAAAAGCCTAACCAAGCTCGATTTTCAGAGAATTTGTGTTAGAGCTTAAAGGTGCAGGTATTTACATTTATAAATACATGGAGAGTTAGTCGACAAAGAAAGATTCTACCTTCCCTCGTCGTATTAATCCTTTTTGTTTGTAATCCTTTTAGAGTACACAACACAATACACAACACTCGCGCACTCACACGCAAAAAGGCCTTATTAACCGAACGAGCACTCCTCGCACACACGAACAATACGACGCACAGTAGGGCGGAATATCGTAAAACGTGGCAGAAAGTCAAAAATTGAAATATCACATTTACTCGTTTAAACTCATATTTTATAATAGCTTAATCATATATGGATGTTGTACGATTAAGCAATTACTGCTATCATCGCATATTTCCGTGTAATGCAGACAGAACTGGCAATTCCGATAAACTCGTATGAATTGTTTATTACACGTCAAAATAGTTGTTCTATTCTTCGTTTAGTTATATATAGATAATTAATACAAAAGTGAGACGAAATCGAGATGGATGCAAAGTCTACAAGTAGATAAACTTATTTAATAAGTTATTGTTCATTAACGTGCCCAATTTTGTTTATTATAATTAATCTATTTTTGTAACAATTTCATTTCCTTCATGTCACTAAATCAACTTGTCGTTGACTTTTAGTTTACTATCAAGCTGTATCAGGTTACATTTTTTGCATAGAAGTATAGATAATACTTCTACTGAATAATAAAAAAAATACTGCGACTTTTTGGGACATTTGAAGATAATGGCCTATAAGACAAAGTTTATTGTTTATACGACTTTGTGTTTATTGCAAAATAATTCAAGTAAACTTCGACCGATTTTAATATTTTAAAGTAACTTTCCATTCTTCCCTATTCATCTTCAATTGTAGAAGAAGCAGAAAGCCGAAAAACTTAAAAAATTTTACATGTTTTTTGTCAGTATTCTAAAATCGCTGAATTAGTAAACTGTTTAGTTTCCCACAAAAAAAGTTGAAGCAATTTTATACAGATGTTTTATATCTGCTCGGGGAAACAAATATTTTTCGATGTACAGATGAATCGTCTCCCGAAGAAGAGGAAACAGAAAGTGTTTCTTTTTCATCAGACGACTAAACTACACTTTTTTCTATTGTAACTGTAATTTTATTTTAATTTTACGATTAGAATAGTTTAATTACAATAGAAAAAGATACCTGAATAGTCTACCTGATGAAGAAGAAGAAACATTTTCTGTTTTCTCTGTTTCCTTTTATTAGGCCATCTTTTATTCAGCTATTAATTTATTTTTAAAATTATTTACGAAGGTTTTGTAAAAGTTTGTTTTGAGAAAGTTTTTGAACAGTTTAATAGCAGTAATATTTTTTATTTTTTTAGTAAGATAGTTTTTTTGAGTACGTACGTAATATAATAAATATAATTTTTTTGATAAACTTTATTTCCAAACAAGTCGAATGTTCTACAAGCAATACATTTTTTTCCTACTGCGTTGAAATTTTTAGTTCAGGATAGGTAGGTACCTACCCCTATTGTAAACCTAATTTCAGAGACACCCTATATACGAATTTATATGTATAAAAAGTATTTATGAAATTTCTCTTGTGATCAATAAAAATAATGGTTTACTGTGAAATATTCGAAAAACATTGTTCTCAAACAATACCTACTCGCCCACCACAGCTCATGTTTGACTGTAGTTCAAAACCATTATATAACTTTTTATTTACTATTATATACTTTACATTTTTTGTTCAGTAGGTCCTAAATTACAACATATGTGATAACCAATCAATATCACGAGATCATATTTTCTATAAGATACAATTATTGCGGGGTATTTTTATTTTAACTTTTTTCAGCCCTTTATCTACATTTATTTTTAAAATAAAACTTGTAAAATATTATAAATGATCCATATTTATTCAATCTAAATGTATACCAAATAGTTAAAACAATTACGTAAATCAAAATAGTTTCTGCCACGTTTTACGGTATCTCGCCCCACTGTGCGACGCCGTAATTTAAAATTTGAACTACTGAAACAAAAACTACCGCTCTGTACCAATAACACGAAAGATTTGAAGCGATTTTACCAGAATTCTATATATAAATGCATTCGAGTTTATACGTGGATACTAGGAAATCCCGCTTTTATTTTAAAAACATACCGTTCTTTGTTCGCACCCCGATAAGCTATGAAAGTAGGCGGTGCACATGTTTTATTAGTTGCTTTGTATTTTATCGACCGCATAAGAATGCGATTAAGCTTTTATCTGGTTTATGGTTTGTAATGGGAGAAATTTTTAATGCTTAAAGGCACACGAATAGTTTTAAATTAAGAATAGAGTAAATTTATAATTCTGCGGTATAAAGGCAGTAGATAGTGATTATTCAAATAATTTTACTGCTCAAAAATACATAATTTTAGAATAAATTTGCTAAAAAGTATATATCTTGAAAATTTTCGATCATTATCTGCCAATTTTTTTTTTATCAAACTCCACTACGACCTCTGTAATAGCCCAAGTTCCCATCGCACAAAACCCACAACACTACTAAAATTTTCTTAGTGTGTTTAAGAGATAATATGATGGGAAATATCCAACCGGTGGCAGACAATTGAATTTTTGTTTTAATCATTTTTGATAAACTTGATACTTGATAAAATTTATTATAGACTTTAGATAAATATCAATTATTTAGAATTATTGTGGTCTGCCTCGCAAACCTGGCAAACCTCCCTCCAAATGAATACATTTTCAATATGTCACCTACTGTGAAAAACTACATCGCGTTGTTTTTTTTCAAATTATAGTTTTAATTGTCCTTTACATGTCTGTCGATGTAAAAATATACCCAAGTATGGCAAAATTAGGGATGAAAATTCGAAGGGTTGACGCCCCTTAGGATTTTCATTACTAATTTTTGTATCATAATGTAGGTCTTGAATATATATAGTTTGTTGGGGATAGCTCTTATTGTTCTAGAGATAATAAGCAAAATAGATAAAAATTCAAATTTTTCAGGATGGATTTAACCCTCTTAAACCTGCGTAAAAGCACGAACGGTTGATTAGGGTTGACTAATACTACGATCCTGTAAAGTTTCAAATTTTTCCGAGATTTCCACCTGCCTAACCTTCCTTGAAAGTGAAATTCTAAGTTTTAGATAAACGCAACAGGAAACGATTGAAATGAGGCCAAAACTAGTGCGGCAATTAAATAGCGAATATAAAATGCGTGAACGTTGTCGTTTTTTTTTTTTATATACAAAATGGGAACTGGAATAAGTCCTGAGAAACTAAAATACAAAGCGAATTGTAACAGACAACGTTTACGATTAAGAATACTTCCAATAAGCGTTAAAACAATACAAGGTTCAGTTCTTTTCTCACATCCGACAAAGTAAACGGACGTTGAAAGTGTAATACAATGTTTATAGTAACGACCCTAACACTAATCAGAAATACTTAGCACATCGTGTGTGATGATGTAGGTATACAAAATTTAGTTTTAAACAGACGTAGGCCCAATTAATTAAACCTTTCCTACCATTGTTTTAAAATAAATAAATCAAACATCTTCATTTAGGAATTAACAACTTTCAATGTACTAGGTATCCGAACACTTTCTCGATTAGATTAATCGAATACGAGATATTGTTCGTTCCGAGAGCTACATGATTTATATAACGCGATGAGAAACACACGAAACGCCTATTCAAACTATAGGTAATTCCAAACAAATCGCATTAGCAAACAAAGGACCGCGACCGAAGCTAACGCGGGGCCTCTTCCGGAAAACGAACGAAAAACTTTCGCCCGGCGCGATCCCGGAACAAAAACTCAATTTACCCACTTGTATACTACTTACCGCATTAAAACGCGTCCCCTAAAGAACAAAAGTGGAGGAGCTTTTTATTATAATTAACATCGGAGGAGTTCGGGATTTTTAATGGACGCGCCATTTCTCGTCGGCGTATTATCGCTTTAATTACTTGCTGGCGTGGACGCGTTGTTGCGCATGTTGTAGCAGCTGAAAATTTGAATTTCATCCCGCTAATTCCACTACTTCTACCCTAACGGTGCTAACAACGCTCTAAGCTAATCGAAATCTTCGATCCAAAACGCTAACAATCGATCACGAAATTATATTAAATCTCAAAATTGACCGTTATTGACTTGTTTCGCAACAAGTTTTCGTCGACCGAAAAAAAAAATCAATAAGTGGATTGACCAAACGCAATTTTTGAAATCGAGCGCGACTGCGGTGTTTAACGTTACAAAAATAAATCGGGATTTCTCTTACTGCACGTGTTATTTTCCGTTATAAAATTGAAGAGCACAGATGCCTACTAGCAAATAAAACAAGTTTAAAGAAATAGATAGCCGGTTCGAATATCAGAACGAATACGAATAAAGTTCACGACTTATAATTTCAATCATTTTCGTGGTGCAGTATTCATAATCGAAGGACCTTTTAAGACGCACGCTTATACTTAAAATGTACCCTTAAAATTAGATTTGTACGTAGGCAATGGGCGAATCGATGCACGTGAAGAAAAAGCCCGACGAGGAGAGATCAAAGACAAGGCGAGAAATACTAAAAATTCCCGTTAAACATAATTTTTTTTCCTCCGGCTGATTTCCCTGACTAAAATGTTTTTTTTTTCTCCGACTCCCGAATTAATAAAAATATCGTATAAACCAGTCTATTAACTATGTTAATATTTTTACGAAAATCCATTAAATTACCCGACTTTTCCTGGTTAAAATAAAAATTTATCAATTCCACTGACTTTTCCCGATTTTTCAGAAAAGCGGAAACTCAGTATAAACGACTAAATCCCGATTTTGATTTTAAGGTACATATAAATGAACCCAATAATTTCGAAATTTATCGACGATTAATTAATTTATTAATTAATTATTTTATTTCGGACAACCCAATTTTTAAAAATCTTAAATCTATTCTTAATCTATTTGCTCTAGGCAAATTTCTTATTAATACGTATATGTCAAATCGTATTTAGAGCTCGATAATACTACTGTTTTGTTTCTGTGGGTAGATATAAACATTCCTTTCCTAGTGGTCGCATTTATTCCAAAGAAACGAAAGTAATTTGATCGCTTTATAAAGTCACAGAGTTACTTATCGCTTTTTTTGAATTTACAATTATACCTATGTTATATTTTCATAAAAAATAATCAGAAATAAACTTACCCCTATTACAAACGACGTGACGTGATAAAAGAACAAGCATTCGGCAAGCTTACCTGAAACAAAAACGTGAAATTAATTTGGGAAATTCGAGGCGTGTGTTATTTATTTGGGGCGTTTTAACACTCCTTCGAATTTACTCATTTTATAAGATATAGAACTAAAAATATAAGAAACATCAAACATCAAAATTTGTTGATAGTTTCATTAATTTTCACATCTTCGTCTAAAAGTAACAAAAAAATTGTGCTCAAAAACCTACATATTGTTTGATATACAATAATAAATATTATTTTTAAGAATTTACGCTACAGCACAAGCTCCCAGAGCTGTCACAACTGTCCAGAAAAAGAATATTTCAAGTTGTATGTAGGCACGTCTTAAATTTTCTTGTAATATTTCTACGTCCTCCAACTGGACAACTGGGTTTGGGACGCAAAAACGTAAAAACACGTTATAATACTGAAATTATTAAATTAGTTCGTTAAACTTTCCTGCTCTCAAAATAGGTTACTCGAACAACTATCATCGCCGGAGATTTTAACGATCGCGTAAGCGACGAACTCGAAAAATGTACGAGGGGTAACACTTATGCATGTATGGCTGGCTTACTTTTATTTGCCTCGAAACGTGTGCTAGAGAACTGTTTTCGTTTTTTTTTTGGAAAAACCAAAAATTAAACTGTTAACTTACACCTATAAAAATCGGTTACATTTTTTAAACTGTCAGATACAACATTACAACATGTGGGCAACGTTACAATATTAGCCATTAATTTACACCTGTAAAAACCAGTTTCCCAGATATTACATTCTTTATTATTTATCCACCTAAATCAACTATTTCGACGAGAGCGTGGCGAAAGAATCGCCCGCAGCTAGGTTTGGGGCGCAAAAACGTAAAAACTCAAAAATCTACCAAGAAATGTTTGTCATTTTTGGGCTAAGGAGTTGAATGGCGTTGAATTGAATTGGTGGTTACGACAAAATCACAAAAATCTGCATAGCCACAACGCGAACACCGAAGAAATTCAGTTCGACAATAGAACTTTTTTCAAACGAGATCGTCAATTAATGGAAAACAATTACCTAAGTATCTACGTTAAAAACATGGGCTCGTTTTCGTTTAATGCCCATTATACGAATAATCCGCCCGCGTACACTTTTGTTCCCGAAAAATGCTAATTACTACAAAGAGTTCGCTTTATAGAAACTTTTAAATCCTCAACAAAAAGCAAGTCGCGACGATTCATTTGTATAAAGTACAATTACCCGACTCGAATTGCCTGCCTAATCTTTTACTTTCCGAAGAACTTCTTACAGAGTTCTTAATCGGTCCCCTTCGTCCCTTTCGTCATTTAAAATCGCCATTTTAAGTAAGTAATTAAACGGAGCCGCGATTTCGCATTATCTTATATATCAAATAAACCCGTCAATCGAAACGTCGACGCTCGAGAATTTTTTACCGTCCGCTTGTCTTGGTACAGAAACCGCGATACGATATCGAATTTATCGACGTCGATCGCGGAATGTAATTCTAGCCTTCGGTTCGAAGACCACGCGTAATGAACTCACGAACGCTGTTATTGCTCGCTACAAATTATCGTAAAAGGCTTATTAAACTGTAAAATTCTTAAGGAAATGAAGTGCGAAGAGCAAGAGCGTTGTTGTTGTTCAAACAAGGCGGCCCGCGCGCCGATCGAACTGTTTGTTTTCGCCTTTTCCTTTTGTCCACGGAGTGCATTACCTTAAAAGCTCAGCGGTCGGGTCTATCTTTGCGGTGCACTTACGTCGTACGAAGAAGGGTGGAGTGTCAGTGTGCTCGACTATTTGTTATATAATACGTGTTTTAGTTGCTTACATTTCCTGCAAACGTGTTTCTTGATTTATATCAACGTAGGAATTGTAATTTATTATTTCCTTGTGTTTCATTGCAGTTCGTGATATGTAATGAAACGTAATTCAGATTGGAAATCAGCAGACGTTTTATTTTGTTTCGTCGGCCCTTTTCCCTCGTTCGTTTTATCGTTTTGATCGAGAACCAAAAAACGATCGTCGTTCGTTTCGCCGGTGTCCGTTTCTGTAATTAGTTGTCCCGCCGCGGCGCGAATTCTCAAAATACATATTAAAATGCCATTCCTAACTGCATTTTAAGGCCTATTCAAAAAATGTAGGTAACAATTAACGTATTGTTTGCGTACATTCCGTTGTTTAATGTCTCGGACGTAGATTACCTGCATTCTCGATTCCGAGTCCCGATAACTATTATAACGGCAACTTCGATTTAAAAAAATGCAAAACGTAATTTAATTATATTATGTACTGCTATTTTAAATTAAACTAAACGCGGGCTCGAAATTGAATTTTCATGAAAAACCGAAAACGTTTTTTGTCGCGCCATACGCGCGCGTTCATGCTCCGAAAATTATTTGGACGCCGTTGGCAACAGTTCTTTTCGGCGCGTTTTACGTAGACATTATGTAATTCGCCCGTGTTTGTCACAAATACAATGGCCGAAAAAGTAGAGTGAGAATTCGATCCGCTTCCTCCTAATTCGCACAGGACTGTCGGAAGTTTTTTGTTTGGGGTTTTTGTCCATTGTCTCGATTTTTCGATGCCTACTTTATGTAAGTGATTATTTAACAATCGCCGTTTACACCTTAAACTTGTATTGTTTTTTTTTTTGTTAGGTTACCGCTAAATATATTTCTGTTTCAAATGGGTCACGGACTGTCACGGTTCCGTATTTTTAATATAAGTACGTAAAACACGATTTTGAGAAGGAAACTGTTAATACGGTTAAGTGTATTACAAAATCGTTTACGCTCGAAAATCTTGTTACGTGCAAAAAAAATTCAATGATAAAATAAAATAAAATTTGATCGAAAAAAAAATTATTTAACAATAAGAAAACTTAAAATAGCACTTAACAAAATTTAGAGGCCTGTCGGCTGGCTTTTGAACGGTGGAGTTCGGCCGGGTCTAATAAAAACAAAAAAAAAGGGGCGCCAAGTAATTTTTCCTTACAGTAATAACTATTATTAAAAAAATGGAAAATTACTAAAAGTATACGATGTTAAATAGTTACAATAGATAAATTCCGGTAAATTATCAAGAAACGAACAATGCAAGAGTTAATTTTGAAAGTGAGGCCTAAATGAAGTCCTAAATTTAATATGAACAATTTAAATACGTTAAATAAAAACGTAAATACGTTAATGCTTCTCGAGAAACACTTCGTTAACAATAATTAATATAAACAATAACAAAAACATAAATTATTCCGAACAATTGACTTAGCTTTCTACGCGTAGTGACCAAAATCGATCTTCCAAGTCAACTTCCGGTAACAAAAATCCACGTCCAACCCAATAACAAGTCCAATCCAAAAACAGCAGATATAATTTTGAACAAAACCAGAAAAACGAAATCCAAAAAGAGAAAAGGTAATCCAAAATAGAAAAATATGAGCCAAATCTAGGACCTAAAAAGACTATTACTAATACCTAGAAGTATTTAGGCATAGCCCTACTCACCTCCTACGGAGGGTACGGAGGTCCTATTATTTCAACGATGTTACGATATATATGGGTCATTCCATATCATCTCAGCAACTGAAAAATTAAAATCACCTCGAATTTTTTTTCTCGTAAAGAATACGAAAATAATTGACACGTATTTTTTTATATCAACATTATATGCAAAATTCTGGACTTATGAATTTTTCAATTTCTAAAATCGAAAAAATCAATTTTTCTCTCAATAATTCTAGTTTTCAAACTATTCTATAGAAATGTATGTAACTTTCAGGAAGAATATATATTTGCAAATACTTTTCTTATAACAATGAATAGAAAAACAACTTTGTTTATTTATAGAAAAATTATGTATTTTTTTTAAACAAATTGCAATTGCTCAAAAAAGCCATGTTCAAAATAAATTTTTCGGGACTTAAAATATCCTTTAATATATACAGAATATCTCAAAAAAATTTCAGAGTGGACACTTCAAAAGTTTTTGAGATATGATTATTCATAACAGATGCGTTCGAACGCGTTTTCGCAGGTTTTTTCGTGACATCCTCTGTTTTCCTTATGCTCTCATCCGTCATAATTCAGTTCGCCGTTCAGTGATCTACATCAAACATGTCTTCAGTAAAATTTAATTGTCGTTGTTGCAATCCTTTCAAGGCAGAATCGCATTGTTCAAAAGTGAATACTACAAATTTACGCCCTGCGTCGACTTTAATCTGTGAAAAATTCAAATCGTTGATACGAACAGATATGTTGTGTAGTCCTTGTAGGAAGAAAATTGGAAAAATGAGTGTAAATGAGATTAGTGAGTACACATTTAGCAATTCATTTTGCAAAACTTCGAGGAGTTTTTATTAATACAATCATTTTTCAAATTAATCCAGCTGCTTTTTTTAAAACGATTGATGAATCACAATCTGATCTGCGAGATTTGAGTGATGGAGATATAAGTGATAATGTATCGGAAATTTCAGATGATGACTATATTTATACACTTTCAGATTCTGAATCAGAGGTATGTTGATATAGAATCTGTCGTACACTTCTCAGTTAATTATTAACTTATCAATTATATTTTCAATCTTCCGTTGGTTTCAACTGTGTTGCTTTCTAACTATAAAAATTCTAGAATGAAGCTGAGTATAGTCCTCAATTAATTTCTGAAATCAAATCTAAGATTCATGATTCTGAGAAGACTGTAGAAGAGAAAATACTATTACTATCAATCTTTGAAAAAAAATGGAGCGTTAATAAAACAGTAAAAATGATGAATGTTTCGCGTCACTTGGTTATAAAAGCCAGGAAATTGGAACAAAAAGAAATTTCATCACCTTCCAGTAAAAGAAATGGTTAGAAATTATTTAAACTTCCTGATTATTTTTATCACAAGATTTCCCCATAAATCCTTCATATCATAATTTTATAATAGGTAAAGCAATTACTGCTGAAACAGCAGCGAAAATTAAAGAATTTTATGAAAACGACGATATGCGATCATGCCAGGACAAAAAGATACAAAATCTGTGAAAATTGAAGGAAAATCAGTGATTTTCCAGAAGCGTCTGATTCTGGGAAACTTAAAAGAAATCTTTTTAAAATTTCGTCACGAAAATCCTGATATAAATATTGGTTTATCTAAGTTCTGCTCTCTCAGACCAGCTCATTGTATTTTAGCTGATTCAGGAGGTACACACACAGTTTGTGTCTGTCTAATACATGAGAATATGAAGTTTATGGCATTGGGTAGGAGTAGATTTCATGATCTATTATTCATTATAGAACTGATAAGAAATCATCTTCATTTATATAACATTAAGCTTACGATCATTATTATTTTTAGACAAAATTTCAATACATTTCATGCTTTTTCATTCTTATGTTTATGCGTATGATATTTCTTTAGGTAGTCACGTCGTTAGCTTATTCGAAAAATCAAATCATCCTGTCAGTAACTACCACGATATTTTATTGCTCTCACTATGCTCTAATCCGAATGAACAATGCTTTTTTGGACAGTGTCGAGCTTGCCCTAAAACAAAATTTCTAGAAGACCTGTTGGCTAATATTTTTCAAGAATATAAAATAGATAAGATTAAGTATAAACACTGGATTTCGCAACCACGAACAGCTTTAAGAACTAATCAAGTATCCTCCAAGAAATTTATTCAAAATTTTTGTAAGCTCGGTAACGCATTCCTTATCCACTCATTCATCGCAAGTCAACAGGCTACTTGTTTCAAATGGGTCACGGACTGTCACGGTTCCGTATTTTTAATATAAGTACGTAAAACACGATTTTGAGAAGGAAACTGTTAATACGGTTAAGTGTATTACAAAATCGTTTACGCTCGAAAATCTTGTTACGTGCAAAAAAATTCAATGATAAAATAAAATAAAATTTGATCGAAAAAAAAAATTATGTAACAATAAGAAAACTTAAAATAGCACTTAACACAATTTAGAGGCCTGTCGGCTAGCTTTTGAACGGTGGAGTTCGGCCGAGTCTAACAAAAACAAAAAAAAGGGGCGCCAAGTAATTTTTCCTTACAGTAATAACTATTATTAAAAAAATGGAAAATTACTAAAAGTATACGATGTTAAATAGTTACAATAGATAAATTCCGGTAAATTATCAAGAAACGAACAATACAAGAGTTAATTTTGAAAGTGAGGCCTAAATGAAGTCCTAAATTTAATATGAACAATTTAAATACGTTAAATAAAAACGTAAATACGTTAATGCTTTTCGAGAAACACTTCGTTAACAATAATTAATATAAACAATAACAAAAACGTAAATTATTCCGAACAATTGACTTAGCTTTCTACACGTAGTAACCAAAATCGATCTTCCAAGTCAACTTCCGGTAACAAAAATCCACGTCCAACCCAATAACAAGTCCAATCCAAAAACAGCAGATATAATTTTGAACAAAACCAGAAAAACGAAATCCAAAAAGAGAAAAGGTAATCCAAAATAGAAAAATATGAGCCAAATCTAGGACCTAAAAAGACTATTACTAATACTTAGAAGTATTTAGGCAAAGCCCTACTCACCTCCTACGGAGGGTACGGAGGTCCTATTATTTCAACGATGTTACGATATATATGGGTAAAATCATCCAGGATTTACACCCAAAATTTATTTTCGTGTCTAATATCTTTTTTATCATTTTTGGGCATAAAATATTCGACACGTGTTTTTTATTTCGCGATTTGACCTCAATTTTTTGAGAAATTTTTTTTTGAAATTTCACATCTCCAAAGGTGGAGTATTTTTCAATAGTTTATTGAATGAAGGATAATGCATATAAAAATTTGAAAACATTATGATGGGTAGAGTCTTCCAATGTCTTTCGAATGACATTTTCAAAAAAAGGGTCAAAGGTTCTTTTCATAGAAAAAAATGCAATTTAAGGAAAAAATCATTATATTTCAAAAAACACATTTTTTTTTTTCGATTTTTTTTTTCAGAAATCTTCTTGAACAGCAGAATACTCTGTAAAATTTTTGGAGTGGAAAACTCAAAACTCAAGTTGTACCGCGTGTTGTAACATAGCCTGGTGGCTCCGGCGCTCAGGGAGCGAGCGCGCGCGAGATTCGAGCGTTGACAATATTAAACATCATTATATTATATTATTATAATATATATAAATTAAACATTCCATACATTATTTATTTATCAATCAGTCTTTCGTCAAGTTTTTAATTGCAGCGAAGTTGCTCTATCACAGTTTTCTACGCCAAGATCATTTCAGGTTCTATTATTATCGCTACTATACAAGTTTAACAACATTGTATCGCTACAGCGCGCGAGATTCGAACATTAACAATAGTAAACATCGTTATATTATTTTCATATATATTAATCTTACATGTTTCATATTATTTATTTATCAACTATTTCTTATGAGATGAACGCGCAGCAGATTTCAAAAGATTTACTAATTCAAAGCTCTGTGAAAAAGAATATGATTTTACTCTCAATCTAAAATTTGTATCCGGTTTTATACAATGCAAAGAGAGAGTGCCAGGGATCGCTTTGCATTTATCAAAACGTGGCTTTAGCAATTTCTCTGCATCTTCGTAGTCCTTCAAATTTCTGTAAATGACCGAAATATTTGGTAATACAGGATCCTTCGAAGCCCACTCGTACAGTTCAAGAGGTGTTGTTATCTGATCATCATTACTCATCCGCAAGCTGGCTTGACGAGCCATCCTCTTAATAGTTCCACCTGCTCCATCGCAAGGACCTTTACCATGGGATGTAGTGTGGAAGTGCCACTCTGCTGAATGTGAAAAATCTTGCTCATGATGATAAATATTGCAGAAATTTTTCATATTCTTAAATTGCTGGGGAGCTCCGACAGAGAAGTACGTACATCTTGAGATTTGCGGAAAATTATCGGAAAGATATTTGTTAAAAGCTCCAAGAAAAACGTATACTGCCGTCGCATCGTGTTTCATGCAGTCAGAAATGATAATTACTGTTTTATGTTTCAGCTCATTCTCATCTTTATAATAAAAAACAATTGGAAATATAGTGGCTTGATCGTTGTTCCAATGGAAACCAGAAATCGAATTTTGAATGACGAATGCATAATTTTCTGCGAAATCGCAATTTATCAAGGCTTCACCATATTTCAAATTTTTTTTCATGTGCTTATAAAAAGAGGTTTGTTGCTGAGCTATAAAAGAGTGACGGAGAAATATTCTTCCTGTCTTGCACAAATTTCGAACAAATTCTTGTGACGTTATAGTCTTTTTTACCCTAGTAATTCTTTGTTTTGTGACCCATTGCTTATGTGTTATTTTAGCGATATCATGTTTTTTTAAGACTCTAGAAAATAGGTCAGAAATTTCGTTATCGGTTGGACACGCTTCACATTTGCTAAAATAACATTCTTCCTTGGGATTTTTACAAAGTAAATACAACAAAACATCTTCGTAATGGTCGACAATATTTCCACGATTCTTTAGCTATACAATGTTGTTAAACTTGTATAGTAGCGATAATAATAGAACCTGAAATGACCTTAGCGTAGAAAACTGTGATAGAGCAACATCGCTGCAATTAAAAACTTGACGAAAGACTGATTGATAAATAAATAATGTATGGAATGTTTAATTTATATATATTATAATAATATAATATAATGACTGTTTAATATTGTCAACGCTCGAATTCGCGCTCCTCTGAGCGCCGGAGCCACTTCAGGCTATGTTACAACACGCGGTACAACTTGATTTTGAAGTTTTCCACTCCAAAATTATTTTGACAGATATTCTCTGTAGTCAATGAAGATTTTGTAAAAAATAAAAAATGTGTTTTTGAAATATAATGATTTTTCCTTAAATTGCATTTTTTCTATGAAAAGAACCTTTGACAATTTTTAAATGTCATTCCTGAAAGTACATTGGAAGACTTTCTCCATCATAATGTTTTCAAATTTTTATAGATTATCCTTCATTAATAAACTATTGATAATACTTCCGACCTTTAGAATGTGAAATTCAAAATTTCTCAAAATTTTGAGGTCAAATGTTGATATAAAAAATACGTGTCAATTATTTTTATTCTTAAATGATAAAAAAATTGAGGATAATAAATTTTTCAGTAAATCTGAGATGATATGGAATACCCATATATATTTTAGATGATCCGACTACGTCCTAAACACCCTGGCCGTTATTCTTATTATTTTCCGCTCTAAAGCGATAAATGTAACTGAAACTATGAAAAATGAACAAGATTAACGGAATATATTATCGGAAATTAAAGATGTGACTTTTCTATTTTTGTTGTTATTTTCTACTAAAAACCATTCCAAACGACCGCCCTTAATAATTGAAAATTTACGCCAGCCAACTCCTCTTATGCCGAAATTGAATTTGAATTTAAAAAAAAAAACGTATCAATCTTCAAGATGTTAAAACAGCCAATCTTACAATAGTCTTGTACTTACGAAAAAAATAATGAAAAACAGTACTAAACCGTTCGTAGTTTCAAAACGTCGTAAATCAAGAATAACCAAGGAATTTTGAGACAAATTATTTTTAAATCTAAAGCGCTTTACGTCCCAAACGTTTTAAAACCGGGACAAATTTTGACATTTTTAGCTGAAGGATAATTTCTCGTTATCTAGAACTACCCATAAACGAGAGCAATTCGGTAGATATTCGTTATTTTTTTTCAGAAACGGCGACCGTTTCAAAACTTAAAACGCTCATCTGCCGAAAAATTCCCAATTAGCTGGACTTTTGTGTACCTACGCCTTTATTTTGATGTTTGAATAAACGTGTTAAAAGCCCCAATCGGTACTGTGCCGGCGTTGCGAGATATTCCTGGTCAGAGGTCGCGAGAAATGGCATTTTCTTAAATATCTCTGTTTTCTTAAACCTCGATCGACCTCCGGGCTATAGGAACGAGATATTTACGAAAATGCCAGTTTTCATGACCTTTGACCACGAATATGTCGCAACTTTTTAACACATTTTATAAAACATCAAAATAAAGGCGATACGTATACAAAAATCCAGTGCACTACGACTTTTTTCGGCGGATTTGTAGTTTTTATAAAAATCGACAAACTGTAAATAGTTGAAATCGTACTAGTACCGGTGAACCGCAAGGGTCGCCCTTGGACCTGCATTGTTCGCATCTGAATTACCACGAACACGCGAACCAAGTGTATTATTATTAAAAATCGCGCGGTTTTATTTATAAAACCTGCCCAACAACAACAACAACCCAACAAATCGTTCCATCGAACATTTGGAAGGAATTTAGATAAGTACCTGCAATTTTAACGCCCGCTTAATGCCGAAATAATCGAGATCATTCCCGGGAAGACGTTTCCGTGTAGAAATTTCGCGACACGTTCAACCTATTTGCCGGTTTTTTTTTTGGTTAAACTGCCTACACAATACCGTGAATGCTAAACATAATGACTCTGCAACGTTCAAAAGTAAATTTGCATTCATATTTTATGCACGCCTACTAGAAATTTGACGATACTTAACGTGCCAGAGGACAGACACGCGAATCTCGTCGCGACAGTCGACCGATATTTTTTGCACTCGGAGCGATTGTCTTCGAATTGGCGTATCGAAAAATATTACTGTAAGTGTGTCGCGAGGTACCCACGTTTTGATTATTATTTTTTTTTCAAGCGTTTCGCACTCAAAACTCGACTTCGAAATCCAAAATCAACTTCGAGAAGCTCGACTTTTATAAACGAGTCGATTTCCTGCAACTCGAATTTTTTTTTCGATTACGTACTTGGAAAAAAAATCGTCAACGAAATTAACAATATTAATTTGAGCTGTTTTACTTGTTTCGTATTCAAAATACGGGGAAAACTGCAAACTTAAAAAAGGCCCTACAAATCCGATCGACTAATACGATCACCGTTAAAACCCCACAAAGTTTTTCATGGTCTAAACCCTGCATCGTCGATTGAAGTTTACGTAATAAACTCATTTTGATATTGCAAAATTAGTTCGAGCGCAATATCACAATAAGTATTCATCGAGCCGACTTCGAAAGAGAAAATTTTTTAAACTCTTCACGGGAAACGCATTAAAATTGAATTATTCAAATATTCGCCGGCAAAGGGGGTGTAAAACGCTCGCGGCCGTAAATTAGAAAAACCTAAGCGCTCCTCCTGTTTCGGCGTCAACTTTTACGGTCCAATTTTCCGCACCTTGCGACATCAGTTTTAAACCTAAATACGTATGAAATTCGACCGCTCAAGTTGCTCCTTAAGTGATTTAATAAAAGTTTTACGATTATATAATTCGGAGTTTCTGGATGATTTAATATTTTGAACAAAACGAGTTCAACAAAACAGATTCGTTCGCATTTCATTTTAACGTGGCGAGGCGTGCGCGCGACAAAGCTTCGCAATTTTTCTTACGCGAAAATTCCGCTTCCGCCGGTGAAGGGTTACTGCCCTCCACGCTTAACGCAATTTACGGGAGTTTATAGGGTCGAGCGAAATATGTGCTCGACTAGATATTAGAAAACCCAAACGTTGACCCGGAATAACGAACGTTTTATGCGGAAAACTGCCGAGAGCGAAAATTTGATGAGAAACCCTGCACCGATAATAAGCTGCGTGTTTTCGTACACGCAAAACCCCTTCCGATGCTAACGAAGGTTACATTTTAAAATTGCATTTTCGGACACTCCGTATACGCGATGCTCGTAATTTTTACGCTGTCGCATCTGTTTAAGCACACATGAAATGTTACGTTCATTTTTCTTATTGCATGTTTGCGGATCATGTTGTGACTCATAAAGCCGCAGAACCTGTTGGATATGAAGTGTGTA
Organism: Rhagophthalmus giganteus; assembly: GCA_036326145.1. Classification (NCBI taxonomy): domain Eukaryota; kingdom Metazoa; phylum Arthropoda; class Insecta; order Coleoptera; family Rhagophthalmidae; genus Rhagophthalmus; species Rhagophthalmus giganteus. The sequence goes on from JARFJA010000036.1 coordinate 289,283, forward strand.
ATGTCAACCCACTGTAATTTCAAGATTATTTCCATTTTAAACCATGAGAAATTGCATTATACAACGGCAACGTATCGCAGCCAAACGCGAAAAAAGAAAATATCGTCGTCATTCCGATATGATTGCATTAAAAACGGTAGGAAAAATATTCCGCAAATGCAACTGGAACTGTCGATACAAACGATTACGATCACAACATAAATAAAATAAATTACTTTATTTTATCGCGGACATCGAAAAAAACACCCTGTATACATCACTGTCCCGAAACGAGATAAACTCGATCGTAACCAAACCGTCCCAGATGTCAACAGCGATCGGGGCTATTGTTTTTAATCAAATTTAAAAAAGCGGCTACTAATATTACCTAAGAAAAAAAACGACGTTGGATAAATATAATCGTAAGTCGATGCCTCGAGAACTCCCCCAGAAACCCTAGCGCTCGACCAATATTTGCGAGGTGAAATGTTCATAGGCGCCCCGAGCCAAATTTACGTGGTAATATCGTTTGTTTTTTTTTTTGAACGCGCCCTTCGAACGACAAAATTAAATTTCGAATAAATTACACGAAATGGAGGCTTCGCGGGCGGGCCGCGCACGAATCAATCCTATTTTAAGTCGTTTAATTAGCGCGCCCTTCGCGCGCCCATGCGAATGTCTATTAGAAATCGGCGGAAGCCCGAATTAAAACGGAACGGAACCGCGTCTACGGGAAAAATTACTATTAAGTCCCCGCTTCTCCATTACCTTAAATTAAAACACTCAAAATTTCGAATAAATAAAACGACGAAGGAATTTAACGAAATTAATGCCGTTAGGTCGAACAGAATAACCGATAAGGGTTGTCGACCAAAATGCGACTACTGAAAAAGATCACATAAAATTTCGTTTCGAGAAACGAACAGAAAAAGAGTTAATAAGATATGTAGGTAACCTACCTATACAGAGTGTTCTTTTCAGATGTGTAATAACGTTAAACGTCCAGAAACGCTTAGTTCCCGAGATACAGGGTGTTAAACATTTGAAAAATAACAATGTTTTTTTTCAGAAACGGGTTGTTTAAATAATTTGAAATTTGGTATGTTATTTGCGCTTTGCATGTGTGATATGTAAGCAATGATAATAAGTCGCACGATAAGAGTGCAAGTGATCCTATTTTTATAAAACATACACTGAAAGATTTTAAAATGCTGCCAACCCAGTGGCGTAGAAGTTCTAACTGAAAAACTATAATCGATATGTCCTAGATCTTCGCCACCGGACGAAACGATTTATCATTGTTATTGCCAGCATATCATACATGTAGAATGTAAATAGCATACAAATTTTCAAATAATTTAAATAGGTAAACAGTTTCTGGGATAATAAAAAAACATGTTTTTTAAATTTTTAACACCCCGTATTTCGAAAACTAAGCGTTTTCGGACATTACTTTATTGCAAAAAAACATTTAATTACATGCCCTCAGTCGTATCTGAAACGTGGGAACAGTTATTCTAAAACACCCTGTATGGGTATTTTAATAAAAAACGAAATTAGAATTAGGGGCGGCCTTCCCACCTTCCAATAAGCTTATTATTTGACAGATATTTTACAATGGAAACAAATATTTCAACAAAGATAATCCATAGTAAATTATTTGAGGCAGATAAAAACACCGAACCTTACAAGATGGTGGATAAAATAAGTGAAATTAAATGCCGAACATAAACCGAAAGAGAACAACCGAAGTGACTGTTAAGCGAGATATTAAATTAAGCGATAAGGAAACGTTATAAATGTTTAAATAAAAACGAACGTAAATTGAATTGAAAAAGAAAACAAGGAAATACAATTAAAATTAATGGCGCTCTACATAAACCAATAATGAGTGCACTTGCGACAATTAAATAAAGCAATATCTAATAATAAGCGTGGACTATAAAATAATAAAAATAAACGAAGTATTCCAAACATCCTCAAAATGGGATCCATCGGAACTTTCGTCCCCGATAGAATTGTTGTCTCCATCGAACACTTTGACCCCCATGCAAGATAGTCGGCAATAATTTAGGCACAAAATAAGTGACGAACACACGTTGCGACAATTCATTCTAATCTTCAACTGTTTTCAATTCAATTATTCAACATTCAATTATTTTTGTTCTTCATCGACTGATTTCGTACCACGTATCATAGGTTATATATTATATAAAACATTTAAACACAAATTCGAAATTAATCAATCAAATACGTAGGTAGTCTTGGATAGAAACGTCAAATACGATTAAAAGACAAAAATACAAGTTAATAAAAAAGGAACTCGATTCGGTCGTTATCTAAGTTTAAAAGCATTTAAAAAACAACGCCCTTGATCCTACAACAGTTTGTTTTGCTTTGTTTGTACCGCGATATCCCCCCCCCCCCGTCGTTCATTATATTTTATAAAAATATTTATGAAACGAAATTAATGACACGTAATTTTTTCGAGTGGTCGGTAATGAGGAAGCACCAGATGGACTGTCACAAAAGCGGAATTTGCATGTAACGTCCCATAATTTACCGTAATTATGTATTACGGCTCATATTTTTTATGATCTGCGGACGCTAGTTTCCGTTTATACGGTGTCCGAAATTAGTTTGACATTGAAACTTCGCGATGTTCGCTGAATGAATGGCGATGAGTGAAATGATATTTGTTAATTAAACTAACAATGAGCATGACACGTACTTTAAATCGGCACCGGGTTCCAATTTCGTACGAAAACTTATTTTATTGTACTTTAATTGAGCGTGCGTGCCTTGGCAACCTCTCGTCGGCGTCGATTCAGATGTTTTTGTTTTAATTTTTTTTACGCGACACAAGATTTACAAGATTTAAAACACACAATACTCGGTGTGTTTTCGTTAATTTCAAGGTTAGTTGTGGTGGACTTCTAAATTTTGAAAATCTTATCACCGAAATTCGAGTTTTCAATCGAAAGTTTGAGGTCATCGAGCACCCGTTCGTGGAAAATAAGGTTTCTTTCTAATTGTAAGAGTAAATTGCAATTTTAATAAAATATTTTTAAAGCGGATTATCGAAATTATACCTATTTATTCAAAATTTAAAAATATCTCAAATTAATAAACGAGGTTAATTTCAATCGGACGACTAAATCAAAGAATCGACAACAAAAATTCTTATTTTCCCGAAAATAAAATCGTTTAGGGGTCGAAATAGGGGTTTCCCCCCTACCACTTCAATCCGAATACAAACGTTTTCGGATATATTGAAACGTTTAAAGGTAAAATTAAATGTTCGAATCGGTCGATTAAAATTGTTTAAAGAAAAACACCACCGTATTAATTGGAAACTTGACCTTTAAAACCAACAGCTACGCTCGTTAAACTTGAAAATTTACCATGAAATAATAAATAACGAAATATGAATCGGAAACGTTTAATTTTAAATTTGATAAGTTGCCGAGTTTTTATACCGGAAACCCGACGCGATTTTAAATTTCCAAATACACTTTCAACTACGTGGTGGCCCATCTCTAAAGAATATACGGTGTGTGTTTCTAAACAATACACCCAGTTAAGTAGGTATAAGCTTGACAAAAGACACAGAAAGTGTTTTGATGTACGTGTAATTGATTTGGAAGTATCCGAGAAGACCGGCGCACAGTGACATTTATTGGCCACGTTATAGTCCCGACCTTAATCCACGACTTCTCATCAAGAAATTGTGTGACATCATTTCAACTATCGCAAACGAGCCATAAAATTTTTTGTGGGACTATTCGAAGTAAAAGTGAAATAATAATTATTGTGCAGTGTGCGACTTTACAGTGCGTGTGTACAGAGTCGAAAATCTGTTGAAATTGGAATTTTCAAATTACACAAAATGAAAATATGTTTTTCTTATCGCATGTTATATTGAACTAATCTGTAATTTTGACACGTTAAAAGTTGTTTCTTTATATTTTATTTCGCAAGCAAAAATTTCTATACATTTCAAACGGAAAATGGGGGACTTTTTCACTGAAAATTGTTAATCGGAAACTTATTTTAGGTCCACGTCGATAACGTACTTACGCTCTTAATCGGCGTTAATCAAAAAGTGGAGGATGCGATTTTTAAAAGAAACGCGAACAATTTTAAACCAGAAAGAAGTTTCTTGTTTCTGATTCGCAATCATAATGAAGCGTTGCGATCGCAACAACGTCCCCTTTTTTTATTTATTGTCAGTTATAGTTCGAAAAGAGAAATTTAAAGACAAATATTCAAGTTAACAATTTCGATGACTAAATTGAGCAAAAATTTAAGGAGTTGATTTATATTACTGTGTAGGTGGCAGGTATAACATTTCTCGACGTTTGCCTTAAATATACAAAAATGTTCCCCCCCAATAATAATCGAATAGAAAAAAAGACGTCAACTTTTAATTTCGCTAAGAAGTAACGGTTATAAGATAATGAAAAACAGAAGCTAAAAAATTACATTCAATTAATATATACAAAATAAATATATTCCGGTTCGATTTGTACATAATTACCATTTAAATTTTAAATCACTCGGGGATTAAATAATTTAATATAGAAGAATAAATTTGGCGAACTTAATGGACAACATGTGTTTGAATTAAATGTCAAATTATCAAAATGTAAATCGGCCCACGTACTCGAGGTGAAATAAGAACATTAATTTTCTTAAAAGGTCCAGTAAGCTCCTTAACTCGGGACAGGTTCTTTTGATTTTGAATACAAATTAGTGGAAGTTGATATTTTTTATCCTCGTGGATAATTAATTGGTATTCGATGCCCGGACGAGGTATCACCTTTACCCCACATCATAATTAACAGACACGTATCAGTTTACTTTTGTTTTCTTTTTAGTAGGTAAACGAACGTAGAAAAAGCTTACGTAGATCGGACGTTCAATTAAAAAATTACTTTTTACCATTTAAATGACGCCAGGGCGCCTCGAATTAGTCGACTTGCACCATTGACCAAGTTTCCTAAACCTACACCCACCTACTTTTGGTTTATTTTTAGAAATCGTCGTTTTTAAAGTGTAACGTTCGCTTAACCACAAAAATACACAACATTAATTTGCTTGTGAATTGCGATTTAACAAACTTTAATTAAGCCGTGCGGCGATTGTTTCCTTAACAAATGGCCCACTAAAGTGTTCGCAAATTGTAAAGTCGCGCCGCGCAGAATATGTCTACGAATAAAACCCACATTCTATTTCTCGTTAATTAATTTGAACCTCGAAGAAGAAGTTAGGTAGGTATGTGGGAACCTTTATCATTAAAATATCAAAACGACATATTCTCTTGTTTTCGCTTGACGATCCCCGACTCATCGTGGCGTGCGCTAATTCGGTCTGGATGCGAAGAAAACTTTCGAGCCGAAGGGACTTGTACTGTTTTACAGTCAGTAAATCATTTAATAAATGATTACACGGAGACGAACAGAAATTCGGCGCAATTATGTTTTGCGAAAGTAAAACGCGATTATTTAAGCTTTAGTGGATTATAAAACAAAGCGGGCGGCGCGGCGCACTCCGGGGCCAACTAGCAAATATCATCCCAAAATTCAATATTATCGAGTATGTTGTAGAAGTAAAAGAAAAATTAATTATAAATCATTAAAACCTATATTTTACGCGAAACTTTGAACTCCTATCATAATGTGTTATAGGTTGAATATAGATATTATTTTTGTTTTATTCGCTTAAAAGAACATCTATTTGCTATGTAAAGGTCTAATTTGGGTTCCTTATATTTAATAACTGTTTCAAATGAAATTGAGAAGCACAACGATGTAATTGACTACAATTATAAACTTGCATTAAACATTTAGTAACTAGCGCTTCTTGCCGATGTCTAGAAATTGCGATTTTTATAATCATTGAAGTGTCTACTTTAAGAATCGGCAATAAAATCTTGCACCAATTTGCACCTTTTTAAAATATCAGGTTTCTAACAGAGCGCTGCGTAATAAAAGTTAGAGAAATGAACATTGATGTAGTGCATATTACACTATATGCGCATGACTATATGCTGTTCCATGGATCTTAACACTCTAACAATAAGATACATTTACTATTTATCAATACTTAACACATATATTTTCCTACCTTTGGTATTACGTTATTCTTATTATAATAGAATACTTTGTACCTACCTGTATTAGTAACTATTTATTAATTGCAATATAAGTATAGGTGGATAATGTTTCTAATACACAACCTGTTGTGCTATTCGTATCTGTGGTAGGTAAACCTGTCAACCACAAAGTAACTTCGAAAAACATTATTTTATCTGTGGTCGTGATATGATTATGGTTTATACCTATATTTGTCAATATTTTGCATATATTTTGCGCCCGTTGCTTTTTATATTTATCGTATCAAAACATATATAAAGAAATTCAAATTCGAGTTAGTTTAGTACATCATAATACCACTAGTAGGCATACCGTTAAGGACTATTGTCAAACAATTGTCTGTGCAATATAATTTCAAAGTCAAATAAAATGGTTGTTATACAAATCAAAGTGAACGACTTGTGTATGGCTTTCATCGAACATGGAAAACATATCTCAACTGCTGAAAAATTTTTAAATGACAATTACAATCTAACCGAAACGCAATTCGTTTGTGTTCGAGCCAATATACAGAAAACTCTATTGCCCAAATTTAAAACAAAATGGGCTGCAGCATCAAGAATGAAAGATCGATTTATCGCCAATAACCAAGACTGGTTAAATACGGAGTTTATCGTTGATTTCGACAGTACGGAGGGATCTACACCAGAAATTTCTACACCTTCTGGAACAAATAGAGATAGACCGTGCAAATATTATGAAGAATCCTCCGAGTCTACAAAGAAAAGGAAAGCTACACAATTGATTCGAGATTCTGGAGTAGATCAAATTAGCTTCTCACATTTACAAGCACCGAGGTCGATTGGTGAAATAACACAAGCGAAGATTATTGAAAAATTAAGGCATTTATCCTCTGAATTAAAAGATAGTCTATCGACTTGACTTGACAACGAAGGTAAAAGTGCATTAACTTTTTCAAAAGATGAAGCTTTAGCCGTATACATAGAGTTAAACATATCCAGGGACAAATATCAACTATTAAAGAACGTTCTCGATGAGAAAAAAAATGCAACATACTCCCATCCTACAGAAGAATAGCAGAAGCTAAAGCGGAATATTATCCTGATGGAATAACCGTTACGGATATAAAAGCAAGTGTTACACTTCAAAATCTTCTAAACCACACGGTAAAAAGAATCTTAAAAATCGACTCTGCTGATATATCAGATGTACTACAAATGGTATTATACGTGAAATGGGGGTGCGATGGATCATCGGAACAGGCAGGGTATAAACAAATTTCATCTTGCGAAAGTGAATTTATTTCAGATGCAAATCTTTTTATTGCTTCTTTAGTTCCCCTAAAGTTAGTTGATTCTAAAAACAGTCGAGTAATTTGGGAAAATCAGACGTCTTCTTCCAACAGATATTGTCGTCCAATTTCAATTGAATTTACTAAAGGAAACTCCAGCAAAAACAAGAGAAGTTATCTCAGGTTTAGAAAACGAAATTTCTACGCTTCAATCTACCCATGTAGTTATTTCTGAACATACAACTGTATCGGTAAAACACGAAATTTTTTTGACGATGATTGATGGAAAGGTAACGCAAGTGTCGACTAATACACCTTCTTCTTCGGCATGCACAATATGTCTCGCGAACTCTAGAAATGAATAAATTGGAACTCGTTAGCAAGAAGCTACAGTTTCGGCAAGAAGCTTACAGTTTCGGGCTTTCAACGTTGCATTGCTGGATCAGATTTACAGAGTGTATTTTGCATATTTCGCATAACTTACAATTTAAAAAATGGTCTGCTCGAAGCGAAGAAGAAAAAAATCAAAAACAAGAAAAGAAAAAAGATGTACAAAAAAAATTCAGAGACGAGCTTGCGCCGATTGTCGGTAAACCTCGTCAAGGTAGTGGAAATTTCAATGATGGAAACACCGCCAGAAGGTTCTTTGAGTAAATGAACATCTTATCAAAAGATTTTACGTCATTTTACAAACTATGGCTAGCGGAAAACTTATCGACTCAAAAAAATTCGGGGACTATGCAAGAGCAACAGCTGAATATTATGTAGAAGAGTACGGATGGTACTATATGCCTGTCACTGTTCACAAGGTATTAATCCATAGAGAAAACATCATAAATCATCTTGCTCTGCTACCAATGGGACAGCTTTCAGAGGATGCCCAGGAAGCACGAAACAACGATTATAAATCTTTTCGCTTATACCATGCTAGAAAATGCTCGCGATCGTCAACAAATAAAAATGTAATGCACACCCTCGTGTACACTTCAGATCCATATATTTCTAGTAATAGTTGGTATAAAGCACGAAAAGTTATAGAATTGGAAGACGAAGCTAAAGTCCTTTTACAAAATTTAAATGCAGAATCGGAAGAAAATTTAAATAGCGAATATTAGAAAGTATTTTCCCTACGCTTATTGTTGTATATCTAATGAAATATTTAATAAACTCTGTATAGATTATAAAACTACATATATTCATTAACTTACATTCCAAATTTCACTTCGATATATGTTTTACTTTTAAAGTTATTAAATTTTGAGATGATATGATGGCGCAGCGGATCGATAACGCACACACATATACCGGTTGGTCCATTTAAATTGACAATGCAAAATATCTCACAAACACAACTTTTTTAGAAATAAATGTTTCGAATAGAAGTTAATTAACGTTAAGGGGGAAAACGAATTTCATTACGTATATTTTATCTGAAGGACGTTTTCAAGGTCGTTCGAAGGTCGAACTAATTTCTTTAAATGAATACCTATATTTCTTATTTTCTATTCTCATTTTTCGTGATAAAATAAACAACTTTTGTATAAACCATTTTTTAATTTGACGCATTTTAGAATTTTTACAAGACTTCTAAACACTCGAATGTACTACATAGATCGAATAACATGTCACCTATTCCCAAATATCATCCATAAAGGGGATCGTCAACAATGAGCAGTAAATCTTTGGCATCGCATATTGAGCCACAAAATATGACAGCTTAATGAGCTTTTACCGGTGAGAAATACTTTCACCGGCAACCTACTCGAAAACCAACGAGAATCGATAACTTGTAACATCTTGGAATAATTTTTTAGAACTAGTGGGTAGTGGTCGACCAATTACGTTCGCGTACTAAACATCAAAAAGCAAATTCAAACGCATTGTCTCGAAATACCTACGGGAATACCTATCTCGAATTCCAGTAATAGACTTCCCTTATCAATAAATTTCCAGTTCTCGCGAGCGCAATTATTCTAAACATAAATAGAAACGTTCAGGCGAATTCTTTTCCTTATCAGTATACGGAAAGATAATTAGGTACGCTTTAAAAATCAACTACTGCGAGCACGCAAATATGCAGCAACAAAACGAGGCTCAAAAACACTGTACGTAAGTGCGACAGCAGGTCTTCCTACGTAGGCAACGTATGCGAATTAATCTAATTAAAATTAATTAGCTCTCGATAGGCGAATTCATAAATAATAAGCAACTAAAAGTTATGTAAATGTCAATAAATGTTTGAACGGTAGAAAACCTAATTAAAAATTATGTTAAACAAACCTTCGTACATATTCGAACTAAAGTAAATAAATAAAAGTTAATTGGTACTAAATCGAAATTCGACGTGCATTACCTTGAATTACCTTTTGCGATACCTTTACTACATTTAAGTCGGGTGGTAAATTTAAATGCAACACCAGGAACCGCTCTCACACAAAAATTTGTCGCGATAATATTCGCGAGGTGACGTTTGAAATTATTAAGGTGACAAACTCAAAATTAACATGTACAAGCGGAAAAAATATTAAGTCGACGAAAAACAAATTAAAAAAAGTATATATAGGTAAAGTAGATGCAGTTTGTTTTCCAATTTAAAAACCAAATAACTAAAATAATAAACCTGCTCGTAATAATATGTTACATTTTGGGTGGGAAAGAACAATGCGTAAACGTAATTTTCTAAACGTTTAGATAATACACATGCCAACGAATATATACGCAAATATATACGAATTAAAACGTCTACGATTTTCCGACAGGCAAAAGAAAAACCATGACAAAAAGACGACCAAACGAAAAACTATCTTTTTGCAGGTTCTAAGAAACTTTTTCAAATAACATTTTTGTGTATTTTCAAAAATAAGGGTGCTTTACTCTTGAGCCGGTTTCGCATTTTTGAACGTTCCTGGTATACGAAAGGTTATATTTCAATATTGACGTGTGTATTTTGAATTTGGAGCCACGCAAAAATTTTTACAAAAAATACAATTTTTCGAGAAATTTCAAATGCATTTGTGTACAACTTAATGCCGGCCACTGTAGATATATGGGATTTTTCAAATATATAAAAATTTTGAAATAAGGCTGTTAGCAAACCGGACGGTGGACACGTGTGATTTCTTCATGCCTAACATGTAGAACTATAGGAAACTATTTTTCGTAAAAAAAAAAATACGTGGAGTTTCTCCGACGCGCGATGTAATTATTACAATTTTTCAAAATTAAGCTGCAATATTTTAACGCCTTATGCGACAAAAAAAAAAAAAAATTTTATTGCGTAACGTAGTTCGAAAAACTCTTTCTAATCGTGTTCCCCCCCCCCCCCGAGCGTAATATTTCCGAAACTGTCCAAGGCAAACGTGTAAAAATTGGATGCTTCGAATTGCGTCCCAACTTTATTTCTAAGTTGTACATGCGGACACCGTTTCACTTTCTAATTAAAAATTTATAATGTCCGAATTTTTGCAATAAAAAAACCTCTCTAATTGCGATAGGATGCGCCGTTTCCGAGTAAAATTGATTTAGAAAATAATTTACCTAATTATAATTTAAATTTAACTGGAAATTTTGCAAACCATTTAAATTAATGACGATAATTTTGGTAATTCAATAACAAGATTAAAAAGATTAAAATTAGATTTATTAAAACTAAACGCTCTTCGAGCAAGTGCAAAATAAAATAATTTGGTTTCCAAATGTTTGCATTTTAATTTTATAGGTAATACAGGTGAACTCCGTATAAGCACAACGCGCACAGAGAAAACGATGAATTTAATAAATCAATGAAAATTATACAATTTTGTTAATTTTTGAAACCTAACCCGATTTTTTTGTATTACCTATTTTTTTGTTTTGTACCTAGAACACGACATTTTATAAGATTCGGTGCAATAAAGGGCATAAAGGGATGGACAAAGAAGTATTCATAATTAAGTAGGCCAAGTTGACGCTTAAACCTACTTCTGTTTTTTATCGCCTACATTAATCCAATTAGGTAGGTACCTATTTACATATTTACAATTTCCGATAAGCATTTACGTATTATATGACATTGAACGTACTTTTTACCTTCGAATAACTTTATCGTAAAAATAACTATTTGAAATTTCAAAATTTTGCAACCCATCCACTCTTATTTGAAACGATAACGAACAATTTGAATAATGAGAATTATTTTTAGGTATCCAAAAAACTTTCGTAACAGATAAACATATTGCTTTGGGGACGTTGTCGAAATATTACAAGATACTTTCTGGACACCCCCGTATATCTAATAGTTGATTAAGTACTTATGTTCTCAATTGGCGTATAAACAACGTATATTTTTTTCAAAAAAATTAAAGATTTCGATTTTTCGATTTTTCAAAAAACATATTTTTTATTGTTATAAAAATTAAATATTAAGCGTTATTCAATTTTATTGAATTGTTTCTATATTATATTATTTTATTGTTTAAAACAATAAAAGTTTTAGTAACATAATTTTATAGCGTATCAAATTAAAGCTTATAAAAAACTGAAGAAAACGACACAAAATGCAACTCTCCAAGTCAAATTCGAAGATTTAAAGTGCCGTAAATTTTGTGCGATTTTCGTATTTTTGAAAATTAATAACTCACAAACCAAATGCCCAAAAATTTGAAACTTTCCATTTTAAAAATGCAAAAGTCGCAAAATTTAAATACACGAAGGAAAAATATTTAATTGGTTGATTTCACCTGGAATGACCGAAACATGATTAATACCACCACATAATTTAAACAGCACAAATTGTGTTATTAAATAAAATCATAAACAATAAATAACTATGTCTGTGTGATAGGTACTATAATTTTGATTAAAATGTACAGGGCATAAAGTGCGCCCTAAGGTAATAAAGTAATATTTTATACCCATTCGTATACTATAAAATATAATTTTTCACTCTATGGAAATTCGCAATGATACCTAGTTAAACAAGTTACCTATACAAACAAACACATTATACAACGATTGTAACGACAGCAACTTAAGTTTTAATTTTATTTTCTCGGATGAAAATGAAAAACGACGATCGGTGGTTAGGCCTGGCATTATAAAATTCAATCAATTAAACGGCCTCGTTACGCCAATTTACAATTTAATGAACAGGTTGCTCGTTGTAACTTCACGGTGTTCTCTACACTACAAGAATATATAATTTAAGGGTAGTCAATACCCATACGCTTGTACAAATCGAGCGCCTCGTTAATTTCGATTAAAAAAATTGCAAAATATGTAATTGCACGACTACGAACAAAAAAAATAAGCACGTCGTTATTTTAACCGATGCGATGCGGATAGTACCTATTATGTATTTAAACAGTGCCGAAGAAAATTTTCGAAAAAGAATTAGGAACGACAATGGCGTACTTATAAAATATAATTCTCTGGCGCATAATTGTTTCTAGAGTAAAACGAACAAAAAAAAACGCGTAGGCGTAGTAGCCGGTTTATTTTAAAATAGAATAGAACGATATATGGTCAAAAACCTCGGAGATTCCTGACACAAAGAGATCCGCGACTAAAAAAAAAAATGGTTTTGTAAAAATGTGACCGATCAAAAAATCAAAATCATCGTAACTCTGCAGTAATCCGAATTTGTAAATTTTACCGATAATAATCGAAGGGCTTATTGCAAGAATAAGATAAAAGCCGCATTTTTTCAAAAATAGGTTTTTCACATGACGAGCCACAGCGGAAATAGTTTTACTCGAAATGTACCGTTGCTCGAATGTCCATTTTGAAGTGTGCAAGTTTAACTTTAGCAAAATTCATAATTTCCGAAAAGAAATTATTTCTCAAAAACTATTTATCGCGAATTCTGTAGAGGAACTAAAAGGCTCGTCGGTGGTATTTTATGGGCTACCCTCCGTGAACGGCAATTGAGAAATTGAGAATATTAAATTGAAATAATTTAAAAATACATGTTGTACTCGGAGGGAGGGGAGCAAATATTCCTTGTACCTACCCCTACTAAAAATCTTCCAAAGGGTATAACAAATAAATGTTGTTAAAAAAGTTCGTCACTTAAATTTTATAGTAGTTTGCTACATACAGGATGTCCAGGAAATGGTGGAGAATCTCTCGGGAGCGTATAAACCATGTCAAAATAATGCTACAAGTTCCTATAATTTTTTTTTGCTACTGCGCTTCCCTGTTAAGATGTTAAATAATATCTACATGATACTTTGCATCTTTTAGCGAATTTTCATGAAAATAAAGCCATTGCAGCCTGTCTGATGACGGGGCCCGGACGTGTCCTTTTGGCTTTAATCCGATCTCGGCCCGTAGATCGCGAAAATATAGGTCGTTCGTTTTGGGTCGGTCATATATCGATGGCGTTTTGCCAAAAGGGCGTAACCCACATAAAGTAAATTTTACAGGAGAGCACATTTTGTGTCGCCGCGCAGCTATAAGAAGATACGTTTCGCGGAAATACAAATCGATTTTTTTAGTGGAAAAAATCGAAAAATTATTGCCAAATTTTAACGGATGATGTCTTTGCCATAGATGCATAAGATAGTCAGAATGACTGATTTTTGCAAAAAGTGCGGGTTATGCCCTTTTGGCGAAACGCCGTCGAATATATCGATGGCGATAAGTTACCTTACCTAAATAGTTATTCTAATAACTATTCAAAAGTATTTACATAAAAAAAAACTTAGAAAAAAGGTAATTTACAGAGACCGCAGCAATGAATCCGACGCGAGGTAGTGATTTTACGAAATTTTACAAAAGTTCAAATAACCCAAAAAACATTAAGGTTTTTACTGAAGTCAAGTTTTGATATTGTGCTAGGTCACGAACCAAGCTACCATCACCACAAATATGACGCGCTGTTTATGGGACATCCTGTATATTTGACTTCAAGATAAAAGTAAACATCTACCGCTATATGCGTACCTTAACCACAAAAAATAAATACTCTCTAATAGGCAGATACTTGGAGGATTCCAAGAACTTGCAGAACACGAATAAAATATAGATAAATGTTTTTTACTCATAAAACAGTTTTTTCTAATATGCTATTAAAACCTTCAAACATACTTAACTACTTATGCTTTAAGAACGTTGATTATTATAACAAAATCATAAAAATAATACTAGGTACTTACATTTTAAAAAGATATCTATTTAAACATCCAATATAGCACGGTACATATTTCCATCCAATTCCTTTGTTTTATCTCGGAGGGGGGGAGAGGGGAGTTTCTGCTAACCGGTGGCCGAATGTTAGTTAAAATTAGTTCGTTAGTCGTTTCGATACTCCCCGAAACGTAAATTACATAATATGCGTCACTGTTTGTCTTTTTCATATTTCAGTGGTGGAATTTATAAAATTTTTACGGTTACAAACAAGAACCGTGGTGGATATGCAAAGGCGACATCATTAAGATTGTTTACATGCACATTATTTTAAACGATATCGCCGAATCAAAAGTATTTATAATTATAAAACCCGACGATGTTGTACATTTTTCACAAAGTTATTTTGTCATTCCCATCTTTATCTTAAAATACATTTGTTGAAATAGATAATAAAACTCAGTTAACAGAGTCAGTTTAACAAGTACTATTGTCTTTTAATTATCATACAAATAATCTATCTATGTTAAAGTAAAGCAATGAAAATAATTATTAATTGTTCCTTTCTGGAGGGCTAAAATTTATAAAAGATCACGAGGTAGAGGTACTCTACAGGACGTTTCTTTCGAAATTTCGTTGAAATGGTATTAGTCGAGTCAATCTATAGTGTTTGACCTACAAGTAATTGCAAACAATGTAGTTTCAACTGTACCTATACGAATATATAACAATAAATAATAAATACCCTCGTATACGAATGGTTCGAGAATAAGCCACTTTGTTAACATGTTATTAACATGGAAACATATGAAAATCTCGACTGCGATTGGTTGTTAATTGAAGACCATAATGTAGAAAGGTGATAAGTGCCAAAAATATGGAAAAAAGTTATTCCAAAATAACATCCTAAAAGCTTTATTTTTAAAGCACTTTTTGTCCTAAAATGTCTGGGAAATCCAAAAATTACCTTAAAAATTTGAACCTTAGAAATATTTTGGGATTAGTTAGAGGTAGTGCATCTCTGGCTCTCCTAAGCCGATATAAAAAAACCTATTGCGTCATTTCAAAGACCATTATTGATTACGTATGTGTTATTAATTTTCAATGAAAAATAAAAATGTTAGGCGAGATATTTAAACAATTGAGTTTTTTTCTCAACTTTGGGGCGTACATCTCAACAGGGCATCGCCGTAGGAAATTATTTTCACGTGATTTACTCGCTCCCGAGAGATTTTCGCCATTTGCCGGACGCCCTGCATATTTTTCCGTAATAATTGTTTAAAGAATAGAAATACTCGAATGCGCCAACATTGAAAAAAAAAGTTTCATCAAGAATCGGTTCCGTTCTTTCGGGTTCCGAAGTTTACACGATTTTTTCGGTTTTATTTACTCGATAATTAGACCTGCGAATTTATGTGGTCGTCGGAAAAAAATTGTTAAAATACCGTGTATCTTCCAATAAACGTCCCGGGCGTTTATTGGTTTGTTCGCATAAACGTTTACACCACATCGCGGGACCGTTTTGAGAGAAAAAAAATTTCATCCGAGTAATTTTGAAAATAATTATTTTTTCGGAATGATTTTTTGGAAGCTAATATTTTGCTAAAATTAAACTTTCATCAAATTGAAACTTTTCTCTCTCGAGAAAAAATTAGTCAAATTCGAGCAATGGCGCACATCATATTTTCCAATGTTTACCGCTTTAATGTTGATTATTCTAAACTTTTGCTATTGCGGCTTATCGTGTTCTTATATAATATAATAAATAAGCCCTTCAAACTCATCGTTATAAAATGTAATGTTTGGTTAGCTTAAATATGATTTTACTGTGTATAATAAATATCGCAAAACAAATCATCGATGCGAAATTAAAAATATAGCGGAAAAGAATAATTAAGGGGCCATTAATCGAACCAAACGGTCGCGAACTAAAATGTATCATTCAACTAAGCTCTTTTATTATTTTAATCTAAATTAGTTTTCATAAACCCAACAATCAATTATAATAAATTCTAATAGGTATCAAAACTGATTACATTTTTACAACGAAGGGCACACGTAACGCGAGCAGGTCCAGCTCGAAGCGCGATAACAAAATAATCGCCGGCCCACATTGCGACGTGCACAAGGCAAAACGTCGATAACAGTTAAAAAACTGGACACGTGCGCTCAAATAAATACTCGAATAATGAAGTGGCCATCGAAATATTTGCTAAGCGACAAAAACAAAGACCGAACGGAACAAAATAATCTGCAGGTGTATTGGTAAAAAATCGACTGGTTTTAAAACCTATTGACCTACCGGATAACTTTTTAATTTATCATCGCGACTCATCGAACGGACAAAACCGACTTAAGACTCGGAAATTTTCAAAATCCGCTTACGACGGACGATTCGGGACCGTCCGGTTTGCGCGCAAAAAAATACAAAACACCGCAATTTCGATATATTAAGGGGGCGTCGAGTATCTTACCTTGTTGAAAAAATAACGCAAACGGCCACCGAATCAGGTCGATTCCAGAACAGTCCCAAAAGCGTCCGCCTTTTCCGCGAGAATCCGTAAGAACTGATAAACAAATGCACAGACGAAATCACCTCTCGCGCACACACACAAATATAACGTAACCGATAAAACTTTAAAAGCCAGCCCGAAGTACCGCTATGATAACACAAGAGATCCCGTACGTTCGACCGTTCGCAAAGAACTGATGGTCGATTTCTCGCAGGCTATGCATACGAGGTGTTGGGAGTTTCAGGTGGGTCCGACCGCTAGCGCACTACGGAGCCTAATGCTGACGCCCTTTGACCACAAAATATGATGATAATGTTTTTAGTAAACGCTGTACTAAACTTGTGTATATTGTATATTGTTCAACAACGCCTCGAGTTACATCCGTTAAGGAAAAACCGTGAAGCAAACGCTTTTTTTTTTGTTTAAAAATATGCAGCAACAAATTTTTAATTGTTAAATAAAATAATTTGAACCGGAGCGGCGTTCAAAGAATATGTTTGTTTTTTTTCATTTTACGCGAAAAACAATCGACGATTTGGGCAAAACATTTAACTTAACGAATCGTTCCGTGTCAAATCAACCAATCAAAAAATATTTGTCAAGATTTATTAACGACGCATTTCCCATATCACTCTAGGCTTTTGCAATTCTCCATTAACGAAAAAGTTTACAGAAAAAGACTTGCCTTTGGAAATGAATTCGATCGTCACCGCCGCCACCTCCTCGTCCAAGACCACGTCATCTCCGGTCCAGCAACCGTTGTTCGCCACGTTCTGAAAAACGTCGACGTAACTAAAAAAATGGCCTTTATCTTCATCGACGAAAGAACTTACCTTCGGAAATGAATTTAATCGTCGCGAAAGACGTCCTCGTCGAGCATCACGTTATCGCCCATCAGTCGGCAACGAATTGTTCCGCCCATTCTAAGTCGTTCAATATTTTGATGACGTCGACCTTTAAAATTTCTGCCATTAACGAAAACCTGGCTTTTATTTTAATGGAAACAGAACGATTTGCCTTTGGAAACAAATTCATTCGTCCCCGAAGCACCGCCAGTCGACCGTCGTCAAGTCTCCGGTTAACAATGCATCGTCGACAGCCGCGAACGTGGTTTTATTGGAAGAGAGTCGACCAAAAAGTTCTGCGTTGGAAACTTTTCGAGTTGTTCTAAAAATGTCTACGTATTTTCCTTGCCGGAATAACGAAAGGAGAGTATTTTTTGATTGCGGCGTTACGTCCAAGAAGATTAACATTTGATATCGCTTATCGTCGACATTGCCGGTATCGAATACCAAGGAGTATTTATTGACTTTCCAGTCTAGATCCGCACTGTTCCGTTTAACCAACGGGGCCACCTCTTGTAGGATATGACTCTTCGTCATGCAGTGCGGTCTTGATTGGAGAGAGGCTGCGGTTCCTTTTCGGGAACTATCATCGCGTCATCCAACCCTGCCGTTTCGGCGAGGAATAGTGCCGGGATAAGCCCAACTACTCGCTCGAAACCACTTAGCCCCTTAACTCCAAAGAACCAGGTCACTTTCGCACACCAGGTGATCCGTTAGTTCCGGCAGTGATCTGGCTCCTTGGCTCCACTCACACGCACTCGCGAGCCGACGTTACATTAAAAACCGAAGTTCATCAAAGTTCTAAAACACGCCGCGTTTTCGTCTCGACTAAACGACAATACGCATAACAGACACGGAAAATGGAAATCGTTAACGTAATTGCTGCAATTACGTTCGGTTCGCGTTCAATGATAATGGTAATCGCATAACTTATTACAGACAATTGATTTTCGTTCGACAAGACAATCGCCTTTTGAAAATGCGCCCTTTTCTTGTCGTTCCTTTTTCTTTAATCCGCCAAATCGCGCAGAATTTACCAAAGTGGCCGCGGCGCTTTCAGTGTGCATAAAAAAACCGGTTAATTAAAATTAAGACTTTCGCGTAAGAGATGACGTGCAATTAAACGCCTAAAACAAATCAGCAAATTAGCAAACATTTTAATGTTTATCATTTCGTAATTTATTACCGATTTTGATTTCTTTCCTTCGCGTATTACAGATAGACCAGTAAGAAAGTATAAAAGAACGTAGTAATAAGGAAAAACGAGAAAAAATACGTACCCGACCCCAGAAGTGGAACAATTCGACGCCTGACAAACGTCCTCTTTAGGCAGCCCACGTTACCGACGAGGTTGCCAACGGTGACATTTTATTCGGATCGCACTAAAACTTTGCAGTGCAGTTAGGCAAAGCGGCGACTTTTGGCGGCCTCAAATTCCCTGCGCAAAACGAAATCAATTTAAAATACAAATTAAAATAAATTCTTAATAAAAAATCGGCCAAGGCAATTTTTCGCGTTTCAAAAAAATCAACGTAAACAAGGAGAAATCGATCGATACAAATGTAAACGAAACAAAATAAATTAACAGACGCTTCGTCGTCTCGAATAAATAAAAATCAAATGTATTTACATGATTTATTTTCAATAGAATAGATACATTATGTAAGTAGAAAAGTCTGTCGAATCACATAAATAAAATGCAGTAACACACTGCCGCCGCACATTAACAAACAACAGTATTACTACCGCACACAGTCTTTGATTCAACAGGCAGGAGAGCTACAAAAAAATTACAAATTACAAAACTTAAATACTCTGCAGACTAAAATGAGAAACCATTTAAAATTGAGTGAGGTAGAATTTGATTCCTATTTAATCGATTGTTAAATAAAAACGGAATTTAAAAAAAAAACAAAAAACGTCACAATAACCGTGGTGTTAAATTATGAGATGTAACTTTTTAAGCAATTATATTTACACGAGTGAACACTAATTGGAAATTGTTTTCAAACATTTCGGGCGACCCGGCGGCACTTTTCGAATGTCGCAGAGCCGCCTCTCCCTACATGTAGCGATCGATACATTTTGTGCTATATCTACCAATCCATGTTAAATTTTAGTTGGTTACCGTCGACTCTACGCGTTATTAGCAACCAACGTGTGTTGTAAAATGCGAGCCCTAAGTACCCGCGTTTTACTGTCAAATTTAGTATAAGACACCAATTAGGATAGAGGTTTTATAATTAATCAATAATTATTTGTCACACTTTCATTAACATTCAGTAAGCTTTTTACACATTTCTTCCTTTTATATTAAAATATTCTAATCAGCCACTAACACTTATAATAAATTCAAACATTTCCGCGTAATTGTTGCGCAAAATCATTCACTACGATTTTCCACAACAATTACTCGAATACTTGCCTACTTAAATACATCCATAAGCAATTTAAGATTTGAAAAAAGTGACTTATTTTACCAATCCCTTTCCTTCTTAATTTTAACGACGTGCAAACCGCGAACAATCTCCAATGTTTCGTGATGGAAAAAAATTAAGGAAAAACAAAAATTAAATTTACCTACACGATATTTGATATCATTTTTTAACAGTCTTAATTTTTGAGATGATTTATAAAATTTATAAAAATTATTTTTCTCGCGTTTTAACTTATAATCGCTTGGTAGATACAATATGAAATTACGTTACGGGTTTACTAATTTTTGCCATTAAACTGCTATTGTTTTTTCATCCTAAATGTACACGAGCCGATTTTAAATTGGTTGCTATGTACAATCTCTCACTTTAATTTGCATGGATTCCGACGAACCCACGACATTATTTGACTACTTATTTATATACAAGTGTGCTCTAGTGAATTATGCAGTTTTTAATAGCAACCGATTTTCTTAATTGGTAGACCGTCGACCGCCCCCGCGAATTCACGAATAAGAACGGCATTCTAAAAGAACACAAACTTCTTAAAACTATTTAATATAACACTTACTTTGACTAATTATTTTAAAACAAATAGTTAGTTGAAATTCGAAAGGGGGCGGTCAACTTTCCACTCGAATTTGCAGAGTAGCTCACCTAAAATTTAACGTCAAGCGGAATGGAATAGTTTTTTTCGAAAAAAAAAAATAAGATCGCGTTTCGATATTCAATTATCAGCTAATTCAGTCGATCTATGCGAATAAATAATTATGAAATGAGTCGTTTCAGTCTATTCTTAAAAATGATCGTGAGCAACTTAGCTAGTCTTACGTAAATAAACGATTTGAATTCGGTCAAAAAATTTTTGTCTCATTAAGTACGATTAATTTAAATATTAATTTATAAAAATAAATGGAATTATAATTTGCTAAAAATTAATTTTTAAACTAACAAAACTATTAGGAGCGCGTCTAAGCAACTTTTGCTGAATTGTTTCAAAACAATAAGAGATCAAGTGTGTCTGGTTTTCAAATCATTTAAAAATGTGCAAATCGAACACACCACATTATTAAATGTTAATGAAAAACGAAAACGAACAAAAAATACCTACTACGTTTCAAATCTGACAACAGAAAGATTACGTTTATATAAAAACTAATTAAAGAATAAATAGATAATTACGATTACTTATGATAATTGTAACGTCTAAAACTCAACTCGTCGATTTTACTAAAATTAATGCATTAAGAGAAAGTATCTACTTTCCGTCATCGATTTGAATGTATATATTAATTTAAAAAAAAAAACGAATATTTTTTTTAAAAATGGCACTGCTACTAAATTAAAATATCATTTTGTTTTTTTTTTTCAAAAGAAAACGTCATGGCAGTTTTCTAATTTACTACGAAGATTTTGCATTTTGTGGCAGTTATTTGGCAGTGAACGTTTTAAATTATGCATTATTACTACCAAATTGATTAAATAAATCGTACAAACGAATACGTACATATTATAAATACTAGTTTAAAAATCACACATCTTTATATTAATTGTAAATAAAATTATAGTTAATTCGGTATCCCAAAATTTACGTCGTTTCTGTTTGATCGAATTAAAAACGAAACTCCACGAATAATTTAATATGACTAATTGGTTCGACGATGATTCTCGAATTAAACATCCGCCTTTACATTTCCCCGACTTTTAATGCTCGGCGTGTCGAATAATTAAAAAAAAAAATTTTTAGTCTGCTAATCTAGAAAGGAGATAAAAATATGATGACGGAAAAAGCTCCTTAAGCATCATACTCCTCGATAGAAGAGCAGGAAAGCTCGCGTTCGTCGACGTAAAAAACAAAAATGCAACAGTTATGTTGCGCATGAATTTGAAGATCGGCGTGATCGGTTCTAAAGCTGATTTCTAAACGAAATCAACGTGTCTTTGGTTTCTTAAATAAGGAGGGCAACTAACCATTTTTACTCGTATTATCACAGAACGACCGAAAGTTTCCGCAACTGATTTATTTCTTGGATTGTAATATAACCGAATTTAAAGTATGGCCAGCGACGTTTCTCGAGCGTAGGAAATTTAAAAAAAACACAAGTCTAACAAAAACTAAAAATTAACTAAGTGTTCATGTGTGTTGCGTACAAACGAGTCCCGAGTAAATTTCAGGATACGATCTTTGCCGAACAGGAGCGCGCGACGCCCGACAACCCGATTCCAGGAATGACTTTTTTTTCCCCCCCGCTCCTGCTCGGCAAAACCCCTAAAAATATGTTTAAATAGAATAAGCCACAGTTGCATAAATAAATGCGAACACACAAAGTACATTATGAAACAACTTAAAAATTATGTGACTACAATAATTGTGCTAGTCTAGTCGATTATTAACAACTATAACCAGTGACATTGGCAGTGTCTGAGGGCTGGTTGTAAAACGGTCGGACAGTCTCGCGTGTGCCCATGTATCGGCCGAGCAGTCTCCCGTGCTTTACCTAACTTACAATACTTACAATACATATACAACCTACTGTACAAATGTGAAAGACTTCACGTCAAATGTGTAATATACATAAAAGTGATCCCTCGTAATGATTTTAATGCGTGCAAACTTCCCGTAATCGTCTATAATAATAAAGTTTTAAACAAGTTTACTTTAGAAAACGTCAATTTAACAAAACCGACTATAATAAAAAACAGCGGCGAAGTTTGCACGACATCGCCCCGCTTATTAAAGGGGCTTGTATCACGTACACTTCGAAGGTTTACGACGCTGCTTGTGTCGGACAAGATGGCTAGTGGGAAAAGGAAACAGTAACGGTCTCAACGTATTTATGGCGGCCGGTTGTAATTTTTTAATCGATACAGTTTTCGTCGCTCTGTATTCGCTCTCCTGCAACCACTCGTCCGGTACACTGTAAAACACGCATTTTTATTAATTCGCAGGTGAAAACGTGCAGATCAACAACTCACATGTCGACGGGATGCCATCGTATTAACACCTTCTTCTTCCCGTCATTTTCTATTCGTCTAGCTAAAATTTCACTATGCAAGAGCACATTATCTCCCGGTATAGATTCCGTGCTTCCCGAAGTTCTCGCTTCCGTCATCGTAAGAAGCTGATGTTGTAAACCTTCCATTATCCCGTTATCGAAAAAGTCGAACATGCGAGCTGTAACATATAAAAAGAACATTAAGTAAATAGCAAAATGAAAGACAAATCAGGCGGTGTAGATAAAATAAATGCCAAAGTATTAAAAACAATAGCTTATTATATAGTTTTGCCACTTGAACATATTTTCAATGTCTGTATTGAAAAATCAACGTGGCCTGAATCTCTAAAAAATGCTGAAGTCGTTCCAATATTTAAGACAGGTGACAAAACTTGTGTTTCAAACTATAGACCCATCTCACTTATATCAAATATTGCAAAGATTTTTGAAAGAATTATCTATGATAGATTAGAGGTTTTCTTAGCGAAACACAGAATCATATCCGAAAACCAGTACGGTTTTGTGAAAAATAAAGGAACTAGAGATGCTCTAAACAAACTTGCTGATAGAATTTATGCTAATCTAGACGGAAGCAGACCTATTATGGTAGTTTTCCCGATCTTGCTAAAGCTTTTGATACAGTGAATCACAAAATACTATTAGACAAATTAGAAAGATATGGAATTAGAGGTAATAGTCTCAAATTATTAACTAGCTATCTATCTGACAGAAGACAAAAAACTAGAATTCGAGAAAGCATGAGCGAATATAAAAGAATTGTCACGGGTGTTCCACAGGGAACGGTACTAGGCCCATTGTTATTTATACTGTATGTTAATGATTTATTGGTAAATATGCCTGCACAATCTATTATGTCATATGCGGATGACACTGTTGTCATTTCAGATGACGATACTTGGTCATTTGCAGAATGCAAAATGAATGATTATCTAAATTTTGTCGCCAACTGGTTAATCCTAAACAAGTTGTCTCTTAATATAAGTAAAACAGTATACATAACCTTTGGAAATCAAAAAAGTAGTGTACCTGAAGATATGAATGTTCAGATTCAAAATGAGCAAATAAAAAGAGTAGAAAGCTGCAAGTACCTGGGAATTATTTTTGATTATAATATGAGATGGGATAAACACATTGAGTACATTATGCGGAGAACTAAATACCTAATATACGTTTTTGCCAAAATAAGGAAGATTATGGATACTAAAACACTCATGACAATGTACTATGCATTTTTCCAGAGCATAATAAACTATGGAATTATAGCATGGGGTGGTGCTGGTAAGAATCTAATTGGTAACTTACAAAGAATACAATCTAGACTTTTGAAAATTGTAAACAAAGATTTTCAATAGGGAATAACTTTCCTTTAAACATTACAAAACTTTTTATGTTGGATTCGGTTGCCTACCACTATAAAACATTGAAAGATAAGTATTTAAGTAATGAGCGTAACACAAGACATAGAAGTATCCAGTTACCTAAATTAACTAAAACAATAAGTAATAAAAGAAGTTTCATAGTTGCCATAAGAATGTATAATAGATTGCCGAATGATCTAAAAATCATGACTGCTAAAAATATGACAATAAAATATAAGTTGAAATTGTTTCTCAGGTCTCAATAATGTTTATGAAATAATAAGACTAAATAAGTGAAGATGCACAATAATAAAAAAAAAAAAGCATATAGTACTGTATCAACAACTAGTATTAAGGTAGTTTAAGTTTATTTTAATATATTACCTCCTATGTACAGATGACTATGTTATCTCTATAGGACTTATATTGTATACTGGCTATACTGTGTAATTTAAATGGTGATTGGTAAATAAATAAATAAATAAATATCGTAAAACGCGGCCAGAAAGTCAATAATTGAAATATCGTATTTACTCGGTTTAACTCGATATTTTATATTTAATAATATTGCGAAAGCGAGTCGAAGTTGAGATGGACGCAAAGTTCACAGGCATATAAACTTATTCAATAAGTTAAGGGGCACACCTAGTGTGAAATTTTTTAAAAATCGATTTTTGTTTTTTTTTCATATTTCGATAGGTTATACCTTTAAAAATAACATACTAAAATTTTAAATCGATATCTCAAATAGTTTTTGAGTTACAGCAGTTTAAAGAGTAGCCGCTCAACAGTTAGATAGTTGCATTAGCTACGGGACGTATACCTGAGGTATTATTCGGAGTCTACCGTCTCTTCCAACCATTGTAATGGAGTCTGCCTACTGTCAGAGTTGTGTTTTTTGGGAGAAAAAAAAAGAGAGTGCTCCTGAAGCTTACGAAGAATGGTTATCGTTACACGAAGAAGAATGTGATATTAATCATGAGGGATCTGCCTCAAAAATGGAAGTAGATAGCGTAAAAGACATGTTTGGTCGTTCGTTTAGTAAATATGGCGTAAAATATTTTCGCTACATTGGTGATGGTGATAGTGCCACTCATAAAGGATTAATAGATTTGAATCCTCATGATATTCCTGTTGAAAAATTAGAATACTATTTACATGTGAAAAAAAGAATGGGAACACGATGCCGAAATTTAAAGAAAACCAATAAGAAGTTAGGAGGAAAAAGTAAAACATCGCAAAAGTTAACTGTAAATTTAATAAATAAACTACAAAAATATTACGGTTTGGCAATTATGAGAAATCAAGATAATGTAGACGAAATGTATAAAGCAATCTGGGCTACGTTTTATCATTTGTGTTCAACTGATAACAAACCAAACCATGATAATTGTCCAGAAGGCGCAGAGAGTTGGCGCGCTTATCGCCGCGCGGAAGCTGAAGGAACGATGAGTAAGTTTAAGCACGATTACCTCCCACTGCATCCAGAAGTTGAAGAAGCTCTTAAACCTATTTATGAAGACTTATCTCGATGTGAATTGCTCGATAGATGTAAAGATAGTAATACTCGAAACAATAATGAAAGTTACAACGGTTTTCTTTGGCACTTTTCACCAAAGCACCTTCGCAATGGCCTTAAAACTATCGAATTATCAAATAATTTTGCAACTTCAATATTTAATGACGGCTATTCATCAATTTTGAAGATATTTAATGTAATGGGAGTGATAGTTGGACTTGCAGCAAGAGATTATGTGGCTCTTAAGGACGAGACGAGACTACGAATCGCCGATCATCGCCAACGGGCTTCTTCAAAAGAGGGTCGATCATCTCGAAGAAGAGCTTCTTCAGCTCAACAAGCACTTTTTAAAGAAGAGGAAGGTGAATTATATGGGCCTGGAATAGCAGATTAGCTGTAAGTATGATTTTAATCCATTTATAACAGTGAATACGATAATTTTATATTTAAACGCGTTTTTCTCGAAACAGCACTTTTCGAATTTGCTGCAGTGATTTTACTCGGAGACAAATGATCCGATCACTATCAAATTTTTTCTGCATGTTCTGTATATAGTTCTCCATACAATGACCCGCCAGTTTTTTGATCTGATCAAAAATCGAATTTTGGCAGGCCAAAAACGACCAAAATTTTGGGTAAAATTCAACTTTTTTTTTAAAAACGCCGCCATTTTGTCAATTTTTGATTTTTTTTCGACCGTGGGTCGTTGTACGGACAATATCTTCTAGTTTAACGAGAATTTTTTTTTTTAGGTTTCATCCACGGAGAAGGCCGGAATCACTGCAGCAATGGAGGACGTTTTTTTTTTAGCGCCGTCGGAGATCGCGTGAAACTCAAAAAATATTTAATTTTTTTCTTCAAAAATTTTACTGTGTATTCTTAAAATATGTATAAATATACCCTTAAAATTTTAAAACAATTGATACAGTTGTTTTTTTTTAATTCCAAAAAATCGCTTTTTTTAGGCTGTCACACTAGGTGTGCCCCTTAATTTTCATTAAACGTGTCTATAATTTTCTTTATTCAGGGTGAGTTAAGATAGTAGCACCCCGTTAGTTTGTTGAATATTCACGTTAGAAAACTATTTTCTTAACAAAATATAGTTAGATCGATATGTTGTGCATTATTGTAGAGTTATTTTTTAGTTTTACGGTATCCTGTCCCCCCACTGTGACGTCATCGATAGAAAAACATCGAACGTCACCACGCGCACTTGCCAAAATTGAAAAATACTGGACGTACCTGACCATGGTTGTCTTCGAAAACGTATTCTCTTGCCGTTGCGTTTGAAAAGTTTAACGGAACCATTGTCGACTGCTTTCTTGGCACTGGTATTTTGCGATCCGTCCGAATTAAAGTGACCATTGACGTGCCTTTGTAAAGCCAACTAAAAATAAAATTTTCAATTATTCGACAATTGTTAACAATTATTTCACCTAGCTTATACAAAATTTTAATGGAAATAATGATTATGTTTTCTGTAATAATTGCAATGCGATCGAAAGGCGTAAAAAGCGATGTCACCTCGGCAGTCTTCGTTTTACACCTCCTCACCAAGATCGCTCAGTTTTAATGTTCGTAATTTGAAACCGAATTATCTCCGTTATTAATCATCGGATCGGTAATGCGAAATATGTTTTAGAATCGCCATACAATTCTCTATCAAACATCTCTCTTTATAATTTTGGATAGAATGCACAGTGATTTAAAAAAATGTAATTCTTATAAAAATACTCTTAAGAATATGTTTCTAGGAAATGTGATTTTTCAAAAGATGTATTTATTTCGAGAAAAATGAAAAAAAGGGAGTTTCGAGATATATAACATGGAGATTCGTGCGCGGTCGAAGAATAGTAAAAAAAACTGGTTGTAGACATACAGGGTGCGTCCAAGAAATTTCGGGAATTATTTTTTACCGCCCAAGCGAAGCGCGAGCGAGCGGCCGCTCCTGTCGGGATTGGTGGTGGGGGTTCTTAGGCATCAGGGAAAAAATATTCAGTTGCTTCCGAACCGCCGGAGAGTACGGATTGCTTGTACAGTTTGGGTGACGCGTCACGACTCACGATGCAGCGAAATGTTGAACAGCGTGTGAACATCAAGTTTTGCGTTAAACTTGGAAAGACTGCTGGTGAAACTTTACAAATGCTTCGGACAGCTTACGGGGACGAAGCAATGAAGCAATCAAGTGTGTACGAGTGGTCTCGAGCAGGACGACCGAGTGCGAACCTTGTTGAACTCTGACCGTCGGTTAGGCGTGCAATCGATTGCTCAAGAGTTCAATCTTTCCAAATCCAGTGTGCACACCATTATTAGTGATCATTTGAACATGCGAAAAGTCTGTGCAAAGTTGGTACCCAAGGTGTTAAGCCACACGTGCCTTCTCGTGACTGAGCTGTTGATCAAGTAAGGTGTGACAATGCTTCCCCAACCCCCTTATAGTCCGGATGTGGCTCCAAACGACTTCTACCTATTCCCCAAGCTGAAAAGGGAACTCATTTTGGGATCACCGATGCGGTGCAAAAGGCTGTGACGAATCAACTCAACAGCATGTCAGAAAACGACTTCAAGGGCGCGTATGAAGATTCGAAAATTCGGTGGCAGAGGTGCTACGATGCCGATGGGGACTACTTTGAAGAATTTTGAACGGTTGTACGCTTTATTTGCAATAAATCGTGTTTTATAGCCTCATTCCGGAAACTTCTTGGACGCACCCTGTAAACAACCCAGGTAGCCCGCGGAGGGTGCGAAATCAATGCTCGCTCGTGAGTGATAATTTTTAATTTCAGTGCGTGTGACTATCGTGCATGTTTCAAAATAACTTATTCCTACTTTTCAGATGTGATGTGTGTACAGTTTCAAATAATACGTGATTGGAATTACCCACACGTTAAAGGATTCCGGATCAAATGTAATGTCTAAAAAAACAGTAGTTTCCAATTTATCCAACAATAATTTTATGGGTTTTTATAATATATGTGTACCTGAAAGATAATGAACATCACTTTTGCTTTATTTACTTTAAAACGTTATTGCGATAATGGAGAACGCACTGAGCATATCGACAACTTTTTGTAAGTAGTGCGTTCGAAGTTGGGGCCTTAGAACGCGCTCCAAAGTCTCAAATAGAGGAACGTTAATTTTAACAACCCCGCCATATGTTACGGTTTAAATTAAGGTAACTTTGGGGCAAGGCAATTGTATTTGTCGGTGTCTTGTATTTAATTACACGATTTACAGACTATTCAACAAGAAAGGAAGCGCGATATTTCGAAGGGTAGGAAAGATATTGCCCCCATTCTTACTCGGCAACCGATTGTACAACCGACTCATTATCAAATGGACTGGGGGCGTGGACTAAAACAGCGAGATTTAACACACAGCTCTTATTTTATTTTCTTCGAGGCATATTTAACTATGTAAGTGGAGACGTTTGCATTTACTGACATAAACAAAACATAAATCGTTAAATACGTTACCGACACTTCTACAGGTCTAAAGTCTATGTTTACATTTATGCCGTTGGATCTAACTAGGTGTATTAATATTAAATTTAAAAATCGGTTGTGCTATTTGTAATATACAGTAGAGTCCAGTTAATCTGAACCACGCCACTGTGAAAATACGGTTAATCTGAACAAAAGTAAGTTAGAAAAATATTACAGAGGCCAAGTGAAAATAGAACAATGTATAGAAAACATTGCATTTATTACGGTTATAAAAATGATAAAAATAAAATACGTAGATACTGTACATAATAAATGAATTGTTTGGCTTATTCATAAAGTCGGTAATTGTTTCTTTTGTCGTAATGTTGAAAATGTTGAACGTGTCAGACAGACGCTGGTTAACTTATAGCTTACAGCAATCTAAAAACGTTGTATTTGCTACACGCTACTGCATTACAAGAATAATTTTGGTTAATCTGAAAATCTGGTAATTCAAACAGGTTTCGGTCCTAATTCGTTCGGATTAACAGGACTGTACTGTATGTATAATTGTTTATCTTCGGAATTATTCTAGACAATTAATAGGTAAATATATTTATTTACCTATTAATTTTCTATATATTACAATGTCACTATTATGACATATATTTATGTCACAAGTCAATACAAATAACTACAAAATACGCAAAATAGGCATAACAAGCGTCCGTGAGTCTTCAGAGGCCTAATCAGTATCTAATGATTCGTCACCAAGGAACGTTTCCTTTTACTTTTGCTGGATTAAGTCGTTTTACCGTTTTACGTTTTATATTTCTAGCACTATGTATGCCTAGAAGAATTAGGGCCGTTATTAAAAATAAAAATAATGTAACCAAGATGGTTACTTTTGACATCCGTATTTTAATTTTTTTTATAATTTTGATTACTTATTTGCATCTCATTTGATTGAGTGCCAATAATAATAACAATTGTATGTTATGTGTAACGGATTAACTGAAAATTGGTCGGGATTCCTAGTATTTAAGAAGTACCCGAAAAAGACCATTTTCCGTAAAACCATAAACTCTATTTAACTAAATTACATTATAGGAGTATTTAAAACTTTCATTTATTAGGGTTTATGCCAATTTATTGTGTTTTGTTAATGTCATAATTGCAAAACTGACACGTGCATACTAACGACAATCTTACAATAAGACAGATTGAACGTTAAATATTAATTATGAATTTGTGTGATTGGCTCAAGTGTTACAAAAAACAAATTATTATTTTAAAGAACGCCAAAAATCTCGCAAACATGTAGTGGTTACAATTCACAAACAGGTATCGCTTTTTGATTATGTTTATAAGTCAGTGGATGTAGTTGTCACTCACTCGCTCTGTGCAACGCCGACAATAATTTAATTACTTTGGAAAGAATGTTCTAATTGTTAATCGTCGATATGAACGGTGTTTATGTATTTAAGAGTTGAATTTGAAATTTTTATATTACTATCTGCTTATTGATATTAGTAAATTCATATTGTTCATATGAGTTTTTCTGGACATTCTAAAAAGTATGTTTGCCATTAACCCATTAACTGCCACGATCCCCAAATGGGGATTGAGTCTTTAGTGTTTAACAGTTCGTAGTACATGGTGAAATATTTACAAAAATTGACATATTTCAATTTATAATAGTTTAGATCTCTCTGCAGGAAGGAAGTTCGTGAAAATTTGTGTGCTGTTTGGGTGTTATTCGTAAACAAACAGAGATTTTGAGGTAAAATATCGTTTTGAATTATTGTTTATTTTCATATTTATTATTATGTAGCTTTTCCTAAACTTATATAAACAAGATATAATACGATTAATTGAAGGTTAAAGTAACTATCCATAGCTCAAATTTCAGTTTCTAGTGATTTCCTACAGTGATATACTTATTTTATTACTGATCCCCAATTGGGGATCGTGGCTGAAGCCAAGTACAAAAATACATATGTATATTCTTCTTTATAACTATGAGTACAAGACGATTTTTAACTCTCTCTGAGCTAGAAGACATTGTAAATGATCCTCATTTCCTTGACGACGATGAAGATTCCACTACAATAGACATAGTTGAACTTCCTCCTGAGAATGTAGACGTTGTTTCAGATGTAGAGGACATCGACGAAGATATACTGGATGACACCAATCCTAAAGATGTACCAGGTATGGTCGAAATTCATTCTAGCAGTCTACCTGTAGTTTCTAAATCTATGGACGATGTAGAAAGTTCACCTCCAAAGAAAACTCAGAAACTAAACAATTACAAACGTGTGAAAAAAGTAAAAATAATTTCAAACTGGCAGAAAACTAAACCTGATTTTTCGAAGGAAATGAGCCAAACAGATGATATTTTGCAAGTACGTGAGAACTTAATCCATTCACTTAAAGGAAAATCGCCTGTAGAAGTCTTTGAAACCTTGTTCACTGAAGAAATTATGAGCTATATTGTAAAACAAAGTGTGACCTATGCTGCTCAAAACAACCGACATAGTTTTACTTTGTCAGTAAATTGCCTAAAGAAGTTTCTTGGTTTCCTGTTGCTAACTCTCTTCCACAAGAACAGATGTACTGGTGTGAGGATGAGGATGTTAGTATTGAAACTGTAAGAAAGTGTTTCACGAAAAATAGATATTTAGAAATAAAGAGAAATTTACATTTCAATGATAATGCAGAGTTGAAAAATGGACCAACAAAAAATAAAAGTTTCAAAATAAGCCCGCTTATTGAGAAGTTGAATGATCAATTTCTGAAATTTGGAATATTTTCCAAGAACATCAGTATTGATGAACAAATGGTCCGGTATTTCGGCCATCATTACTTGAAGCAATTCATTAGAGGAAAACCCATTCGCTTTGGGTTCAAGCAGTGGGCGATGTGCTGTGCTGAAACTGGCTTCTGCTTCCATGCCGAACTCTACGAGGGTAAGCAAGATAATGATAGTGAAATTAACGGGTTGGGGGCATCTGTTATACTCAGAAAAATTTCTGTAATAGAGAATCCATCGCAGCATGCATTTTACTTTGATAACTTCTTTACAAGCTTTGAGCTAATGCGAGTCCTAAAAGATAGAAATGTAGCAGCAACTGGGACAATGCGATATAACCGTATGAATCATTGTCCAGTGAAAACTGACAAAGAGATGAAAAACGAAGAACGTGGTTCATATGATTACAGATATGATGTTAAGAATGAAATATTTGCAACTTCATGGAAAGACAACAATATTGTCAAGACTTTGTCAAACTATGAAGAAGTGTACCCCTTGCAAAAAGTAAACAGATGGTCAAAAAGGAAAAGAAACTAGTACAGCCATTCTGTATAGACCGCTACAATAAGTTCATGGGCGGTGTCGACAAATTAGACTGGAATATCAACAAGTATAGAATAAAAATTCGTGGGAAGAAATGGTATTTTCCTCTTTTTACCAATATGGTGGATATGGCAGTTGTTAACGCACATGCACTCTTCTGTCTTGCAAATGAACGAATGCCTCTTCTACAATTCAGAAGAAGTATTACAAGAACATACCTACATATAACTTCACTGTCTGATCCAAAAAATGCAGGAAGGCCTTGTTTACAGAAGAATCGTTTACCTGATGAAGTAAGGAAAGATCCAGTTGGACACTACTTAGAAAGAACATTGGAAGGAAAACAGAGAAAATGTGCCATGTGCAAAACAAATGTGAGGAAGCAGTGTGCAAAATGTAATGTTGGATTGCATGTTGAATGTATGATTGAATGGCATAAATAATTTCAATGTATTCCTGTACAAAAATATGATATTTTAATTAAATTTTGATATGTTAACAAGTACCCATGTTTTTTCTCTCTACATGCCACGATCCCCAAATGGGACTTTTCTATAAATATGTCATTCTGTTCAGCTAATGACAATTATTTTACTTGTAACATAATATATTGCATTCTTAGCTCCAAAGCAACATTTGCATGCGAAAAAAAGTAATTTTAAAAATCTGGCAGTTAATGGGTTAACACGAAACTATCCTTATAATTTTATTACTGCTAATATTATTTTATACAATTACGCAGTTGTACAAATCGGCGACTCGAAATTATTCGCCGATATCAAGAAATTCTATATTTAGATAGGCGTCTGGATTTAGCTGTGTGCTAACAACGCAACTCCACAATTCATACATCGAGCTATGTCCATTTCATAATGCGCCGGTCGTACCATCAGTGGGCTACGCCGTCGATACTAATTCGTTGCGTTCCACGAGCTCGCAACCCCCACACCTCGAACGTTGCACATTGAAAAACGTACGAGCCGATCTGCCGAAAAAATCAAACGCGATCGATCGAATGTCCGCGATGTCTGATGAAGCGACTTTTGGGCGTGGGATTGTATGAAGCTCAAACGCTCGGTAAAAATCAATGTTTTGGCCGCTTCGAGCCCTTCAAAATTTACAAGCGTGGTCTTCTTATAACGAACGAAGATCGAGTCTTGCAAGAAATTAATCTCCCGAAACATCGAATGCGAAAAGAGGACAATGGCATCACAACGATGGACTGGCCATCCGATCTTCCGATGCCCAATTTCAGTGAAAATACGTGGGTGATTACGAAGAGCCGACTCGCAGGAAAGCTCGTCTAGGCGGAAAAATTGATCCAAAAGGTGCAGGGCGTGATTTCGCTGGTTATTATTTGACAGGGACGTGGGGCATTTTTGATTTTAGGTACCTACTTTTATGTCAAACGAGTTACAAATAATCATCGTCCTTCCTTTCTCGTTTGAACGGACTGCATGACGTTTCGTTTAGTCATCGGCAGCGAACAGTGAATTCAAATCAAAAGATCGATAAAATCATAGATGATAAATTATGGACAAACTCACAGTTTTGTTGTATTGTTTCGAGTAAGAATCTGTACAGATCAAAGGATCAAAATTTGCAAATGTCTCGTAATAAAATAATGTTAATTATTGTTTCGCCGGTTTTTCATTAATATTGGTCGAAGCAATTGAAATTTAAAATCAAATTCTTATCTCAAACTGTCATTCTTGTGAATACACTTGGAAGTAGTTGGATCATTGGTCCGGCGGACACCGGTAAGTTTCTTTTGACGAGGTAGGCAATCTAAACAGTTAAGTTTTTAAACATGCCTATTCGATTATATTGGGTCGAATTTCTTCTTTTCTTTTTTTTTTTGAAATAATACTCACTTATCGTTTCGTTATTAGAACTGATCAAATTTTTAAATGTATTTTCAACGTAAAAATTATGTCACTTAATTTAACTATCTTATATTACGATGTCACAGTCGATCCCTAAAGAAAAACCTAATATCCTGGACTGCGCGTAAACTGCGTCGCGACGTCGCACTAAGACGTAATTGGGAAACTTTTACGACGTCCACAACATCACAACTTGAATTTAATCGAACGCGCCAGTCGCCACAATGAGAAATTAGAAAAATGTTACTGGCCTACCTGTGAATTGAACCTCATGCCGCAGCCCTCGACGATACAACGAAAGGGCTTGGTTCCCGCGTGGGCCAGCACGTGACGTTCCAGCCACGTTCGCGAGCAGGATGTGCGCCCGTGCACCTTGCATCCCAACCATAGGCACACGTACTGCTCCTGGCTTGCTTGCGATATCACATGTTTCAGCTAAAAAAAAACGACGTCGATTACTGAGCTGCGCACCTTCGTCGGGGCGCCGTTTCTACAAAAAAAAATTCGACGCGAAAAAGCCGAGTAACCCACCTGTAGGTGTTCTAATAAGGCCCCGCTGGTATCGAATTGCGCGTGACACTCGGCCCAACGACACGACGTGGAATCGGTCGAATGCGCGCTCCTAGGCTCCTTGCGCTCGCTCCTGTCCTGCTGTTTCGCCGGAAACCGGATTGTCTTCGGTTGCGAAAGAATCGGCGACTTCTGGGGCTCGACGATCGGCACTTGTTGTTGGTTCACAGACACTTCGAGCTGACCGCCGCCGCCGCTGCCCTTGCTCGATATCCCGCTGTCCGAATTCGAGGGCGATTGCTGCTCCTCGATTCGGCGTTTGCTTTGCACGACGACGACGGTCTTTTCCGCGCTCGCGTTCGTCACGTGCGAATTATCCTGTTTCGCCGTCGAACTCGAAACGTTTATTATCGGCGCTTGAACGCTGCACTCGCGAACCTTGGGTTTCGCGGGAAGGACCGTGGGGACGCCGGCGTCCACGTTGACAGCGACCGCGCCGTAGTTCGGCCCGTTTACTTTCGAAGGCAAAGTGTTCAGTTTCACGATAGGCACTACCGTGGCATTTAGTTTGATGCAATTAAAATTATTTATGGTCGTAATTTTCTGCAAAGGATGTATCATCGTATTTATACATGGCGTACCGACTATTGGAATGGCATTTATCTTATCACTACCTAGTGTCGTAAATGGCTGCACGATAAAATTATCGGGAGGTTTTGGCGTTTTCGTGTGTAGATACGTTAAATTTGGTGGTATGGTTAATGTGGTAAGAGTTACGGTAGGCGCGAAGCTGTTAACGTTACTAACATTATTTATACTATTAATTGTAACTTTATCACATACTTTACTAGGGGCAGGTAAAATTTTTCTAGGAACAGTAACTGACGATAACCTTCTATTTTTCGCGTTGGCGCTCGCTTTCTTCGTTGAAGAATTAACAGTCCGAACATCTATTTTGCGTAAACCGTTTGGCGTTTTATCGTAAACGTTTTGTTTTAATCCCCCGACTAGTGAAAAATATTTATTTAAATTTGGATTTTTGGCTACGTTCGATTTTACGATCGCGTTAGAATTGTCTTTTTTTATGCCGTTCGCTTTCATCTGCGCTTTAAAATATTCTGTAATCTTACCTTGCGCCTTAGCTGCTACTATTATTTCCGATTTTTTAATCACTTTCTTGCTTTTTAACTTTTCGTGTTGTAACATATTTGAACTAGGTGCTTTATTACAATTAGAGTCCGTCGATACAGCTAATACTTCCGTTGGAACACTTTTAGTTATAATCGTTTGATTACTACTGACTTGCGAAGTATTTAAATGATTTAACGTTGAACTCAGGCAAGCTGGTGGTTTTTTACTATCGTCGTCCTTTTGTACTGTCCTAATTTCTTCCTGTTTCAATGCATTCTCTTCGTCGATCTTCACTCTTTTGGGTGGGGCAGTCTTTTCTGGTGTGTGTCTCTTGATCGGTAGGCTTTCCCCCGTTGCCCACGGCCAAGGCGGATGGTGTGCCGACTGCGTCGGAGGCATTTTGGCAGGTTGCGAAGCGGAGTCCTCCGAGTGGCTCGACGCTGTGCTGAAGGGCGAGCCCGGATCTGTTATGTCGCTCGACGCTGTGCTGCTTCCGCTGCAGTCCGTACAACTCAGCACGGCCACTCCGCTGTAAAACAACAACAACAAAAAAGATTAGTAAGTAATCGGTTTAAAAGGAGTCGTTAATTTGAACTTATGTTTTAATCTGCTTTGCAGACGAGCGTTTTTCGGCAGTCGAAGTACGTGTTCGTACCTACTTGGCGATAACTGGTAACTGATAACGCAGAAGTTGCTTAAACAAAAATTGTCGGCCAAGAATAATACGCATTACAAAACCAAATCTGATTATTTTCGCGAACGCCTAAACGGCTCTAGGTAAATTCGTCTACGAACAATTCATCTGCCACAGTTCATCTATCTACACAACAATTCGTCTACCAACAATTTACCGAGTTATTATTTTCTTAAATTTCCGTCGTTCATCAGTTAATTACGTTTAATATTATTTATGCAATGGGAATATGAATAATTTTTTCAATAACTTACTGACATCGAACATCCCTCACCTACAGATTATAGCTTAAGCTAGGTACCTAATTCCATTATGACCTTATGTAAATTTCTACGTTACTGTCAAATATGTAGGATTAAACGTAAACTAAAAATGAAATTTTCTGAATAAGGTTTACAAATTTCTGAATAGCAAACTTTCAAGGTGCTGGTTTTATTTGTTTAATGAATACTCGGGTTCTTTAACTTGTTGCCGTATACACAATTGCCTACGTGCACACATTTTTTCTAGTTTTATTTTTTACATTGTGAAGTTTTGACATTTTACAAAAAAAAAACCATTGCTTAATTTTTATTGATTATGAAAAAATACCTATTTTCGGATGATATGCATATATCGGTTAACGACTTGTTTTAAAGTTTATTTTTCCAAAACTTGGTTGTTTGATGCAACGCTTTTTAATGATATAAAATCTACTTTACTTTTAAAATAATTCTAGTATTGATTATGAAACCGACCTTCAGTCATTTAAATTTTATTAATCGTTACGTTATACACGTTTTATTAAATATTTTGATTTCCAGAAGATTTAATTGATATTTATTTAAAAGGTTTAATCCAGTATCTCACACCTTTATAGGCATAAATAAAAATACCTATTATATTAAATGAAACAATTATCAAAAAATCACATATTTAATAAAATGTGTACCACGTAACCTTTAATATTTGAATGAACATACGTGACCATGTTGATTGATGTATGAACATATTTGAACGGGCATGTAGGTACTACCTAATGGCAATAAATAAATTTGTTGTTTATTTTGATTTAAATTGTTTTAACATTAAAAACACTCTTGCTTACAAACATTTGAACAGTCGATGTACTGTACGCAGACCTTTTTCATGTACCTACCTATTTAAGGGGCACACCTAGTGTGAAATTTTTAAAAAATCGATTTTTGTTTGTTTTCATATTTCGATAGGTTATACCTTTAAAAATAACATACTAAAATTTTAAATCGATATCTCAAATAGTTTTTGAGTTACAGCCGTTTAAAGAGTAGCCGCTCAACAGTTAGATAGTTGCATTAGCTACGGGACGTATACCTGAGGTATTATTCGGAGTCTACCGTCTCTTCCAACCATTGTAATGGAGTCTACTTACTGTCAGAGTTGTGTTTTTTGGGAGAAAAAAAAAGAGAGTGCTCCTGAAGCTTACGAAGAATGGTTATCATTACACGAAGAAGAATGTGATATTAATCATGAGGGATCTGCCTCAAAAATGGAAGTAGATAGCGTAAAAGACATGTTTGGTCGTTCGATTAGTAAATATGGCGTAAAATATTTTCGCTACATTGGTGATGGTGATAGTGCCACTCATAAAGGATTAATAGATTTGAATCCTTATGATATTCCTGTTGAAAAATTAGAATGCTATTTACATATGAAAAAAAGAATGGGAACACGATGCCGAAATTTAAAGAAAACCAATAAGAAGTTAGGAGGAAAAAGTAAAACATCGCAAAAGTTAATTGTAAATTTAATAAATAAACTACAAAAATATTACGGTTTGGCAATTATGAGAAATCAAGATAATGTAGACGAAATGTATAAAGCAATCTGGGCTACGTTTTATCATTTGTGTTCAACTGATAAGAAACCAAACCATGATAATTGTCCAGAAGGCGCAGAGAGTTGGTGCGCTTATCGCCGCGCGGAAGCTGAAGGAACGATGAGTAAGTTTAAGCACGATTACCTCCCACTGCATCCAGAAGTTGAAGAAGCTCTTAAACCTATTTATGAAGACTTATCTCGATATGAATTGCTTGATAGATGTAAAGGTAGTAATACTCAAAACAATAATGAAAGTTACAACGGTTTACTTTGGCACTTTTCACCAAAGCACCTTCACAATGGCCTTAAAACTATCGAATTATCAAATAATTTTGCAACTTCAATATTTAATGACGGTTATTCATCAATTTTGAAGATATTTAATGTAATGGGAGTGATAGTTGGACCTGCAGCAAGAGATTATGTGGCTCTTAAGGACGAGACGAGACTACGAATCGCCGATCATCGCCAACGGGCTTCTTCAAAAGAGGGTCGATCATCTCGAAGAAGAGCTTCTTCAGCTCAACAAGCACTTTTTAAAGAGGAGGAAGATGAATTATATGGGCCTGGAATAGCAGATTAGCTGTAAGTATGATTTTAATCCATTTATAACAGTGAAAACGATCATTTTATCTTTAAACGCGTTTTTCTCGAAACGGCACTTTTCGAATTTGCTGCAGTGATTACTCGGAGACAAATGATCCGATCACTATCAAATTTTTTCTGCATGTTCTGTATATAGTTCTCCATACAATGACCCACCAGTTTTTTGATCTGATCAAAAATCGAATTTTGGCAGGCCAAAAACGACCAAAATTTTGGGTAAAATTCAACTTTTTTAAAAAAACGCCGCCATTTTGTCAATTTTTGATTTTTTTTTCGACCGTGGGTCATTGTACGGACAATATCTTCTAGTTTAACGAGAATTTTTTTTTTAGGTTTCATCCACGGAGAAGGCCGGAATCTCTGCAGCAATGGAGGACCTTTTTTTTTAGCGCCGTCGGAGATCGCGTGAAACTCAAAAAATATTTAATTTTTTTCTTCAAAAATTTTACTGTGTATTCTTAAAATATGTATAAATATGCCCTTAAAATTTTAAAACAATTGATACAGTAGTTTTTTTTTTAATTCCCAAAAATCGCATTTTTTTTAGGCTGTCACACTAGGTGTGCCCCTTAAGTTCAAAACGTTTAAAACAACAATAGGTATTATCGGTTGAAGATCATCAAATCTCTTTATTGCTAAATACTTATGAAAGATTTTTAAGAATATGCAATACCTACTGCTTTTAAATATTTATGGTCGAACCATCAAATATTTGAAGTAAGTAGTATTTTCTTTACCTAAATAATTATTCGAATGTGAAAATCTGCAAACATCTGTAAGTTCTAGTTTAAACATTTTTTAGAAAAACAATTTGCCGTGATCTTCAAAATAGGTAGGTATTATAATTAGAAACAGATGTTTTAAAAATGCAGATCTGTATGTAGGAAGACATTTTTGTACCTAGATATTTAAAACTTTAAAATTTTGAAAATCGCAGATATATAATAATCATTATCGACAGAAAGACAATCGTCTTTATTTTTTTAATTGTACGACTGTTCTGTACTGTACTGACTGTAGTGTAACGACTGTAACAAACTTGAAAAAAATTCATTAATAAATTAGACGCACACGCCATAAAAGTTCATACTAAAACGTGAATTTAATTTGTGTGATTTTTAAGAGAAAATAATCCGAATTTAATAATACATTTCATAACGCCCCAAACATTCATCAAATCTAAAACCAATTCAATTAAATCAAATTTAATGTTTCTAAGACAAAAATTTATGAAAATAACAATTCGGAAAATTGTTGTAGACGAATTATTGTAGTCGTTTCCACGACTCTACGCGAGATAATATTAGCCGAAGATTAAATCGAAAAAAATGAAATTGATCACTCTAAAATTTGTCATATGTTTTTTAAATTAAGTCATTTTTATTGTTGTATTTTGCTTCGTTTGTAGATCGATATCCCTGGACTATTAAATACTCTCCACGGATGTCGATGTCGCCTCGAAAATTTGTGTAACTAGACGTTTAACACATTTGAAAAATATTTATTTAGGAACCAAGACACATTACCACGTGGTTTCTACGCATTCCTTGAAGCGCGACTTGTTTCCTATAGGTACTACGCTAAAATAAGTACAAAAATTGCCTAGCTATTCGATCAAAACCCTGATGATCGTGTTCGAATATTAAAAACGATACTAAAAATTGTATTTTTTCATTCCTTTTTTTTTAACTACAGGTTGTTCGTTTTAAAGTAATTTTTTCGGTAATTAGATCAATTACTAAGACACCGCGTCATGTTTTCTTAAAAAAATCAAGGTTTTTGACAATGCAAAATCAAACTCGAGGACCACCTAATAACAAACAAGTTCGGCCATTTCATTTTTTTTTTCATTTAATTATAATCCACGCACACGTCCAAAGCGATTATCGACAATTTATTCATTTGTAGGTAGGCATAGGTATTTTTCGAACGTCCAATTGCTAAAAGCTTTTGCAAATTATAACGTTGATTCAACTTCGGCCGTAAGTATCTAATTTGAAATGCAAAGTCAATTCTTCGTTGTCCAAATTTTAAAGCGGTTTCTTCGCGTCTTCTTTATTTACGCAAACGAGAAAATATACCGCGTTTGAAAGACTGCATCTCCCGATCAAACGGCGCAAATGCGAACGCCGTTCGCAACAAAAAGTTAATGAAATTCAGTTAATTATAACATGCACGTGTGGTTTTATGGCTAGAAGCTACCGACATGAAGCTATTGTTACCTTTTGTTTGTGTTGCGTTCTAGCGGTTCCCCCCGTTATACATAAACAAAATCCGAAACAGCGTACGCCGAAATAATTGTGTTATAATCTCGAAACTGGCACGGCTCACTAGGTTTCAAAGTGAACTGGCGCGGCCGAAGCGGAGGGCCCGAAAGCTAGAAGACCACTTCTAGGCCCATAATAATTTACGGCGTGCAATAAAATTAGACTGCAAACACAATTCTTGTACAAAAAGATTTTCGTTTTAAAGTATAGGACTTACGTGACGCGCTCGTCACTTGTTTTTGTCTCGTTCGCTACCTTTTCACATTAACCGTGTCCTGGCGATCCTACCGTTTGAAACGTCGAGGTTGTTTGTTATTTTAAAGTTGAATTATACGGACAACGTTTCCGAGAAAAAGGCGTTTAAAAATTTACGACGAAGAAGTAAAAGCACTTAGTCCGTACGTGATTGTCGCTAACATTTTGTCGCAGCGATATACGACCGGAATTAACGACACATAACCAAGCATGACGAACTATAAAATTAGAAAATTTTTCGATCGAATTACGATTCGCGCGCTGCCTGGGGGAGTGCACACCTAGTTAAATTTAAGAGGACTCAGTAGTACCGTGAGAAAAAATCTTAGAGACAGCACATTTTTTTTTAAGTAAGACGGAAATATTAGGCTACCTAAGTAGGGACTGTAATCAAAAAGGGTACGACGACTTCGAAGTGACCGTAACCTTGAAATTCGTACCATTTTTGCCGAGTTGTCGAATAACGGAACGACGCACGTGGTGCAATTTTGCCATCCTTCAATCCTATTATTTAGTCATGCAATTTTAAAATGATTTATAGGTACATACCTTTGGGAATGAAAAATTTACTAATTTGTAGTTAATGTTTACTCGTACAATTAAATGAAATTTCTGTAATAATATGAAATTATAATGCTGATAATAATTTAAGTAATTCGCTTTCTTCTGGAAATCTGGTTTCATAATTTGAATAGATATCTCATAAAAACAGTTGTGATATAGATATTGAAACAACAGAAACATAGATTTGAGTAACATATTATGAAGACACGCAAAGAAACAAAAGGAATAAATTACTTATATCTATACTTATGAGCGTGTGGTAGTAGATTTGATAATAATTTACAAAATCGCTACCTACAAGGACACTACTACTCATTGAATAAAATCACAACTGCAACTTAAAAACGACAATACCTTACCAATATGGTACAGGCGGCGTTTTGGCAGAAACGTAGATATCTGTTCTATCGTAACGTCACTGCGTGAACAATAAAATATGACCCACGAAACATTTTTCAGAAATTTTCAAATGTTTTTAAAAACTTATTTCATAAATTCCAAAAATAAAAAATACAAATAACACAAACAATTTTTATTCAATGGGTTACATTAAATTTCCATTTTTATATCTCCGAGTGGCGTATTCCTGCTCACTCTGTGATCTATAAGTTCTGGAAGTTGACAATGTTTATAAAAGTAATCTAATTTAGTTTTCATTTTTGTGTTCCAAAAATCGTCGTCTTTTTCCACAAAATCTATTTTTATTTTATTTACTCCCGTCCAGACAGTCAAAATACACTTTGTTTTCTGAGTCACACGTAATTGCCCCTGTATTTGAAAATATCAATCATGAAGTTGGTTAATCGTATAACTACCATCCTTTTGGTATTTCCAAAATGTATTTTTTTTTTAACGGATGACTTCCTCCGGTGTAAGATTTAGCTTAAAAGTAACAAAGGGGCCTTTA
This sequence comes from Rhagophthalmus giganteus, assembly GCA_036326145.1. NCBI lineage: Eukaryota > Metazoa > Arthropoda > Insecta > Coleoptera > Rhagophthalmidae > Rhagophthalmus > Rhagophthalmus giganteus. The sequence continues at coordinate 332,911 of JARFJA010000036.1, forward strand.
ATTTCTACGATACTTTCAGTTTCTTGCTGAATACCATTCGGTGATGCTTCAAGATAAAATTTATCTGGGTCAATAAATAATCTACATGGTTTTCTTTTCAAATTAATGCTTTTTTCTAGTTCTTTCTTCGAAACATTTTCGTATGTATTTACATGTTTTAGTGACGGAAAATGTGTTGGCAGCGTATTATACAACAAATGTTTTACTGTATTTACAGTATTTGTGGTTTTTTAATTTGCAAATTTTGCAAATAATAATAAACACTTATAAAATACTGTATGGATAACTCTCCAAAAGCGCTATAACAACTCAATAAATATCAAACAAGACCGGTACGTGGCTACGAGATAACTAAGACATCGATAATAATTTTGAAATTCCTTCCAGAAACTACCTTTTTCTACTATTTTTTTTATGTACCTGTGGGATCAAAGCTTTTGTTATGAAGCTTTTATTATGGTTAATTATGGTTCTAGGAAAATGTTATTTTACCAAAGCGAAATCTGGTTTTGAATAAACATAATAATAATTATTATGTAGTAAATTATCAGATTATCGGTTTTTGAGTAATTCAGTGTAATGTTGGATAGTGAATAAATATGTATCAGTAATGAGCTCTTGAAAGCATGCGATACATATACAATAAAAAAAATAATTCTTTCAAGTCGGTCAAGTTAAATCGACCATCTATTCGACAACAGGGTAAAATGCGAGCCGGTTAGCTTAGGGCCTCTTTTACGATCTTGTGAATACTGACTTAATTCCTGTCATACCAAACTCGGAGAGAACATTTAAAATCGAACCGAATCAAAAAGTTCCGCATCGATAACGACGTTGTTTATTAAAATTTTAACATTTGGTTTACACCAATCGATTTTACAAAAATATATCTACAGATTGGCTTAAGCAAACAGTAACTTTTTGGTTCCATTTATACTTGCGTATTTACCTGATGATTTTACACACTTCAAAGTTAAAAATCGACAAAATATAAAAACCAATTTGTAGGCAATTGTTTAAGGATAAAATAGATACTAGAATCATTATGATATCTTTTCTATAACCGAAGATATGGGTGCGGAACTTAACATTGGAACTCCCATAAGAGAGATAGGTACGGATGGCTCTTAACGAGCGATTACGTTATCTGCATTTGATGATATACTACATGTAGATGGGTGTTGCATGTTAAATGTAATGAATCGACAAAAGCACGTGGACATTTTAAAAACAAAGGCCAGCTATTCGCAAAAACCACTAAACGGACGTCAAATTTAAACGCCCGATCCAATTCGAAGGACCAATTTTCGATTATAACGATTTAAATGCGGACTTCCCCTTCTCGAGCAGTCGCGAATAAAAACAGACCACGCGAATGGTTGTCGTGCACGAAAACGCATCGAACAAAAGTAAAACTGCAAATAGCGATCCGCGTAATTACGCGGACGCGGGTGTAAAAGTTACAATAGAAACTAATCACGCTTTACGTTCTAAATCCTGACTACGCGAACCTTGGGAGGCCGCAATAGAACGTTGCAACAAGAGGCTTACACATGTTTCGAGAGCGAATTGCACAACCGCGCCGTGGAAATGTGCAGAAATTGCAGTGCGAGCGCGATTAAAGCTACTTCACTGCACGCCGTGTTGTATATGGGATCCTTGACGTGTTGTCGGAAAAGCGTTATTAATCGGTTATTTAATACGAAACGCGCCTCGTGGGCAGAATAAGAACGACGCGGGAATAATCGTTAGAATGGCTTTTGTGACGGAGACGATGTTGAAGATAATTTATTAGGTATATGTACGCGACTATGTAAGTACTAAGTAAGAGATTTTATGTCGTTTCGTTCTTTTCGAATTGGACAATTTATTTGCCCGTGGGCGTGTGCCTGCCATCCGAAAAATTTACGCGTTGGCCGTATTCGTTTTGAAATAGGTATTCGATTGCGGCCAGGCCCGACTGGAAAATTGAATTTACGCAAAATTTCACAAGGAACGCTTGTTGCTTAGTGGCGTCGAAATTTCGAAGCGATTTTTAAACATTTGTGGCCCGTTTAAATCGGAAAAATACTTCGCCTGCTTCGTTAATATTCTCTTCTGTCACGACTGATGATGGTATGTTACGTCACATCGTTATTTTCTCGACCGTCATGTGCTTCGTCGCACGACGGGCCAAGAGCTGAAAATTTTATTAGAACGTCCACTGCTACGTTCAAAATCGGCAAATCCTCCGACGTGTTGTCCAAGTTCCAGTTCCCGACGACGCTGCAGTTTCCTTATGTAGTGAAGTTAAGATAACTATCGTGGAGTTTTTGCTATATAACTTGAATCGGTCCTGCAGGAATTTCTTTTGTGCGCGAGGCTTCGGCACTGCAAACGATTCGACCTGAATTTCCTGTTCTGTTTCATCTTGGGAAATTGGAAAAAGTTACATAAAACACTAACCGTATGCAAGCGTCAGTCTGGAAATAAGGAGGTCATAAGACGATTGCTACGATTGTCGACGGGGGTATAACGTGTGGACGTTTTCGTGTCATGTTCACCTTCAATAGTCAACCTCGTGCCTTTAAATGGCGTAAAAGATGAGCGTCGCAACTTCGCCGATCGCAGTTTTAAATGTCGCAATGTTCAATTGCGCGTGATTGTAAAAATTTGATTAAACGTCTTGAATAGTTTAATGCAATTAAATTACTTGCGACAAACCAATCGATCACCGCAATCTTAATTGTCACGACTTAAAAAACGAATTCCTTTTTAAATATCTACCGACGCAACGCGACGATCTGTAATTTTATGCGATCGGAGTGGTTTCATCAAAAATGACATAATAACACTATATTGGAGTCCATTTATTTTTCCGTGGGCATATCTATAGGCAATACTTATTCGAACCATTTGTCCTGCAGTATTATTAGCATATTTGACGAGTTCGTCACGGATAAGATTGGCGATATTGCTTCTCCTACGCAAAACGAACGGAAGATCAACTACAATTTGTTTTAAGCTCCATTTCGCCAGCCCCCCCCCCACTTTTGATTTGGGGGTTGAAAGTTCGTCAGTCGTTAGTGCTGGTTTGTGCCGTCATCCCCGACGTTAGTGCTATTCGTTAAAGGGGTGAACTAGCATGAGGGGCTGAGGAAATGCGAGCCCCCCACTTTTGATTTGGGGGTTGAAAGTTCGTCAGTCGTTAGTGCTGGTTTGTGCCGTCAACCCCGACGTTAGTGCTACTCGTTAAAGGGGTGAACCAGCATGGAGAATTCATCAATTCCTCCGCACCTTATTTTATAAAATCTTGATTGTGATTGATCGCGATGTGGTCCTGTTACATAATATCGATGGCGTTTTATCAAAAGGACATAACGCACACTTTTTGTGAAAATGAGTTATTCTGACTAATTTTATGCATCTAAAGCAAAGGTATCATTTGTTAAATCTAGTAACAATTTTCAGATTTTTCCGTCAGAAAATCATTGTTATTTCCGCGAATACATTTTCTATATTTACGCGACCAAGAAAATGTGATCTGTAAAATTTATTTTGTGAATTACGTCCTTAAAAAACTTTGTCATAGATGTTACTCGGATTACTGTGCCATTATATGCGCTTTAAATTAGTGTTATGGTTTACAATACATTACCTGTAAATACTGTAAATTGTGATAGCTTTCAAACCTATATATGTTCACATATAATACAATTTACTAGATGATGACGTTCCACACAGTGCTGTCATCTCGCACTTCGTATTTTGACAATTCTAATAAATTGTAGCCTTTCTTTATACCATCTAATATGTGCGCAAGTAAATTATCTTTGGCCAACCGACCGGAATAAAATACCGGATCTAATAGACTTTTGTGTAACCAAAGGAATTGACACCGAGAAAGTTGCAGTTGAATCTTGTCAAGAACTATCATCAGACCACACACCAATCTTAGTCAATATGTATACCCAAGTACTTGGAAAACCCAAGATGCCTTCACTGTTCAGTAAAAGAACGGATTGGAACTACTTTCGAGCACGACTCGATGAACAACTACACCTAGATTCACCATTAAAAACGGAACTTGATATAGAGAAAGCCGTAGAGCACATAACGAAAGCCATCCAAAATGCAGCATGGCGAGCAACACCAGACATAATTGAAACAAATGTAATGCAAGAATACCCAATAACTGTTAAACAGAAGGTAGCAGAAAAAAGAAAAGCTCGCAAAAAGTGGCAATTAACACGAGATCCTCTAGACAAACAAAGATACAACAAAATAGCTAAAGACCTTAAGAAGATGTTACAAAATCTGAAAGAACAAGCCATTCAAAAGTACTTAACAGAACTCAGCCCAACGGCAATGACGGACTACTCATTGTGGAAGGCAACCCGGAAAATGAAACAACCCCAACACCAAATCCCACCAATGCGACAAAACGACGGTACCTGGGCAAAAACGGACCAACAGAAGGCCACAGCTTTTGCAGAACACCTCGCATCAGTGTTTCAACCCTTTCCTTCTTCAACCACAGCAGATGAAGAAGAAAACATCATTAAAGAGCTGCAGATCCCGCACCAGATGGACCTCCCAATAAAAATAATTAAAGCTCATGAGGTCAAAACAGTTATAAACACAGAAATTAATCCAAGAAAGGCTCCCGGATTTGAATTGATCACCGGAAAGCTACTGAAAGAACTCTCTCAAAAATGCATTACAGCAATAACACAAATTTATAATTCTATTCTCAGAATCAACTACTTTCCTTGTCACTGGAAAGTAGGACAAATAATGATTCCTAAACCTGGAAAAGCCCCAAATGAGATACCCTCGTATCGTCCAATCAGTCTCCTTCCTCTTTTCTCCAAAGTTCTTGAAAAACTACTGCTCAAACGTCTAATGCCCATTATTGAAGAAAAGAACCTAATACCCCCTCATCAATTTGGATTCCGCAAGGGACATGGAACTATTGAACAAACACACAGACTCATTAGAAAAATTTCCAGCGACCTAGAAGGCAAACGTTACTGCTCTGCACTCTTTATCGATATCAGCCAAGCCTTTGACAAGTTATGGCATCCGGGGCTTCTCTACAAACTTAAAAAAGCTTTCCTGCACCCATACTACACCCTCCTTGAATCACATCTCACAAATAGAACGTTTCAAGTGAAATATCGCGAGGAATATACCCAACTATACTCCATTCAATCTGGGGTACCCCAGGGTAGCATTCTCGGTCCTATCTTATACTTATTATACGTCGCAGACCTGCCTGAATCAAGAGAGACTATGACAGCTACATACGCCGATGACACAGCAATTCTATCCACACAACTAAGCCCTGTGACAGCCTCTAGAAACTTACAAAATCACTTGCATCAACTAGGAGAATGGTTAAAACGATGGTGCATAAAAGTGAATGAAAAAAAATCAGCCCACGTTACATACACACTAAGGAAAGACATCTGTCCTTCAGTCACATTAAATGGAAACCTCATACCACAAGAAGTAGAAGCTAAATACCTGGGCATTCATATTGACAGACGACTAACCTGGCGCACCCACATATTCACAAAAAGAAAACAGCTTGGACTCAAATTCCAGCAAATGTACTGGATCCTCGGCCGAAAATCCAAATTATCAACAGAAAATAAACTCCTATTATACAAGGCTATTCTAAAACCAATATGGATATACGGCATATCTCTCTGGGGAACAGCGAGCAATTCAAACCTTGAAATATTGCAACGCTTTCAAAACAAAGCTCTCCGAGCTATAGTAGATGCACCATGGTACGTTCCGAATAAACTCCTGCATTCTGACCTGAAGATACCAACCATCAAGGAAGACGTAACAAGACACGGCATCAACTACAGAAATAGAATTTCCGTCCACCCAAACGATCTTGCTGTCTCACTCGTAAATGAAGATGAAGACGACAGGCGACTGAAACGATTTAAACCCAGCGACCTCCCTACTCGTTTTCTATAAACAATGAACACTATGATTGAATAGAAAATAAGGGGACACTCATTAGAGTGCTACTCTGCATGTCATGTTTTTATACTAGATTTAAGTCTCTAGATTAAGGCCTAAGATTAACTATACGTTGTACTTATAGTCCCCCTGGACTGATTGTATAATCGCAGTGGAGTCGATTAAAAAAAAAGTAAATCATCTATAGAGTATGTCACTTTAACAATCTAGACACTTTTTGTTGATGACGTGAATATCATATAGGTTTGGATAAGCTATAGTTGCTATGCTGTTTAGTAGGTAGGTAACATATATTTACCAAACTGAATTTTAAAGTATGTATTCCTTTTATATCGTATACCTGCCTAATTACGTATAAACGGTAGGTTTATTGGAATACAATTTTGATAAAAGGCAATAAATACAAATCTCCTTTTCCACAAAATCTGTGATGAACTCATTACCGACCAAGCGCTGAAATAATGATGAACCTAAGCAAATGTTTATAATCATCCTACAAATATGCGAATATTTTATAAACAATAAATTACTTAATAAAAAGAAAAATCATTAATAAAGTGGTTTAAAAAAATGGTTCAGAACCGATTGTAAAATGTCAGTTTAGACTTACAATTAAATTAAAGTTGAAAAACTGTTATTTCTGTAAAACTGTTATTTTCGTAGTAACAACAATAATAACTAAGAAAAAACTATAGTTTAAATTGCGAGTTACAATTAACCCTAAGTCGGTACAGCTGGATCTTAAATGATCATAAACATTTCTTGTAACTACAGCCAAATCTCTTTAAAAGTAGATTCGTCACTTGCCACTTAAAACCGTACAAATTTAGTACATGTATATTTATCGATATAGCTTGTTTCTATTCTTGTTCATCTTGTTAATTTGCAAAACGTCATTTTTATATTTTCGTTTATAATGGATAATAAAATATTGCCGGTACCTTATTTTCTTCAATTTCATTCATGAGGTTGGCAACCAGCGTTTAACTGACAAAATAATAATATTTTTTTCTAATATTCATAATATTCTTAAAAGAACAAGTTTCATAAGGTGTGTTTTGATTGCATCATTCCGTTTATGTTACAAAAAATTACCTATTTCGTTCACAAGCCGCAGCTTTTCACACTAGGTTCGTGTTTAAAAAATTAAGTTGAAGGAAGAAAATGAATAAAATGAAAACAAGTTACAATTTCCAACTCTAAACCGGCTCGCATTTCGCCAGCCCCCCCCCCATGCTGATTCACCCCTTTAACGGGTAGCACTAACGTCGGGGATGACGGCACAAACCAGCACTAACGTAGCACTAACGATTGGCCAAGTTTGACCCCCCAAATCAAGAGTGGGGGGGCTCGCATTTCGTCAGCCCCTCATGCTAGTTCACCCCTTTAGCGAGTAGCACTAACGTCGGGGTTGACGGCACAAGCCAGCACTAACGTAGCACTAACGACTGACGAAGTTTCAACCCCCAAATCAAAAGTGGGGGGCTGACGAAATGGAGCTTTATTAGCTCATGCTAGTTCACCCCTTTAGCGAGTAGCACTAAAGTCGGGGATGACGGCACAAACCAGCACTAACGAGGCACTAATTGGCCAAGTTTGACCCCCCAAATCAAGAGTGGGGGGGCTCGCATTTCGTTAGCCCCTCATGCTAGTTCACCCCTTTAACGAGTAGCACTAACGTCGGGGTTGACGGCACAAACCAGCACTAACGTAGCACTAACGACTGACGAAGTTTCAACCCCAAATCAAAAGTGGGGGGGCTGGCGAAATTGGAGCTTTTGTTTTAAACGTTCTAACGAGACACGACACCGCGAAAACTTTGCTCGCACAATTTACATTTATTTGTACCTAAAATACGAGAAAATTCGCAATTTAGTTAAACTGCAATCGTGACATGCAACGCAAAGTACACGGTACTAAAACGAAAACTGCTCGTCACAACGACGTTAGTCAAAATAAAATTGTCTCGTAAATTGTTTCGTCACGAGACGGTGCATTTTATTAAATTCGGTTTATTTATATATAGCGATGAAGTGCTTAATTTACTATGCGCAATATTAATAAACTAATTCGCCCTTCTTTTCTAAGAGTTTTCTAACGATGCCATTGTTTATAATTCAATGATCGAAAGCACAAAAATTAGACAAACGACTTTCCAATTCAAATTATGGAAAGACGACGTTCGTCTAACACAGAATAGAAAAGCCCTCGAGTGTACTTGCGTTAAAATTTCCACCAATTTGAAAAAAAAAATACCGATTCACTGTTTTTCGAGGAAAGTCGTGCGAATTTATTTTCAAATGTAAAACGACAAGAACCTCGGGCCTAAACTTGTAAGATTGTATAGCTGAAACAAAACGACAGCGAAATGTAATTGATTTTTAGGCGACAGTGTTGTCGGTGGTTGCCACGAAAATCCTGGGCTTAAGACGGCCGCGAGTGGGCAGATGATATCCATGGTAAACGAGCTAATCGTTCTAAAGAAATGATGGAAAAACAAAAACGACAGTTAAATCGAATTGATTTTTGGAAGACAGCCTTGTCGGTGGCTGCCGAAGAAATCCAGGGCTTAACGAGTATTCATGGCGAACAAGCCAGTTTCCCTAAGGGCGTACTGGGATTATCTTCAAAGAAAAATAACTCGCGCACGTTAAAAATAAAAATCTAATAAACCAACAAATTGCAGATGACGAGAGAAATTCGGTCGCGTAATTTGGCGTTTGACAATTTTGTAATCGTCACGATTCAAGCTCCAGATCCTTCCAGTTCAAAAAATTACGGCGCCCGCACTAACAATCGCTTAATGTAAATAAATGAAAGTTAACTTAACGGGAAAACAAGTTATCGTATAGCAATATAACGTAAAAATTTAACGGTTAAACAATAATTTTTACAACTTGTTGCTCAATACGCCACAATTACAATGAATAATGCTTAACAAGTGCATTCACGTGACAATCCCTAATGGACAACAGGAAATGCGTGGGCGGAAGTCAAATTACCGTACCTAGGCTAGGGTGTGGCCTCGGTATAAATTGTACTCGCATAAATGTAAAAGGCGAAATTACAAATTTATTCCTTCCTATTTCTGACTGATATTAACACGCCGCGCCGATGAGGTCCCGGGATTTGAATCTTGATTGCCATCGTGCCGCGATCCATTCCGTCCACCCTTGATGATGACATGTCACGAATCGTTGCGGAATCGAGTGCGTATTTATTAGTTATAGGGATCGCGTCGTGTTGAAATTGAAATTAGGACGAAGGTGCCTCAAATGGATACTTATTAGAAATAAAGGAAATTTGCCGCTCGAGATCCGCAAAGTCCCGGTCGAATTAATCACGGCAGGATTTTCCTTTCCAACCAAAAACAATTACGCATACAACCACAAGCGAAATCGGGCGGTTTCGTGATTTTCGCGGAATTCTGATTAATTTTGGACTGTTATTATAGATGATCTATAATTTGAGGTTAGATTTTGACGTGGTCCAATACGTTTTCAAGGTCGTTTCTATCTTTAACGATACTACACAAAGTTCAGATTCTGGATCACGCCAACTTACAACTGCCCACCCACAACCGAATTCCCGGTCCGTTTGGTAATTACGGCAAAAAAAGGGGTATTTATTTAATAATTTCCGTCTGAAATTAATCTTTACGAAATGAAAGATCATCATCATTTGTTTCTATATAAATAAGTGTAATTATGTAGTACGTTCTCGGTCACTCTATTACTTATATAGAGGGTGATTCATAACTATGTTGTTTATCATGATATTCTGGTTAGAAAATGCGAAATGATTTTTTTTCCGAACGGGCTTCGTTTCCGAGTTATTGGACCTCAAAGTTTCCGGTTACGATTTTAATTTTTATAACTTTAATAATAGCCAGGCTACGACTGACGGTATATAATAAATAACTTCGGTTAGAAAGTATCATTTATTTACTTTTTCAACAAAACGGATTAAATTAAAACAACAGGGACGAGAAAAATAAAATAAGAGTAGATAACAATTTACATTCTTCTTTAGAAAATGCCATTTTCAATAAAGCGGCTAAGAAAATTTCACTTAAAATGTCAACTTTTATGTCAACATAAATCGTGGTCTAGTGATGTTCAAGTTAAAAATTAAAATCGTAACCGGAAACTTTGAAGGTCCAATAACTAGGAAACGAAGCCCGTTCGGAAGAAAATTTACTTCGTCTTTTCTAACAACCATCATAATATGATGCCGGGCGCGCCTGTTCATTTTGTTGCGAAACACCCCGTATAATAATTAATTAATGAGCTTAATTTTCTCAAACACGCTCGCATCGTTCAAATGAAAATTTTGACGGAATGCGGATTATAAATTAATTTAACTAAGGTGAATTATACAAAAATTGTGATTTTAAAAGTCGAGCTCAGAAATTAGCCATAACTTAGAATTAAAACGCCGTATCAGATAATATCAGATTATATACCTATAATATTAAATGAAGATCTTAAATGTTTCGTAAGCGGATTATGGTAATAATAGCGAGGATAATGACAATGAAGTATGAATAAATGTATTTTAATAGTTACCAGAAACTTTCGTTTTTTAATCGGTCGAAGTTCTCGAATTTCCATTAAATACATATACAGTGAAAGTTCCCATAAGCGGACACTCGCGGGACAAACTTTTTTGTCCGTTTATCGGAGGTGTCCGGTTGTGGACACAGTTGTTTGTGTATTTTTATTTAGAATTTTATTTAATTTTCGAATACAAAATACGTAACATAATTTGTCAATTGTAATAAAATAAAATATAAATTCTTTTAACGGATAAAATTCAACTTAAATGTCTAAGTATGTATCATTTCAATACATAATTAAAAATAGAAAAATATGTTTAAGGTTGGTATAATACATACTGGTGAAAATAAAATTGTTTATCTGCTGGTTACTAGAACGAAATTCAAAATACTAGTTTGACAATAATCTTGCATTTTTTCGTTGCAAGAGACAATTTTGAAGATGACTTTCTAAATTTTTGATGTGCCGAAACTTCAGTAAAATCATCTCTTGCAAAATTTTTAAGCTACCAACAAGTTTCGAGGCTTCATAATAAGAATTTATCTCGTTACCATTTTCACTAGTCACCAACACTTCGTTTTCTGTTTCACTTCTGTGACCATCATTTTTTGGACCAACGTTCGATTCAATATCAACATTTTCGTCTTCTATTACTAAATTTTTGTCCGTAGTTAAAAAGTCTTAGTCTACTACCAGATCCTACTGGTCCTAGTTCTTTGACACCTCTCAATAAATTAGCAAGTTCTGACAGTGGTAAATCATCTTCAGTTGCATTACATTCACTTTTCTTAAATCCAGTTTTAGCAAAACAATTTATGGTTATGGTAGTTGCTCTATTCCATGATGCTCTAATAAAATATAATGCTTCCAAGACATCAATAGATTTTGAAAGCTCTGATGCAGATTTAACACCCCCATATTTGATAAAATATATTTTAACATTTGATCTCTACAATGAAATTTAAAATCTTTATTACCCCTTGGTCAAGTGGCTGACATACCGAAATTGTGTTAGATGGTAAAAATATAATTTTTACATTTTCAGATTTAATTCGCGAGGATGTGATGCAGCATCGTCTAAAAATAGAATAATTTTTCTTTTTTGAAGACTCATTTTTCTGTTCTGCTGTAACAACCATTCAGTCATAATGTCTCGTGTCATCCACGCTGTTTTGTTTGATTTCCAAGTTGCCGGTAAATCGTCGACAGCAACATTTTTAAACGCTCGAGGACGTTTCGCTTTTCCGATCACTAACAATTCTTGTTTATATCCTGCCATACTCCAAAGTGGGGACTGGAGCCTTTGAAATTACGAGGTTATGTCTTTTACGTATTATGTATACAAACATAATTCATTCGTCCGTATATCGGAGCGTCGCGTCCGTTTATGGGAGATTAAAATATCGTTTACGCGTCCAGTTATTAAAGCGACCTCTTATCGGAATGTATTTTAAGTGAGAAAGTATAGGGAAAAATTTGGTTCCAGGAAATTTGTTCGCTTACGAGAGCTGTCCGCAAGGAGAGCTTTCACTGTATATTTAATTTAATTACGAACTGGCGAGAACATTTTTCAGTTACCGACGACCCTTCGTTTCGCTAACTCCGGTCGTTTTTAAAATACTACCGCATTCGAGCGGATTAAAGAACGACGGGCCAAAAACTTCGCCAACGAATTTTTCGAAAAATCTAACGTTCCGACTTGTATCTGTTAAAAAAAAACTCGCTTTCGGCGTTGCAACGTTGCAGAAAAACCCCAGGCCTTTGTAGTAGGCATAAATAAAGGTTAAAAGTGATTACGAAAGAAAAACTTGAACGACATGCATCGCTGATGTATAAAATCGCAAAAGCATAGCACGGAACAAGCACGCAACGACGGTCACTACGTTTCGAAGCAATTGTTCTTTCGATATTCTGAGGAATTGGAAGGGCAATTTTTTATCAACATTAAAAATGGACGAACTTCTTAGTCCTGGTCCTTAATTTTTCTACGACTCCAATCCAATTGTTTGGTTGTCATCTACTATTTTTTCTGTTTTCTAATGTCATCGCTGAACGATGTTCGCGATGACTTACAATTGGTCGTCAAAAATCGTTTAGTTACGCCAATTTTTAAACCATCAATATGTTTTTCCGCATCCAATTCTTCATCATCAATTATTTACATACATTTTTCTCTTCCCATTATGTGAACTGAAACTTTCTGTTTTGCATTTTTTAAATTACATCGAAACATTGTTCATTAAAACGACAAAGAAAGTGAGTCCCGACTCGTCTTCTAAAACTGTCAAAATTGACGCTGAAGGGAAAAATATGGTGAAGATTTTAAAGTTAAAACGAATTTCACGTCATTATTATTTATCACTGATCATCGTATGGATTGCTTGTTGGACGTTTGTAAACAAATCATCAAACTTGATGAGCACTTCTTCATTTTCCAATATAACGGTACGCACAAATGGTAGTTTACGCAAAGAAATATGGGCCGTTTCAAATCAAAACCACACGAAGAGTTTGAAAATACACTCAATTATCCTAGCAAAAACGACCAACATATTTGGTAGGTTTCACCATTTTGTCCGTTATCTACGCAGTCGCAAAATAATCGACCAAAGCGGCTACAACAACTGATCCGCGTAAACAATAACGATTTTTTTTGTGCTCAAAACTTACTACTAGAAATTTTTATCTGAAACATAATATAGCACGGCGGTTAAACACCACCAACGTCGCACATATCTTCTGTCTAGTAGGCTCCGAGTAGGTATGCCTATATCAAATGGCAACGTGTTCCTTCGCCGACTTCAAATTAAGACATTTAAATTCTATTTCGATTAAAAAACAGACCTGCTCTCGCTTAACATACTAATTAGCAAAACCTGAAAAGGAAAAGCTCGCCAAAAACGAACGGAAAAAAGAGAAATTGGAGGAAAGTGATAGACGACTTCGTGTCACTTTTCATATTATGGCATGCAAAACAAGTAGTAGTGGGACTTTGAGCAGCTCCAAGGGTACAGTAGTCGGTACCGTTGGTGTTTCGACAGACGGGTCCACTAACCTAGAGTGCAGCGGGCGCGCCGATGAGGTGAACGCGCGATCCAAGGCCGCTTGCCGTGGGTTCAAGTTCGGTACCACGACTGTGAATTCGACAGACCATTTCTACCTGTGCACCGGCGCAGCGTCATAGATGAATATTTGTTTTCCAAATCCCACGCTCGAATCTCCTCTTCGTCGACGGCTCGGGCGGTTTTTGCCGTCCAACAGTAAACTCCGCGACCGCACAGCCCGTCGTCGTTTCGAATGTCGAAACGAGAACCTGAGAACTGATGTTTTTTTGCCTCGTCTATTTTCTAGTACAATGTCGTGCTCAATGAAATCGAAATTAAAAACCTGCTCCGACGTTGCTCGAAGATGATACTCTACGTCACGATGAAACTGAAAACACTCCTTATTTCATCTGAAGATCTTGCGAATGGAGAAGGGATTTGTTTGCCTGCTGCGTTGTTGTTTCTCATCTTGATGGGTTATCTATACATCGATTTTTTTCAAAACTTTTTGAAACTCGTCGAAAACGATAGATACCTCTTAAAAATTTAGGCAGCAACTGGTTTATATGATAATAAAAATGGGCAGTTTTTGCGATCGGTATCAGCTTAAGATTAATCCGTGGATCGAAATAAACAAAACACGTGGGAAAAATCATACAAAATGGAATTATGGCAGAAATTGAAGATGTTACTGTTAACGCATCATGTGTGAAACATGTCAATCGACTTTTCAGAGGAGCGTTTTTCAATGGTCGGCATCAGTTGCATTTTTTAATTTCGACTTGCGATCAAACTTATCGCGTTCGATTGGAAATTTCGCAGTTTCAAGGTCATGGCAATTAAGAATAAATTTCCAGAAATGTTCATTTACGCAAACGTCAACTTGCAAACATAAAAATACTGCAAAACACACTTGAGATTGAGGCAAAAAAAAGTCAATTCTTGGCACGTCACAACCCCAATATGTTCTTGGTTTTTGGCCGCTTTTACAACAAACTAATTCAACATTGTCCTCTATGTACTTTAAAAACATTATTCGACTTATTAACGCAGCATAAAAAATAAAAATATTTACACGAGAACAAGAAAACGAAAGTAAAAAAGCGATGTCTGAAGAATATATATGTATGTATGTATGTATGAGATTGCTGAACATTAAAGAGAAACTTCGTAACGTTGCGCAAATGGTGGGAACGTTTTCGGAGTTAAAAATTTTAGAATTCGCGGCAGCCGACGAGAAATTACTGCAAAAAGGCCGAGACCGGACAGATTAATTAACCACGTAAAAACATGTTAAACGCAACTTGTAACAGCGTGTTACACAAATAAGCTGCATTCTCGATCGGGGGGACCTTATAAGGAAAACAGCTGTTTTAAGGTTGAATTAATCTTTCATTACCTTACAGATACGTTTCGCGAGGTACTCGTGGTGTATAGCAAGCGGTGCGCGTCGGAACAGTCTGCAAAATAATCTTCGATATCACGGACAAAATTGTGGGCTTTGTAATAATTTATATAGCACGGAAGTTATGAGAATACGAATGAATCCTAATCGTGTTCGGGGCGTTTGTTAAATAGGTACACATCATGCGTACATAGATATATTAAATTCCTGTACAGTTGACGACTTATGAACAGAAACAATACGAGTTGCGTTTTTTTAATTATTCGCCTTTAACGTGAAAATTTTCAATAGAATCACGAATTTAAAGTTAAAGATATAAACAGGGAAAAGTTGAACAAAACCGGTTACTACATATTTTTTTCTCTTTAAATATTTTTATTACAAAAAAAGATTATTACGTTTCCTTATAAGTCTAAAAAATCGAAAATATAGTGGTTTTTGGACCAGTCAGATCCAAAGGTCTGTGAAGTTGGCAACTCCACATGTGAATTTTTTGAAAAAAAATACGGCATTCGTTTGCCCATGTTTGCCCAGGGAAAAGTTTTTTTTTGCCCACCCTCCAAAAAATTTTTATTTGAAAAAAACATTTTTTGGCAAAAAACCAAAAATTGAAAAATCAATTTTTTTCACGCTATATCGTTTGCCCATGTTTGCCCAGGCAAAATTTTCGTTTGCCCACCCACCAAAAATTTTTTATGTGGAAAAAAAATGAAGGAAATGGAGAACTCTTTGCATTCGTCTTCATGGAATATTATATTAAATATTCGTACAATAACATTGTGATAATTTCGAAATTACAATTAACAAAATAAAGATAATTATTTCACGATAATAATATACGATAGCTTATATCGTTAATGTAAAATATTGTATCAATGACAAAGAAGTGATTTGAATGTAATTAGCTTTTAGAATTAATATGTAGAGATAATACTATTTTGAAGACTGATATTCAATATAAGTTTTCTAACATTTTATATGCTTTAATATTGACGTATTGACTAAATTCATTTCCCTACTCATCCTCCTCCATGTGCAGCTACAATTGGAGAATTTCTACGCCAATTACTCATTAGAACATACTGTAGACTGAATGTCAATCTTTTCAATTCGATTATCCATGCTTTATTCATTCTAAGAAAAAATTTGAAAATAGTGTATTCTCTATTTCGATATTGTTTAAATAATATAGAAACTAATGAAGGATTAGCAAATAAATGAGAGAGATAGACAGGAAAAAGCGATTAAAACATGAGATAAACCACCATTTGTTATGAACATATAGTCCCATGTATTCACCTGTACATCGTGAATAATGGTTTTTTCCATTTTATTATTGTTTAAATATTCTTAAAATGAAAGTAAAGGGTGGACAATCGAATTTGTGAGATGTACAAACGAAATAGCCATTTTAACAATAAAAATCATCATCTGTTATAAACATATGGTCTCTCATATATTCACCTATACATCGTGAATGGAGTTTTTTCCATTTTATTATTGTCTAAATATTTTAATAATAAAAGTGGAGGTTGGACAAACGAATTCTAGAGATGGACAAACGAAATAGCGATTATAACATTAAAAATCATCATTTGTTATAAACATATAGTCCCATGTATTCACCTTCTCATCGTGAATGGAGTTCTTTCCATTTTATTATTTTTTAATTATTCTTACAATGAAAGTAAAGGGTGGGCAATCAAATTTGAGAGATGGGCAAACGATGTAGCGCGAGAAAAGTTAATTTTTTGATTTTTGGTTTTTTCGCCAAAAAATTTTTTTCCCAAATAAAAAATTTTTGGCGGGTGGGCAAGCGAAAATTTTTGCTGGGCAATCCTGGACTAACGATGGGCAAACGATTTAGCTGCAAAAATTTTTGAATTTTTCACTAAAACATTTTTTTTCCACATAAAAAATTTTTGGTGGGTTGGCAAACGAAAATTTTGCCTGGGCAAACGATGGGCAAACGAATGCCGTATTTTTTCAAAAATTCACATGTGGAAGTGCCAACTTCACAGACCTCAGATCCAAGCAGTTCCGGCGCACCGAGATAGATAAGATAACTAGAGATTTCTAGGTACCCGGTTTTGCCCCACTCGCCCCCTCTTAAATATTTCCTAAATCAAATCTTTTACTGTCAACTATATTCATTTTTGCATTCTTCAAAATTTATCGTGCGCGAAATGTCATTCAAAAGATGTCGTAAGTTGTAACAGTGAAAACGAATTAAGCTGACGTTCATTTCGAAGTAATATAGTTTATCCAAACCTGTATGATGTTCACGTCATCAATACAATGTTACTAGATGATGACGTTTCACACAATGATGTCACCTCGTACCTCGTATTTTTACAGTTCTAATAAATTGTAATTTTTCTTTATGCCATCTAATATGTGCGCAAGTAAATCATCTATAGAATATGTCACTTTCCAAACATTAAACCGCATTACAAATAAACAATCTAGTAACTTTTCGTTGATGACGTGAACATCATATAACTTTAGATATGGCCTATCCAAACCTATATGCAATTTACGTCATCAACAAAAAGTTACTAGATTGTTTATTTGTAATTCGGTTTAAAGTTTGGAAAGTGACATATTCTATAGATGATTTACCTGCGCACACATTAGATGGTATAAAGAAAGACTACAATTTATTAGAACTATCAAAATACGAGGTACGAGGTGACAGCACTGTGTGAAACGTCATCATCTAGTAACCTTGTATTGATGACGTTTGCATATAGGTTTGGACGAAGTTTAAGCTATAAACGGACGAACGCCTACATCGCGAATGCCTAATTAGAACAATTTCTATTCTCTTCCTTTTTAATTACCTTTTGGTATCCACTTCTAAACATGGGCCTCTCCTTCGTCATCCACGTTATTCTGTGTCGCTGTGCGTTTTTCGATTATGTCATTTGCCCATTGTTTCCGTGGTCTTCTCATAGTGCTCGTGACTTTCGACGTTCGTTCACTTCCAAATATCTTCGTTCTTAACGTTCGATAGTTTTGGTAGAATAATTGGTTTTGGATATAATTATAGTCTCAGTACCGTATGTCATAATTTGATCGTATACGACGTTCTCACAATCAGTCAACTTGACCTCTGTCACCTACAAACTGAATCTCTAAATGGCAACTAATAAAATATACGAATCGACAGGTGTATGCACATAATATAATTGCATTAAAATCAATGAAATGCCAGTACAATCAGTACAATGACAGTACAAGAATCGTCTGTCAAACTTCCGCGGTATAATGCATCTTGTATCGGTAGGTAGTATTTAAGATTCAAAAGACGATTTCGGCTTTTTTAAATGCGGTTCTTCGAATAATATACGAAAATACTTATTCTAAGTAGTCGTACCGATCGTTTCGCAACGCAAGAAAAACCAAACCGCCATCGCCATATGCGGTTTCTAAACATCAAAGTGGGAGTGTACCTAGACTCCTATTCGGGCAATCCATTTAAAAAACAATCCCGTTACAATTTCCGAAAGATGCGCCGCTCCAAGTTCTAACACTCGCATTTATTCAAATTATCATCTCGAGATGATTCACCGAACAAAAATGAATTCAAACTAGCGCACCTATACTAAAAATAAACAGTAACGTGTGCCAAAGAGGTGTCCGTTTGCATTTCAATGTGCACCACGTAAAAGACGCATGCAAAACGGCATTCGATTAAAGACCCAAACCGTGCTGTAAATCTCCAAAGCACGCCTGGAAAGTTAAACGACTCCATCCTTTCGAGAAACGAAACGAAACGAAACGGAGGACGACCTATTCACGGGAACGAAAACGGACCGCCGAAGGATACCTGCACATCTACGTGATCGAATAAAAAGAATCGAAAGCCACGAGGAGAATTAAGCCGCCAACAAAAGTTCCACAAATAAAAGGAGACGGAGAGGAAGGGACGCCGGCGGGACGATAAGGACAAATTAGGTAAAACGGCATTGCCGTGCGACGTTGGAGAGGAAAATACAACAGAATGTTTGTCTAGGTGCGAAAAGGATAAGAAAAGGTGAATGGACCTAACACAAGGTTACTTGGACGGTGCAACTTTACAAGTTGGCCGAGGCATCCTCTGCAGCACGTGGGCCGGACGAGAATGATATGACGTTTCGTACACCGGACCGTAAAAATACTAAATCACCGGTTTTGCTCCCGGTCAGACCGTCCGCGAGAGCTTCCAAGAAATTAAATGGAATTCGATTGAACGTCGACAAACGTAAACACGAGGAATCCTTGGCGAGACTACGACGATGTCGAAAGTGCTTAATTTACAAATATTGCAGACATGTTATTATCTTAAATTTGAGGGTTGCCTCGACAGCGAAAGAGGGGTCTGACCCTTTTGTTCGGCAGCAAGTTATCTGCAGTGTTGTGCTTGTAGATTTCGATGATGTTTTTGCAGTATGGGGGGTATTGCTCGAATCGAGTCTCTGGACGAGTCATTCCTGTGTTGACAACTTAACTTACTTTAAGACGACGATCGCGCTTGCAACAGTTGGTATTTTGGTTGCGCTTCTTGCAAAGTATCTCGTACAATCGTTCGTTGTAGAAAAATAGTAATTTTATTTCCATTCGGTAAATGGCATCGGCGATTCAACGTAAGTATACCACCCACCTACTACAAATTTAATACGTCTCCGTTTTGTTCAAAAATATTTATACGTAAATGAAAAGAGTGGTCGTCACAACTTTGTTCGGCAAAAAAGAGACAAATAATTGGGCAAATTAATCGCGAACCCCGTAAAGGCTACTTATAAATGTCTCATGATTTGTTTTTCTGACACGACATAAACGCAGTGTTTTGGATCTCGAACATCAAAATAAAAATATATCTATTCCTAACATTCCTACATCTTGTTAAAGTTTTACGAAGGTACAGTCAAGTTCATATGTTTTGTCTCGTCGCCTGTGTTAATTTTTATCGTAAAATGCTCGAAAAAAAAAGATTACTGCACGTTTTTATTTATTATCTGACGTGTGCCTTTTTACAACTCAAGAAAACCCTCTCGATACCACCTACCGTTGTACAATATCGACATCTGGGAAAAACCGACAACGAGAACAACAAATAAACAATAAAAACTGAAAGATAATATAGGTATGGACTATCCAAACCTATGTACAATTTACGTCATTAAAAAAAAGTTACTAGATTGTTTATTTGTAATTCGATTTAAAGTTTGGAAAGTGACATATTCTATAGATGATTTATCTGCGCACGTATTAGATGGTATAAAGAAAGACTACAATTTATTAGAACTGTCAAAATACGAGGTACGAGGTGACAGCACTGTGTGAAACGTCATCATCTAGTAACCTTTCATTGATGACGTGGATTGCATATAGGTTTGGACGAAGTGTACCTAAACAGATTAAAAATGATTAAGATGAGAAAAACAGTTGAACCGTCGAAAAATCTCCATTCAATTAACAGTTTTCGGCACCACAACCTACAACTTTTTTCGTTATATATCCTTTTTTTTTTATTCAAGTTTATTATGCAATCTGTTATTTTTAACATCTAACAATAAGCATATGTGTGGATTTACAATTGACATGTAGAAGAGATATGCTCCAGTGAGCAATAATCTCTATATGCAATTTAGATTTTTTTAATGAGTTTGTGAACTTAATTAACTATTCTAGTGGTTATGAACTAACTAAGTCAAGTGGCGTTTTACGTTTTAACCTGTTTGTTTGTTCACTGTTGCCTAGTAAATTTAATGCCAACACATTTGGGTGGTTTTCCAATCGTTGTATGTATTTTTCACTGCACTGCACAATCGTTCCACTCACTGTGGGCACTTGCAAATCATTGTGGATATCTTTATTTGTCACAAACCATGGGGCGTCCGTAATGGCTCGCAGCACTTTAGATTGAAATCTGTCGATAATAGCGAGATTTGATTTTGATGCTGTTCCCCAGAGCTGCAGCCCATATGTCCATACTGGCCTGAAGATAACGTTGTATGCTAGTTAGTTTGTTTCGGAGTGAAAGTTGAGACCAATAATGCTTTCGGAATTTGATACCAAGCTGTTTGCGTTTTTCCAGATGTGTTGGCGCCATGTCAGCCCCTTATCTAAGTGTAAGCCAAGATATGTAACGCTGTCTGTTGTAGGTACGGGCTGGTTTGCTGTCGTTACTTGTGGTGAACCTTCTCGACATTTAGTAAAGACGATATGATTGGACTTAGTCTCGTTTATTTTAATTTTCCACTATTGGGTCCATCTGTGGATTTCGTTAATGCTGCGTTGTAGTATACGGCTTGCCTCAACTGGATTTTTGTGTGTGGCTAGAATTGCAGTATCATCTGCGAAAGTGGTCGTGATTACGTCATTGTTGGTTGGAAGGTCAGCAGTAAATAAGAGGTGCAATAATGGACCCAAAATACTGCCCTGCGGCACGCCAGACTTTATTGGGTGAAGTGTTGTTATTTCATTTTCGTATCTCACTCGGAAGTACCTCTCGCTAAGGTATGATTTAAGAAGGATGTAAAATTCTTCTGGGAGTTTCATTCTAAGCTTGTAAAGAAGTCCCTGGTGCCATACCCGATCAAAAGCCTGGCTGATGTCTAAAAATACCGCAGCGCAGTACTTTTTTTCTTCAAATGTCCTATTTATGGTATTGACTACGCGATGCGCCTGTTCGATTGTGGAATGCTTCAGCCCGAACCCAAATTGATGATCAGGTAAAAGGTTTCGCTCTGCAACTATCTTATTTAACCTTTTAGCCAAGAGTTTTTCGGCAATTTTTGATAGAATGGGCAACAGGCTAATCGGCCGATATGATGATGACTCGTGTGGTGGTTTTCCCGGTTTTTTGATTAATATTATATCTGCTGACTTCCATTGAGCAGGAAAATATTTTAGTCTGAAGACAGCATTTATGAGCTGTGTTAGCATGACAATTCCTTTACGAGGAAGTTCCTTTATTATTTTATATATATCCTATACATAATTTATATATATTTTATATATTTTAGATATATCCTTTTGTATCGTGAAAAATCAAGCATTGCATATCTATCCATCGTTTGGAGTGGTGAATATCTTATTTATTGTCGGATCATAAAATCGATAGAACTAAGAAGATAATTGAAAAGAAAAGAAAAAAAAAGAATAAGTTCGTTAGAAAACTTATCGAAATTGTTTCGAAACTAAAACTAAATTAATAATACAACTACTGCGACTACCTACTCATTTAGTTTTGCACGCTAGCTCACACATTGAAAAACAAAAAACGATACTCCGCGAAAAGCGCAAAAAAACCTCTTAACCGTACAAAAATATGGCAGCAGTAACCTCAAAGTTTACATTATTAATAAAACCGCAACCGGCCCAATCAAAATATGTATAAATAAATTCCGAACATAAGACATTAAAGCGAAAAGGAAACGATAAAAAGCGAAGGGTACGACGCGTACCGTCCGGATACGATTACGCATTTTATTATAAGCAATAGCCTACTTACATTTAGTTTCAAAAGCGAAAGTTCAATCAGAGAATACATACAGTAAGCTAATCTGTCTCGGAAAAATAAACAAAAAGATCGAGACGGGCGCGGGCGTAGGCAACAACGGAAATGTGTTCCATTATGACAGCACGTGCCATGTAAAAAAACTGTAACGACAACAGGCCCCGCGTGAAGATACATAATTTCGGCCGCACGTTGTCTGCGGTAAAAATAATAGAGAACGGCGACACAAAAATGGCATTAGCAAGCTGACTAAAGGCTGCACCTGCACACACCGTTCGTTCATTTTATAAGAAGTTAACTTCCAAAATTCCCGAGTTCGGATGATCGTTACGTAGGAGGAAGTTGACCGCGGCCACGTTTCTTTCGGGTGGGAATGACACGCACGTGTGAGCCGAATAACAAACGAGTATGTCGTCATTATTTCGAAAATAAAGAGATAGGTAATTGCGATGGATTCGAGAACTACCGTAGTAAGCATTTAAACGAGAACGTTTTGGAACGAAGGCGCGTGCGGTTCCAACTTCGCGAATACATCATAATGAAGGCGTCGGATAAAATCAGTCGATACTGAACAATCACTTATCAACGTAAACATATTGTCCGAGCGCCCATACGAAAATAAACACAGTTAAGTTCGAACATAAACATTATTAAATGGTTAAATCACGAAAACGAGACGACAGAAGCAACGTTTTAATTAATCCGATTAAGCCAGTTTAATTGGATGCGCTCACTATTAAAAAGTATTGCCCGAGATTTATCTAAACGACGATAAGATTTTTATGGAAAAGTTTATTCGAATAAGTATTAGGATCGACGTGATTCGACGACGACGATTTTCAATTTTGCAAAAAAACCGCAAGTACAAAATCTGTGTCGAAGTATTGGGCGTTCGTCGATGAGATGCTCCCCAACTTGAGATAATCAAAAACGTCCCATATTAGAAACAATCGCTTAAACGTTTGTTCGTCCGATTTCCAATTATTAGTCCAAGAGCTGGTGAACATTTTCACATCCGAGTTTGTACCTCTTGAAATTTTGTAGGAAGGTAGTTTTCTTTAGTCTGGGTAGGGAATGGACCACCATTTTAAGCAACTCCTGTTTCGAACTACCCCACAATCGTCTAAAATTGCAAAAAAAAGGGTGAAACGTTGTCGTTTGTACTTCTTGAAATTTTGAAGGAAGGTAACTTTTTTAAGTCTGGCTAAGGAATTGACAGTCTGGCTAAGCAACCCCGGTTTCGAATTACCCCGCAATCGTTTAAAATTGCAAAAAAGGAATGTGAAATTGTAAGGAGAATTGTTGTGGGATTTCTATCTCATGAAATTTTATAGAAAAGTAGTCTTTTTTTAAGTCTGCTTGAGGAATGAACCGCCTGATTAGGTAAATACGTCCGCGAACTACCCCTAATCGTTTAAAAAAAAATATAAAATATATTCGAAAATATATTCGAAATTTTCATTTGTACCTCTTGAAATTTTGTGGGAAGGTAGCTTTTGCAACTCTGGCTAAGGAATGCGCAGTCTGGTTAAGCAACTCCGGTCGCGAACTACCCCTTAGTCGTTTAAAGTTGTAAAAAATGGGTGTGAAATTCTAATTTCTATCTTTTTGAAATTTTGTAGAAAGGTAAGTTTTGTTTTAAGTCTGGAAGTTAAATAAACCACCTGATTAGGTAACTACTTCCGCGAACTACCCCTAATCATTTAAAATTAAAATATATTTGAAATAGTCATTTATACCTCTTGAAATTTAAATCATCTCTATTTCACACCTATTATGAAAATTTTTACAGGAAGCATGGCGATGTCTATGACGGGCCGATATGCCTTCCGATATAAGGCCTCTCTCGCACTCGCGCGTCTACGTAATGCTCTCTCCGCCGCACTAATGTAAAAATACTATTTTCCGATTTTTTTTTGACGTTAAGGCCGCCAGATTTGTCTGGCTTACGACACTTTTTTCTTTTAAATATTATTAACAAGCTGCTGTAAAAACGACAAAAGGTAGAATGTAATTAATGCATTATTTCAAAATGCAACTTTAACACTGTCTGTAACTAGGTTAAAACCGGCCTGGCCGTTTGGCAATTATTTTTTCATACTTCAATAGGTATGAGATGATATGAATTTCAAGAAGTACGAATGACAATTTCGAATATATTTTAATTTTAAACGATTAGGTGTAGTTCGCGAACGGAGTTACCTAATCAGGTGGTTTATTTCTTTTCCAGACTTAAAAAAAACTACATTTCTACAAAATTTCAAGAGATATAAATTAGAATTTCACACCCATTTTTTGCAACTTTAAACGACTAAGGGGTAGTTCGCGACCGGAGTTGCTTAACCAGACTGTGCATCCTTAGCCAGACTTGCAAAAGCTGCCTTCCCACAAAATTTCAAGAGGTACAAATGAAAATTTCGAATATATTTTAATTTTAAACGATTAGAGGTAGTTCACGAACGGAGTTACCTAATCAGGTAGTTTATTTCTCTTCCAGACTTAAAACAAAACTTACATTTCTACAAAATTTCAAAAGATAGAAATTAGAATTTCACATCCATTTTTTATAACTTTAAACGACTAAGGGGTAGTTCACGACCGGAGTTGTTTAATCAGACTGTGCATTCCTTAGCCAGACGTACAAGAGCTACCTTCCTACAAAATTTCAAGAGGTACAAATGAAAACTTCGAATATATTTTAATTTTAAACGATTAGGGGTAGTTCGCGACCGAAGTTGCTTAACTAGACTGTGCATCCTTAGCCAGACTTGCAAAAGCTACCTTCCCACAAAATTTCAAGAGGTACAAATGGAAATTTCGAATATATTTTAATTTTAAACGATTAGGGGTAGTTCGCGGACGTATTTACCTAATCAGGCGGTCCATTCCTCAAGCAGACTTAAAAAAAGACGACTTTTCTATAAAATTTCATGAGATAGAAATCCCACTACAATTCTCCTTACAATTTCTCATTCCTTTTTTGCAATTTTAAACGATTGTGGGGTAGTTCGAAACCGGGGTTGCTTAGCCAGACTGTCAATTCCTTAGCCAGACTTAAAAAGATTCATCATCATCATCATCCAGCCAGTATTGTCCGCTGTCGGACATAGGCCTTCTCCAGATCCTTCCAAAATCCCCTATCCTGTGCAGTTGCAACCCAGTTTGTTGAAATTCTTTTCAAATGGTCCGTCCACCGAGTGGGTGGTCTCCCTTGACTTCGCTTGTCAGCCCTCGGCCTCCACTCAATAATCTTTTTTGTCCATCTTCCATCTGTCTGTCTCGCCACATGGCCAGCCCATCGCCATTTCGATTTGGCTATCTTTTCTATTACGTCCTCTACTCCCGTTCTTCTACGTATCTCTTCATTTTTTATTTTATCTTTCAGTGTTATTCCCAACATCGATTTTTCCATCTTTCGTTGTGCAATACTCAGTTTTCTTATTGATGTTTTGGTCAGGGTTAGAGTCTCTGCCCCGTAGGTAAGCACAGGCAAAACACATGTATGGAAAGTTTTCCTCTTTAAACTCATAGGGATGCTATCTTTAAAGATGTATCTGAGTTTGCCGTATGCCGCCCAGCCTAAATTAATTCGTCTCAGGGGTTCGCAGGTTTGGTTATCCCTGCTGATTTTAACCTCATGCCCCAAATATATATACCTTTCAACTAGCTCTATTTCCTGTCCTCTGATGTGTATATTTCCATTAGGGACTAGATTTGTGATCATCTTTGTCTTGGTATAGTTTATATTTAGCCCCACCATCCGTGTTGCGTTTTGCAGTTCTTGTAGCATTTCTTTAGCTTCGCCTAGATTGTTTGTAATCAACACTATGTCATCTGCCTTCAAAATTTCAAGAGGTACAAACGACAATGTTTCACCCCTTATTTTTGCATTTTTAAACGATTGTGGGGTAGTTCGAGACCGGAGTTGCTTAAAATGGTGGTCCATTCCCTAGCCAGACTAAAAAAAACTACCTTCCTACAAAATTTCAAGAGGTACAAACTCGGACGTGAAAATGTTCACCAGCTCTTGGACTATATGGTCTGTTCAAAGGAAAATCCGATACCTCCGTGTGTGCGAGTCGTTCCCATTTTGTTTCACCCTACATTGTTAAGAGAGCAAAACCGCCAAGTCCCATTTCCCTTTGAACACATCACAATCGAGCAAAAGTCGAACGGTCCCTCCTATGGACGTTTATGATTATGTCAAGTCGGGAAGCTTTTTACAAAATTATTAGGTAATCAATGTCCAGTTCCTCGACACAAAAAGGTTTTGTTTGCGCACACATGTCACACTACATAATAAAATCTATCATAATCCAAATAAGAAATGACGGATAAAGTTTTATATTCGACACTATCATCATTATCATTATTAACATGGACGTACCAACAGATATACATTTTTGAATAATAAAATTGACGTGTCGTTCTAAGATTATTACCATCCGCGATTTATCCCTTAAATTTTAAAATGAATTTAATTCGTATCTATTTTAGCGTTGCGTTGCACATTAATAACATAAACGCAGCTTTGAAAGTGTTTTATCGATTATATCTACAAGAAAAAAGTCAATTTGGGGTTAAAACTGCAAATAAGTACATTTATCATCTTTTAGGTGCTCGTAAAATCGATTTTTGCCCGTGCCGCTCCCGTGCACGGGGGGGGGGGGGAAGTTTAAAGTACGAACATCGAGTAGCGTCGTATAAAGGGCGCCAAAAGCTGCAATGACTAAAACAAATATTGTCGCTCGTATCGTTGACGTGTTCGCCCGCGGATAATGTAGACGAGTCGGTAATATAAATTTTACTTTTTACAACGCCGACTGCGAAAACGAAAAACGTGGGCGATATTTTTTTCAGAATTTAAACCGACAAAACGCGTTCAATTCGCATTAGTTCAACGTCTAATGGGGCAGAGTCGGAACTCGTTAGAGGCCTGACCTCACATTTGGTTGAATCATTTCGTCGCATTATATCGTAGAATTTCTAATGATAAATTGTGGCTTTAAAAAGTTTTTGAAAAGTACGTGAACCTATCGAGGTGCGTGAACTTGGTGCAAATTCTGAAAATAAACTAAATAATTTCCGCTCGTATTTTCGTTACTTTCGAATTAACTTTATGCCGAGCCGACGATGTCTGAGACTAACAATCGAGTCAAGTAATGTTTTTGTTTTAAATTAAAGTAAAAAAAAGAACATCTACTTTCGAAATTTTCTGGTCAGCCCGACTGAATAAATTATTAGAGGTTTTTTGCGATTATCTCAATTTATATTGGTCTTACGAGAAAAATGCATCAGATCAAAATTAAAGCTTATAAGATTATCTATAAAAAACCTTCAATGCATTTTATTTTATTATCGACCGTTCATAAGAAGCTAAAAATTGAACGAGATTTACTGGCCACTTATCGTTAGCCTCGAACATCGAATCGATATTTGTATGTTTTTCCCCTTGACCTCCGTTCCACCGGCATTTTCACAATACAATGTAATTGTTTTAAACGTAAAAATATAAACTAGCTACGGTCCCTTAAGAGGTACGTCAATACAAACTAATCTGCTGAATGTTTTAATGAAGACGTGTATTTGATAGATGGACGCAAATTGTTTAGTTTATTTTCAGAATTTGGACCGATAGTTGTTTCATCAAGAAGTATATTTACATTACCGTAAAATGGGGTGAAATAAAGTGTTTATAGCAATGTTTTTGTTTTTTTATGAGAATAGATACAATTACCAGCAGGTGATCAATCTCACCCACACTGAACAATCCCACCCCATTTCATTAAAAATACTGTATCTCGAAAACTGTTATAGATAGAACAGTATGGGTCGAGATTGATCCTATCTTACTTCATACCTTTGCTTTCCGTGTATTATAATTTCTGTGAACAATCTCACCCCACAATAGGTATGAGATTGTTCACGCGGTTTTGGCTTTGTCACACCTATATTTTATGTATTTAACAAATGCAAACTTCTAGAAATGCTTCATGTTGTATATTTCTGGATAAATAATTAATTTATTATAAAATATTATTTTTATTTTTCACAATATGTTCAAAAAGAATAATTTTTTGATCAATGTCACCCCATTTTACGGTATATTTTTTTTGATATTAATTATGCCGGGTCCACACGAAACGGACATTTAACATTAACAAAACGCACCCTTGATACCCACTTCGACGACCGTCTGCGAACCTTTTGCAAACAATTCAGGAACAAATTTCAAACTGATCCGTGAGTCTTGTGAAACCTCGTTCGTTTTCAAATTCGACAAATTTTCTTCTCGTCTAATAACATTTGCAAGTGAATTACAATTGAATTGTCTCTTCAACGTGTACCAAATTTTCATTTTATAATGATGTTTCTGCTTGGTCTGTGCGTTTCTTTTTAAAATTTACAGTTCGTATTTTGTTTCTTACTGTTCGTTTGGCGTGGACCTGCCAATTCTACATTACTCAAGTTTAATCTTCCGTAATTGGGACAAACGACTGTTTAATTAGTTTAAAAATGATGCATCATGCAACAAAATAGGGGCATTGTTGAAGTTGTTAATTTTACATCAGATAGGTATCCGTTTGTCATAACAAATAAAACGAAGTATATTCGTGCAACAAGAACGGTTTCGAAACTGTGGTTCGTTAGAAGATCATAGATTTATCAACATTTCTATAGCGGTCCACGGTCAGAGTTTCGGTGAACTCGCCTCGTGAAGTTTAAAGGTATAAAAAGGACCCGTCACATCAGATACCTGCAGTATCGAAATTATATTGGTGTCCATTGCCGCAAAAACCGGATGAAGCACGCATAACAGAGGACAATGAACGGAGAAGTGTATGCTCATCTTTCATAATCCGAGGTCGACTTTCAAGTTCTTCAAGTGCACGCACTGCCCATGCTAAACAAGATGAAACAACGTTCCATCTCATCTGAACTTAGTGTTCCGTGTATTGCGTTTTGCACGCACGCATGCAGTAAATCTCACAGGTGCTTAATTATAAACACGCGATTGATTGAATACACCGCGCGCATGATATCGCAAACCGAAACGTTTCATTAATACGACACCTACAGATTGTTATTTCGCAAAAAAAAAAACGAAGTGGAGATGTAATTTTGAACGTTCGACGCGAATAAGCAAAATAATTGTTAACTGGAAAAATCCCCAAAGAACACGATTACCGGCGAATCCGACGTATCGTCGCATAAACGTCCGTCCGACAAAGAACAAATTAAACACCAATTAGCGATTCCACCTCAAAATTGCCAAATACCTTGAATAAATATTTAAATCCCTTAAAAGCTTCGTTAAGGAATAAATCATGCGAAATACTCGAAGGTCGGTCGAAACCCCAAAATTAACGAATTAACCGGAAACAGTTTATAAAGGGGCGTTTATGATCTCAAATATTTACATATCCGATTGTATTCCTCCTTCGAAGTCACGCGGTCAGAACTTTTTATCGAAAAAGCTGCCAACCGAAATTCCTCGTCTTTCAATTTGACGCGGCAACGCGAAAATTGTCGCGAAAGTCCCGAAAATTGCGTGTAACGTTTGATGACGTAGTTGCACCCCGTCCCCCCCAGCGTTTGGATGTTCAAAATGTTCGATTTACGTGAAATAAGTCGTATCTATGTGCATAAAACAGATGCCCTTGTTATTGATTTTATAGATAATAAAACGGCGCGTTAATCTCCGGAGGCTAGTGTATACGTCTAGTATTTTGATCGCTCCCTAGCGACTTGTGCCCCACCTGATTTATCTATGAAGTTCGCGCGGGCGAACGTTTTTAATTTTTAAAATTAACGCCCGAGGAACTGATTCGGTCTCGCAGAAAGGAAAAGCCGTTTTAATTTCTTTTTAACATGTCGATTTGATCATTTAAAAAAGCGAAGAGATCTGTTGCATTTCGGTTTTTCGACTGGAACAAGGCGAGACGCTCGATTTAAACCAATAAATGCAATGGGTGGGCGCGAGGCGCACTTCAGAATATGCTTTCGACGACTTACTAAAAATGTGTCAAAAATATCAAATCTTGCAGAAAGCGTGAACTCGACGGGGGTCGATTAACCCCCACAGGGTGCGTCGGTTGCTAGGCACGAAAAAAAGTATAAAATCGACGCGAAGGGCAAACGTCTCGTTTTACTTTGTACACACAATGGACGCCATAGTTCGCCAAAAAAATTTCAATTTACGAAACATCCACAGAAATCAATTTGATAAAAACGAGCGAGGTTTCGGTTTATTGTTATATTAAAAGTCCTCGGAAACGAACGGCGAGGTAAAATAATGTGGAATTCACGTGGAGCTTTTCTCCTTAAAGAGTGTTGGCGGTCTATTTCGGTGTCGCGTCAAATATTTTAATTGAAAACGTTTTTCCCACGCAATCGCAATCGTTAATATTGTCTAACGTCAAGAGCAGCCGAAAGTGCAAGAGTATAGGATATATACACGACATGATAATAAGCGATTTGTAAGTAGGTAATGTGTTAAGACTACAATACTTTCCCGAGCAATGGAAGGTTGCAACAATTATTCCAATACTCAAACCAGGCAAACCAAGCGATGAGCTATCTTCCTTCAGGCCAATTAGTCTCCTACCCTTCCCTCAAAGATTTTGGAGAAATTATTCTTGCAAAAACTAATGCCTATAGTACTGGAAAACGACATCATACCAAATCATCAATTTGAATTCCGCAAACAGCATGCCACAATTGAACAAGTCCATAGAATTGTAGATAAAATACTAAAAGACTTCCAGAATAAAAGATATTGTTCGACTGCATTCCTGGACGTCGTGCAGGCCTTTGATAAGGTCTGGCACGAAGGCTTGCTATTCAAAATAAAAACTACTACCGCCTGACTACTACACAATACTTAAGTCCTACCTTACCAATAGACACTTCTTAGTGAGATATACGGATTCTTTTACCTATTTGTTCCCCATCAACGCTGGTGTCCCCCAGGGAAACGTGCTGGGCCCGCTTATGTACATACTGTATACTGCTGATCTACCTGCACCACCGGAGGCTATGATTGCAACTTTCGCTGATGATATGGCAATTCTTTCATCGCATCCTGATCTGCAAATGGCGTCAAACTACCTCCAGTTATGCTTGTACAACTTGTACTTGTACTTGTACTTTATAAATCCTTTATAAGTGTTGCGCTCTTTGGTAGACGCCCCATGGTTCGTTCCGAATGAGATCATACGACAAGACTTAGGCATGTCAACGATAGAAGAAGAAATACAAAAGTACAGTGTTCGCTACGTTAACAAAATAAGTGTTCGCCCTAACTCGCTGGTCGAGGACCTATTAAACTCTGACGAAGAGAAACAAGACTTAAACGATTTAAGCCAACAGATCTACCAAACCGTTTCGTATAATGCATAATGGTGTTAAAGATATTGACTCAGTTTCAAATCTGCTAGTATTAGAATTAGAATATTAGAATGGGATAGAATATTAGAATAAGGAAATTTTTGTTGAAAACTTTCTACATGCCTCACCAAATGTCAAATCATTTACTGAATGTCACTACGTGACAGATTGTAAACTTATAAATAAAATTTAAAAAGTAGGTAAAATTTAATTTGAATAAAATTGTTTAACGCACTCGACCTTCGGTCTCGGTGGCAGTTTTCCGAGTTTTATTCGTAAAACCGTCACGTTTCACAACTTATTACGCACTTGCATAAATGACTATATCGCATTACCGTTACAAAAAGAAATATTCAATTGTTAGATACACGCATGACCTCGTCATATGTCAAACTCGAACGATATGGAATAGCAAATAACGAAATCAATGAAATAAAAATGCAACAATGGGCTCGTAACAATACCGATATGTAAATAAATATATCGGTCGTAGGTAATCAAAATAATTCACGTCGACATCGTTAGATTAATTTTAGATAAATATTAAAAATACAGGGTCTTTCAAGTTCGAGTTTCTTTTTCAGTATTGTTTTGTTCTGAGAACTGTCACAGTTCGATGCGTCTCTTTTGACAGATGTAAAGTAGACGGTTTTCAATTTACTAAAATGAGTTCAATTGCACTTGAGAACCGTATAAAAATAATTAAAATCCACTACGAAAATGGTGGATCCGTGAAAACTACATTTCGCAAAATTATGGATATTTGTGGTCGTTATAATCGTCCAACAGAGGCCGGAATAAGAAAGTTAATCAAAAAATTTGAGTCGACTGGCTCGGTACAAGACATAAATGCACCAGTGCATGCTCGTCCCAGCCGTTCAACTGAAAATATCGCTGCTGTAAGGGAAAGCATTGAAGAAGATCAAAATTTGTCAATTAAACGGCGTTCACAGCAATTGGGCCTATCTGCAATCACCACATGGCGAATTTTGCATAAGGATTTGGCTCTTAAGCCTTACAAAGTTCAGTTGGTGCAAGAATTGAAGCCAAATGACCATCGGCAACGTCGACAATTCATTAATTTCATCCAAGAACAACCGGATGGTTTTGCAGAAAAAATTATCTTCTCAGACGAAGCTCATTTCCATTTGAATGGGTATGTAAACAAACAAAATTGCCGTATTTGGGCATTGGAAAATTCACGGCAATATGTTGGGAAACCTTTGCATTCTTCTCGCATTACTGTTTGGTGCGCATTTTGGTCTGGTGGTTTCATTGGGCCATTTTTCTTCGAAAATGTAGCTGGAAATGCACTTACCGTCAACGAATTGCGATATCGTGACATGTTAACAACATTTTTTTGGCCTATTGCTGATGGTATCGATATTGATGATATATGGTTTCAACAAGATGGTGCGACATGCCACATAGCCAAGGAAACAATGAATTTATTGCAAACAAAATTCCCACGAAGAATAATCTCACGAAATTCTGAAGTAATTTGGCCGCCAAGATCGCCCGACTTAACACCTTTGGACTATTTTCTGTGGGGCCATCTCAAAGATAGAGTTTATGCAAATAAACCAGAAACAATTGAAGCCTTGAAAGACAACATTCGGCGAGAAATTGCTAAGATAGAGCCCCAATTATGCCGAAATGTCATCGAAAATTTCACCAAAAGAATCGACATCTGCAAATGTGCATGTGGAAGATATTATTTATCATTCATAAATTGTAGACTCTCTACTACATATATATCAATAAACAGATGATGAATTTCCATTCAAAATGTGTTTAATTTGAAATTGAAAAGAAACTCGAACTTGAAAGACCTTGTACTACATCTATTCGTTTTACAAACGAAAACCCC
Source organism: Rhagophthalmus giganteus (assembly GCA_036326145.1). Taxonomy (NCBI): domain Eukaryota; kingdom Metazoa; phylum Arthropoda; class Insecta; order Coleoptera; family Rhagophthalmidae; genus Rhagophthalmus; species Rhagophthalmus giganteus. The sequence continues at coordinate 366,668 of JARFJA010000036.1, forward strand.
ATCGGTAAGGAAATCAAGGCGAATTAAATAATAAATTAATAAAATCGTCAGTTGTCCGTCCGATAGGTATGCATGTCAAAATGTTAATCTACATTTCGATGCCGATAAAAAAGAGACAAAACAAGCAAATTAATTACTCGAAAGTTATGTAACCGCACCTGCTAAACTATCGAAAATAATAAGATATAAAGCCCGGCATCGACTAGATGCCGACCTAATTTTTATACTTTGTCGGACAGCAGGTGCAATAATATACATATACAAGCAAACAACACCTCCCTAGAAAACGAGCGTGTCGACATATTATCTTAATAAGCGCACAAATAATAATTTACGACCGCTTATTAACGAAAGATTTTTATGGGACAATAGCGCCGTCTTGTTGAAATCGTTAATTACGATTGTTTTCGCTCCCGTTTCGTCAAGAAATCCGATGACGTGGTGATCGATGTGCCTCCGTTAAAAACGAAAATGCTACAATTAATAAAACATTTAAGTGGATACCGATTAAAATTGTATGGGATCGAAATAGAATTAGGTGTTCTCCCGTTTCGTGGCGTGGGAAGTTAGTTAAAAATTAACGGCGGAAAACTCGCTTTCCTAACTAATTCCTTCATTAATTTGTTGGTATTAATTTTCGTACACGTTTATGATACCAATGTTTATCTTATTTATCTACCGTTAATTGTTCTGTTTCGTGGACACGGATTATTATCAAAATATTCGCGACGATCGATGGATCGTTTGTGTGTACGTGTATTTCACGGTGACAATCGTTATTGGTTAAAAAAAAAATTACAAGGCGACGCGACGCGACGCACGGCGGTCCCGATCGCACATTTATTTAGAATAAATATACAGGACGTGCCACGTAAACCTCTCGCGATAAATATTTCTGAAACCAAAAAAGATATTTAATTTTAGTAAAAGTCATTCAGTAGCTATCGAATGTAGCTTCAAAGGGTATATCCAGATAAACATGACAAAATGGCCCCCAAAGAAATCTACGAAACAACCTATATTATTACATTGGCAAGTCATAAGGAAACGATATATACACGTTTTACTCCCTGACCTTCAGTAGTCCTTGAGAAAATCAAAAAAGTATGTACCGGGGGAACTATTTTTTAAATTCGTTTATCTACGAAACTATTATAGCTACGAACATAAATCAAAAACAGATTGTTAGAAAATACTTCACAATATAACATGTTTTTTCTATTAGTTTCTACTAATAATAACTATTAAAAATTAATGGAGAAATTTTAAATAAATTTTGATTAAAATTGAAAATTTTAAGTTCGGCCAGAGTGACAATCATCAAAAATGTTAAATATTGCTACCAATGTCTACTACTATTCCTAAAAGTTTCGTGAAAAAAAAATTGGTACAACACTTTGAAAAAAAATAATGTACACTCTATAGTCACTACAGTGCTCTCCCTCTATAGTTCCTTCCTCAACAGTTCCGCTTCCCCAGTTTTCGACTCGACTAGTACACTCTTAAGACATCAGCGCGTACCTCGAGATTCAAATGGCTCTCTCCATACGGTTCCGCGCGCTGTAAGTTGAAAAATCGAGTGTATCCAATATATATAGCACAAATTAAGTAATTTATATTGTATTTATTATTTTATTATTATTATTTATTTATATTTATTAAAGAAGTATAAAACAAAATATATTACGTTGATTTGTGACATTTTATATTATAAAGATATAGATACAAGTACGAAAACAACTAACTGTCAAAGAGGAAAACATATGAAATCAATTATAGAAAAACTTTAAACAGAAATGAACTATAAAAAGGAATGAAGTTCTTAGGAGGAAAGGGCTTTAACTCTGTTAATAGATTTATGAAGTTATTCCCCATGCCAACTCAACGTAGAGAAACACTGACTATTAATGACCACATAAGAAAAATAACTATAACAAATAAAACAAAATTTGGCATAAGAAATAAAATACTAGAGATAAGTGCTAATATACAGAATTCATAAAGAACTACAAATGCTTGTCAAAATATAATCGAAGCGATAGAAAAGGTTCAATGTATAATTAATTTGGTTAATAGTTGCAGAACGAGTTTACCTACAGTAAGATTAGTTTACCATACAAATTAGACAACCAGAGCTAGTTTGTTTAGAAATTTGACAATTTTGTAGGTATGGAAGCGGGCAGTTAAATCAGCGATAAAAAAATTATGTGCTGCTTGAAGCATGTGGTACTTCGTTGGATAAACATAGGATTAAAATACATGGACGATAATTTATGACAAATTTGGGTACTGAGAGATTTGATAATATGTGAGGTTGTAATATACAGAAGATTACATTCATGGAAGATTTATAACTCAGAATTTGGGAAATATGTGATAAGCCTGTAAATAAATCATCTGACTTATAATACAGGGCAAATCTGGGGAAGAACATAGATGTTAAGACATTCGACGATGTCCATGGCTGTTTCCATTTCCAAAGAATTGTCTTGTATCAGCTCCATATCAACATAATTTCTCGTAGCAATATCAAAAATTAGAATACCAATATGATTGCCAACCTCGACGGAAGCATTTGATAGAAGTAGATGTAAGAGATGATATTTTGGCTTATAGCACCATGTACAGCTTCGACTACACAACGTATTTTTGTTACTTTTCGCGATATGTTTGCTTTTTCCGTAGTTAATTGAGATTTTTTGCCTTTACAGCCTGGCATAAATACGGTAAAGCCTTCATTAGTTATGTAGTTTATTACATCACGAAAACCACGATCAACAATGAACATCAGGTGGTTATAACGTAGTTCTTATGCCTACGAAGTCTTGTAATACGAGTTTCATAATCGTGGCATCATTTTGAGTACCATAAAAAGGCCCAACAATATCAAGAATGTAGCCATTGGTTGTACAGATTGTAAACGGCTTACACAAAGGCACTTTTTTTTGGACCTGAGTACGATTTTCGAATTTCTAGAACTACGTATTTTAATCGTGGAACATAAATATTAACAACACTGCAAGAATGTTAGAACTTGAACTGCATGTCCGACTAAAGCGCCGCGCCGGCGCTGTTCCTGTATGGTGATGGGTACTGACAATGAGATCGCTTTACACAACTACAGCAAGTAGTGAAACATTCTTATATTTTTTACTTGACCACTACTTCTATTCGCGGTTTAAACAACGTAAAAAACTTAACTTGTCGTTTTTGTTTTGACGCTACCAATAAATATTTGCTTTTATTTTTTTTCAGAGTGTTGTACCAATTTATTTTTCACGAAACTTTTAGTAGTAGTAGTAGACATTAGTAGCAATATTTGATAATTTTTTTGATGATTGTCACTCTGGCCGAACTGTAAAATTTTCAATTTTCAAAATTTCTCCATTAATTTTTTAATAGTTATTATTAGTAGAAACTAATAGAAAAAACATATGTTATATTGTGAAGTATTCTCTAACAATCTGTTTTTGATTTATGTTCGTAGCTATAATAGTTTTGTAGATAAACGAATTTAAAAAATAGTTCCCCCGGTACATACTTTTTTGATTTTCTCAAGGACTACTGAAGGTCGAAGAGTAAAATGTGCGTATATCGTTTCCTTATGACTTGCCAATGTAATAATATAGGTTGTTTCGTAGATTTCTTTGGGGGCCATTTTGCCATGCTTATCCGGCTATACCCTTTGAGCGATTCGGAATTTTTCATCGCGCTTAACCCAAAATGGCGCCGCCAGAGGGTAAAATATTTTTTCAATTTCGGAAATTTTCAAATATGGCGCGTTCGATTGGGCGCCAAGTTCTAAACAACTTTATAAGAATAAAGTTTTTTCATAAAGCGGCCGGTTTTCGAGTTATTTCAGATTAAGAATGGTCTTGAATAACCCTCGTAATTTTTGTATTTCGTATTTTCGCTTGTAGGTTGTAAAGATTAGAGCGCCCTATACGTGCGAAGTTACCAACAATCGTTCGGTAACGGGAGCCGAACGTAACTGAAAAAAACGACGAGACACAACCAAAAACAAATGCACGAAAATTAGGAGCACTTAAACTTTCGCGATAGATTTCAATGGCATCATTTTCCTGCACTCGACGATCTTTATACGAACGAGATTGTGTATTAAGATGCGATGTTCAAAATCAATTTAAAAAATGAAGTGTTTCGAGCGAAGCGACCGATGCGGCGCGACGCATGATAAAAACGTGCGTTGACGGTTCGAAAACGAAATCGCAATTGATTTTAAAGCCGCGCGCAGCCCTTGTTCACTATAGTTTTACGGAACTTTTTAAGTTTCAAAGCCGAATAAAGATTCTTCTTCGCCACAATAAGCCGTCGAGGTGTTCATTAGCAGGTGATGGGGTTTCCTCGGTCGAGGTCAACCAAATGAAGACATAAATCACAATCCGTTTCCGATTTAATTCCACCATTTTAGAAGTAGGTACTATGTAAATGTCCCCGACCCTAATCTGAAACGGTCAGGATTTATTCGGTCGGTTCGTTTCCCGAATTTCGGAATTTCAATCGAAGAAATTGCAAAAATGCCGTTTCGATCGTAATTAACGTTGGGTTATTAGATTAGCTGAAACTTCAATAAATTTCACGAGAGCCAAAAGTTCTAGCTCTCGAAGGCAACGTCATAAAACTAACTAAAGTTGTAAATAAAGTACGGTAGGTATTATATAGGTTGTATACGTTTAACTGAAAAGGAATTCTACCTTTGTGGAGCTGCACAAGGGACGCGCACCTGAACTTGGCGAAAACGTGTTTATTCTTGGCACGACGAAAAACTACATTAGCATCCCTTAAGTGGACAATAAATTACACATTATTCCGTTGCTAATTAACATTCTCGACGTGTAAGCAAATAAGTGCAATAATAAAGTCGTGAAGTCGTAAAACGGCGCCGTTCGCCTCAATTACAACAATGGCCATAAAACAAAAATGTAACTCGAATACAGGTCTTCCGATACTTAAACGCGTACATAGGCACATATAAATCCGGCAGGTTTAAAAACGAACGAGTCCGTCGAACGTGTGTTGTGTACAGGTGCAACTATGTCCAGCTCGTAAATTTCAGCACTGCCTCCTGCAACTTACACCTGAACATGATGTAGGGTATATTTTGCGACAAACTCCTTAACATTTTGTTTTTATAAGATTCTTACATCGAATCGAAATTTATAATCGTAAATTTTATCGGCGGACGAATCGAAGAGAAGCGACCTCGTTTATCAGATTTGACATTCCGATCCTCATAAATTCCTCTTCTTGTATTGCCTTTAATAACGTCTTTGTCGTACGTCCTGCAACCGTAACTTCCCATTGCGGCGCGTCAATTCGGTTAACGAATAAAATTTTATTTTATGGGCGATAATTTTCAGCTTTATATATTAACGCATTTTTAATAAACATCGATTAAGGAAGGGGCTTAATAAATGTACTACAGTAATAAACTGTAATTACGATTGTACTGGTCATTACTGTTCATTGGTCGTAATATTGAACGATTTATACCTATTCATAAAATTCAAATAAATACCATCTAATTTACGTCGAAATTCTTTTAAACGTGGCCGATAATAAACGCGACATTCCTTACGTTCGACATTACGATGTGATTGGCATAATTAACGTATGCTCAAATTAAATAAAAGAACTTACTTGTAAAAAATACGATACGAACTCCATCTTATGATGGTGTTGAAAAATATGAAGGCCTAATCAGGAGCCACCACCTCATGTAACGGTACAATACATTCACGTTTTATATTTTTACAAAACAGCTTTAGAATCGTGAGGAGATTGGACCCTGTATAACATGTTGTTATCGTAAAGGCGACTCCTTAATCACGCATTTTCCCCGCTTGCATTTGTTTATGTCTACAGCACGGGTTCGGCGAATAGAGAATGTGTAGTTTAAAATGTTTTTCTTGGTCTTGGTTAGGTAGCTTTTCAATTCTTATTTTCATTTTATTTATTAAACTCAAAAATCCAACGTAGGTACAGTCAAGTTCATACGTTTTGTCGATGATGATGGGTAGCAGTTGTTTTTGAATTGTAAAAAGGGACACGTCAAATAAATATACATTTTTTTGAGCCTTTTAGGATAAAACCAACACAGGCGACGGGAACTACGTACGAACTTGACTGCATCTACTGTTTTGCATTACGTTGACTTTTACAACAAAAAACCTAAAGCTTCACAAATTAATACACTTATTTATAGGGCGTCCACAAAATATCTGAAAAATCCCTTACTTCTGACAGTGTAAAATGGCAAGTTCTTTTACATATTTTTACTAAAAAAAAAAGAAGCGAGAAAATCGACTTCCACCGTCTCCCACAGCTGACCAGACAACAACCTTAAAAAATTCTTGTTCCCTTTTTCTTTAACAAATTGTATTTGAGTTTATAGCACACATTTTAATTAATTTAATTTAATGTATTTATATAAGAAAATTCAACTTTCACTATAATTTAACAAATAATTATCTGATTTTGTTATCTACAACAAAATATTAAAAATATTTAGGGCTGGTTTTACAACTGCCAGATAAGCTATCCTCGGAATAATTTCAAAATTAACATCAAAAAAGGCCCTGGCGACTAAAGCACTAACAGTTTTCCCTCGATTTGCTATCGACGGAGAAATTTTTCCGACTTCCCCCGACTTTCCAGAATGTGGACACCCTGTATTTACCTACGTTTGAGAAGCAACGCATCGTAATACAATAACTATAGAGGTGTGCAGTTTAAACAACAGGACTATGTCGTACAAAAAAATAATATTTTAAGTAAGTTATATGTAAGTTGTAACACTATACTTGTTGGTTTTCAGTTTACGGCTCGATAAAGATCCATAGTAGGTAAGTAATTCTTGAATATTCAAGCAGGTTTAGCGAAAACAATATTCTACGGCAGCTCAAAAAATAATAAAAAAAAAAAACGAAACAAAACGACTTTCGACGATGACTTTTTCTTCAATCTTTGAACGTAAACGTTCAATGCCACCAAGAAACCGTCAATTATTTTATTTTGTAAATTATCGTTAAGTTTCATGAGCCCGTTAGCCATTCGATATCGCGAAACGAACCGACCCTTCTAAAGTGACCACGAAATCCAAATACAGTTAACTTCCCTATAATTACCTACAAATAAACCACCGCCACCGCGTAAAAACAACGAGGAATAAAAAGTGGCCCGTCCAATTAACCGACCCGAGTTCGTTCGATCTTTAATAGGTAAACGGCGTCGGCTTAAAATAGTTTTCGAGAACAAAGCAACGATTTTTTTTACTTCTGGCGCAGGTGTTGAGCCCCGCCGGGGCATCGATGAAAAATGAACTCTCCGCGGTCGGTCGGGCGTCGCGTCGCGAACAAACCACCCCGACATTGAATTTTATAAAACGAAATTATAATTTTCGAATTATGGACGTGGATAACGTAAATCTTTATAAAACTCACCGTTTTCGTTTCCTATTCATCACAACGGCACAAGTTTTATGACAACTACCTATATGTACTTTCAATATTATATTGTAACTCATCCGCATAAAATAATCTTTATTTATAAAACACCCCACCATTTGTCTAAAAACGAAACATTAGAAAAAGCTCTTCATAAGAGGCCTTTTTTATTTATTTAGTTCTATTTCAGTTCGGATACTTCGAGTTTCACGCGGAGTTTAATTGTGTGCAAGCGCAGTTCGTGGCAGCTTTTGTTTTGTGTAAATATTTTTAATCCGCGAATAGTACGAGTTGTGACCCCGATAAGCTAAGGCCAAAGTTCTCTTTAATACGAAACGCAAGTGTGAAAAAAACGTGACCGAATTTTCGCACTTCATTTCTGTAAAAAAAATATCTAAACGTAGGTAATCGAATAGTTTTCAAACGATTTGCATCGTTAAAAATGAGATAACCTTGTCGTCATTTCATTTCATCCCCGACTATAATATTGTTATTTCAAGTAAACATTTCATTTAATTAAACGCTCTCGTTTTCTTGTTTATTAATGAAATAAAAATGTCACAATAAGACGACGAGAAATATCAAATTAAAATGCAAGAGGTCTTTGAAATACAAACACACGAACGAACTGAATAATAGGAAAAAAATTAACGAAGGCGTAAATCTCGCAACTCGTGTAGCGGAGGGGAAACATTTTGGTAAGTAGTACGAATGACGATTGAATGAACTAACGATCCTAACAATTATGACATCGACACGTCGTCAATGGGACGAAGAGAAAGGAAGAAAAAAAAATTTTGTGCGAACACATCACGTAAATCAATCATATGGCCTATATTTTTCTAAATTTGAACATTCGCCAACCAAAAAGATGATAATCGGGAGTGCGAAACTTTTCTTTTGGCGAATTTTCATATTTTTATTATTAAAAAGACACCACAAGTCGAGGCATTATACCGCTCCAATTTCTTAACTATGAAAAACCGACTGTGAGTTACAATATTGCACTCGTTCCGTTCATAAATATTTGGAATAATCAGATCGTAAACAACATATCCCCTACATATGTACACGTGAAGACGAACCACATGACTTCGCTATTTATAAACATCACACGCGACTATTATATAGCGGCTCGCAGATGCGTCTCTATGTGGAAAAACAGAAACGCATCGCATTTTCATTTTCGCGCAAACAAAAAAAAAATCCGTTTCGTGTCGGAAATAATCACCACCAGCGGTCATTTGCAATTCAAATGCGCTCTCGTCCGCGCATTCCTCTTCACGAGCTGGGCCGGTCGTTCGTCTTGGAGGAACATTGTCGGTATATTGAAGGGCACGTCGAGACGTGTATAGGGTTACGCGCGCAGGTAGCGGAGGGAGGTGTGCACACCCGGAAGTGAACATTTAACACCCTCAGCTGCATGATTTCCGGCCACTATCACCTTCATCTCTCTCACGCGATAAGGCAGCGCGCCCTCGCCCATGATAGCTTTATGATTTTGTTCTTGACCCTATTATTTCTGCCATCCATATAATGTGGAAACCCTATTTGTTTTGATTTACGCGGCCGTGGGCTCGGTAAATTTTCAATTTAATAAAGAATTACATTCGTTTAAACGCTTTTGAGCGTGAAGCGTGAAGTTGGAAAAATGTAAATTTCGAATTAAAATAGTGGAATAACTAGATTCAAATAAGCAGGTTAAGTAAAAAAGGGTAAAACGCGGAAATATACGTTTATGAGCATTTAATATTTGCGCAACGTTGTAGATAAGAAAACGATTAATAAGTAGGTGCGTGAACGTGACGAAACAACTATCGGCGCAAATCCTGAAAATGAACTAAATACGCATACAATTTGCGCCCCATATGTTCATTTGGAAATTCTCATTGCTTTCGCCATTTCGTCAACTTCGCGCTCGCGAAACGAGTTAAAGTTTTAAATTAAGTAGTCGCATTTTTAAATTTTTTCTAATAATTTGCGCCCACCAGCGCCCCAATTTTCGTTTTCAAATTTTTATTGCTTTCATCTATTCACGATTAACTTGTAATTTCGCTAACTTTCTGCTGCGTTGACGAAAACAAATTTGAATTTTTTCTGTATTTTTATCTAATTTTTTCTTTTGGCTCATTTGCACCAATTAAATTACATAGATTAACCTGAACCTCAACCTCGCTAGAAATGGATGTTGACAAACATCAATTATTTTGATACAATTGACAATTATGTAGTTTGGTTTTATTTTAATGGTACTTATCAATTCTATAAATTGGGAAATAAACGAAAAAAAACACGAATATATATTAGAAAAAAATTCAACGTTGCTTCGTCGTAAACGCGAATATCTCCGAAAGTAATGAGAATTTGGAAATGAAAATTGAGGCGCAAAATATTGGTAAAAGAAAAAATTGAAAAATTCAACTTTGCTTCGCTCGCGCGGCACGAAGCTGGCGAAATTATAAGTTAAAATATTGAATATTTCGCTTTGATACGTTCGAGTGACGCCGATACTAATGAAAAACTTCGTTCGTACGTTATTCGATCGAAATACGTCCTCGCATTGGGCGCCACATTGCATGGCGACGTCGCCTATTTATTTTTAATTAAATAAGTATGTAAGTAACAACCGCACATTTTTAAATTGCGAACCTCGAAAACTAAAGAATTTGAAATACAAATTTATAGGTAGAATAAAGTATTAATTAAGTTTGCACTAACGTTTTGAACGATAATTATAATGAAAATAATTACCCAATTCAAAAATCTACGATCGATAAAACCGGCCGAGCTATTAAGACAAAAAAAATGCATCGAAAATCAATAAAAACTACAATCTAAACAATAAATTGAAACAAACTACTTCATAAAAAAACTATGAAGTTTTTAAACGCGTTAATAAACCACACACATTAAAGCGGATAGGTTCTTTTAAAAATACAATAACAAAATATCTCTTTAAATCGTAAATTTTATACAAATTACACGGAAGCGAGACACCGTTAAATTCTAGAAATTTGTTAAACGAATAATAAGCGCTCTAAAGAATCTATTTATTATTACATGTTTAAAGAGAAGGCGGATTTTCATGTACTCGAACGACATTTTTTTTTGTAGAGGCAATTCGTGTTAATCAGGGCGATCTGTTAATTGGATCGAATTTTATTTAAGTATGCGCGCCGTTAAACCTCCTTCCGGTGGTCTAGCTAGCTCGCGAGGCTGAAAAGAATTTTTTTTTAAGTATCTCTCGTCGTCCGTTAAAAAAACTCCGCCGCTTTCAATCAAGGGCGGAGGAGCATTTTGTCGCGATAAAGGATAAGTCGACGGATAAGACCTACGACGTTCTTGTTTTACATATTTTCAGCTGACGCGGGCGTTTTTCGAGGGCGCGCGCGAGTTCGAGAACGATTACGTAAAAGTTTATCCACCCCCACCCCCCCTCCGTACACCTCCTTGATATTCGATTTTAACTTTAAAACATTTCGCGAGCCCCATTATCTACGAAATGGCAGGAGGACCTGGGCGTCCCTAATTTTCTAACTTGCGAGCGGGGCGAAAGCTGAAAAACGAATTTTGCTTAGATTAGTTATTTCCTAACTGATAAATCGAAATACGCCCGCCTTATACACCGTGTCCAAGATAAGAATGCACAGCATGGGGATCTTGAAAACGGTAGAAGATACAGGGTGGCTTAAATTAGAAAAAAGTTGCGCTATTTAAAGTATGTTCACATGCTGGTCGCAAAAGTTCATTATTGTTTATCGTTTTCAAAATTCTCAAAAAAATGTGATTTTTTGGATTTTCGTTTCTTTTCATTTTTTTATTTATTTTAAATGATATTAAAAAACAACCGGCACTTTCTCGTTGCCACTTTTTAAGCTCTACAAAATGGCGTGTTCAAATTTTTAATCCGACGTTTCGTATCCGAGAACCCATCATCAACTTTATTTTTTTATATGGCCACAAACAAAGAGACACCCTGCATTCGGTAGCATTATTCATTACAAATTCAACGATGTATCACACATTATGGTTTTGAAGCCAAAAAGGGAAAAACGTGAGTTATAAGGTTTTTATTTTTAAATTAGTAGGCGCTGGTACAATAACAGAAACAAAATGTCAAAAAATTATAATAATTGCTCAAATAGGTTGCCATTATTTTCTAGGCACAAGTATGCTCTGTCTACAGAAGAATTCAAAACATGGTCTAACATTTCTGGTGTGATTGTATTAACTGCTGCTAAAACCAATGCCAATAACTGTTCTTCAGTTTCAAAAGTGGCGTCATACACTTGGTTTTTTAAAAAACCCCACAGGAAAAAATCCAACGGAGTTAAGTCAGGTGATCGGGCTGGCCAGGCTACTTCACTGTGAGTTCCAATGCATTTTTCAGGAAACCTCTGGGACAAATATTCCCGCACAGTTCTTGAATTATGCGCTGGGGCACCATCTTGCTGAAACCAGCAGTTGTTAACTATAAGTAATAGTAATTCATCCAAGGCATTCTCCAAATCAGTCTGCAGTAGGTCGAGATATCGTTCGGAATTTAAATTGTTGTGATAAATAAAAGGTCCTATTATTCTGCCACCCAAAATGCCTACCCACAGATTAAATCCAAATCGATGTTGATGCCTTGTTTCTTTTATTAAATGAAGATTGTCTGTTGTCCAATAATGTTTGTTACGCCGGTTGAAAATGCCATTGTTGGTTATCATGCTTTCATCAGACCAAATTACTTTAAAAGGAAAATTTTGATCTTCTTCACATTTTCTGGTATACCATTCACAAAAACTTGCTCGCCTTCTCTCGTCACCAGGTCTAAGACCCTGGCAAATTCTAAGTTTATAGGGATGAAATTTATTCTTTTGTAAAATGAACTGGGCTGTAGATCTAGCTACTCCAGTTCGACGTTCAATTAGTCTTGTCGATATTTCAGGATTTTCAACAACGGTTTGTAAAACAGTAATCGCTTTTTCTTCGTTGGAATTGTTTTTACGAGATACAACAGGTTTTTAAATGAACCAAATTCCTTTAAATTAGATACCAAACGTCTAAAATGGATTTTTGAGGTTGTCTTCGTTCAGGATAATTATCAGAGTACATCTGCTCAGCAGCTACACAATTTTTGCGGCACAAGATGTAACACGTCATCATATCAAATTTTTCTTCGTTTGTGAAATTTTCTCTTTCCATGGTAACACTTGTAAATAAATTAAAAGCACGAAGCAACAAACTAACGAATAAGTAATTTTAATAAGAACAAAAGTTAAAACACTTCAAATTCACGTAACAACAACTTACACAACACCAAATTGCGTTTTCAACAATAATGTGACAGATAAAACAAAAATATTGCGATTGTTCCAATGCCTACTAATTTAAAAAATAAAAAACCTTATAACTCACGTTTTCCCCTTTCTTGGCTTCAAAACCATAATGTGTGATACATCGTTGAATTGGTAATGAATAATGCTACCGAATGCAGGGTGTCTCTTTGTTTGTGGCCATATAAAAAAATAAAGTCGATGATGGGTTCTCGGATACGAAACGTCGGATTAAAAATTTGAACACGCCATTTTGTAGAGCTTAAAAAGTGGCAACGAGAAAGTGCCGGTAGTTTTTTAATATCATTTAGAATAAATAAAAAAATGAAAAGAAACGAAAATCCAAAAAATCACATTTTTTTGAGAATTTTGAAAACGATAAACAATAACGAACTTTTGCGACCAGCATGTGAACATACTCTAAATAGCGCAACTTTTTTCTAATTTAAGCCACCCTGTATCTTCTACCGTTTTCAAGATCCCCATGCTGTGCATTCTTATCTTGGACACGGTGTATATGCCCGAAACAAAAATAAACGTGTAGGTCACGTTAAATAATTATTAGAGCTTTGACATTGAACGTTGCGTACGTTATAAATCTCGATTTATTTATTCGGAATACCACCCGTACAGAAAATTATCAAACTGCGGGTTTAAACGTTACCTAATTAGAATGAACGCTCGCATCGTACCTATTATCCATAAGATAAACGATAATTAGGTATTTAATTTCGTTGCGCCGACAATTTAATTAGTTCGATATTTAAAAGAGGACCTCAAAATTATTTCAATGCCGAATTGCGCGAACTCCGTTCAAATAAATTATTAAACAAAGTTGGCCAAGGACGAATTCTAACCTTTTATATATAATATATATATATAGTAAATACTGTTGACTGTCAAGTTCAAGTATCTGCAAATTGTTATTCGCGGGTTCTTTAATCTTTAAGAATGGACGAACGTTTCCGGATTTTTAAGAGGTCGCCGGCACGTCTGTTAGGAGGTAATTGTAATTTCGGTAATTGGAGCGGTACTATTTTTGTTACTATGACTATAAGCGCTATTAATATTAATTACTTGGCATTGTGTAGTATCGCAATCTACGATGTGGAGCTAGGTATGTAAGTTTCGTTTTATTGTTCGTAACAATTGTGGACGTTCAAGGTTTATCTTACTTAATTGCTTTGTTTACGCGTTGCTTTTTTCCCCATTAACGTATAAAATACGTTTTTAAACAACGAAAGAAGCGAAATTAGATGCTGCACTAAATATACCTGTAGGTAATACGTAATAATTACCTACGGTAACATTTTTCCAGTCAGTTTGAACGTGTTTTAGTTTAAATGACGGTGATTATCCTGGATATTACAGTTTTTAATAAAGCGAGTTAAGCACCATTTAAGGTAAAATTAGGTTAACGTAATTCACGATCGTCTTATCGTTAGGTAATTAACTGAATGTGAGAAGGCGACGATTAAATTAATTTTAATGAAGTAGCTCCGGGACGGTTTGTTTCGTTTTTGTGGCAGTTTATAATTTTTGAAGTCAGCGTCGGACTATCGATCTGTTAGAAGACACGTAGACTAATGTGCCCATCGTCAGGAAGTTCGAAATTACAGAAAAAAAGTACCTAAATTAATACTGGCGAATTGTGATTTGTTCATTTCCGTGAAATAATACATGAAATAACGTATTTCTTGACAAAACAATGACGATTATTCATTAAAATAGAAAGATAAAATAAAAATACTGTTTAAATAATTACATCGAATGTTTACCAATCAATTAACACCAATTAACGTCAATATTAAGAAGCTTCACCTTTCAAGTAGTAAACAGCTTCATCTCAGAAGATAGTTGATAATCTACCTTTACTGTGCGACCGCGCCATTTTTTTTAAATACCATTAATTATGTTAATCTGATTGCCTATATTAAAAAAAAACTGGCTTTCATTCGAATTTAGATTTGGTAAACAGATTGGCCTCAAGCTGTTAAATACTTACACACATACAACGAAAAGTTTTGCTAGAGGAAAATGAAAAGCGCGCTTTCTTCTATTTTTGGATTTTCAAGAAGCGACGCGACGCTCAAAAACGACGATCGTTCGTAACGTGGCCTGGCGGTCTCTATTTATCAGCGTTCAAATCCAAATTCTGTAAGTAATTCGGTGTACGATTAAGTTTTAATTCGCGGTTTAATTATTGGAATTGATCTTAATTAGATAACGGTTTAATTAGGTAGATGCATCAATTGACTTTTCGATTGCTGGCGTTGCCGTCTGATAAAACTGAAACAATTTGATTCGAAGGGTTAATTTAGTTTTGCATATTTTTTTTTAAATGCCCGGTTTCATTTTAGTTTGCAGAATAAGTGGATTAATTTTAATTAAAAGTTTAATTTGCGCTTCGATCTTCGAAACTCCGATTAATTCTATACGAATTAAAATTTGCAAAATTTGGCGAATTTCAATTTGCGGTTTGACATGAAAAGTGGGGAATTTATCTTAATTAAATAGCGGTTTAATTACATCAATTTATCGATTCCTGGTAAAACTAAACTTAAAAATAGATTTCGATCGAGAAAACTTTTGATTTGAAACGTTTAATACTTAATGGTCGGTTTTTCAATCAATTATGTTAAAATAATAAAACACCTCTACACCGTGGACACCTCATTAATGTGGACACTTTCTGTGGGTCCCGACGATGTCCACATTACAAAGGTTTCGTTGTATTTGGTAAGAAACACGAAGGTATATTTAATTCAACGACTATTTTGTTCGATAGCCATATTTTCTGCTACACAATATCAACGTAGGTTAACTCGTACTCGAGTAACTTTTCAATAAACAACCCGCGGGCGTTTAGTCTCATTTCTTCTATATATACCTTCTCTTTCTCTCGCTTCCACACACCAAGTGGCAATTTACGTCCAAAACCCAGAAAGACGGACTTTATTTTAGTCTCGATGCCAAACAATTCGGTTTTGTTCGCAGAAATCGCGTTTCTTTCTTTTTTTTTTTGGGAGGGAGGGAAGGAAACAGACGTAACAAAACAACCAGACGACGAAACATCAAAAAACGGCACAATTACCTATAATAACGATATTTCATTTTATAATATGCGAGACAAAAGGGGATTTCAATTTAACCGCAGATTCATCATACCCAACATTTGGCGAAATAAAGCGGCGACGAAAATTCAATTAAAAATCATAAACAGAAGGCAATCCCATAAATTAAAAAGAAATACACACCCCCCCGAATCGTTCCCGGCGAGTATTCATTCGTTTACTCATCATATCAATTTTCAATCTCCGTAAAAAAGATCAAGAGCGTTAAAAAATGGCGTGTATTACGCACATGACCACATCTAAGGATACTTCATCTAATTTTTACAGCCCCATATTCCCTTTAGGGGTGGCCTGCAATACGTATATATATAGGGCTGCAGCACGAAGCCTGTTGGTTTGTTTGCCACACCAGACGCGGACTGTACTTTGCGGACTGTACCGGCAGAGGCCTACGGATCAATACCCTACGGTGGTACCTACTTTACATTGCACTATCTCATCGGCATGTGGTATCAGTAAATGCCTAGGATGTTACTTTAGCTACAACTTTTCTTTTCTATACAACCGGTTATTAATTAAATAGCGTGCTTCGTTTAGTGGAAATTTTTACACGACAAAATCCCTCGGAAGCGTAACAGTAGTGGCATTGGTAGTAGGTAATTAACTAAATCGAATTAAAGGGATCTCTCTGAATTATATTACGGACTGGCCTAAACTGATATCAATATAATTAAAGATCAAACATATATGTTTATATTGAATTAGAGCGTCGTTTAACCGTCGTAAAATAGACGAAAGATGTTCATAAATGCGAGAAAATGACGATAAATTGAGAACTACTATCCGATAAATAAGTTTTAGACGACTTTCCAATATTATTGGGTTATTTATATCTATATATAGTATGACACAATTCTTGCGTTTACCATCATAATAGAGTGTTAGCTTATAATATTGACGTTGAATATTGTGTAATTTCTTCGCTCGTAAGGAAATCTAAAATCAATTCTAGCCACCGATACATCAGTTAAGTCAACCTTTTGCTCGAATGATCGATTATCGCCAAAATCCCCCCCGAGATTAGAAGCGCACGAGTAATTTCCAATTTTCGACGTTTTAAATTCAACAAGAACGTCGACTTACATAAAATGATGTACCCAGTTAAAACTTTTCTTATTGAAATAGAACGTATCGATATAACTAAAGGATGAAAAATCGATTATATTGCGTACGTTAGAATTTCGTAAACTTCTATTTTGAACGCCCAAAACGATTAAAAACCATCGTTCTTATTTCCTCGCGGGTTATTTCACGAAAAACGTTGTAAAATATGTTTCTATCGGATTTTCGCGTAAAAGACGAACGCGAATCCTTGACGTTTTGTAAATAAATATAAATAAGTGTTGGAAAGTAAAACGAGAAAATAAACATCGCGAGGACGAGAGTGATTTGTTTGAATTCGAGGAAGAAAAAATTCGTTCGCAATTGTTACACTTCCTAATCATAAAAGTTTCGAAATTCGCAACGTAACCTTGAAACAACATTTAAGTCTACGGAAACTTTTTAGATATTAAGGTATTTATAATGTTGAATTTGTAGGTCTTCTCGTTTTCTCCTCGCGCTCTTTTGATTGCCACGCGATAGATCGTAGTCGGTTCTACGAAAATTCACCGCAATCAATTCCATAGTGTTTTCGAGGATTTTTTCGTTTTAAGTACAAACAGTACACTAATTGGATAATTCTAAACGCACTATTAACAATAGATACACGATACAATTTCTAATGTAGAATATACTTTGTGTCATATTTTTATTATACTAGATTACAACCCGAAAATAACTGTAATCTAAAGTACAGATCAGGATGGTAGTTTTTTTACCAAAAAAAAAGTCAGCCCCCACGTCAGATACGCTAAATGAAAATTGCAATACTTACTAAAATCTAAGCTCAACTCATCCGCACTAGTCTAAACTCGCCGCATCTAAACTAACCTCATCTACACCAACCTCTTGATCGCACTTACACTTTGTTATTAAATAATAAATTACCTATTAAAAACCTACAAAATATCCCCTGTTATGCACTTCGAAAACTCGCACATTCAAACTTATCGAAATAACACTAATCGTGCAAATAGTTTAACCTTCTTTAGTAGTTATAATTTAGGTAACGATGAACTTTTGCCGATACCGCATTTTACAAGTTTAACCATCAGCCAATCCAAATGCATCTGGTATTATGGACAAAAAATTGAAAACGACGAAGATGAACTTCATTCGTTCAATTTGGGTTTTAGACCTAAATTAAAAAGACGATTCCGTTCTACGATCGTAGCCACGCACGGAGGATGGTTAGATACGCGATTAGATTAGTTGTTAGATAAACAATAATCGTTCCATTTACTTTTGATAAACAAATCTCGTGTCAGATAAATAAATTGATGGATGTTGGAAATTATGTACTCGTAGAAAATGACCGTAAAAACACTACACGCTGACGTGCAAAACTTACGGACGAAGCGAAGAAAACAACTCACTTTTGAATAAAGATCCTTCGCAACCTTTGGATTTTTTTCTTGGTAACGTTTCACTTTCTCATGGTCTTACATCTCGACGATGTTACGGCATGCTTAGTACCGATTTGAAACACAGTTCTTAAGTTTTGCACATCATCAATGCAGTCCGAACTTATCCCTACTTCCTTCAGATATCTATTGGTTATTCGTAAAAGATCAAAATAGCTCGAGTTACCCACGACATCTCATAAAAACTTCATTTTGCGGTTATCGATCGCACGAAACTGACGACGTCATAAACGATTGCCGCTCAGCGGCAAATGAAATAAAACGAAACGTCTTCTCGTTCCCAAACTCAATTTTCTCCATGGTTGATTAACTAGCTTTTTTTCTAATTCACAAACATATAGAACATCGAAACATCGCGACAGCTGATGATTTCCATGGAAAGAACAAGCGTCGAGTTTGACGGAGAAAACGAACTGATTATGGCCGTTATTACGTTGACAGCTCCCGATCGATTCTTAGACGGCAGCTAAAGATTGACCAACAAGTTGTGCACCTGCCCTGCCAATTAAACGGCTGGAAGAACGGATAGCCAAATCCGGAAGTGGTCATGATGAGCTAACTGGTGCGAATTACTGCTACCAGATATTCCCAGAGAAGTCGGTTTCATTTGACGACGATAACGATCTTTGTCGAGGAAAGCTTCTAACTACGACTCGGTTCTTCGATCGTTTCACAATGAAAAAATGGCGAGTAACGGTGATAGTTAAAAGTTCTGTCGATAATTCAAGACGTAGAGTTTTGATCTGTCAATTTGATCGGGCAATTAACGGTCGTTATAATGAAGTTGCCGCGTCGTTTATCAAAATTTTCAACGATTACGTTAATCATCGTCTGTTGTGGATCCGGAAGCGCGTGTGATGTCTTTTCGCGTCAAACATTTGTGGGGCGTGGCTGTTCTCCACGTTTTTGGAATATTTCGAATAATCGCGTTTAAAGACATGTGGCGCCCAAAATGTTTTTGGCCTTTTCAAATTGATGTCCACTAGTTTTTGTTTAAGCAATCAAAACTAACGTTGCTTTTCTTTTTTAATTAAACGCGGGTGTGTCCGGGTAACCCTCGCCGACTGACTGACTGACCGAGTGACTGACAAACGGCGAACAAGTTCAGATAAAGTACTTATCGATCAGTTTGTTTTTTGTTTGTTTCACCAACACCACATTAGCGCGATGATTACATAAATATTGCCTCTTATCAATTTCTTGCGATGGACAAAGTTTTAGTGATAAAACTGATGGTGACGATTCTGAATGTATTTGTGCTAAATGGACGCTTATGGTGTTAATAACACGAAATTAGTTGTCAATCAAATTTTCAATACATACTACTGACGTTACCGACCCGATATATCTAACTACCACAAAAAGGGCGAAAACTAGATCAACTTACCACATTATGGGGGTTTTCGCTAGTTCTCATAATCCCAAATAAGAAGTAAATTTACCTGCAACAAAAAAAAAGAATTAATACCACGTCACGTTTCAAAATAGACAGGTTGCAAAAACACATCAAAAGACGTTACAAGGGTCTTTTTAACAAGCAAAACGTTTTAAAAATTACAAAGAAACGGAAACGGCCTCGTGATTAGGTACTCACGCGAAACGCCAATTCCAAAAAGGCGACCACGCGTTCCATTCCCGCACCAATTCGTATTTTACAATTTACGACCGATACAACAAAATATTCATACAACACCGTACCATCAAAGTTATACATCAAAACTAAACCAGTTTGCAAGTCCAAGGCTACACATACAACGACAATCAGCTGTGCTCGACATCAAAAAGACACACCTGCATTCTAGATAACCACCTGAAATACCTGTCAATGCAAACTAGTTCTTACTACACTTGTACTTCTTCATTATTATGACGACACGAATTCTTTATGAATTTCAACGGTCGAAATAATTTAATTTGTATCTATCCTTGTCGATCGTCCGGTCGTCCGTATGGGGAGTCCGGATATTCGCGTGCAATTACCTCACCGTTGCGTAACACAATGACGCATACCGTAACTAATCAAACAAATCTTAAACAGTTGTAATAATTGAAATACATCCGCGCTTCCCATTAAAATATCAGCAGCAGTAGCACGAAATATTTCCAGTTTGTCTAGTTTTTAATATGTAATAAATTACCGCCCGCCGGTCGTGGTTATCGGTATGGTTATTAATAACCTTTTTTTTTCCGACGAATTTCAAAAATATCTCCTCGCACGTATGTTCCGTTAATTTTTATTTTCCGCGTATGCAAATGCATCAAACAGTTTGTTTAATGCTGTCATTTAAACGAAATACGACCTTCCAGTTCACTTTTCGCACACACGAAATGATTAAAACGGCAACAGGTAAGGGTAATGTCACCACACGTCTGTTCTGATATAGGGTTAGTGCCGTAAGTTGCCCACAAAACACGAGTTTTATCCCGCCGAACCGTTCGAAGTGTCGAATTTATGTTGGGGGGGTTCGAATTCTATTGTTCGCGCGCTCCACCGGCGGCGAGCAATGCCGCGGGGGCACTACCGTATATTCTTAAAACATATTATAACCGCTGTTTTGTGGACTTGTTGGCTATTTTTAGCTAAATTGTGAGTGATTAAGTTGACATTTTACGTGGTAATTTAAATTTATTATGACATAATACTTGAGGTCAGCTATATCAACTGCGAGCGCTACTGGACGTTCCCATAAATACACCACCACGTGTCAATTCAGAAGTGAGAAAATTAAATCGTGCGTTTGAATATAGGCAGTTTCAAAATATTGCTCTTTATTTAGAAGAGAGTTAAAACATCATCTAAAACGAACCAGACTATATATGTATATCGTGCAGTCGATGTGCCGACTTTCAACTAAAATTCGATGATTACACAATCTCACATGTCTCATTTTTAATTTCCCGTACATAGTGTTTTAGAAATAAAGATCAATTCAATCAAAGAATCTCGAATTTAGGGTCCGTGAAGTTAGCAGCACATGAACAGCACAAATTTCGGGACCTGGTCCATTCGTTTGTGCCGATTGTGCCGTAATCAATTTTCCAGCAACACGAACCGTTCCCGAGTTATCACGATTTTTAGATGTGCTGCTAACTTCACACCCGATTTTCGGCACAAATCTCGGGACCTGATCCATTCGTTTGTGCTTCGTTTGTGCCGATTTGTGCCGTAATCAGTTTTTCGGCAACACGAACCGTTCCCGAGTTATCACGATTTTTAGATGTGCTGCTAACTTCACACCCGATTTTCGGCACAAATCTCGGGACCTGATCCATTCGTTTGTGCTTCGTTTGTGCCGATTTGTGCCGTAATCAGTTTTTCGGCAACACGAACCGTTCCCGAGTTATCGCGATTTTTAAATGTACTGCAAACTTCGCACCTGATTAATCGCACAAATCTTGGGACCTAATCTAACCGTTAGTGCTCGTTTTTGCTAGTTTATGTCATAAGTACCTAATTAGTTTTTCAGCAATATTAACCGTTTTTGAGTTATAACTCAACATTAAACATTTTTATTTAAATATATAATTTGTTTTGTCCATCTATCGCCACACATGTTGTTTACCGAAAATGGGCAAACATGAACTTGTATTAGGGTTATTTATTCGTAAATGACGATAAAGCGTATATTAAAATTAAAGTTGCAAGATAACTATAAAGAAGTTATCGCGTTAACCAATAAATTTTTTTTATGTAATGTCAAACCAATAAACTGCCTCATTTAAAATACTAAACTAGCAATTAAAATACTACTAATTACTATATGAAATTACTAATTAAAGCTACTAATTAAAACTACTTAAAATTTAAACTAGTAAAAACGAGCACTAACGTTTAGATTAGGTCCCAAGATTTGTGCGATCAATCAGGTGCGAAGTTTGTAGTACATCTAATAATCGCGATAACTCGGGAACGGTTCGTGTTGCCGAAAAACTGATTACGGCACAAATCGGCACAAACGAAACACAAACGAATGGACCAGGTCCCGTGATTTGTGCCGTTCATGTGCTGCTAACTTCACGGACCCTCGAATTTAAACATTTTACCATAATTTCAAAATATTTTTTTTTAAATTTAATTATTACCTACATTTTTATTTTTAAGATATTGAGCGACCATTTCGTTACTGTTAGAGCTATTCGTTTATTATACGGGGTTGTTCCGTTACAGAGGAAAGTTCTATAGAATATTCAACGAGGTCGTAGTTCGACAATTTATTTATTGATTTATTCATTTACACAGGGCGATTCCAATTAAAATTATATGATTGGTAATTTTCGTACCGATTGGTTTTCTAAAACTCGTCAGTTTAACGGGCTCAAGTTTATGGGAACCGTTTTCGCTATTTCAGATCCTATTACCTATACATTGGTAATGTATGACCGGTTCCTCGTGAATCGCCCCTTACAGAAACAAATTTTTATTACTATAATTATTCTTTTTTTGTATCACAGTAATTATAATTTACAAAGAAACTCTCGATTGATCGGTCCTGGAAGTATCATTAACTGGCCATCAAGATCTTCGGGGCTAACACCATTAGACTTTCGTTTACGGAGTTGAACGTAGAATGAAGGGTACAGACAAAAATAATACAAGAGATAATCACATTCTGACCTTTTTAATTCTCCACAAATCACAACGAAACGCACATAAAGTCATCGCTTAAGCCTAAACGACACCATCACGTCCGAACCGAACACCAATAAAAGTCGACGCACAACTGGAAATAATTTTAACAAACCTTGTGGACACAAGACACGACTGTGTTATCGTTTATTATATAAACACTGGCCGCGCTCGTTTAAATTTTAGAAAGTGTACGCTATCAACGAACGGTCCTCGCAGGTGTGTTGATAAATAAATAATCGACGACGAAATACGCACGAATTCCGACACTTTACGCGTGTGATGATACCGTTTAAAATGTTGCGCAGCTCTAATTTAAAGATTACGCGTTTCCTCGCAATTTACGAGAACGTGCTTGTAAAATCGAAACGAACTGGGTCAATAAATTTTCGACCTAAATTACATCCGTAAGCTATATCGAATCGGCCGAAAACGTCAAAGTGCAGCGAAACTTCAAGTAGACGCGATTTAAATCAGGCAAGCACGAAGACTAGAAGAAAATTATCACCTATTAGTTCCTTTATTGTGAGCCACCGTACGCATAAATCTTGGCACGTTATCCGCAATAAACCGTACGAAAGCAACGACAACCTACAACAGCTTCTGCCGTTAGCTCTAAATCCTCAAATGTTTATTTTGGAACATTCTCGAAGATCATGTTACGTAAGAATTTTAAGTTTAATTAAACGGAAAACGTCCATAAAGTCGACGCAAGAGAATAATTAAAAAGTTCTAATTAGGGTGCGTTTAAAGACATTCCGCGCGCACCATATTATTGTTGTAGATGCTTCAATAATTGTCAAAAAGGCGTTAATAGCTGAGACTACGAAATTCACTTCGAAGTTCTTTCATCCGCTCTTCGGGCGACGAAGCGACGAGAGATCAAAGAAAAAAGGGAAAACCATAGAAACCAAAAAGTTTTAACGGCGCACCTTTTATAATATTCTCGAAAGCCCTGTTACATTGATTTACGTTAGTCGACGCGATGCCCGTCGATTCGAAACATTTTATCGCGTCTAACTGAAACGGCGGGCGAGCTTTCAATCGGCACCCTCTTGCGTCCGCGAACGATTGAAGGTATGTTAATAGTTGCAATGTTGTTACATTTGATTCGGCCCTTAAACGTTCCGAAGTCCATCCTGTATTTGCTCTTATCGCGTAGTATCTTCGCATCGTATTTTATAATTAATAGTAACCGAAAGATTAGATAACGACAATTAGTATCAGTTGTTGCACTTTAAAACGCGTTTATTTTGTAAACAAACTTACGAGCAGCATTTAAATTAAATGACCGCGATCGTCGATAATTTTAGTTCCCTGGCCTGGCCGTCACGTCACGTATTCGATCGGGCAATTCGAACGAAAAAAAGATGTCAAATGTCACGATTTAATTTCAAGGAAAATAGAATTTGAAACGCGCCGCGTTCGTCGCACGGAAATTTCGCCTCGCGAACGACCCTTACGTAAGGCGGGCGGAAAAATTCGCATTTAAATTCAATTACATTGCCGACATGAAATTAAGTGGCTGTTCAGGAATGTTATATGAAAAGAAACATCTTCACTTTATCTCCCAATTTAATCCATTCATTGTCGTGATCACATCGTTCTTATCATGAATATGACGAGGGTTCGGTTGCGACATCGAGCAATTAGGTTAATCAGTACGATTCCAGGCGGGAAAGTGTAAGTGTTGGCCCCGGGGAAATTACACGAAACGATATCCATATTGCCATAATTGCCTTATAATAATTTTTCTATTATTTCTTTAACTATAGGTACGTACGTGTACGTTCGCTTAAAACGAGAAGTGGTGGAGCCCGTTCAAGGTACGTTAACTTGGCCCCCCCCACTCACAATTTTAAGAAAAGGTGTTTTGCGCTAAACGCACAATAGCTAGCGCTAGCTAGCGCCCAAAAATTAGAGCTAGCACCATAACGGTTACGCCGTAAAACGGTATTACAGTTTGGGGGGGGGGGGCAAGTTAACGCTAGCCCCCCCCCCCATTGCGAATTTGAAACGTTTAAAGGGCGCATTACATAGCATAAACCTAGCGCTCTTTAGCGCCATTTTGGTTCTGAAGTTATTGTAGGTCAAAGGTGGGGGGGAGCAAGTTAACGGTTTTAAGTACTTTTGAGTTTCTAATTTTTTTTGTCGTTTATTATCGACCATACCTTTTTTTTTTTTTATCTGAGGAGGGGAATCTTCATAGACCACCCCAGCATTAGCCGGGGGCGTGTCGGATTCACACCGGCATATCTGTCCGGTGTACCTACTGACTAAACCCCTCCTCGATTGCGGAGTGTCAACACCAGCCGGAACCGCCGTGGACATTACTTCGACTGGTGGAGGCAGAAATGATGTTGAAGTTGAAGATTTTTAAAGGTCTATGTAGGAAATTACAAATACAGTCAAAGAAAGAAAACTCCAATATCTGGGACATATCATGCGTGGAGAACGGTATAACATACTACGACTTATAATATAGGGCAAGATCATGGGAAAAAGAAGCGTCGGTAGAAGACGAATGTCATGGCTGCGCAATCTACGAGAATGGTTTGGCTGCAGCTCTGGTCAACTGTTTCGAGTAGCAATATCAAAAATTAGAATAGCCAATATGATTGCCAACCTCCGAAGCGGAGATGGCACTTGAAGAAGAAGAAGAAAGGTCTATGTACTTGGTCATATTAATAGCATATCAAATTAAAGTAGTAATATTATAATGAGCCATTTTGTCTTTCCATATCATGTGTTGTTCTAATAAAATTTCTAATTAATTTTTGTGAAATAAAAATCAATTTCGATAACGTCAATTTGATAAATGTACGGGAAAAACTCGAAATAACACTGAAAGTTACTAACACTCATTGTGTCATTACGGAATGTTTAGTGATTAAATTTTGCTTTTGGTCTTTTTGTTTGGTAAAAAAAACAAAAAATAAAGTACCTATAGCTCATCCAAACCTATATGATGTTCACGTCATCGATACAAGGTTACTAGATGATGACATTTCCCACAGTGCTGTCACCTCGTACCTCGCATTTTGACAGTTCTAATAAATTGTAGTCTTTCTTTATACCATCTAATATGTACGCAAGTAAATCATTTATAGAATATGTCACTTTCCAAACTTTAAATCGGATTACAAATAAACAATCTAGTGACTTTTTGTTGATGACGTGAACATCATATAGGTTTGGATAAGCTATACTTACCTATTTGCATTTATATTAATTATAATTAATAAATACTACTTACTTATACTTTACTATACTTATACTTTTAATTATACTTTAAAAGCTCGTCGAAATTTCTCAATTTCTCAAAATCATAAAACTAGTACTGGCACCCCTTTTAGTTCAAGTCTCTCAATATTAAACGTGACTGTTCCAAAACAGGCATGTTATTAATTATGTTAAATAAAGTAATCTAACTTTTACGTATAAACTCAAAATAGGAATTGCAATCATAAATGAAAATATTCACAACAATCTGCACTCTCCTACAACGGGGGCCATAAATTAAAGAGTACAGATGTCTTAGCTGACCCAACAGTCAGTTTCACTTTCCGAGTTCTTAAAAATCTTTAAAGGGAATATACCCGAGTAAGACGATTATCAAATTAATAATAGCAATAACTCGAAAATTATTGATTTTAGAAAAACATTTTTATTTAGGTTTTTTGTTCGTTTTAATCTTACCTATCCGTAGTTTTTTTCCGCGATGTTTATGTTATTTGTATTATTTCGGCCACATTTTATTTTTATTACTTCACAAGAAAATATTTTTGGACAATAAATTATTAGTTTATTATTTTATGGTGGAAAAGCAAAAAGTAGTCTTTTTATTTTTAAATGCTTCCATTACAAAAAGGCTAGAGGAGCGTAGTCGTATTACGGAAAGGCTATGAATTATCAGCCAATTTCAGATACACACGTTTTTTCGACAATAAGGCGGCGTTTTGTAAAAAAGCTGATTTTACAATTAACTTACGACATATACATAGACATATATTTATTTAAGATTGAATGTCAATAAAATAGGCACAGAGAACTAAAAAAAGCTACTTTTTAAAGTAAAAATAGCTCTTATTGCAAATATTTGATTATTTCGGTTTCTGCGCTAGCAAAATAGAAATTGGCGCTTGCTGGCGGTAGGTGTCACAACAATAATAATCCGTAAAAAAATCAAGAAAATCGAACACGAAATTTTTCGTTAACTTGCCCCCCCCCCAATTGAAATGCGAATAGTTACTAAACCAATTTGGCGCTAGCTTTTTGCGAAGTGGCGCTAGAGAGCGCTAGGTCTATTCTACTTAATGCGCCCTTTAAACATTTAAAATTCGCAGTGGGGGGGGGGGGGGGGGCTAGCGTTAACTTGGCCGCCCCCAAATGTTTTGCGAAATATTTCGGTTTCGGTAGTGGCGTTGGCTAAACTGAAAGTGGCGCTAAATGGCGCTAGGTATGGTCGACAAAGTGGCGCTAAAGAGCACTAGGTCTATGCTATCTAATGCGCCCTTTAAACGTTTCAAATTCGCAATGGGGGGGGCTAGCGTTAACTTGCCCCCCCCCAACTGTGATACCGTTTTACGGCGTAACCGTTATGGCGCTAGCTCTAATTTTTGGGCGTTAGCTATTGTGCGTTTAACGCAAAACGCCTTTTCTTAAAATTGTGAGTGGAGAGAGGGGGGGGGGGTGCAAGTTATCGTACCTGCCCGTTCAGGACAGGACAACTTGAACCGTTTCATGGGAAATTGACACATTTTAGTTCAAAGTTATTTGCTAAAGCTTTTATTGCTAACAACGAGAAAAGCGTTTGATGACTGATTTTAAAAGTGACATCGCTTTTGGAAACCGTTCGTAACTTATTTTTTTTGTGCTGTTTAAACGTCGATAACTTTTAAGAATTTTACTTACGAGGGTTTCGTCGAAAAATTTTTGGCAACGTGTGAACAACGAGTCAGTGTATAAAACACAACCCGTAAAAAACTTGTGTATGAGGGAAAACTGACGAATGTTACTGACGTTCGCTGTGAGGGGGCAAACGGAAAACTTGCCCCTTCTCTCCTGGAATCGAGTAAAATTTTACTTACAAATTATAATTGTAAAAGTTATTGAATATGTAACGCACCCTCGATCACGATACTCTTTAACCGTCTTAAAATTTTATTACGGCTTGACCGGATTCGACTTTTGATGACGAGAGGTATCGACCATATAGGAGAACACGTGTTTCGTCTATTGCAGAAATAAACACGCGTTCCTGTTTTTGTTTCAAAAAAAATTATTCTCTAAAAATTTTACTCTTGTCAATTTTAAATAAGTAGGTGGGTAGGTCGCCGAGCTTTATCCTGGACGTTTCTATGAATTATTAAAGAACAAAACAAGGACTAGGACCTTTAATCGAAATAAAAGACTTAGATAGTTATTTAAGCAACTTATGTTTTTCTTTACCTCAACCTGACGCCTTAGAAGGACAGTAAGTATCTGTAAATGTGGTTTTTTTTGTAGGAAGAGGAGAGGGTACTCATGACTGATATACCTAATCAAGGGTTTCGTAGGACAAAAAAGGTTGGGAACCGCTGTTCTAGAAACTCGATTCTGGCACGACACGCGTATTTAGTCGGAATGTTCACGAGCGCGATTCATCTCTCGTATCGCGTACGACTCATAAAATGTTCATGATTACGTCAGTCTTTTTTATTAAACGAGTCACAGTTTATAAATGCTACGCACGCTAGAGAAACCGTCACTACTATTTAGTAACTTTTAGGAATTCAGATTGCAGCGAGGCCAAGCCTTATTAATAGCACCGCGACGCCAAACTATTGCACGAAAGTGGTTGGCAGCCAGAAAAGTTGGACACAATTCTATTTTTTCCCAGAAAACCACCTGTTCCGCAGTTATTGATGATTCAAATTTACGCAAATCGTAAAATATAAAAAGGTTGTATTCGGCAATAAATAACTTTTCGTGATAAATAAAAATAATACGTATTATACGATTTTTAAAAGCTTTTTGTCGTATTGAAATAAATGTAAAACCAGAAAAAGTGTCGATGTTCAAATTTCGATAGCAAAAACTATTGAAACTAACTTGGCTTCGTATATCTGGAACTGACGACGAGTCATATTATTTTGGATTGCATCGAAACTAGAGGGTCGAACGTTTTTGCACCTCCTTCGGTGGCCACGGAAATATCTATTATCCGGCATTACCATGATAAATCTCAATGTCAATTTATGTGTACATTTACCATACTTTTTCTAATTGGAATACTTGTAGCAAATCGCGACACCGCGTTGTCTACGTTTACTATCTACTATTTTAGCCACGATATTTACGTTTGAAAACAAACATAGATCTTAAAATTGAGTCAAGCAGGTTAACATATCCACGTCTAGGATCGTTTGGATATTTGCCAATGCAGTAGTATTCACTCCGTGCGTCGCGTCGCGTCGCCCATTGGTTTAGTTTCATTTTGACGTTATAGTTTTTCTATTTTCGTACGGGAAAATTACGTAATTTCTCGAACGTTCATATTTCCGTATAAATAATACGTCTATGACAAATATGTACATATTTCCTCGTAACGTTGCGCACCCAGCGTACTTAATTAAATCTCGTCGATAAATAAAATTATGAAAATGTGCCCAATGATTAATTTAAATCTACTGTAATCTAAACAACTGACAATTTCGACAAAACAAACGTACGGGTATACCTACATTTTGTATTTAATTATATCTACCGAACGAATTCCCAAACAGATGAATAATTTAAATCACGTCGTCCAGTTATTTTTTTTGCACCAAATTCTTTACAATCACAGCGACGTGTCGTTTAAACATATTAGCATTCGAATTAACTACTTCCCCTCGCAACAACGATAAAAAAATTGAATCTTGGCGAGCAAATTCTAAATCGAAAGTAACGTTGAAACGTTTTTTCTTTTGCTTCTTCGACAAAATTATACGCCAAGTGTCAAATAAAATAAAAACTCTAAAATACAAAATAATAACCTAAAATTTATTTATAATGGTTTGCACCGAATGATATTTCGCAATCGCGAAACATGTGTTAAATAGGAAATGCGGTGTTATTTGGAAACTATTTACAACGGATGCCAGAAGGCGATTTGTATCCGGTTTAAAAGCAAATTGTATTTTAATCGGCGGACGACGGTTACGTAAATGCTTACACGTATTCGAATCATGAATGACTTTACTATACGAAAACGTAACAACATCTTATCGTCCAATTTCGTTCGAATTCGATACGAACGCAAGCCAAATAAATTTAAGCAATTTTTCACCCTTCAACGTTGAACTGAATCGCGTCAAATCGAATCAACGACTCTTTAAAGAAGATAAGTGGTGGTAAATATGTAAATGATGACAAGTCTCAATGGTCCGAGATTTCTTGACTGCTTTATGACGTAATAGATAGGTGTCGAGCAAAGGGCCACCACCTTCTTCTCCCCCAAATTGGAAATAAAGCTACATTTATGGCGGCAGCGCTGTCAATGCAGGCTCCAGCTGTTGTAAACAGCCTGATGCATGAAGGGTAGTACCTAAATGTACTTATCTAAAAAAAGTTACGTTCACACAGCACCGAACCTTGAAACTTTTTCAGTTTTGAAACGAATCTTTCGATGAAAAATTTCGACAACGACTCGCTAATTGTCCGGATCGGGGAAAAATTATATTTTGGGAAAACTGACGCGCGCGGAACGTCCAGAAATGCATCGTTTACCCTACATTTTCTAAATCGGCATTTTAGTTTTGTAAACCGCACTTTACACCCCCAATATTGATTAGAGGGTGTATTCTTGCCCTGCTAATCTTACCAGGACACGCAGGGAACCTTTACCTTTCGGATAAGCTCGAGTGCGGTCGAGGAGAGACGAAATCGTCCTGTTTGGTTTTGGTTCGGTTGTTGAACCCTCCGCAATTTACATCAAACCGTGGTGCTCTTCTAAATGGAATAGACTGCATTTCGAGATAGAAAGAGATAACGGTGACACATAAAAGTGCATTGAAGGTTTCGTTTTTCTTAGAAAAGGCGGACTTTAAAAATGAATTACAACTGTACGGCTTCTCTTTTATGTCACGTAGTATAGCTTACTCCATAAGAATATGGGTTTTATTGTTGCCTATAAAAAAAAAAACGGGTAGGAATGAATATTCGAAAGCTGCAATACGGCGACTATCGAAGGAGGTCGTTCGAGGTTCGATAGATAGAGGTGGCGTTTGTAAGAATGCGAGTTCTTCTGCAGTTAATTGTTGTTTGTACGACTGGCAAATTTGCAGGACTGGATATTGCAGATTCGGCATCTATAGGTTTATTGGCGCGTAACCCTGATTGGAAATTGCTATGGTAGCGATGCTTTAAGGGCCAAATAATTAGAATATAAGACGTGGATTATGGTCGAATTATTTTCTCATTTTCATTTTCTCATCTTCCATTTTTATTTGTCAAGGGAACAGAGGCCAATTCATTCGGTTGCGGAGAAGATGGTACATGATTTTTACGAAAATTCGAAGGCAAGATGAACTGTAGTTCGCTCGTGTTTAGATTATTGGCCGCGCACTCGTTTTTCGTCAAGAACGTGAAATGTAAAGAACCGTCTTCTCGTTTTCTCATCCTCCACTTCTATTGGTCGAAGGAAGAACGTCGAGTGCCGGCCGACTAGTCGGATTGGAATATCGAGAGGAATTTTTCTAAAAATCCCAAAGTGAGGAAGAAGCACGATTCATTTTGCATTTTGACATGATCACATAATGTATTCTTCCTCGTGTGCCATTTAACCGTGGAGTCGTCAAAGTTATGAGGTTATAAATTCAAAAATCTAATACCAATACCAAAATTAACTTTGTTCAACGAAGATTCTAAATAATGTGAGATAGTAATTCTTTTTCTCTTTTCCCCCCCCATTAACTCGTCGCGTTATCGAATTGACGTGCTTTTAAAATAAGTGCCCATCTCACTATTTGTCAAGTTGTTCCGACATTAATTTTCCATTCTATAAACCTTACCACTAAAACTTTCATCGCGCACGATTCAATAACCACAACATAACCTAACTCCATAAACATTCGGATAATGAATACAAATTACAGTTGATTCGGTAACAAAAATACATTCAGCCATATTTACTACTACGTAATCTCGGCGTGGCCTTTAATCTAACCTTGTAACGTAACTTAATTTGTACGAGTATTTTTATCTCGTTTCATGAATTATTATTCCACAAAAATAAATTAAGAGCATCATAATACTTATTTAAATAGATATCGACATGTTTGCAATCGCAACGAACAGTTTACAAATAAACTTTCCATCGAAAACGTAACTATTAACCTCCCCAAACAAGTTGGAAATTATTATTAGGCGACGATCTTATCGAATTAATTATTCTTACTGAACACAGATGGTCGATTTAAATCCTTCTTTATTTAAAATTTAAAGCGTTAACGCATTAATTGAATAAAAAAGTGGGTCGCTTTTGGGTGTCGTTGTCTTTTAAGTCGGTATTTCAATATCTAATATGTAGAACATTTATTTTTAGCACCTAGCAACACGAACGTCGAAGAAGACAATCAAAATACCAAAACGAAGCATTTCTCGTTTTGCACTATCGAAGGCACTACTTATTTGCTTTGTCCGACGTAACGACGTAAAGTTCGTTAGCCGTACAAAGATAAAATTGTCAACATGCAATATAATAATTAACATTTTGTACGCAGAAAAAAAAATGTATAGAACACAGATAAAGATTTTCTTTGTGCGGTTATAACTGCATTATTTTTAGTTCGAAGCACTCGACGTCAACATATTGAGAGATAACAATAACATTAATGCATCGCCCTTTCCATTGGCCTTTATTTGCATAATTATAAGTATAAGTCAATAAATGGCATTCGCAAGAGCGGTTGGTTATGCATTCTAGAAACTAAATTGAACGTTATAAAGTATTCTAAACGTAAACAAATAAAACACGTTTCATACATAGGTTCAATAATACATACTTATATATTATGTCATGCAAACATAGTCGCTGGTCGCATAGTCGCCAATTAAAGTCGAACAAAGCAGTCCTTGACTTATAACTCTATTTGCGGTTATTGGTAGTTAGATAATTATTTGTCATTTAAATACGATATAAGATTATTAACTGCATCGAAACTAGTATTTAATTAGAAGGCAGAGGCAAACTTTCAAACGAAGTTGCATCTTCGAATTTATATTCTTCGATACTTACGATCTGCAAGTGCAGATAATTCGTATTCATACTATACTCACAATTTAATGGGGGGGAAGTTAGCATTATTGATCGTGGCCCGAAAAAAAAATTGAATATTTTAAATTGAAATCGCGACCCAGAACAAGGGTAAACTTTTCACGAACGCAATATCGGATATAAAAGTGGGACTCGGAAGTATAAAGGATTTATGTTATCGCTTCCCACTTTTCGCCCGCAGCCCGTTTTCGTACCAACAATGAACTTGACCTCCGCACGAACGGCTTTCCTTATAGATTTATCGAAATCCATTAAACAAACGAAAATCCGTTTTAGACTTGTCATGCACAAAATGATAAATCGCCGCGACATTTTTCCCCCGGATAAATTAGTAATTAATCACGCCCGATAAAAGTGCGCTTATTAGCATAATTGGATCCTTCTTTTTTTCCTTCAAATCGCGATCGCTGTGAAGATGTTTCACTTTTTAACGAGTCAAGAACCGGAATAAATCTAACGCGATTGCGTCGACAAGGGATAATTCACGGTGCACGTTGTTATCTGATTATTCCGTACTACTCAATAACGTCATGCAACTGCAGTTTTCCTTGCAGTCATGTAATAGCGAAACACATAAAGTTCGCTCCTTATACGGCAAACTTATTTATTCCCTTTGCGATCGTTCAAGGTTCATAAACACCGCCGTGTTTAGCAATTTCTCATTATTTTCATGCAAGCCTAACATGTGCACTGGAAGTTAGTTAATAACGCAATAAGGGCTTTCAATGCTACTAAAAGCGGAAAAAGGTTGTCGTTGTTAAAGTTGCACATCGGCTCGTGTGTGGCATTGATGATATCAAGGCGATAGGTTGTTTCTTGTTAGAGCTGCGGAAATGCACTTACACGCAATCGAGGAGTTTCAAGTTTTCATACGAGTACCGTTACTTTCTCGTATACGGAAATCGGTAATAAGCGGCATCCGAGTTTATTAAAAAATCGTCGTAGGCTTCGACAGAATGCGATTGGCGTGTCGGCTCGGAGCGGAGAATCGACCAAAAAGGGACACGACAAAGTAGAAAATCGATAGCCCATCGCGGCCAGGAAACGGAAAGAAGGCCAGGATAGCACTAATTTGTTTTAACGCGCGCTTACGTCTAGTTCGTTCTGTGCGACAAACAAAAATGAAAGACGTTTCGAAGGGGTAGCGCATACCTACGAAATAATGGCGGCGATCGGACAAGAAGTAACCGAATTAGATCAAGAAAAACAAGCCTCCAAGCGTCAATTTTTTTGAAGCGACTTTTCCGAGGATGACTGCGCGACCATCATCGCCGCCCGCAGCACTCACTCTATGGGTCAGTTGTACAATTCATAGTTCAACCTCAGATCGACCGAACTGAAATGTTACTGGTTGAAAGTCTGTCGACATTCAAAAATTATCAAATTTTGACAGATTTTTAACCCATAACATTTCAGTTCAGTTAATCTGTGGTTGAACTATGAATGACTCTATGAAGTAGAAGCACGTTCTCGCCACAATCTCAGCAATCTCAAGCAATCTCAGACGAGAAAAGGCACGTGGAGGTCCTAAGTATACAGAGAAACAAACACCACATAAGAACGTTACAAGATCTAAGTACCCAAACACAAACCATAAGTTAGCATCCTATACCACCACGAGAGACAAACGCCAGCAACACCAGCGATGATGAAATCTTTGCGAGACATCTTGGCGTCAGGTGCGAGACTGATTAAGCATGGAAGAAAAACAACCCAGAAATACCCATCGGACAAGCGGAGAAAGCCCCCTAGGAGATCCCCTACTCCATCCTCACTATGAAGATCGATTATCAGAATTTCATCGGGAAGAATTTTGAAAGAAATCGAGACTAGAAATTCGTTATCGTATACTTAATTTAATTTGGACGAAAACGCGAATTTGCGATTATTGGATTACAAAGAGATGCCACTTTACCGCCCAAGTCTCATCAAGAATTTCTAAACGTTCGAAGATTCGGAAAATAACAATTTAAACGCAACGAAGTTTGCCCTACGAGCAACACTCCATCTAGGACCGAACAAACTGTACTTGAGTTTCACTATATAGTCTCGATATTCCTGCTTTTACGATAAATTAGTTGTGAAGTTCCGTGTACTTACTTGAACGCTCAAATTTATAATTACTCTCGCTACTTCTAAAGTTCATTACTTATTCAGTTCTAACATCAACGAAAATGGAAACTTAAACGCCACGCCCGTTAAATATCGGCGATTTGATTTGAATTAAAGTTATTTATTTAAATAGGTAAACAATGAAAGCGCGAAGTATTGTAAAAATTAAAATTTTCTCAAACCTAACGAATTTTATAATTTCGTTATTTCGCAAGTGATCGAACAAAGAACCGTTGCCCTCCAGCGCAGCGTCGTCGATCTAAAACTATTTAATACTTTAGTACTTTTTATTTATGATAATAAAAGCCCCAGTTTAATTATCCCCTTTACATTAAATATTTGTGTTTTGCAAGAGAACTGGAAACAAATCCTAGTCGTACCTACATAAAATTGACCTACATTCTCAATAAAAAAAAATCCAAGGAATTATTTATTCAAAACGCTTACCGAACGATGTTGGCATATGCAAATTTGATAAAATTGTCGGACTAACGTCCATTTTCCTGTTTATTTTTTCATTAATTAAGTAGTTAGTCGAGTTTAAAAAAGCTGGGAACCGACACGAAAAGCGAAACTTCCGTGTTCCCCTTCTTTTTAATTTTACGACTATAAACCAATTTGAATTTATTTGAAAAATATAGAACAATGACGTTAATATTATGTAAAAGTCGTCCCTTTATAGCCGCCTACCGTAGAAATTAAATCGTCAGACATTTGCGTTTTGTTTTAAAACTTTAGACTGCACCCCACAAATAATAAATTAAATTAAACAATAACCGTAGAAAGTAATAACATGTTATAAGAAATTCCATACGTTGAAAATATTTACTTTTTCTACCGAGCTCTGCGAAAATATGTGAAGGTGAAGGTCAATTTATTATAAATCAAATGAAAAATTCCGGAATTCTCGTTGTGGGTTTCCTTGCGATTTATCGTCGAATGAAAATAGAGGAACGAACGAACGTAATACGCATTTTCTCCGAAGTAATGGTAAGCATGACCGACAGCGTGCGATATCAGGAGAGACATAAGGTCAATCCAAGCAATTAATACAAAAGTAAATTAAATTCTATCGACAAAAACAATAAGACGAAACAAAACACAATTCATCAAGTAGGTCACACGTGACGAAAACCGACAAAAACATTTTGTTTCTTATTTTTATTATTAAACTCGAAAAATATGTTCCAATTTACTTAAACGGTCTTCGATATGGCGTTGTTAACATATTTTTTAATCGGCAGATTTTTAACGTTTCGTGTCGTTACAAAAAGTTACATTTAAATCGCGACGACGCCGACGTCACTAAAAAGACCAGATTTTGTTTTGATTTAAAAGAGAAATCAAAACGTCTCGCCGTTAATTAACGTCCGAATAATTAAAATTTAAAAGCGGAATAAATAATAAAGCAGTGCACAAATTAATTTGCATTCGAAATTCCGGATGTTCGTCGCGCTCGTTTTGTTTTAATTTAGTTTAGATGCAACGTTAGATAGTGACAGGTGTCATTGTATAGCGCGCTGCCGTTCGAAATAAAACGTGGCTAAATCAAAGCGTTACTTTGAACTCTATTAATATTAATCAGACAAAGTGCACCATAATTTCTCAATTCAATGCAATTTCATATCTGATGTGTTCGTTGCATTTAAATGAGTAAAAAGGGTTTCGGCCGTAAATATGCATACGTATTTACATGAGGACGTGGTGTGTGTAATAAACTTGTTTTGATATTTTTTAATTTATACCTCTATTTACTTAATTAAAATAGTTGGCGTTTAATATTATTAGGATAATTTTAATTTTTAGATTATCGTAGATTATCTCGTACTCGCAAGCGAATAGTTAATCGTGAGAATATTCTTTAGGTACTTAATTTTCTTACGTTAATAAAAAAAAAAAATATATATATATATATACATACACCGTGTCCAAGATAAGAATGCACAGCATGGGGATCTTGAAAACGGTAGAAGATACAGTGGCTTAAATTAGAAAAAGTTGCGCTATTTAGAGTATGTTCACATGCTGGTCGCAAGTTCATTATTGTTTATCGTTTTCAAAATTCTCAAAAAATGTGATTTTGGATTTTCGTTTCTTTTCATTTTTATTTATTTTAAATATTAAAAACTACTGGCACTTTCTCATTGCCACTTTTAAGCTCTACAAAATGGCGTGTTCAAATTTTAATCCGACGTTTCGTATCCGAGAACCCATCATCAACTTTATTTTTATATGCACAAACAAAGAGACACCCTGTATTCGGTAGCATTATTCATTACAAATTCAACGATGTATCACATTATGGTTTTGCAGCCACAAAGGGGAAACAATAACCAACAATGATAACCAACAATGGCATTTTAACGGCGTAACAAACATTATTGGGCAACAGACAATCTTCATTTAATAAAAGAAACAAGGCATCAACATCGATTTGGATTTAATCTGTGGGTAGGCATTTTGGGTGGCAGAATAATAGGACCTTTTATTTATCACAACAATTAAAATTCCGAACGATATCTCGACCTACTGCAGACTGATTTGGAGAATAACTTATGAATTACCATTACTTATAGTTAACAACTGCTGGTTTCAGCAAGATGGTGCCCCAGCGCATAATTCAAGAACTGTCGGAATATTTGTCCCAGAGGTTTCCTGAAAATGCATTGAACTCACAGTGAAGATAGTCTGGCCAGCCGATCACCTGACTTAATGCCTGATTTTCCTGTGGAGTTATTTAAAAACCAAGTGTATGACGCCACTTTGAAACTGAAGAACAGTTATTGGCATTGGTTTTAGCAGCAGTTAATACAATCACACCAGAAATGTTAGACCATGTTTTGAATTCTTCTGTAGACAGAGCATACTTGTGTCTAGAAAATAATGGCAACCTATTTGAGCAATTATTATAATTTTTGACATTTTGTTTCTGTTATTGTACCAGCGCCTACTAATTTAAAAATAAAAACCTTATAACTCACGTTTTTCCCCTTTTTTGGCTTCAAAACCATAATGTGTGATACATCGTTGAATTTGTAATGAATATTGCTACCGAATACAGGGTGTCTCTTTGTTTGTGTCCATATAAAAAAATAAGTTGATGATGGGTCCTCGGATACGAAACGTCGGATTAAAAATTTGAACACGCCATTTTGTAGAGCTTAAAAGTGGCAATGAGAAAGTGCCGGTAGTTTTTAATATCATTTAAAATAAATAAAAAATGAAAAGAAACGAAAATCCAAAAATCACATATTTTGAGAATTTTGAAAACGATAAACAATAATGAACTTTGCGACCAGCATGTGAACATACTCTAAATAGCGCAACTTTTTCTAATTTAAGCCACCCTGTATCTTCTACCGTTTTCAAGATCCCCATTTATTCTTATCTTGACATGATATATAACAGGGTGTCCCCGTTTTTTTTGTAGCAGGACTTTCACAACTTGTAGTAAAATTCATTTTGAAAACAAAAGTTTATATAAACATATATGTATGGAGGCCTCGTTTTCGATTTACAGGGCGTCGAAATTTAAAAAAAAATTAGATGTTTTATTTGTAAAACAAAATTCCCTTTTTTGATTTTGTTGAAACTTGGCAATTTTGTTTGTAATAATAATAATACACATTTTTCACATCATTGAATTTGCCCTACTTCTTCCAGTGCCGCCACAACAGGGGACCAGCTTGATAAAATAGAAAAAATATGGTACGCCCCTGCTTTTTGTAAGTTTGAAATTTTTTGAGATTCGGCAATCAAAATAAAACTTTTCTATTACGCAACTTTTTCCTATCTCGCTTCGTTTAGAGAGAAATAAAACTTATTTTTTACAGAATTTATTGTTTGATAATAATTTGTATGTCAAAAATCAACCACACGGTATGAAAGGAAACTTATTCAATAAACAGAGACATAAAATCAAAGGAGCTGTTCAAAATGCCTGCCGTTTTGTTCAACACATAAATTACAACGACGTATTAAAGACTGCCGAACGTTTTCCAAATGATCTGGAGTTATTCTAAGAGCAGCATTTGTTCGTCGTTCAAGTTCCTTTGAATTGACAGGCGTAGAGTAAACTGCTTCCTTAATAAATCCCCAAACAAAATCCAAGGGTGTTAGATCAGGCGATCGAGGAGGCCACCCTACTGGTCCTCCACGACCGACCCATCTTTGCGGATATGCTCATTCAGCCAGTTTCCGCATCATCGTCAAAGTTCATTGTGAATTGCAGGCTCACATGTTATGATACTGCTGCATTTAATAAATCCCAAACAAAATTGACCAAGGGTGTTAATCTATTGGGCAGGATGTAGGGTCCCAACAAAAATCGCCAAACACGTCCCATCCAAACCGTTTACACTAAATTCTTGTTGGATATCTCATTGCCAGTTCGACATTAAGATGCGGATTTATGGCAGTGTCATCCACAGACGTGAAAACGAGTCTATCTTGTTGAAGTTTGGAACAACTCCATCATGTCTTGTATTATTTAACAAGACTCATCCGTCCAAATAATTGACTTTATCTGATTGGAACTAGGATTTCATACCGTGTGATTGATTTTGACATACAAATTATTATCAAACAATAAATTCTGTAAAAATAAGTTTTATTTCTCTCTAAACGAAGCGAGATAGGAAAAAGTTGCGTAATAGAAAAAGTTTTATTTTTGATTGCTGAATCTGAAAAAAATTTCAAACTTACAAAAAAGCAGGGGCGTATCATATTTTTTTCTATTTTTATCAAGCTGGTCCCCTGTTGTGGCGGCACTGGAAGAAGTAGGGCAAATTCAATGATGTGAAAAATGTGTATTATTATTACAAACAAAATTGCCAAGTTTCAACAAAATCAAAAAAGGGAATTTTGTTTTACAAATAAAACATCCAATTTTTTTTTAAATTTCGACGCCCTGTAAATCGAAAACGAGGCCTCCATACATATATGTTTATATGAACTTTTGTTTTCAAAATGAATTTTACTACAAGTTGTGAAAGTCCTGCTACAAAAAACGGGAACACCCTGTATATATATATATATATATATATATATATATATATATATATATACAGTTGAAGTTGATATAAACCTTCGGATATAACGACAAACCATTCCAAAAATCCCTT
This sequence comes from Rhagophthalmus giganteus, assembly GCA_036326145.1. Taxonomy (NCBI): domain Eukaryota; kingdom Metazoa; phylum Arthropoda; class Insecta; order Coleoptera; family Rhagophthalmidae; genus Rhagophthalmus; species Rhagophthalmus giganteus. The sequence continues at coordinate 407,276 of JARFJA010000036.1, forward strand.
ATTTTTGGCGATTATAACGAACTATCGGATATAACGTTCGACAAAATTGTCCTCGTACATCAAAAATTTCCATAAAAGTAAATTAAACAATTTTTTTTCGAGAATAACAGATTGTTCATGACGCTACCAACGCACAGATGTTGTCTTTGAAACTAAACACGTTTATCAGTTGACCTTCGCAACAGATATTTAAGCTTTACTAGATAAGGGACACAAGGGGCAACCAAGCACAATAGCCTTAAATGTTAACAATAATACATAGACAATTGCGTACCCGGTTTGGTTTTATCAAATCACTTTCATGCGGAGAAAGTTTTTTATCGTTTATTACAAACTTCGGATTTAACGAATTCATGTTGTGAGTCCCTTGCGGTTCGTTATAACCGAATTTTGCTGTATTAAAATACGTTATTTTAGACGTATTTGCTCGCGATAGCTATTGACCTACGTAAAAAGCAAGTTACAATAATTTAGACCCGAATAAACCGATCTGGGCGAATTCGACGACCACCCTCGGTCGAGGAGATGGTGGTTCGACAACCAAATCATGACATCATTAGGTAACAACTGTCGTTTGGAGTTTCTGCAACTTTGCGATAACGCAATTAAATTTTTATAAATGTACAAATGGCGGAAATTAAAAGGACGTCTTACAAGCTTGACGTAATTTTTAAAATATGTACGTGTGTCGATAATGTCGAAGTTCAAAATGTCAATTGACGATTCTGCCAGTTTTCGTGGTAAACTAAGAAATAAAACGTTATTATTGATTGTCATTGATACCTACTTATTAACTTGAGTGGATTTCTATTTTTGAAAATTTGATGATTCGAAATTTCCGAGTAAACGGGGACCGTACCCCGCATTATCCAAATACGTATTCGAGTAGGTACTTTGGATTACAGTGACCCAGGTCATGTTTTTAACCCATTAATATTACCTCCCGAAGAAACAAATTAAAAATAAAAATAGTATCGATAATTCGAACAATGGCACCAGTAATGATATTGTTTATTTATATATAAATAAAAACTTCAAATAACGATCGGCGTTTATAAAATCTATTTTAATTTCCAACAACTCATCATCTGGGACAATTATTATCAGCGTAATAGTAAACAGAACATTCTATTAATAACAATAAGTATGATAATATGCTTAAAAAAAAACAATCGATAAATAAACGATTTCTGCTGGATATAAAATTTCCAAGTTGGCCGTTCTCACGTAAAAAAAAAAGATAAACGATATCTACATTCCGAGCAAAATCAGGTGTTCGCGCGATTATCGAATAGGACACCTTTTGCATACAAATAGTACTAATTAACTAAGCTTAAACGTGCCATTTTTGGAGGGGGAAAATAAATTAAGAAAAGATGTGGGCGATTTGGAAAAGGATCGATAAAAGAAAGCGAAAAACTGACCTGCGACTAAACAAGTTAAATAGAGAAAGACTTGTTATTGTCGTCTTGTGTGTTTGTGTCGTATTATTTCTTATCGGCGTACCTACTTACTTAAGGGCGGTTAACAACAACCTAAGATAGATAACTTACGTCGGTTTGCCGATCTTATTTATTTACAATCTAAGGTTATTTGAACTATGTATTAATCTGGATGTCGTTGACTTTTGTGCATTTGAATTTTTTTTATTAAACAATGTAGACAATAATACTCATTTAAAAGAAATACACAAAATATAATTCCTAATAATGTACCTAATACGTTTAACGATGCAATTAATTTGGCGGCCAGTTGCTTAGTCCTACTTCGACTGCGGACAGATATACATCTCGCTAGACATATTTTGTTCCACAAATTACACCGACACAAACGTTTGCATGATGATTATCAAACCAAAGTTATAAAACTTTTTTTTAATCGAAAAATGTAGGACAAATAAATACAGGAACGTCTAACGACAATTGTCCGCGACTAACTGACCGTGGGCTAGTTTGCGATGTACATACTTTATAAAAAAATGATCTGTCCAATCTGATCTTATTTTGTGGGGGGAATAAATTCGAAAGTAATTAACCGCACGGACAATTAAACGCGTATTCACTTAAACGTTAGACATTTTGAAACAATTAAATGCATTCTTGGTATTTTTTTGGATTATTTAATTCGTCTACGACAAATTTAATATCGGAACGCAAGCATTTATTAGGTATCTACTTATTTATACAGTGAAACCTCTATTAACGGATACCGCTCAACAACGAACAGTTTCTTATTCCCCAATCTTAAACATTTGCTCTAATTAACCCTCCCTTTAGCGGACACCTCCCAACAACGACCAATATTTTCTACTCCACAGCTGTCCGTTATTGGGAGGTTTCACTGTACATCAAATTTTTATTACAAGGTTATTTATCGTTAACAATAAGTACAAACATTAAATAACACTCCGAAAAATAAATATTCTAGGCGAACAACGAGTTAACCCAATTAACTCCGATTGTATCGTTTATTTCGCCAAAGAAAACAAAAGTTGTGTATTAAATACAACTAAAAAAAAAATGGGTCCTGAGTTTGTTCTACAAATTATATTAAACTCGGGATCTTCCCATTGTTTAAATTCAAGGTCGATTTACTATAATCGAGTAATATTATAATGAGCGATTAAACACGATTTTTTGAATAGGTATTTACTTTTGCGGCTGTTTTTCTTCATTTCGGAAGTTCGTGTTTTAATAAATATATACGACAATCTTTAAAGCTTCTTTAAATATCAACCGAATCCTTTAAGACAATGGATACCTAATTTAAATATAAATGTTTAATTCAAATATAACATTTAGCCGTTTTTACGTTTCATTTTGTTAATCCCGCACATAGTAGGTAACAAAACACTCACCAAAATATGTGATATACCTCATTTTAATAAGTTGGTAGCACAAATTTTCAAAAATAATTTTTGTTTAAATAAAGAGGAAATAAAAGGCTACGCTAGCAATTTTATCATCGTCAATCAATAGGACAGTTGTCCGTATCTATAGTCAACAATAAATATTACTTAATATGTACATCAATTAAACAAATAAAATATTTTTAAAGATAAAAATCCGGCCGATTCGAATTCAATAAGATAATAAAACAAGCGATCTTGGAACAAACACACTATATCCCAGTAGGAAATGTGGTAAGGCCTTGCCTTAAAAAGCCCGATATTAAGGGGTCCAAATATAACGCGGTTTCACACAACACATTTTGCAGGAACCTATCTACCGTGTTATCGGAGGGTTACTTGTATGACAAATAGGAAAATGGATTTTGTATTACCTTAATAAAGTGTATACTTCTTATCTACAAAAACAAACACTCAATATATCAGTTATATAAGCGAATAAAACATATTTTAACGAAACAAATACATAACCTATAACTGAAAAAATAGTGTGCAAATCAAACTGAAAATATAATGGATATCTTAGTAAAAGCAACTCGATGTATTGTAATGTATTAAAAAGCAAACAGCATAGTGCAATGCAATTGTCCGCGAATATAACTGACCGCAAATCAATATCTTTGATTACCTATGAGAATGACGCACAACAACAACAGGATTATACAACGGAAAGTTTAATTTAACACGCTTTTAAATCAACAATCAAATTCAGTTTAATTGTCCGCGAATGTCGAACAACAAGCTCCCATTTTCCTCTAGTTTAACGAAATGACTATTCGTAACAGGGTTGATTTATATCATTGAACCTGAACGACTAAAAAAATCTGGCTACCGCCGCAAATAATTCTGGGAAATATTAAATTAACTAGAATCGTTTTAATTTTTGTGTTAGTCGCGTTATCTTTATTGCCCGATACCTACCTCGGTGACATTAAATTAGCCTAAATTAATTAATTTTTAACGTTCAGAGACGTCACAACCTATTTTAGACTAACTTAATTATGATGCGGACAGTTGAACTCGACGCCAGTCAAGTTCAGAATTGTACAAACGAGATCCTATTAATTAAACGGTCGGTTAGAACGTATAGAACGGCCCACGCTAAAAATTACTTCCTGAAGAGTCCAGATTTTTAATTGACGCGGCCGATATGATTCGATTAAATTCGTACAATTAGAGCAGCGCAAAGAGACGCTGCCGTTAACAGTTGTACAAACATCGGTGTATGTGACTTCGCGGCCAGTTAAACTAGAGGTCCATTAGTTCCACGGTTAGTTAAAATTTATGTAGACGATGGCCAGTCGATTACGACGCACAAATTAATTTTGTCCGTAAAATTTTAGTGGTAAGTTACTTATTTCAACCCTTACTTCTACTTATTTAATGATTTTTAATTAAATATTTTATTCGAAAATCAGATCATTCAAAATAAAACACGTATAGGCATCAAATATTTTAACGTTTCACGCGAAACGGCTGTTAGGTTGGGCGGGTCTTCCCATTTTGGAAACATGTTCATTTTATTATTAGTTTTTTCGTCCGCAATCGCTCGAGCAGCAGCGAGAACCCACCAAACGTTTCCGATATTAACGTCTCCCAAAAAGATATCGAACGCTAAAAATCTAGAAGTTGACGATGTGGTTTTCCGGCGCGCCATGAAATATAACGGGGGGCCCGGAATTGCTCGGCCGATCAAATTATATATAAATAAAAAAAAACCTTTCTGTATTTATTAAGTCGGTCGAGTGCGGGCGCTTCTTAAAGCCTCATAATTATTCGCGTTCGTTTTCATAAACCGTAAAACTATTGTCGGCGCCCTTCGTTTTGAATGTCGTTCAAAAACCTATCGCGTCCAAAAATTGCACGCATAAATCGTACAAATTTTTCCTGGGTAGGTATGGTCGACGTCCTGGAAAAACCCAACGTAAGGATTAAAGATCGACAGGTAATTAGGTGATTATTGAACAATGGGCGTTCGTTGGGTGAACTGCAACAAAGTTAAATAACACTGCACAACAATATGGCCATTTTTGTCTGATGATTGACTTTTATCACGTGATGTTTACTAATTTGACGTCGCTGATTTCAAATATACCCTCAGTTTTTTTGTAACAGCTCTTGTTTATGAGATATAGTTTTCACGAAAAAATCGCTGTGTTAGTGTGTTAATTTGCTCGTAATTAAGAAAATATTAAGTTTTCTTGGCATCGTTAAGAAGAATCTGTGTCAATGATCCAAATCATTTTTGTTTCATTTACGGAGAGTATATATTTAAAGAATACCGTTTGAATGTGACAGCGTTCGTGATTGAGGCTTACAAAAATTACTTTGGTCACACACTGGAAATGAAAGACAAGCCTTGGATTCCGCAAAAGGTATGCAAAACGTGCGTCGAGTTTCTACGTTTGTGGACAAATAAGAAAAGGAATAGCTTTAGATACGAAACCGCTATGATCTGGACTGAACCCTTGAACCACCACGACGACTGTTATTTTTGTTTGGCGATCACAACTGGCATTAACCGAAAAAATCGAGCTAAATGGGAATATCCTTCCATACGGTCGGCACATAGACGTATTTTGAGTCCTAAAATATCACTTGAACCTCAAGCTGATGCTTCACAGGATGAGCCTATGCATTTTGAGGCGAAAACTGACAGTAGTGATAGTGACTTTGAATGTGACCTGAAAGCGCCAAAACTATTCAACCAAGATGATTTAAACGACCTTGTCAGAGATCTGGGACGGTCAAAGGCTGCTTCAGAAACTTTGGCTTCTAGGCTAAAACAAAGAAACGAAAATTTCTTATTACCGCACAAGAGAACAAATTCTCCTCAAATATTTTGCTGAAGAAAATGATTTCGTATTTTGTAAAGATGTACCTGGTTTAATGGCTGCAATGACTTCAAAATTACGTTTCTAATGACTGGCGTCTATTCATAGACTCATCAAAACGTAGTCTAGAATGTGTTCTCTTACACAATGGGAATAAATTAGGGTCGTTGCCTATTGCTCATTCCACAAAAGTAAAAGAAGAATATACAACTATTGCTCTGGTTTTAGACAAAATTAAATATGTGGAACACAATTGGCTCATATGTGTTGATTTAAAAATGGTCAACTTACTTTTAGGCCAACAAGGTGGTTATACAAAATATCTCTGTTTTCTTATCAACATTGGATTAAAAAGATTGGCCTCCTCGGGAAGCGCTAGTTGCAGGACAACAGAACGTGATAAACCCCCCTTTAGTATCAAGGGATCGTATAATTTTGCCTCCGTTACATATAAAACTAGGACTTATAAAACAATTTGTAAAAGATCTTGACAAAAATGGAAATTGTTTCCTTTTCCTATCAAAAAAGTTTCCAAAACTGAGTGCAGAAAAGATAAAAGCGGGAATTTTTGACGGGCCAGAAATAAGATCATTAATTAAAGACTCAAATTTTACGGACACTGTGACAGAGATTGATAAAACGGCATGGAATGAGTGTGTTTGGCGTGTTAAAAATTTTTTGGGAAATAAGAAAAGTTCTGAATGTTCTCAACACGTCCAACAACTGTTGAGTCACTTTCAAAGGCTTGGATGTAACATAAGCATCAAGTTACACTTTCTTCACAACCACCTGGACTATTTTCCCGCCAATCTTGGGGACCTAAGCGAAGAACAGGGCGAGCGATTCCACCAGGACCTGCGTACCGTGGAGGAACGCTATCAGGGCTACTGGGACGCACACATGATGGCTAACTATTGTTGGAGCATTCAGAATAGTTCTCTGCCTTCAACTTTAGCAAGAAAATCATATAAGAGAAAGTTTTTTTCATTATAAGAATTAAATAAATTAGAATTATCTCTAAATTTATAGTGTTTTATTATAAAAAAACACCCGTGTCATATTTTTTTAACTATAGCTGATACAGAAATTTCAATCACGGAATTGAAATCGTCATCAAAAATTGGACTAATATCATGTAACATAACCCAATCATCAGAAATGCTGTTGTGCAGTGTAATAATCTGCAAACACCTATTGTTCAATAATCGTATGCCTGCCTGTTGGGTTTGGCCAGGACGTCGACTATACCTACGTTTAAATACTAGTAGAAAAGTGCATAGCGTGCGTTGTATTTCCTTAATCGCAATTTGTTTCGCGCCTCTTTTTAACTCCCGAGATTTATGTGTCTATTTCTCCCTTAAAATGGTGGTAACGTCCCCCCCGTATCGCACGATCGGGAACTCCTTAAAGATTCGTATCGTTCTGAAATTGCATACGTTTTTAAATAACCGACATCCGTTACAAATTAAGTCGCACATTTGACGAAATGAATCTCGATTATAGTTTATATACATACATATACGATTATAACGCAATTAAAATGTTCATTATGGATAAATTGCTCTTTCGAACGAGCGGAACGCCCGCTAGTCGAAACCGTCTGCGATCCCAAAGAATAAAAGGTACATAAGTATAAAGGAACGGACGACACCTGCTTCTAAATCATGTACATAGGTAACCTAAACTAACCTTTTACCAGCTGTTTGGCGCATAAATTAAACACGTTTTTATACATATCGTTCCGTAACACGAAAGTAAGTTTCGGCATAAATAAATGAAATTACATTAACAATTCATGCGTTCGATTCATCCATTAAAACATGCAGGTAATTTAAAACGTGCCGGTGGGAAACGTAGTTGTACTCATATAGTTTTATGAATTGTTTCAAGTAAAAGCCAACTGCACCGCCCTTATCCTGTTCGTTTACAAGTTCAATTAAGTTTGCGACGATAAAAAAAACACGCGTTAATTCGCCATCTTCGACAATAGGGGCTTTAATCTTCTTTCGCGTACGCACGTATATATAACCGATGCACATTTTTCGGCGACGCGACGGCTCGAGCAAAAGAAAATTTGGCGCGCGTTACGAACGACGTAAAAATAGCGACCCAAATAGCGACGATTGCAAAAACGTCAACAACGGGAAACAAAACGCATTATATTGTGCGGACGCGCGGTTTTTTCCCCGAGCAAATTTCATAAAGGGCGTCCCCTCGCGCGCTACTGGGAAAAGATCGATACGCACAAAGGCCCGGGAATAAAGGGAGATATAGTTTTTTGATAAAAAATAATCTTTCCTTTTTTTTTGTCAGCGATCTGCGTGTAGGTATAAGAAATTCCCACGAGTTTATCTTTTATTTGTAATTGACGAACAAAATTATATCGAATGTTGGCGCTTTTAAATAGTAAAAAAATGTATACGTTACCTATAGGGTAGGGTATGTGATTTTGATCTGGTCGACAAATTGGTTACCATCTACCGAATGTTCCGACTTTATGATGTTCGAGTTGTTAGCATAATCGGTCAATAATAAAACATTCATCAACTTTGCACGTAAAAGTCAATATAAAATTTATTGACGTCCATATACGGAACGTCAAAATCAGCTGGTCGGCCGGGCCAGCTGTTGACGACGAAAGTGTCGGTTATCAATTCATAAACGACACTTTTCAAGTTTTTTTTTTACATTTGCATCGAATTTCCTTAACGATTATCATTACGCAACCGTAATTATGCGAAACACTTTAGGAGACGAGAGAATAAAATGTCTCCTTTGCTTGCTCGTTGGTCCATTATACTGTCGCAGCTGAAGAAGAAATGTGGGCTACTTGATGGCTAATAAATTATACATTCATACACACAACGCAGCACTATACACGAGAGGTACTATAATATTATTAAAAACCCCTCTTAAATAAATTATAATTGAATTTAAGATACATTTTGGCGCTTTGCAATTGTCGACAGGTGCAATTGTTGGCGTTTTGAATTAATTGCCGTAATCGGCTGACGTGAATTCGCAACGTATTGCGTCAAAACGTCAAATATTTAGATAAAAATTAACGGCGCGCCATTGTATTAATTTCAATTTTTTCGAGAATTTCCGCTATCCTTGCACAATTTAAAATCAAAATGTTTCTTCGTTTTTTTTTCGTGGCACACACAAATTTCGCGTAAAATAGGCTTTGACGCAAACGTTTCATTTTATCGACCACGTACAATATAGTCTCACACTCCCGTTCCCGTTTTTTCGAACAGTTTTAGAAATTTGATTGGTTATTTCTGTAACATGGGCAAACGATTAAAAAAACTGAACCACACGCAAAATCTGGGGTGGAACGGATTAAAGTAAATTAAAAATTCTATACTCCTACACAGTTGTTACAGTGTAAAAACACTTTCGATTTCCAACAACCAACACGCTATCGATCAAAATAAACTTCACATTCTCGTTAACATTTTATCTACCCAATGTTTATCGAAGTGTAGATAATTAATAATCAAATAACGATTACGGGAATGCCTAGGCCATTAGTATTTAGATATGGTAATCATTTAAAAATACAGTCACATTCATCGGTGACAGTTTGTCGTGCAAAATATTTTGGTAGATCTTTTGTAGAGGTTAACAGTAATACGAAAGGCCTGACGACGTTCTTCGCACTACCAATTAAAATTCGATTCAAGTAATTTGGGTACCCACAAAAAATCGTACGGATTGATGGTCGAAATATGTGGAAAAAGATGCGAAAATTGTCGTAAGAAAGAAATGTTGTGAAACTTGCGATAATTTGCAAATCGTAAAAAACCGCCACACCTTCGCGTTTTCACGTTTTCGCACGAAAAATTCGCCGTCAAACGCGGGGCCACGAGGCATTTTTCGATAAGTCGATTTTAAACCAACTCTCTATCGTCGAAAATTACCTGCTTTTGTACGCGATAAGGTATTCCCAGAGTTTTTTTTTTAATTTTTAAGTTTACTTCCCTCGCAAGCGCGATGACGTAAACTAAAAATAACCCATACGGTTTACTATCGATATCAATTCCGATTAAGCGAACAATATAAATTATTAATTAAACGGATACAAATCGTAAATAATTTACAGTAATATATTATCTGCATGTGTACATTTATTTTTTAATCCATAAGAAGGGCTCGAAACGTAGTAATTTATTAGGTACCTGCAACAAAGAATAAGTAAATACCATCAAGGCTTTTCGTTACATAATTCCGTAACCTTGTAAGAAAATATCTGAACAATCGGTATGCAACAGAACGCGTGTCCACTCATAAAGTTGAAAGCAAAATAGTTCTCCGAACGTACACAACTTCAGCAATATACACACATCGTCACATAAATAACGATGCGGTTTCCACATCTAACGGGATTATTTTCGAGTTCTTATACAAGCCACCAACACGCAGACCAACGATAATTTAGAAACGAAAAAGACGAGATATTCGCGTTTGCTTTTTTTGTCGGACGACAAAAGCGAACGTGTACGCAGGTATATTATACAGCTACCGAGTTCGTTCGTCGACAGTTTTGCTTTTAAAAAGAGACTTTATTAAATTTAATCTAATTATCCGTCTTTGAAGGGCGAGCGCAACGCAAAAACGGAAAAGCCTCGTGCTAACGAACTAGGAAACCTTCGCCGATACATGGTTCGTCATTAGATTAATTAGAGCACCAACTTGGCTTTTATTAACCTTTGGCGAGGCGACCAATGTAGAACAAGACCCATTTCGGACGTCTAAAGTCAATTAGCTAATAAATAATGCCGACCACCTGTTGGAAGGAGGTTGACAACGACATTACGAGAAAACGACGTACTTAATACAACAAAAATCTCATATCTCTATTGTTCTCTATCTCTCTATCTGCACAAAAAAACGGTTATAGGTACTTTTTTAACAGTTCAAAATGTATTTCGACTTGTATTTAGTCGACGTGAATCGAACAAGTTTTGATTAAATTGTCGAAGAAAAGCTTCGGATTATCGAGGCTCCGCATGGAGGTTATGCATGCATATCAGAACATCAACGATCCGGATATTACCGAATAGGTCCCCTTTAATTTCATAATTGAAAACGCACATTATTTTTGGTTTTCCCGTAATTAATAAAGCTCAAATTAATGTTTAGTTTTTTCATACGATATGCGTACACGACACGCAACGTGCACAGTGGGCCAGAATCTGAAAAAGGTGGTCAAAATACAAAACTCGCATGTTGATTTAATTCAATAAAAAATTATAGTGTTTAAATAATTTATATGTAATAGGATAAATAATAAGTAATATAAATTTAAAAAAAAATTACCAAGACATTTGAAGGGTGCAGTTTCTCGCACAGTAAAATATCGTAGATAATTGTTATTGTTTGTTTACTATAAGAAGTAATTATATCCGGTATTTATTACAAATACGTACACTATAACTATTAATTAATAACTATCAATAAAGTTAATGAACAAAATTTAAAAAAAAAACAACTAAAACACAATAAACAAAAACTTAATCGTCCTCACTATCATCACTAAAAAAAAGCGGTTCTTCCACTAAACTCAATTTAGGTTCTATTAACTAATAATTTCTAATTACTAATAATTTACTATTATTATTATAAATTATTATTATTAATAATTATATTAATATTAATTATTAATATTTATTATTAATAATTTAATAACTAATTTCTGAATTAAATGACGAACGTGATTTTGAGGGCAATTTTCGCAATGATGAAATTAGGGGATCTGAAGATATTAAAAGCCTGTTCGACAAATCTTGATTGGTATTTATTCGCGATGATTTGCGAGCGTAAGATTTTCTAAAGCTTTTTAAATCTTTATTTCTGGACTCTTGGGCCTCCTCAGATAATTGCCCTATAGATAATAAAGCTGCGTCAATAATAACGGATCCATGAAGAAGTATCTTATGAACGCTTGCGGGCGTGTAAAACCACGGATAGTTCTCCACAAATAATTTTGCCGTTTCTAACGCATACTCATTGAATGCATTTGCATTAATATCATGGCCAGAAGCCAAAGTTTGTAATATAATTGCAAGTCGACGAATAAGGTTCTTATCAACTCCAGTTATAGACGCCGATTCAGAAATATTCTTGAAGAACCGTCTAGCAGTATTGCCGTCGTTTGTGGTTCCACTTCCACCACTTTTGGCTGATCTATTAATAAACCTAACCTATTTCTAAATTCATTTTGAATTGTAATTTTTCTCGCTGCTACAATCTTCTTGTCATGTTCTCCACGAATTTGTCATTTTTTAATGCTTAAACGGTATGAAATGTGAAGAATACATTCATATGTTCTTATCCAGGCATGTAATATAGATAAACCAAATGGAAGACTATCTTCATTTATATTTTTTTGAAGCACTCTGTCAATGTTATTCATTTCCGTCGGCTTTGCGTTGCAAATATAACAACTTTGAGACGATAATGTTTGTGTAATGGCATTACATACCTTTCCATTGATCATTGTCATTACACAAACATATGATATACAGATACTTTTATTGTTAATAGCATAATTAAATGGTAACAACTTTTCAATTTGATTTTCTATGGAGGACTTCTCTTGTCGTGAAATTTGTGCTGTTTCTTTTATAAATTGAAATCTAATGGACCTGCAGAACCTTAGTTGAAGATGTACCCGGGTTTTGCCATATTATGATCTTTTCAGACTCTGTTCGAATAAGAATAAATTTGTATTGGAACAAAAGATGTGAGAAATAGGTCACTGTCAGTAGAATTATTTTCAGAAATTTGTTGTTTATATTGCGAATGTCCAGTGCTTCCATCGTAACCCAATTTTATTAATAAAGTAGCATTTTTTAGTACATCATTTGATAATATTGAGATAACAGATTGTTGTGATTCCAGAATACGGGATGTAGTATGGTCAAATATAGATTGCAATTCAATTTCTGCAGAAACTTCTGTGTTTACCTGTTTATTTGATGGAGGATAACATTTAGCTTTTGCCTCCATGACTTTATGGTATGAAGGAAAAATATCTAAACTTTTTGCTTTGTGCGTTCCCCGATAAGAAGATATTGGTGTTTAGTTAGTTGCGCTTCAACAATTAATGATACTACTTTGTCGGGAGTAAATGATGTAATAACTGGAACATTTTGGTTACTTTTTCATGCTTTTCGTATTTTTTGCGCTCGTGTCGGAGTAGTCAAAGTTGTTTCTGTTACAATTTTAGCTTCGACGTCTTTTCCTTCTGCCCGTAGTCCCATTTGTGCTGCATAAGTTAGTTCTTCAGTTTCATAGTGTTCTCTAAGTTTTTCTCCTCTTCGTCGTTTTGTTCTGGAACTGCTTTCTGCAAATCTTAATTTTGGGCGACCAGAAGTTGATGTACTAGAAGTACAAGATTTTTCGGATGTGATTTCCAGTTGTTTATAATTAAAATCTGTAGCGAGCCAGTCAGCGTGTTTATTTAAAAATTTCTTTTTATTTCTTCCACATCCGTCTAATTTAAGAAAAAATTTACTACACAAATGTTTAGTAGCTTTCGTAAGTTGTTCTAGAGCTGCTTCATTATTATCTACATCATAAACATTAATCATGTAAGATAGTAAATATTCCATCTGTGCTTGTCTACCTTCCCCGACCTTCTCGCGTAAAATTTGAAAAAGCTCACCTCTTGTTGGCATTTTTAACTGTGCTCTATAAAACAAAATAAAAGCTTTGCAATAACGCTCATAGGCTCAGAGAAAAAATGTGTTAATCCTTAATTACAGCTGTTTATAGGTAAGTACCTATGTATGTGAATTAACACCAGTCATAAAATAAGCATTAAATATTTCACAAAGTCGCAAACGGTCGCAAATAAATTTTATACATATTGTTAAACACTCTTTGAACATTTTATAAATAAAAGGAAAAATGCGGTGCTTGTGGAACATTTTTTGTACGTCTATTTAATGCTAAAAAAGTGTAATAAATTGCCGCACATTCCATATAATATTCATTCCAAATAAACAAACGAATTTTTCATATTACAAATTAACAACATGCAAGTACTTACATTGGACAATGTGCAGTTAAATTTTAATCAAAATAGGACTAACAGTATAAGCGAAAACTTCTTATTTACAGACCGTAATAGAGCGTAATGCGCACGACAACAGAACTGAGAAGGATCTTCTAGGGGTAGTAGTAGGTATATAACCATAAATAATAGGGTTGGACAATTACAAAAAGAAAGTTTCTACAGTTGTTTACATAATACAAAAATTTGAACGTAATAGAAAAGTATTTTTGAATTTTACTTTTGGCCAACTTTTATTAATTCTGAACCACTGTGACGTGCAATGATTACTACGGGGCGCGACATTTTCATGCATAAGTACATGGAAAAAATTTAAAGCAGAGCCAACGAAACTAAGACGACTCTGGTTAAATTAAACCTCAATAGGCTAACCAAAAATTCGTGACTGTTACTATTCCAACAGTAGTTTTGTTGCTCGTGCAGTAAATTTTTTTCCCGTGCAGATCAAAATCGTCCGTTGAGAAGAAAGAAGAAGAAGCATTATGTAAATTTCGAACAGAATCGCAACCGAAAATGGAAAAAAAAACAAAATAATAATCCGGTAGGTAAACCGGGCAAACTCGACGTACCCCCTTTATTATATTTAAAGCTTATCTGATCTTGCATTTCGCGTTTGTTTGTTTGTTTTTTTTGACCTTACGTAGTAGCGCCTAATTACCTCCCACGTTCCTCATTATTTCGTTTGCTACTGCATGTCCGTCAAAAACAAGGGCGCATCGCCGAAAAGATTTTCCGCGAAACCTTAATTGCAATAATAAAGCACAAAAGCATAACATTTAATGTTTTCGATTGAGAGACGGTGGAAATTTGACTCGGGAAGATTCTCAAGATTTCTTTCTTATTTACTAAAACATTAATTAAAACATAGCGAAACAAATTAATTAGAAATCGTATTTAGATTATCTCTTGTAGTAGTTGTTTATTCCTCGCGGATATCGAGGATCTCATTAAAATGGACGGTAATTGCGATCTTGGCTAATTAACTGAACGTTTATTAAATTGCCGCAGCTTCCGGGCAAGTGTAGGTAATGGGTTGTTGCAGCTTGCAACAGGTCGATATTTTCCTCGTCATATGTCACAGGTATAAGTACGCTTTCTTATTTCCTTACATAATAATTAAGGCATTCTTTAATTCGTAAACGTTAATGTATTAATAACGAAATGGAAATAAGTGAAAGTCGATCGGCGATTTTCAGAAATTGTGTGCGAGCCAAACTGTGCGTGTTCGAAAAAAATAATTTAGCAACTTCTAGGCACTTCTAGTCGAAAACGATCAGATATTAGGGTAACTAGAAAACTCGCCGATTCCCGATAAAATAAAAAAAACAGCACATTCATTCCGCATAAGCTCACTCGAAACAACAAAGTTGTGTTAATTCAGATTATAAATTAAATAATTAATCTAAATATTTCGAATTTATTTCGAAAAAGTCGACGTTTGTGATAAAATTAGGTAAAATTAGTGCTCTTCCGGCGTTTTTATTTAGAATCGATCTTTTTTTTTTAAAAAAAAAAAACGAGTTTAAACTCGTCAATTCAAAAAACCTCGCATCAATTTTTATCACATTCCAATAAACAATGGAACAAAATTATGACAATGCGTGTTGACAGTTGAGAGATCGCCGAACCGATGACAATATTGTTGCAATCGAAATTATCAAGATCGTACTCATCGATAAAATACTCTCCAAACATGTTAAAGTCAATTATTTTTAACAGCTCACGCGCTGCTGCATTTTATCGCAAAATAGTCGACTGCAGGTCAGGTGGGATAATTGTAAATAGAATTTGCATGTTTTCAGTGAAATAATGAAAATGTTCCTGCCCATTATGAAAAATCTGCAGTGCAACTCTTATACATAGTTTTTCTTGCAACATTTTCTACGCTTTTATCATTTGCAAAGTAGCAAAAGTCTATTTACAATTACCCCGTGGGGGTTTAAATTTATTTCGGATAAATGGGGTAAATGTAAATGCATACCTTCAGTTTAATTAAAATTGCAGGGTAATGGTAAATAATCCTGTCTATTGTCCTGTATTTTTCTTTAATTCAAAAATATCAAGAAAAAACTTCATCGAAACAGTTCTGTAATAAAATGATAATCCATGGGATTTTTCCCTTCAAGACTAAAACGGAAACATGGAACGACAATTGATATATCTATCACGGCCTTAAAGTGTAAAATAAGTGGTAATAACTACGGAAAGGATAAATATTCGTACAGGAAGCTTATCTACATTTATTCTATTACTTCGGATGTTCTGTAGTATTTTCGCACATTATTTGCGTTTTTATCTACTTTTATAGGTTCCTCACGTTAATTTAAAACAAAAACAATCTTAATATTAGTAAGATGATTAAAATTAATGTAGGCACTCCACATCAACAATTCTATTTAGAACAAACTTAAAAACCTTTAAAAAAAACTACAAGTTAAATTGCTCGCCCTTAAAACAGAAAGTCACGCAAATTCGGGACTTCGGAAAGCGGAAGAAATTTGAAATTTGAAAATTGCCAATTCCGTTCAGTTAGTTACGTAGTAGCGCATATTTCCAGTATTTTTATACGACGATTTACTTACTATATACGCCAACGTATCTATTTAAATTACGTTCGTTTTATGTTTACTTTACAGATTTATTGCGGCACGACTTTACCATCGGTTAATAACCGCGCTATAGAAAAAGTTCAAGTGAAACACAGACTCTTTACCATGATAACGCTTTCGAAATCTATGAACGTAGAAAAAACAATTTGTCAACTTCAATCCGATCCTGACAATGATTGATGATTCGGGGTGCACATTTTGGTAGTAGGTAAGCTCCTGCTGACTCGTAGACTATCGGTGTTAACCCGTGTTATATTGAATGCCGAAACTATAACAAAAATCTCCCGCAATCTGATCGAAGCAATCACGGCCAAATAGACGAAAACGAAACGAGCCAGTTTGACGTGCAATTACCGTAATTACTTATCAGCAATCGGGCACCTGGTTGAAGATCTTTTATTCAGATTTCTTTATATATAAACGACCTACCACATTAACAGTGGATCGGCCTCGACAACGAAACTTCAATTGGAACCTTGCTATTAAATTTTGAAACTGTTTTGGGGCGAAACGATTTTATGAAATTTGATTAAAAAAAACCAACTAATAGACGAGTAATCGATCCGTCAACAAACAACATATTGTACGTTACGTACCTACGTACCTTGTAACTCGTAAACCTTTAAAAGGAAGGCCGTTTTTATTAGCCATAAAGAAACCTACTTACAGTTTATATTATGTAGGCACTTTTAATGGAGAAATTCTTTAAAAACACATTAGCTGAATTATTCGTTGCCGCGTTTAATCTACAATTCGAAATTTATTACCTGATAATTCAATCGATAGCGCTTTGCAATATGTAGTTGCAAAACCATGCTCGATATGCGACCTTCACCTATTCTCCCATAACTTTCTGTACGTAAGCGGCCGCTTCGATGGTGTTTCATTTGCGACTGATTCACGGACGGAAAATACATTTTCTAATGCCCGCAATATTTATTAGTCAGGTAATGACATGCAGAAATGACGGTCACCACCATCACTAACTATCCTACTAGGTACGCCTAACAGGAAATGGACGCGATTTTAAAAATTCTTGTACGTCTTTTATAATAACGAACTTTGGGTCGGTCACGCAACTCTCGCGATAAAAGAGCGGCACAATGGCGAGATTGTTCGAAAGGTTTGACCGGTACTCCGTGTATTAGAATGAGTTTTCTGGCATCGCTCGTGGGCGCCCGGATTTTTATTTGTGTCACGTTTATGGAAAGTCGAGATCGAGACTTTAGTTCGGCGAAAATCCAAAATTCTTCTATCGAACTTGACGAATTGGAAATTACCCAGTTTCAAAAATTACGATAAACACAACGATGGACGGGAAAAAAACGGCAAAACCATCATCGACGGTGAAACGGGGGAGTTGGACCAAACACCAGCAAATAAAACCACGCGAACGGAAAATGTTGTTTTGACAAATCAAATTGAACCACACTTATCGTCGTTTCAGAGCAGAACTGGCCCGTCTACAACAAAAAGTACCGTTTTCGAAATAGGTCTGCACTAGATCCGTGGTGGCCCGAACTATCCAAAAAGTGACGAAACACAAAAAGTCAAATTTTTCGTGTTTTACCACGTCTTTTTGGATAACGTGTGCCAATAAAGTAGCTGGACAGAAGTAAATTGCAATTATATCTGTATAGGTGTGTTTATTTCATCTACTGTTTATGTTATGGTTCATCTAGTCTTCTTAGTAAACAGAAATTTAGTATAAATCTAATCAGTAATCGTGAAGGTTGCGGAACAGAACTATCTCCGAGAGCGTGTTTACAAACTGCTTGGACAGCGTTCTAAGAAAGAAGTTTTGGAACATTTTCTAAAAGAAAATGTCGCTCGTTCCACAATTTATTCTATATTTAAACGTTACGAAAGTGATCAGTCAAGTGTGGGAATTAAGAAAAAAGGTCGCCCAAAAAAATTAAGTAAGTCTGAGCTTCAGAAATTGAAGAAAGCTGCGGCAAACAAAGTTGGAGCATCAAATCGAAAATTAAGTAGAAAACTTGGTGTTTCGAAAGAGACAGTTCGTCAAAACTTGATAAATATGGGTGTAAAGTATCACAGAAGAGTGACCGTTCCTAGATATAGTGAAAAGCAACTTCAAGAAATCCCAAAAAAGTGCAGAATTCTTCGTCGAAAATACTTCATTGGTGAGATTGAGATCATTCTTGACGATGAAAAATATTTCTCCTATGCTTGGAATAATGGCGAACAGAATGCGGGATTTTATACAAACGATATTGCAAATACTCCTGACGCTATAAGATTCGCTGCCAAAGGTAAATTTGAACCAAAAATTTTAGTTTGGGCAGCCATATCGACAAAAGGAGTGTCGCAGCTTTATATTCAAGATTCGAAAGCTCCAGCTATAAAAAGTGACACTTATATAAGTAATTGTCTTACTAAACTTGATAAATTTATTAAAACCATACACTCTGGTGACAACATAATATTTTGTCCTGATCTGGCAAGCAGCGATTATGCTGGAAAAACATTAAATTGGCTTAAGGACAAAAACATCAATTTTGTACCAAAGTATGCAAATCCACCAAACATTCCGAAGGCAAGACCAATTGAAGATTTTTGGAGTTTATTGTGTCAGGAAGTGTACAAAAATGGTTGGGAAGCAACATCCAATAAACAGCTTGCTGCAAGAATTAAGAAATGTGTGAAAAATGTTAATCTTCAGGTCGTCCAAGACATGATTCGAGGTATAAAGTCAAAATTGCGGAAAATTGAAGATAATGGTCCTTTAGTTCTCTACAAAAACTAAAATTATTATGTAAGTTTAATGTAAATCTAATATAAATAAATCATTTTTCCTTTAGTGAAAAATATTTTTATAATATTATGTTTTAAGTTTGTCCAGCTACTTTATTGGCACACGTTAGCTCAGGTCACCACGGATTTAGTGCAGACCTATTTAAAGGCAGATTCGTTCTGCTCTGAAGCGACGTTATGTACTTAGTAAAAAATTGATGGAGATATCTTGAAATCAATTAAAATCTAAATAAACAAAGATGCAACGATATTTTTACCCCTCCCTCGCGTATCAAATCGCAAACGTCATCTCGTGACGTGATAAGATCGACGGAAAAAATAATCGTCGCGTAAATAAAACGACGACTCTCGTCAATCACGTTACCGTATTCTGTACTCCCAGTATTTCGATGACAATAAAATATTAATCCACAAGGCAGGGGCAGAACCGAACAAAAACGAACCTGTTCAATTTGTTAAGGGCCGGACAAATAAGACAGGCTCGGCTCTTCCACATTTCGCAGGTCCAAGCAACTGCGATTGTTCATTTTGCTATTATGTAACTTTGTTGTTAATAATTCAATTCTGTTTGGCGGAAAATGAAGTGGGGAGCGGTTTAACCGAGTTCGCCGTATTCCCTAGACATTTCGCCCTTATAGTGCTACTTATGTAAATCCCCGAACATTTCTTTAAGAACCGCGGCAAATTAATTTTTTTTTAGCTCCGCCAATATTAATGGAAAACAGTAGCCGCTTCATTAATTCCGTAACTACGATCTAATCTGCTATATTTAAGATTATATTTTAGGTACGGCTTAAGTATCGTTAATTCGCGGTTTATTAGTTAACTATGTTGACGATAATAGTCGTTATTGATTCTACTTACGAAAGTTAAACCGTACAAGGTTTTGAATATTCGACGTTTACGTTCCAATATTTTTTACCTCATCCAACCAATTATCTTTACGAACGAGAAATTTTGATAAATATACCGATTTTGGTCTAAATATTTACCGCATATACTACTTACTATTGCCGAGTTTCCATAAAAATTCAGTTCAAAAAGAAGAAAACTTCTTCGTGAAGCACAATTTTAATAAATTGTTCTAAATCGTATTTATTTAGCAAATCACAAGTGTAACTTAACAATAGTTTATTAATAATACATAGTTATTTATGTAATCGCGGCTGCTTTAAAATGGGGAAAATATTCGGAAAATGTTAAAGATATTCGTGTCGTTTCGTTAATTTATGGAAATAAGATCGTTCAATAAATTGATTCGAAAGCTACTAACGTTCCACAAACGAACATTAATTATAATCTAATTTCGTCATTAACGCGGTTGGAATTTAGATAAAAATTCGAAATAGTAATGCAACGATTAAAACGGCACGTTAAATTAATCTAATTTGAAACGACAACCCCATAAATATCGGTTAGGTTCCCTTGATTAAAAATCCATATCCAAATCTGATTATCAATTTTACCCTTCAGACATTGCTCGACGATCATCAATATACTATCTGAAATAAATAATATACCTGTACTAATAGATTTTAGAAAATTGAATGGAACGATAATAAAATAATATTAATTTCCAAGGTGTTACGGGTAATAAATTATCGATAGAATATACGCTGATGTTTATTAGGATGTTGTGCAACTGCAGCTAGAGCGTTTAAGGTCAAACACCTGACTCTTGGTGAAAAATAACTCCTAATCCCTTATGTTACGCACAAACTTCACGCAACTTCTTGTGAATACCTAATGATAATTCACACACACACGTGCACATCTTAATTTATTGCTTCAACGATGGCGCTCTTGTTAAACGAAGCAAAAATTTTAAGAAGATTAGCTCGGTGACGATCCGAAGTTAACGCATAATTAATTTTGGGTTTTATAATTCAGTTAATAATGCGGAATTTGGCCCCCCATTCATATAAGAAAACTAGTAGCTATCACGACGAATATTTCAAATAAACATTTTACAAGTTACGTAATTTATATTAAAATTAATAAAATAGCTCCAAAATTACATGTCAATTAAAAATATTAGCATTTATGTTTGTGATTAATAAAACATATGTCGCCTGTAACGGTACTATGCTGGTGGTATATCATAATTAATTGCTTAACATAACGTCGTTCGTTTGGAAGTCGCATTTTATGTTCAATAATTTGCTTTTAATTATAAGCAGGAACATCGATCGAGATTTATCAAAAAATTATATAATAAAACGAAGTTAGAACACGTGCGTACTTTCGTTATCAAAACAAACATAATTTAAGTAACATTCTCATTTTAAAACAAACGCCCACACAAACAAACGTATGGCTTAACGAAAACAAAATAACCCCGAATTTTCTTAAAAATTATGCATTTATATAGTTTGCGTTCAATTAAAATAAAACTTCAAGTTTGACCTGCGAATATCGAACTTGTATTTTATTCTAAAAATAGCTTAATTTGACAATGAGAGTAATAAGAAATAAAAATTCGACAACGAAACCATTAAATTACACGTTCTTGGTGTCTTTTTTCTAATTATTATATCACTTCAAACTTCTTAGGGCCAGTTGTACAACGGCCGATCACCACCGAACCTCCGTCAATTGCCACACGTAAACAATTATTTAGACAATCATTTCTGGATCGATTGGTTGGTTGCAAATGTCCTCGATCGTTTGCTTTTTTAAATTGCAGTTTCTGATGATCAATTTCTAACCGACAAACTAAGAATTTTACCCTTTCAATTGTAAAAATCCTTTATTTTCGAAATAAATATTTTTAGGACTACAGTAAGACCCCGCTTAACACTAGTCCGCTTAGCGCTGTTTCAGTTTAACGCGGTTTTATTGGAATAGCGGCATTCCCCGAAAATTGCACGCAGCGTTGGGCTTCCCCGAGCCCAATTTTATTATTTCAAACATTTATTGCCGTTATTGTAAGTATTAATTTATGTAATATAATGAATGATGTAGTGATAAATATTATAATTTTTAGTTTTTATTATGGGTGATAATAAAAAAACTCGAAAATAAAGCGTCAAGAAAAAGCATTTCATTGGAAATTAAAATGCAAGTGCTTAGAAGATTAGATATTGGTGAACGGCAATCTCACATTGGTGTTGAATTGAACTTGTCAACTTCAACAATAAGGACAATTCTTAAGAATAAAGAAAAAATAGTGTCATCAGCAACTACAACTACAACAATCTCTGTAACTAGAATTACCCGTTCTAATACGATAGAGGTCACAGATTTTGATAGGAGTTCAAAGGCAAGACGGGGTGTCGTGGATGCTTTGTGCACTTATCGCCAATTTCTTGCAGAGAGCAAAAGAAAAACGTAAATAACATTAGATACCTTCTTGATAAAAAGGCAGAAAATTGGAAATGCAGAAGAATCTGAATGATCTCAAACATAAATGGTGACTTAAAATTTTATTTATTTTTATATTGTGTATCTATTTGTTATGTTTCTATATTTATAAGAAACAAGTTTTTGTTGTTGTATTGTTATAAAAAACTTGTTTAATGAACTTAAGTGACAAAATACCTGAACATTTTTTTAAATTTTCTACCCGTTTTCCCCTAACCCCATTATTTACATGATGAGATGACCTCGTTTAACACTGTTTCGTATAACGCTCTGCTTTGATGGAACGTATACCCCGTGTTAAGCGGGGTATTACTGTTACTTTTCTTGAATTTTACGGTGAGAAAAATTAGACATTCCTAGTTGTTTTGATCGTAACGATAGCAAATTGGCGAAGTACATGGCGAGCAAAAATTAGATACAAATTGCATTTTCCGGTCGACCAATGGTCAACCGCTCGATGGACGTTTGCACTGCCGATGTGTTTTCATTTATTAAGAAGAAATGTCCATTTTTAGGAAGACCATTAAAAAAAAAAGCCGAAGTAATTTTAGTACCGCGACCGGTTAAATGGTGACTAGCTAGTTAAAAAATTCCTAGTGAAACAAAATGCTCGTTATCCGGCATTCTAAATGAAACCTCTTAGCATAATTAGAGCAATTTTTGTTAAAACTAATTTACGCACGCAGATACTGCGATCAATTATCACAATTTACGGCAACAAAAACCGGGCATTAGCATAAATTTTGAGTTCTTTGATTAAGTTCCGACAGTTTACGATAGTTTTAGTTTTCTCACGTCGCGTCGTATACCTACATACCACATTTCCAGTTCCGGCTTTTCGACACGACGAAATTCGAATAATACACGCTAGGTATAATGGAAGTGCCTTAGTCATAAATAAATAATTAGCCCGACATTGAAAACATCCTTTTCCTATTTTTTGCTAATCCTGTAACCGCAGTTTCCTGCACTCGGAAACGTGACGGTGCCTCTTGCGGTCTCAGATTTATCCCAAGCGAAGAAACATGCACACAAAATCCGAATCGTACAATGTAAAAAAAACACACACACTAATTTATTAATGAAACTAAGTTTAATAGTGAGCCGGATGTATCACATTAACTACAGAAACGAGACTGATGAGAATTATTCATGTCTTTACTCGGTGTAGGTATTATACCTACCTATATGGCAAAAACTTCCTGTCTCACAAAGTCTTATTATTAAAATGGCGCTCTTACAAAATGACTAAAATAATGTCTTTATAATTATACGCAAAGAAATATTTAACTCGTCGGTTTTTATATCTTCCCGAAGTACATTAGAATAGCGAATAAAATTCTGGTCCTATTTATGCTCTCGTTTTTTTTTTATCTCTATACGAAAGCGAACGGTGGAAGCGAACGGATCGAAGTCCACTGTGCTGTCCGAAATTTACCGAAAACCTTACAAGATAACCTATTTCGTGCACTGGGGATCGTCTAGGAGCTCACGCCGTCAAAGTGCGGAAATAGAGATAACTCTCGCGCTCACCCCACCCATGTCGTCCGTCGGAGATCAAAAAGGGCAACCCACTTACATCGTAAAACTTGATAACTGCAATTTGACCCACGGCGGTGTTTCACTATATGCGTGATAGGTGTTTTTATTACACAAGTTTCGTCGATGGATTTTCGACGGATCTATTTT
The DNA here is from genome assembly GCA_036326145.1 of Rhagophthalmus giganteus. Lineage (NCBI taxonomy): Eukaryota > Metazoa > Arthropoda > Insecta > Coleoptera > Rhagophthalmidae > Rhagophthalmus > Rhagophthalmus giganteus. The sequence continues at coordinate 431,540 of JARFJA010000036.1, forward strand.
TAGCCGTTTAGACGAGTACATTCGCTTGCCGATCGTGATGGGCCCACTGTTTGAAGTCGCATTTTATGTTCAATAATTTGCTTTTAATTATAAGCAGGAACATCGATCGAGATTTATCAAAAAATTATATAATAAAACGAAGTTAGAACACATGCGTACTTTCGTTATCAAAACAAACATAATTTAAGTCAAAAACAAACAAACAAACAAACGTATGGCTTAACGAAAACAAAATAACCCCGAATTTTCTTAAAAATTATGCATTTATATAGTTTGCGTTCAATTAAAATAAAACTTCAAGTTTGACCTGCGAATATCGAACTTGTATTTTATTCTAAAAATAGCTTAATTTGACAATGAGAGTAATAAGAAATAAAAATTCGATAACGAAACCATTAAATTACACGTTCTTGGTGTCTTTTTTCTAATTATTATATCACTTCAAACTTCTTAGGGCCAGTTGTACAACGGCCGATCACCGCCGAACCTCCGTCAATTGCCACACGTAAACAATTATTTAGACAATCATTTCTGGATCGATTGGTTGGTTGCAAATGTCCTCGATCGTTTGCTTTTTTAAATTGCAGTTTCTGATGATCAATTTCTAACCGACAAACTAAGAATTTTACCCTTTCAATTGTAAAAATCCTTTATTTTCGAAATAAATATTTTTAGGACAACAGTAAGACCCCGCTTAACACTAGTCCGCTTAGCGCTGTTTTATTGGAATAGTGGTACCCCCGAAAATTGCACGCAGCGTTGGGCTTCCCCGAAATCCAAAGTGTAACGCGATCATTCCTAACCCCACTCTCTCTCTCTCTCTCCCAGCAGAGTAGTATGCCGATAGCCGCTGATAAGAGTGCGTATAACCTATTTTTATTATTTCAAACATTTATTGCCGTTATTGAAAGTATTAATTTATGTAATATAATGAATGATGTAGTGATAAATATTCTAATTTTTAGTTTTTATTATGGGTGATAATAAAAAAACTCGAAAATAAAGCTCTAAGCTCTAAGTGCTTAGAAGATTAGATACCGGTGAACGGCAATCTCACATTGGTGTTGAATTGAACTTGTCAACTTCAACAATAAGGACAATTCTTAAGAATAAAGAAAAAATAGTGTCATCAGCAACTACAACTACAACAATCTCTGCAACTACAATTACCCGTTCTAATACGATAGAGGTCACAGATTTTGATAGGAGTTCAAAGGCAAGATGGGGTGTCATGGATGCCTTGTGCACTTATCGCCAATTTCTTGCAGAGAGCAAAAGAAAAACGTAAATAACATTAGATACCTTCTTGATAAAAAGGCAGAAAATTGGAAATGCAGAAGAATCTGAATGATCTCAAACATAAATGGTGACTTAAAATTTTATTTATTTTTATATTGTATATCTATTTGTTATGTTTCTATATTTATAAGAAACAAGTTTTTGTTGTTGTATTGTTGTAAAAAACTTATTTAATGAACTTGAGTGACAAAATACCTGAACATTTTTTTAAATTTTCTACCCGTTTTCCCCCAACCCCATCATTTACATGATGAGATAACCTCGTTTAACACTGTTTCGTATAACGCTCTGCTTTGATGGAACGTTAAGCGGGGTATTACTGTACTTTTCTTGAATTTTACGGTGAGAAAAATTAGATATTCCTAGTTGTTTTGATCGTAACGTTAGCAAATTGGCGAAGTACATGGCGAGCAAAAATTAGATACAAATTGCATTTCCCGTCGACGTCAACCGCTTGATGGACGTTTGCACTGCCGATGTGTTTTCATTTATTAAGAAGAAATGTCCATTTTTAGGAAGACCATTAAAAAAAAAAGCCGAAGTAATTTTAGTACCGCGACCGGTTAAATGGTGACTAGCTAGTTAAAAAATTCCTAGTGAAACAAAATGCTCGTTATCCGGCATTCTAAATGAAACCTCTTAGCATAATTAGAGCAATTTTTGTTAAAACTAATTTACGCACGCAGATACTGCGATCAATTATCACAATTTACGGCAACAAAAACCGGGCATTAGCATAAATTTTGAGTTCTTTGATTAAGTTCCGACAGTTTACGATAGTTTTAGTTTTCTCACGTCGCGTCGTATACCTACATGCCACATTTCCAGTTCCGGCCTTTCGACACGACGAAATTCGAATAATACACGCTAGGTATAATGGAAGTGCCTTAGTCATAAATAAATAATTAGCCCGACATTGAAAACATCCTTTTCCTATTTTTTGCTAATCCTGTAACCGCAGTTTCCTGCACTCGGAAACGTGACGGTGCCTCTTGCGGTCTCAGATTTATCCCAAGCGAAGAAACATGCACACAAAATCCGAATCGTACAATGTAAAAAAAAACACACACACTAATTTATTAATGAAACTAAGTTTAATAGTGAGCCGGATGTATCACATTAACTACAGAAACGAGACTGATGAGAATTATTCATGTCTTTACTCGGTGTAGGTATTATACCTACCTATATGGCAAAAACTTCCTGTCTCACAAAGTCTTATTATTAAAATGGCGCTCTTACAAAATGACTAAAATAATGTCTTTATAATTATACGCAAAGAAATATTTAACTCGTCGGTTTTTATATCTTCCCGAAGTACATTAGAATAGCGAATAAAATTCTGGTCCTATTTATGCTCTCGTTTTTTTATCTCTATACGAAAGCGAACGGTGGAAGCGAACGGATCGAAGTCCACTGTGCTGTCCGAAATTTACCGAAAACCTTACAAGATAACCTATTTCGTGCACTGGGGATCGTCTAGGAGCTCACGCCGTCAAAGTGCGGAAATAGAGATAACTCTCGTGCTCACCCCACCCATGTCGTCCGTCGGAGATCAAAAAGGGCAACCCACTTACATCGTAAAACTTGATAACTGCAATTTGACCCACGGCGGTGTTTCACTATATGCGTGATAGGTGTTTTTATTACACAAGTTTCGTCGATGGATTTTCGACGGATCTATTTTTAGCCGTTTAGACGAGTACATTCGCTTGCCGATCGTGATGGGCCCACTGTTTTTATAACGGCAAATATTTCCCCGTCACTTTCGGATATCGTCCTGTCGTTCGTGTGTCGCGGAAATTTCCAAGTAAAATATTATCTACGGTTCTAAAGAAACGCGTTCCCGCGATTCAGGAAGTTTTGGCGGTCTCGATGGCGCAGATTTTCCATTATACAGTGTGTTAGATTTTATGTGTCACGGCAAATATCTCGGCTATTGTATGAATTAGTAAAAAATGTTGTATATCAAAATTATTAGATTATTTATTCTTAATAATGCGTCAAAATCAGAAAAACAATTGAACATCAAATAATTCAGATAAAGCAAATAAATTTAACATTTTAAATGGAACGTACCCAGTATTATTACATATTCTGAAACTACAAGAATTTATCTTTACAACGATATATCACATGTTATACTTATTTCATTAATTAAAGGCGTAATAGAATAAATAACCGAACGCGTCGAACACGTACAGTGTAAACAATGTTCTGGCGACGCACACTTTCATCTTTGCATGTTCTATTAAGTAGAGCCGAGGTGGCCGTGATAAGCGCTCACTTGTTATCGCTATGTGTCAAAGTGGCTAAGTAAATTGTTAATTATTAATTTTCATCTCGTGACACATAATGAGGGATAGTTATTATTCTAATAATGAAAAAATTGATATGTTGAGAGTGTACATCAGATGCAATGATAATCCTAAAGAAGCTTCTGTATTGTATCGAATCTTGTATCCAGGAAGGGTACAATCACATCCTCGCACGTTTGCAAGAATTGAACATAATTTACGAAGAAATGGATGTTTTAATGCTACAGTGCGAAGACCAAGAAATGAGTGTGCAGTACATGATGAAGATATTATGATGTTGGCATATTTTGGAGCACATCCAAGAAATTCAATCTGTGAAGCAGTAGCCGACATAAGGTATAAGTCATCACAAAATATTTTCTATTCTAAAAAAACATAACATGACCCCCAATAAAATTAATTTGGTTCACAGTTTAACAGCTGGTGATTCTGATAGAAGGCTAATATTTTGTAACTGTCATGTCATTCTTTAGAGCGATGAATCTAATTTTAACAATAACGGAATTTCTAACTAGAAAAAATGATTATTTCTGGGATGCAGTTTTCTATTAATGTCTGGCTTGGTGTATTAGGTGATACTATACTAGGTCCTTATTTTTATCGCGGAACGCTTAATGTTGAACGGTATGCTAATTTCCTCACGACATAATTCGAAGAATATTTGGATGATATGGACCCCAACAAGTGCGTCGTGATATGTGGTTACAACAGGATGGCGCACCTCCTCACAATGCAAGGAACGTCAAGGATATTTTAAACGAAAAGTTTGGTGCGGAATGGATAGGAAATTGTGTGAAATTATATGTTAGGTAGGCATTACATACAATTTTATAATTAACTTACTTATTCACATATCGGTTTGTTCATAATGTTGTATTTATGTTGAATAATCTGTTATTGAGATTGTTTTAATCAACACATTGTTTATACTGTCTACGTTTTCAACACGATCAGTTATTTAGTGTATTACGCCCAGTTATTCAATGAAAAAGTATAACATGTGATATATCGTTGTAAAGATAAATTATTGTAGTTTCAGAATATGTAATAATACTGGGTACGTTCCATTTAAAATGTTAAATTTATTTGTTTTATCTGAATTATTTGATGTTCAATTGTTTTTTTGATTTTGACACATTATTAAGAATAAATAATCTAATAACTTTCATATACAACATTTTTTACTAATTCATACAATAGCTTAGATATTTGCTGTGACACATAAAATCTAACACACTGTATAACGCTGCTAATAATGGTTCCGAGACGACAAGAAATAGAGCTCTAAATTCAAACGGATCATCATGTCTTGTAACGTGTCCTATTAACTGATGTCTTCGTCTCTCTTAAATTATTTTTCCTTGTTATTGGCGTTAATTGTGCTAAGTTAAATCTGCGGCGTTCGCGTTACCAAATAAAAATTGAGGACCGGCCGAAATCTTGATAAAAGACGACAAACTTATTTTTCTCCGGAACTCGAAGACGTCCACGACCTCGGCCACTGGTTACAGGGCCGACGGCCTCGTGGACACCGTCGCCATTCTAACAATCAGTTCAATCGGGCGCATCATTTCCCAAAAAAATACTTTGTCGTGGACCAAGTTTTTCAACAAAGTACTTCGCTTTCGCCGATCCAGTTCTGGAAGTCATACTCGAGGCAGCCCATCGTGTTGTGATCTAGAATACCTTTGACAGCATCGAGAACAGTTGACGAGTTCAACTATTATTTTTATACCACCTGTTTGTTTCCAATCTGTTCGTGAGATTTAGCTCCTCCTCCCTGCAGCGCTTCCGTGGTGTTTCCTAGTGGACTTATTGTTCCGAGTCGCCGTTTGCTGTTATTTTTGATAACATATTAAGCAACGAGGTTTATTCTTACACGGTTCGAACCGTCTGATAAAAGCTTTACGCGTTCCACGTTTGTTTCTCAGAATCAAAATTATCAGAATCTCGTTGCTGTTAATATAATCAATAGGTAATACCTGGAATACATTATCTATACAAGCAATTACGTGGCACTGCCCACTCACAAAAAAATAACCGCGCGACAAACAAATAACGGTAGAGATTTTGGATTGTTTTTTTTAGTACAACCGACTCATTATCAAATGGACTGGGGGCGTGGTCTAAAACAGCGAGATTTAACACACAGCTCTTATTTTATTTTCTTCGAGGCATATTTAACTATGTAAGTGGAGACGTTTGCATTTACTGACATAAACAAAATATAAATCGTTAAATACGTTACCGACACTTCTACAGGTCTAAAGTCTATGTTTATATTTATGCCACTGGATCTAACTAGGTGTATTAATATTAAATTTAAAAATTGGTTGTGCTATTTGTAATATACAGTGGAGTCCAGTTAATCTGAACCACGCCACTGTGAAAATACGGTTAATCTGAACAAAAGTAAGTTAGAAAAATATTACAGAGGCCAAGTGAAAATAGAACAATGTATAGAAAACATTGCATTTATTACGGTTATAAAAATGATAAAAATAAAATACGTAGATACTGTACATAATAAATGAATTGTTTGGCTTATTCATAAAGTCAGTAATTGTTTTTTTGTCGTAATGTTGAAAATGTTGAACGTGTCAGACAGACGCTGGTTAACTTATAGCTTACAGCAATCTAAAAACTTTGCATTTGCTACACGCTACTGCATTACAAGAATAATTTTGGTTAATCTGAAAATCTGGTAATTCAAACAGGTTTCGGTCCTAATTCGTTCGGATTAACAGGACTCTACTGTATGTGTAATTGTTTATCTTCGGAGTTATTCTAGAAAATTAATAGGTAAATAAATATATTTACCTATTAATTTTCTATATATTACAATGTCACTATTATGACATATATTTATGTCGCAAGTCAATACAAATAACTACAAAATACGCAAAATAGGCATAACAAGCGTCCGTGAGTCTTCAGAGGCCTAATCAGTATCTAATGATTCGTCACCAAGGAACGTTTCCTTTTACTTTTGCTGGATTAAGTCGTTTTACCGTTTTACGTTTTATATTTCTAGCACTATGTATGCCTAGAAGAATTAGGGCCGTTATTAAAAATAAAAATAATGTAACCAAGATGGTTACTTTTGACATCCGTATTTTAATTTTTTTATAATTTTGATTACTTATTATTTGCATCTCATTTGATTGAGTGCCAATAATAATAACAATTGTATGTTATGTGTAACGGATTAACTGAAAACTGGTCGGGATTCCTAGTATTTAAGAAGTACCCGAAAAAGGCTATTTTCCGTAAAACCATAAACTTTATTTAACTAAACTACATTATAGGAGTATTTAAAACTTTCATTTATTAGGGTTTATGCCCAATTTATTGTGTTTTGTTAATGTCATAATTGCAAAACTGACACGTGCATACTAACGACAATCTTACAATAAGACAGATTGAACGTTAAATATTAAAATATTAATTATGAATTTGTGTGATTGGCTCAAGTGTTACAAAAAACAAATTATTATTTTAAAGAACGCCAAAAATCTTGCAAACATGTAGTGGTTACAATTCACAACAAATAGGTATCGCTTTTTGATTATGTTTATAAGTCAGTGGATGTAGTTGTCACTCACTCGCTCTGTGCAACGCCGACAATAATTTAATTACTTTGGAAAGAATGTTCTAATTGTTAATCTTCGATATGAACGGTGTTTATGTATTTAAGAGTTGAATTTGAAATTTTTATATTACTATCTGCTTATTGATATTAGTAAATTCATATTGTTCATATGAGTTTTTCTGGACATACTAAAAAGTATGTTCGCCATTAACACGAAACTGTCCTTATAATTTTATTACTGCTAATATTATTTTATACAATTACGCAGTTGTACAAATCGGCGACTCGAAATTATTCGCTGATATCAAGAAATTCTATATTTAGATAGGCGTCGGGATTTAGCTGTGTGCTAACAACGCAACTCCACAATTCATACATCGAGCTATGTCGTCCATTTCATAATGCGCCGGTCGTACCTAGTGGCAGAAAAATTGACTAAATAGAGTCACATCGATAAAACAAAGTACCGATAGGTTTCTTGACTTTCCAAATAAAATCAAACGTCTTTTATGTTCAAGATACCGTATAAGCGCGAGTTTGAGTATTCGCGATTTATTGTGATTGTGTGAAGAATTGCGAGTTAATAATAGCAACAGGCTCCTGCACTGGATGGATTCTGAAGGAACTTAGGATCCGTCCAAGCTGCGTTTCCTGTGCCGTACTACCTACAAATAAATTGTCGATTTCATTTTTAATCCCGATAATATTTAAAACGACCGATAAACGAGACAATCGAACCGAAGGTCGCCTATTTATATCGATAACGATAAAATTACATATCGAGCACGCAATACACAAATTTCGTACAAATGCTGAAGTCATAAAAATCAACGAGCCTTTTACGAATAATAAATATTTAAAGCAGCGTTTGAATAAATTATTCTCGTAGATTTAGATAGAACGCTACGACATTTTTACTGTCATAGCGTTTTTATTACGCACATTTGTTTGGCTTACCGCATTCTTTTTCCTATATTAGATTTGCCGGAAGGACGAATAACAAGACCGTTTCGGTTTCTCCGTTTCGTAACGTGCATTTTTCGTAAAAGCGTCGATAAGTGAAACACGTTGACGTTAAAATTGCACGTTTAAATTACTACGTGACTAGGATATTGCACAAGGAATTCCTACGCTTTGTAAGAGATAAAATGTAACGGTAAATTATTAGCTTGCCCCGATGTTAGAGAAATACCTATTTCGCTTGAAACGCGAAAAAATGACAATAAAACAATCAGGTCAGTATCTGCATACTTACATTCAGAAGGTCAACTAGATCTCGTCGAGAATTAATAATTTCACGTAAAAGCTCCGGAATGCTTTATTAAATGTGTGTATCGCCTTTTTATAACAAAACAAAAAGTAAAAATAAAATTAAAAAAATTAAGGGTAGAAGCCAGCAATAATTTCTAGGATTATAGTCTTTAAGAGGCAGGTCGTCCGTGCAATTTTGCAAACGTACCCAACCAAATTGCATTCCAGTTCTCGAGACGATAACGTTAATTTACAACAAACTCGTCGAATTCTTATAATTCCGCGCGCACACGTTCCGGAATAAAAATCGAAAACAACAACTAACTTATTACAACGCTTCGTGACCGTCTGCATTGCGCAAGGAGCAGGTATTGTAATAATAACTGACAAAGCTCTCAAAATCCTGCGGGTCTATCTTGAAAAAACCTCGCCGGCTGTCCCGTACAGCTGTTCGATTTAACCGGTTGCTGCAAGATCCCGTGCCATAGAAAAAGAGGGACACGCGCTTGCCAGGCCGTCTGTATGTATAAAATTACTCTCTACCTGTAAGAATTATTTCTTCGGTAATATTTCTTGAAAAATCTATTAAAATGCACATGCGTCAACGTGATGCGTGGCAGGACGCAAAAAAATTCGACCCGGCATCGATTCGCATTTTACGCATAGAAAAAAAATAATGACGAAAATTTATCGTGTTGGTCCTAAGTGGCCGGATTTGCGCCTTGTTAATGTTACTAAACGAGCCGATCGTGTGCGCAATTTAAAACAAGTCGACGATATTCAGAGGGTCGATGACCAACTATGTTTTTATGACAACTGACTAAATATATTATTATAGTTTATTCATAGAATACATGAAGTCTTTCGCATTGTACAATTTCAGATGGAAAATGGCGATTTTTAAACCACTTTTTAACGTCAGTGGGTTGCCTAGGAGAAACATCCACATAGGATATATTATAGACCTCCATTGATGAAACCCTCTACTCGTCCAGGGTTGTGACAAACGAATTACGCATGGACATACACAGTGTATCTATCCCCTGGAACTACAATAGGTGCAGTGGATGTCGTGTTGAAATATTTATTAACATATCAGCTATTGGACACATTTATAATTTGGAAGCAATAATTATGCACTAGTTAACAAATCCTACAAAAAACATCTTAACAACAACAGCTTAGTGGTTTCAGTTTAACTGATTGAACGCTAGCTAAGACGTCGTGTGAATATTGATAGAACGACGGCTACCGTTCGCCGTCCTGACCTTTTAGATTTTTCTAAGGACTACATAAAAAGTATAAATATGTGTATCGTGACGGAATGATGCTTGTTAGCCTCGTATAACGAGTTTCGGGTACGAATTAACAACATGTCGAGCGCTCGTGCGATTACGTGTTTAGGAAACTCTGTTCAGTATAAACAGTGTTTTCCCTCTGTCCGTTGCCAAGGTAAATAGTGAAGCTTTTAAGACGCGTGACGTTACGTCCGATCTCGCATCGCGATTATAATATTGAGCCGCGGCGCGCGAAACTCTTCACGTTCGACAAGAGCGAAGTAAATTATTCGACAGCAAAAATACAGAATGGATTTAATTACGATGTTAAATAAAAGCCACCTAACATCTGTGATTTAACATTATACGCGTCGAAAATCTCGAACAAAAGCCCTAACTGGATTCGCGTAATGCTTTCTGAAATTTTTCGCGAATATCTCCGCGCAGAAAAAAACACGCCAACACTCGGGACGTAAAACGACGACCAATACGCTTGTCCAACAAGTTAAAACATTTCGCTTCATATCGACGTTTATCGGTCGTATTTACGGCTGCAGGTGTAGAAAACGTCAGGGAAGATCACGTGCGAATCGAATTGTAATCGCAAATCTCCGAAGTTTCGAAAATTTGTCGATTTTCTCATTTTCCAGGTTTTCGTTACGAGACGACGGAAATCCGTCGACGACTACTGATGCGTCGCCTCCTCGGTTTTAAAAACGAACCACGAAGTAATTTTCCGTTTTATACATGCACCTAATACTATATAAACTTCGATGATTCGAGCTTTTGATAATCCGAATACGATTATTGAAGTTTCGCGTATCGACATAAAGAAACGGTTTCATAACGTAGGCAACTGTTTCGTGCATAGGCCAAAAATTTAAGTTTCTTATAGAAAAAATAGAAATTTAGGTCAATTACGACAATTATTACAACGTATTTTCACATTAATGCGGCGACCGCTTCAACTTAAATGCACGTAAGTAGAACGTTGTTAATTTTTTATATTAAACCGCGGATTAAATCGATTTGCGCCTAGATTGCCAGATGATTCGGCGATTGATTTCGCTGAATGTTCCCACGTATAGGTTTAATTCGCGGTTTTTAATTTAATTAACACTTCAATCAGATCGATTAATTTAATTACAGCTTTAATCGCGCGTTTTGATTTTGATTCGCGTTTTAATTCTCGGAATTTCGAGAGTTTAATTTAATTCGGCATTTAATCGCGTGAATCAAAATTAAAACTGTAATTAAATTAATCGATCTAATTAATGTGTTAATTAAATTCAATTCCGTGAATTAAGCTGCGAAATTGTACATAAAAACCGCGAATTAAACATCAAATTACGCGATATCGTGGGGAAATCCGCGAAATCAATCGCCGAATTACGCAATCATCCGTCAATCAAGACGCGAATCAATTTAGGTAATCCGCGGTTTGATATAAAAAGTGGTGGGGGGGGCTAGGTGACATCCCTCGCTCATCTAATAGTCGGTCTAAAATATTTTCCGTGTCATATTATGTAACTAGAACTTTTATAAACCGAGTTATTTGTATTCACAATTATTAATTTACAAGGTGATTTAATTCTTAAATTAAGAGAAAACCTCCAGATTTCCTAGACAATTTTAGATCTGTTTACATATTTGCAGGAACAAATTAAAAACGCGACTTTTATTTACAAATCTGTCAAATGTAAATTTTCTGTAAATTCAAAATACGTCGATAACTTTCAGATGAACACCATCTTAAGTGGTATTTACCTAAATGCACGTTGTAGGTGCCTATATATAATGAGTAGTTCCTGATTTAATTTAATTTAATGTCGTTTTAATTAAAACTATGTCAAGCCCAAAATTTCAGGTAAATTTGTAATTTACGGCCGTCCAATGTTATTTTCTATTTAAATACTCGAGCACTTAAAAAAGAAGTTAAACAGGCACACATTATGAACGTCTTAATTTTGTTTGTTTTTTTTTTGACTTTTTGAATTACCTACTATTCAAATTTACCGAATAAACTACTTTTGTCCTAGGATGTTACCCACGCTCCTCTGCAATCAGGACCGATTTGTATTTAATGCGTCAGATTATCAAGACGATGCGCACACCGGCTCAATTTTAAAATGCATACGAAACAAATCGTAATATGAGAAACGGCCCTGAACGTAATCTATTGGAAACACAGAGGTCGTCAATAATTAAAAAAGCAGCCAATTACACAAAAAGAAAACGCGGCTGATTAATTTCATTTTTGTTTACGTATCTAGTTATATGTTTATTGTAATCATTCACTATCTCAGACTCGCAATATTATCTCACATTTTTACGAGGTAACAATACATTTCCGTTGCGAGACACGAGTTTTTTTGTTTTCCACACCGAAGAGTAGGTGTAACAAACTTTTAACGATAACGAGGTTTCCGATCACAGATAAAAATACTCGTAGAACGCGGTAATTGCAACGGCACTCGCTTCCTCGTTATAATTATTCGACGCCACAATTTACGCAATTAATTGTAATGAGGAAGTCTCTTCGTACTAGCGTTCGTCACAAACAATTTGCAACGACATCGACATCTCGAAGAATACCTCAAACGAGCGGCTTTCCTGGTGTAAGTAATAGAAATTTATTAAATTCCCTTTAAAAGGGTCGTTCGAGTTAAATCGGGAAATTGCTCGGTTTATACGAGCCATAGCCTGCGGCACAACACCTCTCGAGGGCTCTAAAACTTTCAAAGGACCGAAGCCTTTGAGTAACCAATTTAATTTTGACTATATACGTTTGTAAAGCAATTAAATTCATCGTATGCGCACGGTAGACGATCTTAAGTTTAAAAAATAATTTTTCGTTATCTAGTTAGCACTCGTTTCCAGGAGATGAATCTTCAAGCGGAAATTGTTAGGAGCAACGCGATTTTCTCACCGTAATTAACTTGTTCTATATATTCGTCGTCTCTGTGATCATTAATATCGCATCTTCGTTTTTGCCTCGACTTTTCAAAATACGAAATAAATAAATATGACGTAAAATGAATTTTTATTAACGAACGGATTATGTTCTACAGAAATTTTCAGAAATTAAATTCGTTAAAATCTTTTGATATGGTTTAGAGCAGTTTTGCAATAAAAATGATTTTCCGAAATAGATTGCGAAAACTATCGAAGCAACTTGGGGAAAACGGATTATGCGATAACGTAGAAAATCGGCCACTTTTGAAATATAGATATTTTTAATAATATTTATACCACTAAATATATTCTTTAATGTACTAGGCGTTCCAGATTTAAATGGACAAACTTAAAAATTCAATTTAGAGCCTTTCACGTAAAAACTTGGCATTTCTAGATGTCGGTTCATTTTTTTTTGTTTTCGTTTTTAAATTGGCATTTCATTGTCTCCTAGAAAATAATTCGCTTACAATTAAAAATATACTACCGTTGAGATCTTTTAAAAGGACGAGGTGTTTCGCAACAAAATAGATTTTCACGTTTGAAGTTAATTAATTATTTGGGATTGTTTGAGTGTTTCGTTTTTGTTTCGGTAACTAGCAAACGTTTTTATCAGTAAAAATATGTACTTATGTCGCCAATTCGTCAAATTATCGTGAATTACTTACAATAATTTTTATTACGCAAATATTTTGCGTTTTGTTCCATCAGTGTTGGCGTCTCGTTTAAAAGTATGTAGGTGGTACACTTGCCACAGAAAAAATCGGGACAGTTGAATGATAGAATTTGAAAAATGTTTGGTTGTGAATTGGGTTTTAGGTAAAATGCTTGTATTTTTAAAAGGGATTATTGTAAGTCATAAATCATCATTGTTACCTACAAAGTGGTCAACTCTTTGTCAACAAAATACTTTAGAAGCAAGTGGTAGACTTTCTATAAATTTAAAAATTTATTGATTGACGTAATATATCGATCGCGTTTTGCCAAAAGGACGTAACTCACACTTTTTGCGAAAATGAGTTATTCCGACTATCTTACGCAATTAAAGCAAAGACATCGTCTGATAAAATCTAGTAACAATATTTCGATTTTTTTCATCGGAAAAATCGATTTATATTTCCGCGAAACGTATCTTGTTATAGCTACGCGACGACATAAAATGTGCTCTACTGTAAAATTTACTGTTTGTGGGTTACGCCCTTTTGAAAAATCTGCGTCAATACGATCGATAACATGTAGATTTATATTAAAAAAAAATGGTTACTTACACACACAAAATTGATATAGCTTGAAAAATATTTCGTCTTGTTAATAGTGCTTCCTCGACAAAACTTAATAAATCGCATATTTGATTTTTTGCCTTGACTTTTCTTTAAAAAGCCATAACTTTTCCAAATCGGACCTATACATTGCTACAGCTTTTTTGCTTAAAATTACTTAAGAAACGCGCCCCTGACGTTTGGCAGATTCCTCCCGGGTCACCCTGTATGTATCCTTAATTACTATATGTGTTATTTAACCTACGAACCTTATATCCAAGAACAAGAAACGATAAATAAAATAATTATGTAAGTAGGTATGTAATCATTCTTTGTGTGTATAGTAAAGTAATAAAGATACAATTCTTTGGCCGAATTAATAGTATAGTATAAGATGTATATAGTATAGTATATTATAGTATAGAATTAAGTATAGTAAAGTAAGCATTCGGTCACTAGTTTTAATTTTAAGGCGATCCGCTACCTTTCAGTAAGTTCATAAACTTCAATGGAAATCAAGATTTCGCACTTTTTATGTTTTAGAAAAAATTTTTTTTAATGATATTTGGTATCGAAATCATCAGTACAAAAAAAGAAATTATCCCGCAGCAACGAAATTATCGTAAGACGTCAAAATTATATCAAAAATATTACATTTAATAATAAAACAGGGTTACGAACAGGTTACAAACAGAACAATGGATTAAATCTACAGGTTCTAGACGAGAGCGGTATAATGAAGTATCGACAGATACACTGGACACATCTTTCACTGGAAACAAATATTTTGAAATGCATTTTTAGACTTCATCAGTAATTATAATTGTAGAGGAAGGAAATCAATATATAATTCAATACATTGACATTATTGTAAAAAAATATTTAAAAAAGCATCAAAATATCAAGTATAAAATATCAATAATAAATAGTAATATTATCGAAATCATAGTTGTTTTCAAAACGATCACATTCTAAATTAACTTTAGAGAAATAAGTAAAGAAATGCCAAAAATCATAATTCGCACCTTTGTTGGGTGAAATTTGCCTGTTATCTCTCTCGTCTAACAATAAGTAGAACCCGTAAATTCAATACATTGTTCTCTTTGTAACCTTTTTCTATTCTTTCACTACGGATTAAGTAAATGTCATATATTTGATGTAATTTTGACGTCTTACGATAATTTCGTCGCTGTGGGATAATTTCTTTTTTTGTGCTGGTTGATTTTGGTATCAAACATCATATAAAAAAATTAATCTAAAACATAAAAAAGAGCGAAATGTGGATTTTCGTTTGATTTACATCGAAGTTTGTTAGCTTACTGGAAGGAAGGTAGGGCTCGTCTGAAAATGCAAAAGGCTATTTCAACCTTTCCGATGCCTAACATTTTTAGAACCTCATCTATGTAGGTAACAATAATGCTTTTATGTCTTACAGTAATCCTTATGTACTTGCAAACAGTTTATTTAAAACCAGATTCACAACAAAACATTTTTAAAATTCTGTCCTACTGTCCCGATTTTTTCTGTGACGAGCGTACATGCATAACACCACAATGTCGATTAAAACCAAAACATAAATTATTAATAGAATAAAAAGAGCAATAATGCTGAAAAGTAGTATTTAAATCATTTTGAAATTCGCATCAAAACTTAATAATAATAATAAGTCTCTTTTTAAGTCACTTCTTCGCGTAATAAAAGGATTAATAATAATAGTGGATAAGTCTAACAAACAAAAAAGTGATAGATCTAAATGAACAATTAGAAGTCAGGATTTATCGATCGGCGATCGATGTAAAACAGAAACCTGGAGCTTTGCTGCATAAAAACAATAGAAATAATCCAACGAAAACTTTCATCTGAAGATTCACCTGCGACTAAAGTCGAAGAAAACTTGTAGAGATATTATATAAATGACTAACGGAAACTAACTCTTCAATTATAAATCGTTTGTCGCGCGTTTAGAAAAAAAAAATTAACTTATTAAACACGTCAGTTCGTCCCCTCTAAAATCATTTTCTTTGCGTCAAATCGGCCAAAAATAATGCTCGGCGACGATTTTTCCACAATTTCTGGATACAAAGTGAACCTTGTTCGATCGAGTCGAAAACAAAATTATTCCGCTTACGCACTATTGACTGTACGAAACAACTCTCGAACAAAAACGTCGAGTAGGTTACATCGTGTAGGCGGCGTGCATTTGTTGTTTTTCACGAAAATCGTATACCGGCGAGTAATCGATTTTAACAATTTTAAACGGCCTAGATACGTTATATTAATTCGAAACTTTTCTTTCAAAACGCCCTCGGATTTGTTCGCAAATTCTCGCAGCAATTTCGCACGTACAACAAGAACGACGTGTACTCCGTTTAGTACATCGATAAATTACCCCGCACACTGTCCATTAACAAAACGTTAAATACAGGCTTTAGTAAAATTCTTCAAATAAACACATTCATTTGTAAGTTGTCGACAGACAAAAAAGAAATGTAAATTCGGGGCCTATATCTTACCATACAATGCGTTGCGTGTCCGACACGAATCCTGCTTCTTGTTCGAAACACATGTTTAACAAGATCATGCATTTATCTCGACTTTCTTCCACTTTGCAATTGCTCCGCCAAATAATGTCTGGCAGTTAATATCCTGTACTTTAATAACGCCGCTTGCAAAATTTTGCAACAACATCTGTTACGCGAAATATTTTTTTTATCGTAACGTGCACAGGTATGTTGCCGGCGTACATATGATCAAACAACGAAAATACTAAAAGCACCGTGCGCGTTGTAACTTTTTTAATCAGAAGAGCTACCACGGCGATTTAATATAAACCGGTACTATAAAAACATCTCCTGAGATACACAATAGCCTGGCCGGCAATATAATTTGAAAATACGAATTTTATTACCTTGTTGTTCGACATGATTTAAGTTTTACTAATAGAAAACCGCAAAAACTTATTTTTTGATCGGAATGCTTTTAGCACTCCACTACACCGTCATCTGGATGCCCATAATGTGGCGATAATTCGATTTCGATATACCTTTGCCGCATCAATCAGTACGGACGCGTGCCACGTCGCCCTTTAGCCTTCGACTTGATCAAAGTCGACCTACTAAAGTACCTATAAACCATCTCTTAAGGCGGGTTAATGTGCTATTTTTAATTAAATACAATTATTTTTGTTTAATTTTACCCCTTATAAATAGGCACCGTTTCGTGTCAATGTGATGCAGAGTTACGAGTTATTCGCCTGTTTTATCAACCTAAACGAAGTCGTGGCTCGAAAAAGCTAGAGAAACAATATATTTTTCTGTTTTATTTCGAAGTGTGAACAATTTTTTTAATTTTTTTGAGCCATAGGGGAGGCTGGGGCTTATCCGGACACGGGGCTGAACCGGACATTTCGAATATCTATTGAATAATTAAATTCTTAACTTATTTGAAAACCACTGTAAACACGTCTTGTTGTGCTTTATTCATGTCAGTAGTAACGACGACCTTTAATTTGTTTAGTTTAGTGTCAGCCGTCGTTGTGTTTAGACGTATTGCTTTTGTTGCTGAAGAGAGAATTTTAATTTCTTAAATTTTTTGGGTTTTGCTCTTGTGTTTCACGCGCATCAATTAATAGGTAAGCATTTTTCAAAGCTAACGCTGTGCTGAATTCAGGGAAAAAAAGTTTTTATAAATGCATCGAAAATACAAATAATTATTGTGTCTCAATGATGAGATGGTCGTGTGGGGTTGAACCGGACGAAGATAGGTGGGGCAAAACCGGACACCCGATTTTCGCTGTTTCATTTATTTACACTAAATTCAGCGACTGTGAACGCGTATCAAAGTTTAATCGTTATTTTCACACATTGTTTTGCATTATTTTAGCGGAATGGTTCGCACATACAAGCGACAAAAGCCACAGGTGGACAAATCAAAGATAAAAGAAGCTGTTCTTTCAGTGCGATGTGATAAAATGTCGATCAGAGATGCGTGTATTTTACATAACGTAAAAAAATCAACATTATCAGATTGGCTAAAGCAAACTAGTGAAGAGCAAGCGACGCAAGGTGATGTTACGATGATCGCGAAAGGACATAAGACAGTAAGGAGCAGTTAAATAAGATACTCAAATTTTATGATTTGAACGACTGCATTAATTCTGTTTCTGATTTCTCCAGGTCTTTACTGCAAATGTCGAAGCATCATTAGCGCAGTATTTATTAAATTGCAACGACATGTATTTTGGTTTGTCTGTAAAACAAGTACGTAGAGTCGCCTATGATCTTGCAAAGAAATTGGAGCTACCTATCCAACATCATGGGAGCGTTGTGCAATGGCAGTGTTATTGTCAAGTTTTTCCAGCGACACCATAATAACTTGCAAGCCGCAAGCAACTAGTTTACGACTACAGCATTCAATCGAGTTAACGTCAGCACTTTCGAAATTGAAGTTTCTCATGAAGAACACCGATTTGCGCCTCAAAATATTTATAATATGGACGAGACTGGCGTAACAACAGTTCAAATTCCAGATCGAGTTGTTGCAAGAAAGGGTTCCAAGCAAGTCGAGCGCATAGTCTCGTCAGAGCGAGGCACATTGGTCACTTTAGCAGTAGCTGTATCAGCCACTGGCCATCTTGTTCCACCATTTTATTTTCCCCGAAAAATTCAAAAGAGAATTTGTGGTGGCCATGGCTCGTGCTGCAATTCCAGGTTGGATACAACATTTACCATTTCTTGTTTTCTTACAATCGTACGCTCATGCATCATTAGATAATCCAATACTTTTGATACTGGATAATCACGAATCGCATTTATCTATTCGAGGTCTGGACTATTGCAAGGAAAATGGAATCGTCGTTCTGTTATTCCACCACATTTAAAGTACACCTTTGGACAGATCTGTCTTTGGACCGTTCAAATTTTAATACCAACTGTGATAACTGTCACAAGTAATCCAGGAGCTACTATGTCGATTTACCATATTCCAGAAATATTAAAATTCTTTGCCAATATTGCAACTAATAAAATATCACAGCTGGTTTCCAATGCACGGAATTTTCCTTAAACGAAAACATTTTGAAGACCAGAATTCATGCCAAGCGTTGTTACTGTCGTGAACTACCATCGACGTCAACATTAACCGATGAAAGTGGAGGCATTTTGAATGAGTCATTCGTATCTGTAACCGCATTCGAAGAGACTGCTAGTACATCGGTTTCATAACACCAATTTCAAGCGAAATTGATGATGCAGAACATGTCAACCTCGACAGTTTCAAATATGGCTTGATTTTTGAATGCAAAATTGAATCTCTCCGTCCATCAAGGCACCACCGCGGAAAATCGAATCGGTAAAAAAGGTCTGGAAATACTGACATCTTCGCCGGTTATTAATCATTATGCGAAGAGCAGGCGCATGTGAAAAGAAAGAAGCTAAGGCAAAATGTGCAATTGTCAACAAAAACAACAAAGCAGGCAAAAGTGAATACGGGAATATGTTAACCAAAAGCTTCCATTGATATAAGGAAAACAAGAAATAACACGTATTTAGCAACGATTGTTGTGTTTTGGCGGAGAATATTAAAAAGTTCAATTGAAACTTGCACTGAAGTCGAAAAACATCGAATGTGTTCCACAACACGATTATTCACTTGCAAAACTGTTTTCTGATGTGATAGATAGAGTCTGTAACGACGATTAATTTTAATTTTTCTAAAATTCTTTTTCTAATTCTTATTTTTAGTTATTATCTTTCATTTATTGAAATACTTAATAGAATATAAGATATTTTTAATTATGTCAATATTATAATTTATATAAAGATAACTTTAGTTAACGAACGAAAAAATTTCATATTGTGTCTTTTACAACAAATTAACGTGTGTTCAGCCCCATGAGTGTCCAATTAGCCCGTAATTTTTGAATTTTGCTCATATAATGAGTGTTTAGTTCGATCTTATCAAAGTCGATCTTACCGATAGAACATCTCTTAGTAATGACTATTTTTAGTTAAATTCGAATATTTTGTTAATTTTTCCTATAAATAGGACATGTTTTTCAAGATGCAAAGATACGATTATTGGGCAAGAATTTTATAACTAAAGTAATGTCGTGCTGAAAAGCTCAAAATACAACAATTATTCTTTTTATTTCGAGTTTAGGAACAATTTCTTTATTCTTGCCATACTTTTAAAAAGAACGAAAAGATAAACGTCTTTTTTTGAAATTCCGACCCTTCTGGTAAAATTTTGTTAATCAGCAACGTCGTTTTTTTTTATAAACCTGCTCGCACGGCCCCGTAACAGATTTAAAACATTCAAATACATTTTGAGTAAATTTTTATCCAAAAAAAACGTACCTATATGTTGTGTTTAAAAAATCGAAAAAAGCGGTACCTTTTATAACAATCGTTATAGTTTTCTTTCCAATTACATACCTGCTAATTTTTTTTTTTTTGACTTCACATCGAATTATTATTATAGTAGTGCCCTCATATGCGCCCGGCAAAATGACTTTCGTGGAGGTCAGGGTTACAAGTTGAAACCTCGACATGATCGAAAGAGCGTATTTTGTTTAAAAAGCCAAAAGCCGTTCAAAAATCGTCCAGTGCAAAGGGCGCTATCTTCACCGAAAGAGTTATTCAGCGTACGTATAGAAGGAAACTCCTGGTAGGTATTAATTGTATCCTTATTATGTTATTATTATGGCAATTTATTAGGGCTATTGGTCCTAATTGTAAGTGTATTAAATAACCACAAGTTAATCACAATTTTTCTACTACAGTATGCTAAAAGTGCTTTACAAATTAAGTTAATTAACCAATTCGGTATTACCTATGTTAAAAATCAAATTTAAGTAACCATTACATTATTTTGTACATTAATTTTAACGATATTCGAAAAATAGTGGTACCCTCACCTTAAGATCATATTATCAAACTAAAGTTTTGCCTAATTCATTACAACTACAACCACAGTTACCCGACGTAGCCGATTCTGGGTGGAAAATAGATTTGGAAAGAAATCTGGTACCTATACTAAGTACTCTTCCATCCTTCCCAAATAACCTAAGAGTGTTAGTATCGTGTGGTTGTAACAAATGTATTCTTCTAACATGCATTATTTGCTGATTCATAAATTTCGTTTCATTATGTTTTCTAGATTGCAGTAGCAAAGTGTGCAGATGCAGGAAAATCGAATGAGTTGCATTGGTTTCTGTAGATTTATGGAACAAAAATGTACCAATGCAGTGACAATTCTAAATGTGTCAATGTATGATGAATAAGGTGAGTGTTAAATTATTAAGGATATGTAATATCAAGACTGTTAATTTAAACTGCGAAAAGTACAATTTTGAACGTAGTAATACCAAATTTGTTAACAAACTTAAGCCTGTAAGGCACATTTGGCATACTGTAGTGGAAAAATGGTGATTAACTTGTGGTTATTTAATACACTTACAATTAGGGCCAATAGCCCTAATAAATTGCCATAATAAGGATACAATTAATACCTACCAGGAGTTTCCTTCTTGCACCAAATTTTTGAGTTTTACTGCGGAAATTATAAAATTTTACCACTTAAAAATAACTCTAAACAGAGTTGAAATATATGGTGTTAATTAATTGTTGTTATTAGCTTATTACCACAATTTTATAAAAAGAAGAATAATAATAATAGACATTAAATTTTAAAGTCGCTGTAGTTTTATTATGAAATGGAAGCTTCTCGTAAATTTATTTAAAATAAAACGCTTCTTATATTATGTACTTAATTATTAAAATAACGGATAAGGTGTATTTATAATAAAAATAATAGTATGTTGGTTTGTTTTAGAATTACGTATAGAATGAGAGGGAGCTACGGGAAAAAGTGAGATGGGAGACGCGATGCGCCCACTTGAGAGCGCGACTCTCGCAAATGCAATTTTCGCATGTTTTCACTTTTAATTATTTATCTTTATTATAAAGCCCTGCAAAAATATAATTCTTATACCATCGGATGGGACAAGGATGAGCCAAACTTTTTTAAAGAATAAAGTTTTTCGATATGTCGTACTGTTAAACGGTAAAAAACGCGAAATTGAAGTGAACTTTTTAGCTGTTCGAACCGAGATATCGGCCCCGAAAGTTATTTTTCTCCATAAGAGCCCGTGTATTTTGCGTTTTTCCAAAATTTTTTAAACGATTAATTCCACAAAACCAATTACGAATTTTACGGCAAAAGAAAGTTCACGTTTCCTTCTATACGTACGCTGAATAACTCTTTCGGTGAAGATAGCGCCCTTTTGCACTGAACGATTTTTGACGGCTTTTGGCTTTTTAAACAAAAAAATACGCTCTTTCGATCTGTCGAGGTTTCAACTTGTAACCCCGACCTCCCCACGAAAGTCATTTTTAAGCGTTTTTCGGGGCGCTGAGCGCTCTACTATTATCTTGCCCTCATATGCGGGCAAGATGGCTTCACGAGGTAGGCAAGATGACGAGAATTTATAATGACCGATTACATTTTCCCTGACGTTTCCAATATTCAGTGAATTCGACACCCTGGGTATTTTAAACTAAACAGCCACCCCCCCCCCATCCTAAAGAACAGCGAATGTCGAAGAAATGTATCTATACTATGCAAAATAAAATTAACGATCGACTAAAACGCAATCAAAATACAAGCACGTGACGTTACATACTTCTGATTTTTTTAACGGAAAATCCCAATTTTAACGATCGAATTTTACGCGTCGATTCTTTAAGTTGTAAATGGACAGTCGATTATGAAAACGGCGTCAGTATTTAAGGGTGAAACGACAAAGCGTAACGGGAAAATTTAATAGATGACGGTTCGAAGGCATTTACCTATATAGGAGTGTCTTTAATTACTGCCACGTTAAACGTCCTAAGCGTTGGAAAATAACCGTAACAACACGAAATGTCGCTTAACAACCGTTAACAAAGCCCTATCTAAGATTTCTACTCCATTAACTAGAACTAAACGGATCCTGCGCTTAAAATATCCGAAGACTTAATTTCAGGAAACACGGGGTTACCGTGTTCGATTTAAGGAACTTGTTAGAAATTCGCCGAGAGGGCGAGTAGTTGTTTAAAGCGAATTTCCGAATTTGGGTAATTTTAAAATCGACGATTAGCAACTGTTTCGGTTAAGTTATTCATTCAAATTGGCGACGAGGCCACCGCCATCGCAATTATTTTAATTCAATTAAAACTAGGCGAGTTCTTAAGAACTCCGACGGAACCTCGATACCGGTATCGATAGTTACTTATATTATGTATATACGTATAGTGGAGTGTGGTTGAAATAGATAACATAAACAAGCTTATCTTGCGCCTTCCGAGCAACGTCACTTGCTGTTAAATATCGCAGAAATTTATTGCGAGATACCGCGGAACGTTAACAACAAAATCAATATTCCTATAGATAAAACTGCTGAAAATTAACAAGAAAATATTATAGTCGTCGAAAGGTCTGTAAATATTGAATGAAAACTGGACGAACTGTATGAACAACACTTCAGGAGGACTCGTTTAAATATTCCGTACGTTGTTCCCGTTTTGGGGCGACAGATGCCGGCGCCTCGGGTTCAATTTGGTTAATTACATTGAGTTTCTTGTGCGTCGCATTGAGTTAGTTCGCGAAGTACTACGGGGTAGTTAAAGCAGTGCTACTATTTTTACAACGTGGACGTTGTAATGCACGGTATTGATCCAACTTTAACCCATTAACGTCGCCCGAACAGTTTTGGGTTCGAATAGATAGTCGGTTGCAAGACTGTTCCGATTGCGTTATGATCCTTGACGTGCGCGGTAAATATTTAATAAGATTATCCAACGAGCGCGAGCGATGAGAATATTTATAGAATCCACTATATTAATCAAATTCAACCCCATAAATCTCTCTATTCCAGTCGAGAATTTTAAGTACTTATAAATGACAGAAATGTTGAAGGACTGACGGAATTTAAAAAAAAAAAAAACGACGAGAAATAGCTTCGACTATAAAGTTTAAAGCCGAATCGTGGTTTGAATAAGACAGTCGATTTTTATGTTAAAAAAATTAATCATTGCTCATCGAATGTGTTCTTTTTATGTAAGATAAATAATTGAAGAAGGATAGCGCGACTGACGATCGTAGGAATGAAATCAAAAAATATGAACGAATAAGGGTTTTAATGACTGCGCGTCACGAAGACCACCTGCCAAATGTCGTTCGTCGCCACCCACTTTTCCTTTTCATAATCATCTCGAATATTTAGAAACAACATCGTCCAATTTTTTTTTTAATTCTCGTCACTTAAAATAGTTTATCATCATTTTCGGATAAGTTCATTCTAAAACACCAAGACAATCCGTCGATGTTCAAAAGAATTCCAAATCGCAACAGCCCGGCACTTTATACAATTCTCAGTGCAATTTTTCTATCGCAGTTTTGTTGGGGGCCCGGGTTTTTTCGAAAATGGCCATGCCCAAAAATTATGCAAAGCGAATCGAGACCGGTTTTCGTATTTTGATCCAACTTTTGATCCAAACGAGATGGATATGTGTTTAAAAGTTGACCAGGATACGAATCTTAATCTTAAGTTTTACGAATTATTTTTGGTCATGGCCATCTGTGCTTTTTTCTTTACAACTCCAACGGGCAAAATTTAAAGCTTAATTCCCAATAAAATCGACACAGTGTCTAAATAAGTTTAACGCCCGGTTCTACCACCTCGCCTTGAGTTCTGCTTAGAGCTTAAGCTGAACTTGACAGAAAAATTCAGTTCCACCACGTAAAACTTAACTTCGCTAAGTCAAGCTTTCATCTGAGACGTGAATAATGAGAGCTTGAGATCATGTTTATAACCTCACATTGTTCAAGTCCGTCACGGTGATTAGAATTTGTTACTTTGATTACTGAAGTTATTATGGAAGTGAATATTATTAATATAATTCCCGTTACTGTCGTATCATTTATTACTGAGAGAATCAAAGATTGCGAATCATCGGTTGATTTGACTGTTGATGGTCCTCCGCCAGTTCTGTACAACTCTGCGCGATGTTTGGCTTTGCCTTTCTTCGCCTCTTGTTTCATATTACTCCATTGTTTCCTCAATGAATCATTACTCCTAGTCACATTTTTCCTACTCCACGCCGCATCTTTTTCTTTATTTGTTGTACCGTTTGTGGTTTTACATTCTATTACATTTTTATAATTTGCAACCAGTGAGGTGAGAAGTTGCTTCTCCTCTCTGTTGTAATTGCACCGCTTCATTTTGTCCATAATAATATGGATAACATGAAAACGAGAACAAAACGTCGCAACAGTAACGGGCAATTTGTTAGGTTAGGTTAGGGAATTTCATTTTTTTTTGACGTTCTGTATTACTGTCGCAGTGCGGGATATTTAAAAACTGAAGGAAAGGACCAATCACGCGCAAGTTCTGCAGTGTTGTCATATTTACGTACAACTTAGCCAAGGCGTGCTTTGAAAAACGTGGTGGAACGCATTTTCGTCTTGAGTCGCGCTTACATTTGAGTTCGACTTAGATAAGTTCTAGCTCAAGATGCAGTGGTGGAACCGGGCGTAAATCGCTCGCTTACGTTGAAAATACAAAACCAGCGTACAATTGGCCAAAAAGTCTCTCATTATCTCATTTCCCATCAGTCCAACTCCATTTCGTCATCGTTTGGCGCCTATTCGAAGCAGTTAGTTGTCCATATATCGTAATACAACGTGTAATCTAAATTGTTCAATTTTCTTTTGCATTTTTAGATTATCGACGTTACGCAGACTTGTTTCATTATCTTATCGCCGAGCATGGAGAGGCTATTAAACGATTGTGTTTTCGTGGGGTACTGTCGTATCTCTGGCTGCAACCGAATACATTTGCATATCATTATCGTGACACACATAGCACACGCGTTTCTTCGTTTAATTTCGATTTAATTCGATAAAACAAATTCGATCATATCGCCGAATTTGACCGAAATTAACTAAATCCATTCCGTTTTGTTAGCGGTACTTTCTATAAGGGCAAGAAACTGGGCATAACTGTCCCATTTTTTTTCTTTTAACCGAATAAACAACCATTCCGGTTTGTTTGCGGCCACATTTTTCGTCCGCAATTTTTGCAAATGGCCCGTCGTTAATCATCGTTCCGGACTGGGCCGACAACGTGCAAATAAGAAAGCCAGTAGGTCAATAACGTCACCTGTTTGAATATTAATTTGTTAATCGATACCCAAGTGCGGTACAAACGATTGTTTCTGTTACGACGTCGTCGCCGGTAATGTTTGGCGATCATCTCGAAACCGAAAGGGTACTCGACTTCTTCCATTTCATGTTAATTAAGAGGATTACACAACGAGTGCGTGTTTAAAAACATACACATCAAAAAGTCGGGTTTGTAGCAGGTGGTTTATTTTTAGATCGAACGGAAATGAATTGTAATTATTATATCTACACTGTTGTAGATCTCTTAAGATATATTTAAACGATTAGATAACGCTTTTACACACGCCATTAATCTTGACACCTTTTAAACAATTACTTAAACTCGCACTATAATTTATACAGATATGTTAATTAAGTGTCGAAAAATGAAGGAAAAAGTTTATTATTAAAATTATGAGAAATGCGAACCTTCACTTTATTGCAGTTGAAATTCTTTTGGACGAGTGCCAGGATAGTCGGCTACAATTCGATATTTCGGAGTAACAGAACTTTATTATACATAGTACATACAACGGAGATTTGTGTTATTTGCTTGCGAAACCGAGACACGCGGATTGGTTTATTACGTTTGTAAATTACAACGATGTCGACGCTATGGGAAACGTTTGATATATTTGAGATGCATATCGTGATGACGTATCTGATCTGAATTTAAAATTATTCAATTCGATACCGTTCGATTTATATTTAATATCAGAACGAGTTTTACCTATTAATTGACTGTCGAACGAGTTGGCCGTTCGCTGGCGTCCATCGTTATAAGATGGGATTGGAGTCTCCAACTAAAACAATTAGTTAGTGGCAAAATAGATTTGTCGCACTACATCTATGTTAGTTGCTCAAGCACTAAAGCAGGTGTTTTGTTTTCAACACCAATATAGAATGAGTTTAAGTACAGGGTAAATAATGGGCCAATTTAACTAAAATCGGCTAATCTTAAATCTTGTATATTCTTAATTGCCGAAATCTTAATTTCCTTAAATATTATTTCCATAAATTAGCAGTTTGCTGTGCAGAGTTGCCAGCAGATTTTAAAAAAAAACAATAATTTCGAGAGGCCTTGAATTAAATCAACAACCATACTTTGAAGTTTGATACGTTATTTCACGGTATGTTATTCGGATAGAAAAAAAAACCTAAGCAATTTAAGTGTTCAAACGGAACAATTCACATTTTATGCACTGTAAAAGTTAATTGAACTTAAGTCGGACGCAATAAAATTATTAAAAATCCGACCGCGCGCAAGCCTCGGTATCGAATTTTCATGTCGTATATCAAAAAACTCCTTTTTTAAAAATTTCTCTCGAAATAAATAGGTTTTTTGAAAAATAATATTTACGAGAGAAATTTATAAGAATTAAAAAAAAATTATCACTTTATCTTTATTATTTCGGAAACGATGCATTCTATCGAAAATTATAGAGATACATGATCGATAGAGAATTTTATGGCAATTCGAAAACATATTTCACATTACTCGTCCGATGAGTAATAAAGGAGATTATAATTTTTTTAATTTTTTTTCTTGAACAGCCGCCATTTTGAAACGGGTCGGTCGATTTGGCTGGTTAACGAACTCGTCCTTCGTTGTCGGAAAGACAATACGCTGTCCAAATTTTAACCCCCTACAATCAAAATTGTGACCGGAATCGTGTCCACAAGAAATTGATTATATATGTGTATATATATAAAAATAAATATATATACAGGGTGTTTCCAAACGTAGGATCTTATTTTTAATAGATCACTATTTTAATCACTATATATTGCCTTTATACCTTATACATTTACTCTATTTTTAATTTAAAAACTATTCGTGTGCCCATCAACATTGCAAATTTCCGTATTACAAACCATAACCTAGATAAAAGTTTAATCGCATTTTACGCGACTGATAAAATACAAAGGAACTAATAAAACATGTGCGCCACCTACTTTCGTATCTTATCGGAGTCTGAACAAAGAACTGAACGTTTTTAAAATAAAAATGGGATTTCCTGGTATCCAGTGCATTTATATATAGAATTCTGGCATTGTTTCAGTAGTTTTAAATTACGGCGTCGTATTATTCGTGTGTGCGAGGAGTGCTCGTTCGGTTTATAAGGCCTTTTTGCGAGTGAGTGCGCGAGTGTTGTGTGTTGTGTTGTGTTCTCTAAAACGATTACAAACGAAAAGGATTAATACGACGAGGAAAGGCTCGATCTTTCTTTGTCGGATAACTCTCCATGTATTTATATAGTGTAAATACATGTACCTTTAAGCTCTAACACAAATTTTCTGAAAATCGAGCTTGGTTAGGCTCTTGGATAGGAACTTGGTTAGTGTTCCCCTCAAATATTCGACGATCCAATTTTATCTTACGTGCGTTTACGCAATTACGCAAAACGCTTGGTGAAATACAATGAAATATGAAGCGTAGGTATAGGAACATAATAATGCAAGTACGCAGTCAACAAAAGAATCTACGCTCAAAATTGGCGATAGAGGAAAAACAATGACGAGAAAAAGGTAGGAAATACAAAGAAAATTTAGATGTTTATAATTTTTTTTTATAGTATGTTGCAGACAAGTGGCAGTCGCAGCGGCAGCAGTATTAGTTTGCATTTTACGTAAGTGTTAAAAAAACATTGTTTCAGGATTTTATTTTTTTAATGTTTTTTTGATTTTTTTTAATTTCTCTTATTTTAAGACATTTTACCTATTCAACGCATTCGTTTACGGATAAAAAACGAAATTCAAGGTTTGATTGTCGCAACAATTTACGCTGACAAGGAGACAAAATTTGATCGATTAATTTTTTATTTCGCCACCTCTTTACTTTAAAAAAAAATTGTCTAATAATTCCAGTTTTTCCGCGGCGTTCTTTTAATTCTCCTTGTTCTAAATTTCTTCTTTTTCTTTACTGACTATTATAATACTTTAATGCAATTGTTGTAGTTATTTTATTAACAAAGTGAAAGTACGGCAACGTGTGGGGGTAAAGATACGGTACAGTTAGTTTTCTGATTACCTACTTACTCAAAAAGTTGACCGTGCGCACTCAATAACAAATGTTCATGTCGCATGTTAAAAAAACTCTTTTTAAATAATATTTACCAGAGAAATTTATAAGAATTAAAAAAAAAAGAAATATCACTTTTTTAAATTTTATTCTGAACAGGCCGCCGTTTTAGAACGTGTCGGTCGATGTGGCTGGTTAACCAACTGAAAGACAACTGACCCAAAATGAATGACCTATATTTTCGTGATCTAAGCCAAAAGCCAAAAGGACACCTCTGGGTCCCGGCATCAGACAGGCTGCAATAACTTTATTTTCTACGAAAATTCGCTTAAAGACGAAATTGTGAAACATCATTTGAATCGTTTTCGGTTATGTCGTGAATTACGATTTTAATGAAACACGGCTGAAATATGTAGAGTTTCATCTAGACGGAATAACTCTCCTCGTTGCGTCAACTTGTTAAAGCTTCTATACAGCTTCCTATTCGAGGGCCGAGAAGTTGCAATCGTTAATCTATCCAATTTGAACCAGCATCAACAGAGCAAAAGGCCACCATACGCGAGTAAATCCGGCCCAAGTTCCTACTTAAATATTGCTCCTCGGGATCGCGACGACTACTTACATTTTCATCAAGTTTGTTAAAAATCGGTTATCCACTACGAGTTAACGCAACAAAAAAAGTAAGTTGTTCCTTAAATTAGGTCAAACTATACACACACGTATAGTACACAAATCGTACAAAGCGGAAAAATTGAAACGCCTCCGTACGACCCAAAATAAAATTTTGAAAAGTAACTCGAATTCATCAAGTAACATTTTCGTAATAAGTCCTAAACGTTATGATCTCTCGAAGTTTGTTAAGTATCTCGCATACAAGTTATTTTCGGCATCTATACAAACATATCGATCTTAATAATCTATAACCGAAATTGAACCTTGACCCTATTTATTTTACAACTAATGTCACCATAATCGACTTTAAAAATATTAAGCCAATGTTGTGCTATTACGGAATGAGTTGTGCTGCACGTTGACTAATTAAAGCTCATAACACTACATGTTGGCACTAAACAGTGCCAAGTGGCCTAGTGTAGTGGCCACACTACATTATGGCACTCAGCACGGCCGACTTTTATTAAAAAACTATTTCGAGGGTTAAATTTCGATCCGTTCCCCCTCCTCGCGCAGATTCGTTGCATCACAATAACGACGTTCCTGGCGGGCGAATCCGTTAATTTATCTTGTCTAGATAACGTAATAAGTACAGGCGAAAAATGACACGACTACGACGAGCCGCCGCGAAAGATGCGGAAGAAATGCTCAAGTTTTTTTTTGCAACAATACAATCTCCCCACGACCGAGAATTTCGAGTTTCTCTTCTTTGGAGTTTGTCGTCGTCTCTATTGTGCCTAATTTTTGTTCGACGTTTTTCTGATCGCACTAATAATTTCCCGTTACAAAAACGGTTTCGAAATGGACGAGTTTTTCGTTTCTTTTCAGTCGAGAAGAAACGAAAAGTTCATAGATCTTAAAAGCACGACGATTGTAGATAAGTTTCTGAACACGCACTGTGTCTACCATATATTCTTTTCGAAATTTTCTGGCGACTTTCGTACCATTTTATTTTTCTCGTTGATTTTCATTTCAGTTTCGCACGATTTCCACTTTTTATTGTAAGTAACCACATGTTCTAAGACAGTTTTGTTTTTAAACTTATGGAAAATTGTATAAAAAGTTTGATCGACGACTAAAAAAGGCAAAAATACAAACGATCTTATTTACGATTATTAAGTTATAAAAGAATCTCTTATGGAATATTATAAAAATGAGGGAGCAAGAAAGTCCAAAGAATTTACGACGCAACGACGAGCTATATAGATAAGTCGACGACTATTCCATTTAACGAAGTAACTAAGGTCAAAGTGTGAAGCGTCGGTCTTTCGTTTGAAAGAGACATCTTTAAATTCAAATATGTACTGACATTTCGAAATCGCGACTTTTTTTTAATTCGTTAATGTTAGTATCGCGCGTAAAGCGCTTATTTCTTTATTTTAACAAGTATAAAAGTAGACAATGATTTCAATTTAGTGCAGAAACATATAAGGACGATTCTTGTTAAAAGCAAGATTTATTTATTAATTTTACTTATACAGGGTAGTATCCCAGGAGAAATCTATTAAAATTTCGCAATACGTTCCTTAAGGCGTTTAAATTAAAAAATTAAAAACAATAAGATACGATTTCGAAGCATTTCCGACACGAATTTATAAGCTTATTCAAGAAAAATACAGGGATTCTCGTAAATAAACTAATAAAAATGCAATTAATTAACACAATCTTGTGAAAATATTTGTCCGCGCTTCCTTCCGAGCATAATAAATTTAACAACTCGATGGGGTCCTTCGAATCGATTATTTCGTCTCTATTGTAGATTAATTAACGTTAAACGTATGTCATTTTTCGTATAAAGCAATAACAACGTGGGTATTATTCATATTAATTTTATTTTATTTGCGCTTATTTGCCGGTATCTGTTTATGTTAATGTTCATGTTTAAAAATATCATTAACCTTTTAATTATTTTATAAAAAGTCGGGGGGGTTATATAAATGGGTTTAAATGAGCAACAGGATCTGATCAACTCGCCATTTTTAAATTAACTATTACAAACAAAGAACCATATAACTGAATACTGACAGATAACTCCCCGACGATGCTGAAATTGTAAAAACGATTGGGAATTTTTATAATATACCTAATTAAAAGGTTGGTGATATTTTTAAACATGAACATTAACGTATTATTTTTGTCTTTTTCGATTCAAATAAACTAAAACGCGGAATTTAATAACGAAGCGATCGAATGCCATTTCAATGGTCATTACAACTAAAATTCGAACGATAAAATCTCGGTTGCATTAATTAAAATACATACTACTTTGCAACCATAACAATAACGTAATTGTCGCTCTTTATAGAAGTTGCGAAACAAAATTGCGCACGCCGAAACTGCTCGTTGTTGTGCACCTCGACACCTACGCAAAAGTAAAAGTGCATTCGACGCGACGTTTTTTCTTTTCGGGAACGCTTTGCATTCCACGAAAAACTTTGACACTGTTTACTACAACAAATCCGGCAAGTTTCACAACTTCTTAATGCCGCCACCGCGATAGCGAAAACATCGACGGTATAAAAAGTTTATTTTTATCGCGAGATCGCGACGACCCGAAGCCGAAACATTAAGAAAACAAAAGTTTTCAATACAACAATTACCGAACCCCGGTCGTTGTTTAGGAGACGCGGTGAAAAATGTTGTTCGACGCTTTCCTTTTCGTGCCAATACGAGAATAATTTTTCGTATCGGCCAATGAATAAATAAAAAAAGCGACTACTAACTAGTTTATGATTATGCATATAAATAGCTTTTTTTTTCGACGTCTCCTAAGTATTCGACTCGAGATGCACACATCCTGAGGCAAATGATCTGCCGCGAGTAAGTGGGTGCACGGTCTGTCGATTCCCAGCCGGCCAGGTTAGCGTCCTCGTCGCATTTTCCAGGTCTACCGCAGGCCGCGTTATTTGTTGCACATCCACCAGAAAAGCGCAGGTCGTGTGGGACTTCGAAATATACGAGCCGAGGTGGTCGTAATGGGTTTAGTGCAACGGCAACGATCTGATTACGCCCGGCGAGATTGGATATTGACGTATATAACCGTCAATCAGCTGATAATTGCAAAAAACTAATCGAGGCGCGATTACTCTTATTATCGCGTTATGACATATACGGCAATTTTAATTGCAACTCTCCGGAAAGATTTTTAATTTTACGATAACAAGCACGTTATAAGAATTACACGTATATGTTAGGTACCTGGAACATGATGGGAAATTATATAACGCATTCGTGCGTTAAAAGAGAACGTACCGTTTATGTATTGCATTTTATGTCGTCATAACGTCGCGCTGTTACGACGAATAGATTTATAGATTCAAGCAGATTTATGTACGTACACGTTGTATAACTTGTTCCTAAACGACTCGCAATTTGTTTAATACTTTATTAAATAAAACGCGGCAGACGGGACGCTTAATTCCATAACGACATCTTGAAGAAGCTGCCGCAAAATCTGACGACTAATTAAATTTTCACCGTAAAAAACGTCTAGTCGTAATTTAACGTTGTAATCCGACGATTTTACGTCGAACGAGCCGTGTTTTTTTTTTTTGAACTTTAAATAAGCCGGGAAAGCTATACCAGCTATTAGTGTAATAACAGATAGATGTTATGACGAGGGTCCCCAGACGGTTCCTGCGTAGTTGAGATTGCAAATCCCAACCAGAAGGAATATTTAATTAGCTTGTAGAAGATGCAAGAGTCGCGATTAGAAATAACTAGCTTTATAAGTGAATAACGGAAAGGATTTCCAGACATTCCGTGCGATTATTTAAATAAAAACTAACCCATCAAATATTCCACTAGTAAATATTCCCCAAGCACGCAGGCGCCCGGATAAACTCCGGTAAATACCAACCAACAACCAAATCAAACACGTTTAATATAACTTTGAATATATCACGTAACTTCTTATTAGAAAGCATTCGGTTTTTTTCTGCGGCGAAGACTTTTCATTTTGCCCGTTTTTGATCTCATTTAGTCGAATCATCGTTATTGACTGACTACTACATCAACGTAAAACTGGTCGAACGTTAATCTTTCTCTCAAGCGATGAACTTTACGGCTTCGTCACGTCGTACCTATTGTTGAATACTTTTTCCATAATATTTTAAATATACCACTTTCGCTAAAATGAATATATCATGAATCATCGCTAATTGGTTAATACATACGACATAAGAGAAGTTCAGTTTAAAAGAACTTTGTGGATTCTGCACGATTTTTGTTATTACCAAATAAGGGTATATTATTCCCGTTAACGATACGTAGAGATTATTCAAGTGTAGGCGGTTGTTAAATGGGAAAAACGACACTGACCTATCGTTTATTTGACGCGAAAAATATTTTTCGGCATCAGTTACAATTCCGGATTTTTGAAGTCTGAAGCTCTTCTTTTAAATAAGAAGATATCCACAACCTATACGAGGGACATGTTAAATCAACACATTGATTGATCAAATCATTAAATAAATTTAAAAAAAATACAAATTTTTATATAACGACCAGTACAGTGAAAAAACCTAAAAACTGCATCACCGACATATTTTTAAATTGTCGTAGCAGTTCTTCTAATTAAACTACAGAGGTGCGACAATGCCATTTTGTATCATTTTTTTCTGGCTTTTCTTATGACACGCAACACAATAGGGGTTGTCGTGAAGGTTTTTTAATTCATTTAAAAGTGAACACTTTAATTTTGAATTTTGAAAAAATTACATCTTCAAAACTTTTCAAAAATACTAGAAAATAGTTTTACACTAGCATTTAAATGATTTACAAAGTTAGAAAGTGGGGCGATAATGGGTTTATCGTCGAGGTCATGTAAAACAAAATCCTCTTCTCGACAAAATTCAGGCCTAACTATAAAGGTGCCGAGGAAATGGTGGAAAATCTCTCGGAAGCGTATAAATCACTTCAAAATAATGCCACACGTTTCTGTAATTTTTTTTCCTATGTCGCTCCCTTGTTAAGACGTCCTTCCCCAAAATGGAAGAATAAAGATCAAACTCTATTCTTCACGAAATTAAAAAAAGGTACCGTTTTTATTTCAAAAGTCTGGAAACCCGAAAATATCCTCAAAAATTTAAAAACTTAAACCTCTCAGAAATTTCGAGGTTAGAAAAGTTGGAAGTACTGTACCTCTGGCTACTGAAGCGATATCAAAAAATCTATTACACCATTTTAAAGCCCACAATTTATTACATAACTATACCAAAAATTATTAAATTCTATTTTTTACTATTAACTTTCGAGGGCGAATATCTCAACGAGGGAGGGCCGTAGAAAAAAAAAATTATAGGAACTAGTGGCGTTATTTCGACTCTCCCGAAAGAGTTTTCCACCACTTCCTGAAGACCGTTATAGGCCCGAATTTTGTCGAGAAGGGGAACTCGCTATTTTTACGACGAACCCACTTTCAAACTTTGCAAATGATTTAACATTAGTGCAAAGACTATTTTCTAGAATTTTTCGAAAAGTTTTGAAGATGCAATTTTTTCAAGATTCAAAATTAAAGTTTTCACTTTCAAATTAACAACAAAAATGTATGTCTTTATCTAGTCGAATTTTCGAAAAGGGTCGATTTAAGTTAAAATTTTTATTGAAAGCGTGTTGATTTGAAATGAAGGTGTTTTAAATTGTCCGCACTTGTCGACCGAGGAGTTACGTACGTACGTACGTACAAAATAGTTGTTTGACGCCACTTTGATTTGCACTAAAATACCAGTTTAAAAACGTTAATAATTGTTTAAAGTCAAAAGTCGCTTTTTGTTCCCAGTGTTTTGAACATTTTACGTCAAATCCTTCGTTTCTTCTTAACAATGACACCGAATGTCGATTATTATCTTTTTCTATTTGATAACGTTAATCTTGGGGTGCGTGGCAAGCATATGGACCTACATTTAATCCTTAAATTGGTTTCGATCTCTCCAGTTGTCCCTTCGGGTCTGCCAAGATAACCTCAACATCCTGCGAACTCTCATCCTGCCTAATGCTAATACATATACTTAGGTACCTACCGAAAAAAACCCATTGTTCCAGAATATAAAGAAACGGCAATCGCTACCACAAAATCACGCAACGCAACAAAAACAGGTGCGCACAAGAAATGAATAAATAAATAACATTTCCTATCGGTCAAATCGATGGTAAAAACCTCGATCTTTAAAAAAAAAATCGTGTACGAAGTAAATGCGATCCAAAACTACGTGATACGTGATGTGGTGGTAAAAACTGATCTTTAAAATCACAACGCAAACACGTTCGCTATACAATGTTTTCCCATATAGATAGATGATACCGATTTGGTGAAAAATTTATTTGTTTAGTTTTTAAGACCTTTCGTTGTTTAGTTTACGATGTCGTGGTGGAACGGCCGTCCTCTGCTGTAGAAGTAGCATATCCTAGACAAAGGCCATCGACGACGAACCCAACCTGTTTGAGGCCACAAACGCTGAAAACATGAGTTTCTCTTTTTCTACATCACGCGTTTCCGTTTCCGAGAGCAAAGGATGCCGACGCAGCTGTAGCTGTTTACAAGCCGGTCACGGCAGGAAAAAGGATACAAAACAAATCTGGCTTACATGCAACGACGATGCACTGACCGCATAATGCAGTTCGAGCCAGTCAACGGCGGCCACGGAGAACGGATGAAATTGTGCAAACTACAATCAACTACGCTACTGAAATTGAAATTAGAATTTTGCAATCTCCAAGCTACAGCAGGTACTTCATTTGGGTTAATAACAAACGCTAAAACCTGTACATGGGTACCTTTTATCGTTACGAAACGGAAACGACAAGAATCGAATCGTGAAATTAACGAAATTCCGTTCGACTTGATTTTCATTCGGGACACGATTTCGCTTTAATTAACATGAAAAATTGATTTTCCTATACGGTACCTATTAAAACTTATAATTCAAACCCGGCAATTAAATAACGATATTACCTACTACATGCGAACTGTAATTAACAAGATAGGAATGGGAATTACACGCAAGTAAGTACTTCGGCCAGAAATTACGATCGCTTGAATAAATAACGTCGTATAAGAGACTACGTGGCGAAACGAATGGAGATTTTGCACTGCAAAGAAGATTGGAGAAAAGACGCTTAAGGTTGTAAGAATAAAAGATGGATGGATGGCCGTTGAATGGAGCATAAACTCAACTTTTGTAGGTTTTAAAACATAGCAAGGTGGTATAGCTGACTGACAAAAATCCCATCGTTTTAGCGTTTCAAAAAGTACATTATTTAAGTATTAAAAACCGTCTAGAAAACAAGCAGAAAAGCCGCAATTTACATAATGTTCTAACAAGTGGCTCTAGCCGAGGGCAATTTGTGTTTGATGTTGTTTTAAATATGATTGATTTCCAATCAAAATAACGTATACACAATTTACTAACCCCCAAAAATTACGTAGCAATTCATCAACTCGTAAAACATCAAAAGGGCGCTAAATGAGAAAAACGCTACTACGACGCTACCCCTCGAAAAAAAAACGCGAGAAAACCCACGTAACGTTCAATAACATGTAAATTTTCAATTTGCATTTTAAATACCGAAACTAACGTTTCCAGAACAGAATTTTTTCGATTTCGTGGTGGCACGACGGCGCGCGACTTAAAGTACGGGAATATCGTAAGCCGAATTTCGATAAAATCAACACTTGCCACTACTAGCTAAAAATTCGGTCATGCAAAATGCAGGAAAATCGATGCCGTTAATGAATATGCAACAGAAACCCGCTATATTAGCTTGTACTGGAAAGGGATAAACGAAAAATCTTTATGAAATAGGGCACGGGGTGTGTCTCATTGTATACATCCCCGCACTCGAGGGGTGGACTTCAACCCTTCCTAGTCCTACATTTTCTCCCCCGCTTTACATTACCCCAGCGATGATAATAACAGGACATATGAGCACTTTACGCGCTTCGTGGACTATTGCACGCACACGCTATCTGCGTTTCACAAAATAGACCACACACGTACGCCGAAAATGTGGAAAACACCACTCTCATTAAAATTAAGG
Source organism: Rhagophthalmus giganteus (assembly GCA_036326145.1). Lineage (NCBI taxonomy): Eukaryota > Metazoa > Arthropoda > Insecta > Coleoptera > Rhagophthalmidae > Rhagophthalmus > Rhagophthalmus giganteus. The sequence goes on from JARFJA010000036.1 coordinate 469,426, forward strand.
TTTCACGGAAAATAAAATGATCATCGAGGCATTTATTTGCTAAAAAAAACCACGTGAAAACATTTATTAGTGGGCAGGCAGCGAGCTTTTACGAAAATCCCTATTAAATAACAACTGAAAACAATCGAGATGATAGGTAATTGCGTAATATCAGCGTAACGCAGTAGGCGAAGCGTTTCTCTTTCAACAAGTGCTGTTGAAATAAAATATGAGCCTCGCCGATTAATAATAAGCAACGTTTTCTTTGTGATGCCGCTTCTGATGGGCTCTCTCGCAACTGTCGGCCGTGAACTTAATTTTGCAGCTTAAATTGAACTAGCCCTTTGATGTCCCGTTTAAAAAAAGTCAGTCGAGAATTACATTACTGTCGGACCGGAAGCGGTCGATTCGCCATTTGCGAAACTTACGCGCGACGACGCCATAAAATCTCGTAAAACGTTTTATATTTTACGAGAAAGATCGATAGCTCAACACGTGTTCGATGTCGCTTATTTCAACGTAAACCGGAAACGAAAGAATCGCGACTTATTAACGTGAAATTTAAGCGATTTGAAGCGCAACCGTCGTGCGGTACAGCGGGCTCCTAAATTAATGACGCCGCGCGCTCGAGTCGGCACCTTATCGCAGTTACGTTTCTATGCCGTGATTTCGACCGAAATAAACTTTACTAAAGTACACGTGGACTCGTTTAAGTCGGTCCAAGTTTCTGAACGTCTCTTTGTGGAATGTTTTTCCCCTTCCAATTTTAAATATCACTTCCGGTCTCGTCGGAAATAAAGTCAATTTTATTATTTTAAACATAACGATAGATATATTTCTTTTAGCCTTATTAAATAGATTTTTCTCTTTTCAAGAATATAAATATCGTCGATTTATTTCATCGCCCTCTTATAAAAACTAATTGAAACGAGATTACTTTGTTCCACTTTTATCACTCAAACAAATGTCTAAACTCGTTTCAAAATTATAAAAAAAGACGATATTAAACATACACCTAATTGCAAAGTTTCTCGAGCTATACCCAATATTTTTTTTACAAATTTTGGAGAAACGTTTCCTCGTTTTGCTCCACTTTGAATGTTCTAAATTGGCGCGCATACAAATTGATTTTAAAACAAAGTACAGATAAATATGATCCACACTTTCTGTAGAAAATTAAAAACTGTTTTAATGTAAATACAATTAATTTTTAAAAAAACGTAAAAAAAACAAATTTTCTTTAAAAAGTACATTTAAAAGTTAGAACAGATTATTAAGACTATCAATCGGATGGTTCGGGGACCTCTCTTGGTAACTTGTTTGGAGGAACTAATTCGCATTCACACATGTATTTGTTAATACACGACATAACGAAAGCATAAAAACATATTTACCTGTTATAAGTAGCAGCTTTATCAATTTCAAAGCAATTGCAGTTTATTAACAATTATCATAACAAAACAAAAAAGTTACCCGTTGGATTTCATCTTACTTAGATAATTTAATTATAAATAATAAATAGTACAAAAAGGAAAATGTTTATATCGTTGAAGAGAGAAAAAGAATCTCTTTTTAATAAGCTAAAAAAATATGTAGCATTCTATTTAAAATAATAAAATTGGCTTCGTTTCCGGCGAAACCGAAAGTGATGAAAATAGACGAAAATAAAATTTTTAACCAAAATTTACCTATGCAAAAATTCATCTTTATATCTCTAAAATCTGTTGAGTTATTAGCTTGGGACAAGTTGGCCGAATCACTCGCAGGGGCTTCAGGCGACACGCCCCATTAAAAAAAGTAAATATTTCTCAAACTTAAAGTAAATAAAAGCAAAAAAAAAAGTAAATCACTGGAAGCACCACTGAATATACCAAACAAAGAAATGACAAACTACATGTTTTTAAATCGATTTAAAATTTTTGCGAAATCTCGAAAAAATCTCTTAGGTTTTTTTTTGCAAAATTTTATCAGAACGTTTTGCGACGCAACGTTCAGAACAAGTCGCAAACGACTAGAAAACTCGTGTTTCTGGTATAACAAAGCAAAAAATGACAAACTGTGGACGTTTAAATAGATTACAAGTTTTGCATAATCTCGATAAAACGACACTACCTGATACGCATAAAACAGGTTCGGAATTACTTGAAAAATAGTTTTTCAAATATAACAAACAAAGAAATGACAAACTACACGTTTTTATAATTTAATATATGAAATACTAAGTGATCAAAACAAGATACAACGGCAGTTAAGCACATTCATTATACATCTGATAATGCTCGCGTATCACTAACAAATCGAACACCCATTACAACTTCGCCAAGAATCAAATCACCGAGAAAATAACCTCCTGTACACAGTCGACTCTTTTCTCAGATTCGTGAGTAAATAAAAAAAAAGTAAATGAAGTAATTATCACTGAAAGCACTCCACTCGGTATATGTTTAAGAATATTTTGCGAGGGAAAATCTTACTAAACTCTTGAACGTAAAATTCCACTAAGACACCTATGGTAACTTCGAGTTGGCATTGCCGTTGCATTACGATGTTTTACTGTTTGTAACTATTACATGAAATTATTTTCGAAGTTTTTTCGTGTTCTCAATTAATGAGAAAATCCTCGTTGTAAATACAGGGTGGGACAAAACTAATGTCATAATGTGAATGCGCCATAATTTTTGCAAATGGCGTCAAATGTCATTGTGCTGTGACATTTGTGTTGTGGACAGATAGAGAATTAGTTGACAACAAGCAATGGAGCGATACACACCTGAAGAACGCGGAATTATTGTTATTGCTTATTTGACCAATTTCCGGTCTGTTGTTTTAACGCAGCGTGAATTTCGTCGTCGTTTTCCTCATCGTCCTGCACCATGTGCGCGAACAATGAAGCGTACGGCCGAGCGGCTCGTGCAAAGTGGGTCCACTGGAGATGTCGCAAGAAGTGGCCGGCCTCGTATTGCTCGTTCGATCGAGAATATCGCTGCTGTGGCCGAGGACGTCCGAGAAGAGTCCACAAACATCGACGAGACAACGACGCACACAATTTGGCATCAGCAGACGTTCGTTGCATCGAATTTTGGTGAAAGACCTGAGGATGTTCCCTTACAAAGTGCAAACCATTCACCAATTGCTGCCTGCTGACCGTCAAGTGAGGTTAACTTACTCACATGCTCTGTTAAACCTGGTGCAAGAAGAGGATGATTTCGTATCCAAAATCATAATGAGCGACGAAGCCCATTTCCACTTAAGTGGTTGTGTGAATAAACAAAATTCGCGTTTCTGGGGCACGGAGAATCCACATGAAATGCACGAAGAGCCATTGCATCCCCTCAAAGTGACTGTTTGGTGCGGCATTTGCAGTGAAAAAGTGATTGGCCCTTATTTTTTTGAGGACGCCGATGGCACCACCGTAACCGTAACTGGTGAGCGCTACAGACAGATGTTAAACCAGTTTTTTTTTTCCCCCCAAGTTGCTGAATTGGGTCTCCAGCATTGTTGGTTCCAGCAGGCCGGAGCAACCGCTCACACGGCTCGGGCAACGATACAGATTTTGAACCACCAATTTCCGGGCCGCGTGATCTCCCGTTTTGGCGATTTGAACTGGCCGGCCAGATCGCCAGATCTCACGGCGCCAGACTTCTTCCTTTGGGGCTTTTCGAAATCTCGCGTTTATCACAACAAACCACAAACCTTGCAAGTCTTGAAAGCCAACATTGAAGAAGAAATCACCAATTTGGAGCCAGATGTTTTGCGAACAACAATTCAAAATGCCAAAAAAACACAAATGTGCATCAACTCAGGAGGTGGTCATTTGACCGATATCATTTTTTCAACTTAACGTCATCAATTTTACACCTTCAAATAAACTTTCCGTGAAAACAGAGCCCAATTTTTTTCATTTCTAACAAAATGGCAGCCAATTCACATTATGACATTAATTTTGCCCCACCCTGTATAACCGACGGCCACATTTTCGTTGCGTGTTCGATTAACACGTTTCCTTCGAGTGCATGGCAAAAATAATAATTCCCATTTTATCAAATATTTAAAGACGACCATCGTTTTGATAATTTTGTGCGGATAATATTTAATTTCGGCCGTAGGCTGATCGCAACTGACGTCTCAATTTCAATTAAAAGTTGCTCAAAACCCCGGGAACGGCGACCATCAATCGTCACGTCGAAAGTGAAATTTAATGTAAAAACCAAATAAAACAGGTTCCACCGTTGCGATAAACTAATCGGGATTTCATATTTTAAATTTCGACGCCAAATTCGGAGACATAAATAAAAATGGTAATTTACCGCCTATGTAAAACGTCACGGACGTAAAACTCGAAGAATGTTGACTCCCAATTCTTAGTAACTCGGAACTGAATAGATAACATTCCTAGATAAACGGGAATTCGAGAAAGAGCTCGTTTCGGGATGGATAATTTTTTGAAACATTTTAAACGCCACCCCCCCCTTGCCAATAAAAATTACTTAAACAACAAACCGTAGACGGATGGGTGCACGACGTCGAGCCCTATAATTTGCATTTAAATCAGCAATTCAAAAGACAAAAATAAAAATCTCCTTCATCAGTCACCCCTGCCGCACATGCACGCTGCATGTGGAGCCGGAGCGTGTACGGTGCATTGTCACGGATAATAACAAATGAATCATCTCTCGATAAACGGATCAAGTAACACACGCATTTCCCCCCGCCAAGTTGAACCTCCCACATCTTTTGTGAGTTCCCCGTAGCGGGAGTTTAATTAAAGTGACAAATTCGCTCTTAACCCTCGAGGTACCGAGCGAAATCTCCCGGGAAACAACGAGAAAAATGTTCTTAATTCGGCGGTTGTGTATTTGTTCTTGCGAACATAACCTAATTGGACGTCGCCGAATTTTCGTCATTTGAATTTGATTTGGTAATTTTGATGGTAATGGTAGTACTTTAACTTAGAATTAAAAAGCGTTCGGCGCGTCCAGAAATCAATAAGGCGGATTAATTCGTGTATTCTAATTGCATAATTAAAATTATATAACAACACCAAAAAAAAAACTATATCAACTGACGACCAATAAAGTTTACCCAAGTTCAATTTATAAAATCTCCGTCATTTTTCCACGATCGACCGAGTCAAAATTCGAGTTTTTTTTTGGTCTATTGCGCAAAGCAAATCTCGTAGGAAAAATTCGGCACAACAATATCCCTTGTTTGCGCATAATTTGCACGGGGACACACGGTGCGTATCCCCGGCAATTCGCAATTTCTGCGGTTTTATAGTAATTTCAAAAACCGGACCTGCAAATTCTTTCTGACTCATCCGACATTTCTGTTTGGACGATGAACTTCACCTACAAAACCTAATAAAAGAGTAGCCGAAATACGATGTTTAAGTATTGATTTATTTCGCTTTCGCCCGACATAAAAATAGACTAATGTGCTTGTCATGTAGGGTGGAAGCCGCTCTCGATCTACAAGAACACGAACGACGGTTGCCCAATTTTTCAGGTCGAAATCTCCCGCAGGACGAACCCCGGCATATTATCGGCGAACGGTCTGACAATATCAAAAATCTACTAGTTGACGGGTTTTAGGGCCAACGACGATCTGTTATATTATAAACTGACCATTCTTTTCGATTCGTATTCGACTTGGTTAAAAATTTTAGGAATGATGCTTTGCACGTCCTTGAGACATGTAAACTCTTTTTTTTTTAATTATTTTTTCCCCCGCGGCTTCTGGCAGGTTCGGTTAATAACCTACTAAACCTTTTATTATTATTATTATTATTTGTTAATCGAATTGCCTGCAACCAAAACGTAAAAAAAACGTAACGGCGACCCCCCTCGAACGAATAGGGGGAAAACGTTCGGTTAATCGTCGCGTTTCCCAGTAAATATTTAAATGTTCGGCCGAAATCCTCGAACGACATTTAAAAGGTGAGGACGGGATATTTGGCGGGCAATGCCATCAGACAGTCATTTCGTTGAACACACAACCGGTCTAAATAAATTTGACCAGTTGGGTTAGGCCGGATATTTTTTTTACGGGCTTACCTTTTGTCACACTTTTTATTATACCACCTATAGGTACGGTGCGCGGACGGAGACGTTGCTCTAAATTTACACGGATCCGAGGGACATTTAATTATTTTCGTAACTTCGATCTCCCAATATATTTTGGGAATCCCTTTTAAAATTAATAATTTTATCGAGGGTCATTTTATAAAGATAACATTGTTATTTATTATACCTATACAATACGTTTGTTAAATCGACTTTTAAAATGCACTTTAATACGAAAATTAAGATGTGACTAAACTCAAAACTAAATAACGTAAAAGACGAAAATGATGAAGAAAAGGGTTTAATGAAAATTGCTCGAATTAAATGGATAATATAGTAGTGAACGTTTTATTCTAACTTCGTGAGCGTAAACTACGCTCTATTTGAGAGATAAATCATTGTGTTTTAAGACAATTTCCCATTTTAAACTAATAACCAAACATTTTTTGGCCTCATGAAATCATCTACCTCCACACCTCTTACGTAAACTTGTTAAAGCCCAACGAGCCACGGAAAGACAAATGTTGAATGTGAACTTAAAAGACGTTAAAAGACATATAGTATCTCTAAAATGGAGACGGGCTGGCCATACCATGAAGTAGAACGATAAACGATGGAATTGAGAAATAGCATGGATTGGTAAAAGAAGTGTGGGACGCCCGCAAACTAGATGGAAGCATGACTTGAAGATGACAGCGGGCTTAAGCATGGATATGAGTACAGCGGAACCTCGGTATACGTCTGCTTTAGAATACGTCCTGTTTGGACGAAACAGATTTTGCTTGGTATACGACTTTTGTTCGGTATAGCACTATGATATCTACACTATTCATTTGGTTTGAAACTGTAATTTCTGGTGGGGAGAGTCGTCGGTTGGTGTATGTACTGCTCTTTCGGTGTACTAGACCAGACTAGACCTTCGCGGTGCCACGGCCTATAACTTTGTTCTTCTGGAACTGGATGTACGTGACGATGATGTGGAAGAATTAGTGGAAGGACACAATCGAGAACTGATCATTGACGAGTTACAGGAACTGGAAAACGACGAGCATCAAACTGGAATGGATAGACTCTATTCGGTCTCGGAGGAGGAAAAGATAGAAGAAACTCCTTCTTTATTAATTAAAGAAATCCTTGCAAAATGGATGGACGTGAAAATTTTTGCAGAAAAATACCGAAGTTGAAACAAATCGCAATAGCGTCGCTCGGGAAGATCAGACAATGTCACATTTTAGAAACATCCCGAGGAGAAGACAGACACAAAGTTTTTTGGACAGATTTTTAATAAAAATTGCCGATCATAGTGAAAAGCGACAGAAGGTGGAAAAGTAAAAAATCCAGAATGGGGCTCTTCTTCCGTAGAATAGAATTTTTTATTTTGTTTTTGTTTTTATATTTTAATATTAAGGAGAGTTTGATTTGATTTTGATTTAACGATTTAAATAATATAATACGATATAATAACTTTAAAATCTATAATAAAATTTATTTTTTTATTAATGCGCTCAAACAGCGTTTAAATTATTTTACAACCCCATTAATATACCATATCAAGAATATTTTTTTTTACATGAGAACGGATTAATCATTTTTACATTACTTCTTATGGGAAAGGTTGGTTTGGTATACGTCCTATTCGGTATAAGTCCAAACATCAAAAACGTCCAACCAACCTATTGGATGACAACAGGATAACAAAGAATAACTTACGTCCTCACGATAGGTTACAATGTCGTCATGCATAAAAAGTTACTAAATTGTATATTTGTAATATCGAGTTTAATCTTTTGAACATGGCATATTCTACCTGCACATATATAACACGGCAAAGAAAGACTACAATCTATTAATAGACGAGATTGGAACCTATCAATATACATTAGACTAAACTAACCTCATCTACACTAACCTAAGCTCACTTCATCTGCGCTGGTCTAAATTCTGTACTACACTATATCTACTGACTTGTCTGCATTAGACAATAGCAAAACACTGACCCTCTTTACCCTCTTGCCCCTTTGAAAAACTTAAAAATGCACGTGTTCGGTGAAACAAATACTCACCCTCAAATAGACCGTAATTTACGCACCCGAAGTGTGAATAAAACGTTCACTATTACACTTCGTCCAAACCTATATGCAATCCACGTCATCAATAAAAGGTTACTAGATGATGACGTTTCACACAGCGCTGTCACCTCGTATTTTTACAGTTCTAATAAATTGTAGTCTTTTTTTATACCACCTAACATGTGCGCAAGTAAATCATCCATAGAATCTATACAATCTATAGCAATTTTTTATTGATGACGTGATGATCGCCAGGCCGGCCGCTTGGATAAAGTACTATCGATTTTTTGTTCGATCTTTAGTTATTTTAAATATCTACTTTCGAAATATCGTATCATTTAAAAGTGGTTCTCGTTAAAGTAGCAATTTACAAGTCGTCCACCGTACCGCTTAATACACACGACATTTTACGACTGGCAATAATTTTAAAGGAATTATTATTAATCTGCGGGTTATAACAAGACTGTCGCTAGGAGAAGTCGGTTGGGGGCCACGATTTATTCAGAAGTTGTTCCGTCTCCAAATATAAATTTCGAAAACTAGATATTTTTTAAGTGTTGCCCAGGAATTTTGCAAGCATCAAGTGTCTTATTTTAAAAACGCACGGATAACCTCCACCGTTCAAGTAGTATGTTGAAAAAAAAAACAACCGAGCACGACAATTATCATTTAATTTAGGCGAAGTTCCACCAAAGAAACAACGCATATAAATATGTAAATTACTACTAAAATAACATCGAATTCAGTTTATAAATTGTACGAATCGGCCCCGTGTTTCGAATTTATAAAATAAAACTTCTAAAGAATTCGACTGCATCGTCCGAAAACGAAAAAAAAAATCGCTTTCGAATCGTCATTAAAAATCGAGCTTGTACGGTCAACTCTCAAAATCAAGTTGACCATTAACTAACTGCAAACGAGATTAAAATTTAAAACAATTGTCGACCGATTCCAGTCTCCGACATCGAGATTATTTTACGGCAGATGCGAATTTTCGTGTAGATACGAAAAAAAAGATATGATTCTTTTTTCGTCCCGAAAAAACGAGATTTTTTTTTCATTAATTCTACCTGAATTAGGGTTTACAGCTAGGCACGGTTTTTATAAACGAGTTCCTTTTATAATAACCGAGAACTTCTGAGTTACACATTCGAGGTCGCTCGGCGAAATAATGTGGTGCCATTGTCTGGTCGACGAAAAGGTTTGTTTGGGCAACTGTGGCGCAATCTATGTAACTCTGAATAGGCCATATGTGCGGTGTGGGCCCATTAACGACTGGTGTTTATCAATACTGGATATGTGGAGCTTAGATGCGAGTTCCCCAGGCCACTTTACGACGAAACAAGTGCGATGATCTTTTTTTCTAAGTACCCAGTTTTAATGAACTTTTAAACTTATTCGCGATCGATATCAAATTATTCGATTATAATCAGATCGACTTTCTGCTAAAATTAAAAGGTCCTTTCGATACATAGGTCAACATAAACTGTTTATGTCGAAATTTTCATTTCGTGCAAGCTCAAATTTTCGATTGGGTTGGCGTCAGACAACTGAGACGGCCAAACGTTACAATAATACAAAAAGTATTTTGCCGTCGAGCATAATGATTAGGGTGCGGGTACTAACGTTACCTTTTAAAACCACCCTCTCCCCAACCGTGTTATCCAAAAAGAAGATACAACATCTGAATAGCTCGTTCTATCGTTCGAACCCGTAAATTCTGAACACAGAAAACGCCAACATGCCAACTACGCCACTGAAGCCGATAAAATACTGTTTTTTTTTCTTCAAATTGAATCGGTGCCGGCGTTTCAATGTCGAAGATAACGAATTCTGACGTTTCGACTGTACAGGGTGGCCAAAAACCGATTTAAAATGTAAGTAATTTTAAACACGCCTGCTAAGCTAGCGCAGCCATTTCGGCACTATCGAATAAAATGTGCAGGTAAGGGAATTTAATGCTATTTTGTCGTTCCAATCATTTCCGCGAAAACGATAGTTGTGCTAATTTAAAACAATAAAGTTAGCACACTTATACATTATTAACTTTAACGTTACGTTGCGAGATTGTGCGTTTTTTTGTTGTTGTTGAAACCTATCGATTTTTCAGAAAAACACAGAGATGCGTCGATTTTGCTTGCGAGTGGGGGCGGCTCGTCGTTATAAATTCACCCGCTTCCAATAACCCCCTAAGAGGGTAAGTAGCAAGCGTCCGTAAATCTTAAATGGTAATAAAGGACAAGCGGCACACTACTAAATTTTGAATTTAAGCTATATAATAGTTCCAACGCAATTCGTTTTCAAGTTGCAAGTACCTACTAGGTATAAAATGTAAAGTTAATTTCGAAAGTGATTTTCAAATGTTCAAAACCGATCCTACTTGAAAATTACGTTCGTACAACGATTGTGAGTGAAAAGTGTTTTCGAGGGCAATTTTTGAATCGTCATTTTCCCGCTCATTGGATTAGTCGAAATCTACGAGACCGAGTCGTACGCCAAATCGCCTGTTCTAAGATCCGTTAGATTTTTTTACGAAGATACCAAACCGGATTTACCTGCCTATTAGCGAACTTTGAAAGTGCACAATCAAACAATGTCAATAAATTAAACCGGATGTGTTACAAAATGTTGCACGGAAATCTAACACATTTTGATAAATTGAATTAATTAAAAAATATCTCTTATACTCGGGGAGGGGGGAAGTCGTCAATTTTTCATCAAATATTCCTCGTACGTACCCCTGCTATATATCGAAATATCAAAATTTTCCGAAAGATACAACAAGCGTAAATATTTGAACAAGTTCGTCACTCGAATTCTATAAGTCTGCTTTATACAGGATGGCCAAGAAATGGCGGAGAATTCTCGGGAGCGTATAAACCACGTCCAAACAATGTCGCAAGTTCCAATAATTTTTTTTCCTACCGCGCAGCGCTTCCCTGTTGGAATATTAAACATTTAATTAAAAAAATGTTGCGCGTGATTTTCTCGAAATTAAACAAGGTACCTTTTTTATCCTAAAATACCGAGAAATCCAAAAACGACCTTAAAAATGTAAAAACTTAAACCTCGGAAATATTTTGGCATTAGAAAAAAGTTAGGGAGTGGTGCATTTCTGGCCATCCTGAGGTGCTATCAAAAAACCTATTACGCTTTTTCAAAGGTCTTCATTTATTACGTAGATACAGCAAAAAATTATTAAATTTCAACGAAAAATAATAATGTTATTTATAACTAAATTTATTTTTATTTTTGAACTTTCAAGATGAATGTCTCAGCAGGAAAAAATAGAAACTAGAAACTTTATAGAAACTCGTGGCATTATTTTGACATGGTTTATACATACGCACCTGGACGTTTCCTGAACATCCTGTACGTAGTAGACTACAATTGAATTAAAGTGATGAACTTTTTTAAATATTTACCTGTTATACCCTTTGGAAAATTTTGATATTTGCATATATAGTAGGGGGAAGGTACGAGGGATGTTTTATGAAAAATTGGCAACTGCCCTCCGAGCATAAGATACATATTTTTTAATTATTTCAATTTAATACTTTCAATTTTTCTCGTTTGCTGTACACGGCAAATCTCAAAAAAATACCACTGATGAGCCTTCAGTGCCGCTACAATATCATACAAGTAACACAGAATTCGCGATAATAGTTTGTGAGAAATAAATTTTTGAAAATAATGTTTTTTCGAAAATTAGGAATTTTTGGAGAAATTCAAGGGCATTTTTGTTACAATTAAGTTGGGATTCGCTAATATACAAATTATCAAGATAACAGCACAAAAATCCTTGTAGAGGTTTTATTTAATTATTATGTATCTACGTAAAAATGTCCGTCATCACTAATTCAATGTTTAATAAACTAATTCTAACGTAAGATATAACAAAAAAAGACATACAATTTTGAAAATACTTCGGGAATATTTTGTATAAAATTGTGGTTAAAAAACGTTTTATTTTATAATTTTCGAAATCGTGTATTCGAGTTAAACCGAACATGATTTATTAAACAATCGTCAGAGGTCATTCACTGCTAATTTTACAGATGTTAAATAACACTACTGAAACGGATTTAGGACAATATAATAAAAATTGTGCAATTTGCGTAATTATGAATTAATTATCTTCTCTCGAAACTTGGCTTATTTGAAAAAAAAAAATACATACATCGTATTAAGACGTCCAATTTATTTGAACGTACCTGCTACCATATATGTAACAAGTATAGAAAAAAACAACTGTAAAACGTTCAATAATTTTATAGAGATAAATGAACTCGTTCGTAACTAAATTAACGTTATTGAGATAGGGGCTTTCGTACCCACTCTCGTAAAAATAACCTGTTTTCTAACGCATCAATTCAAATATAAACGATAAATAATACCGGTATCATACAACGAATAATAAAAATCCAAGAAGCGCCTATAATATCGATTATAAATAGTAAGTAAATCGTTTCTACCTTTTCCACCAGCAACTTCTGAGAAGCCCCATTTTCAACGACAGTTCGAACAGTTCTTAACCATCGAAAACGCACAATCACACGCAAAATTCAAAGTCACACACACACACACGAGCACTAATCATTAATTAACTAATCATTTAAATGCACTTTTTATTTAATAACTGACCTTTCGAGGCCGTTAAATAAATTTCGTCTATGTAACCGCATGCACGGAATGCAACGAAGGTCATATTTACTGCCGACTGAGCGCGATTTCGGCAAAGAACGGTTTCGTTCGGTACGTATTCGCATATGTTTCGATAGATAACCGGCTAGACAGGGACGTTCGATGCCCGATATATTGAAGTTCTTAGTTGAATATTATAATTTTGCGGTTGCGACCGTATCATCCTTTATTATTTTAAATTATTAATTACTCTGTATTTATTTATTCGAGTATAACTCATTCATATTATTATTCGTCTATTATTTTTAAATTAGATAAACGAAATCGAAAATTAATTAATCGTTATAGTTGAATTCGCGAATTTGGAAAACCGTAGTTTTATAATTACCGAAAAATATAATGTTGCAGTTGAGACCGTATTATATTTCATGTATTGTATTAAATTACTTCGTTTGTCCACCCTCACAAAAAATAATTACGACCAACAAACTAAAATTTCGTTGTTATTGAATATTGAAAAATCGTATTGTTATTCGAAATTAACAATTACTTCAATTTTTTATTGGGAATAGGGTTGTCTAGAGTTAATCCACATTTGTCTAACAAAAAATTTCGTTTGCCCACCCCCATAAAAATAATTGAGGCCAACAAACTAAGACTTCATGGATACGTGAAGTTAGCAGCACATGAACGGCACAAATCTCGGGACCTGGTCCATTCGTTTGTGCTTCGTTTGTACCGATTTGTGCCGTAATCAGTTTTCGCAACAACGAACCGTTCCCGAGTTATCACGATTTTTAGATGTTTGCTAACTTCACCGATTTTCGATCAAATCTGGGACCTGATCCATTCGTTTGTGCTTCGTTTGTACGATTTGTGCCGTAATCAGTTTCGGCAACAGAACCGTTCCGAGTTATCACGATTTTAGATGCTGCTAACTTCACACCCGATTTTCGGCACAAATCTCGGACCTGATCCATTCGTTTTGTTCGCTTGTTTGTGCCGTAATCAGTTTTTCGGCAACACGAACCGTTCCCGAGTTATCGCGATTTTTAGATGTACTGCAAACTTCGCACCTGATTGATCGCACAAATCTTGGGACCTAATCTATCTGTTAGTGCTCGTTTTTGCTAGTTTATGTCATAAGTACCTAATTAGTTTTTCAGCAATATTAACCGTTTTTGAGTTATAACTCAACATTAAACATTTTTATTTAAACATATAATTTGTTTTGTCCATCTACCGCCACGTATGTTGTTTACCGTAAATGGGCAAACATGACTTGTATTAGGGCCATTTATTCGTAAATTACGATAAAGCGTATATTAAAATTAAAGTTGCAAGATAACTATAAAGAAGTTATCGCATTAACCACTAATTTTTTTTTATGTAATGTCAAACCAATAAACTACCTCATTTAAAATACTAAACTAGCAATTAAAATACTACTAATTATAACTACTTAAAATTTAAACTAGCAAAAACGAGCACTAACGGTTAGATTAGGTCCCAAGATTTGTGCGATCAATCAGGTGCGAAGTTTGCAGTACATCTAAAAATCGCGATAACTCGGGAACGGTTCGTGTTGCCGAAAAACTGATTACGGCACAAATCGGTACAAACGAATGGATCAGGTCCCGAGATTTGTGCCGAAAATCGGGTGTGAAGTTAGCAGCACATCTAAAAATCGTGATAACTCGGGAACGGTTCGTGTTGCCGAAAAACTGATTACGGCACAAATCGGTACAAACGAAGCACAAACGAATGGATCAGGTCCCGAGATTTGTGCCGAAAATCGGGTGTGAAGTTAGCAGCACATCTAAAAATCGTGATAACTCGGAAACGGTTCGTGTTGCTGGAAAATTGATTACGGCACAAATCGGCACAAACGAATGGACCAGGTCCCGTGATTTGTGCCGTTCATGTGCTGCTAACTTCACGGACCCAGATTTCATTGCTATTGAATGTTGAAATATCGTATTGTTATTAGAAAATTAACAATTACTTTAATTTTTATTAGGAATAGGGTTGTCTACCGTTAATCCATGTTTATCTAACAAAAAATTTCGTTTGCCCACCCCAATAAAAAAATAACCATGATCAGCAAACTAAGACTTCTTTGCTATTGAATGTTGAAAAATCGTATTGTTATTACAAAATTAACAATTACTTTAATTTTTATTGGGAATAGGGTTGTTTACAGTTAATCCACGTTTGTCTAACAAAATATTTCGTTTGCCCACACCAATGAAAAATCATCATAGCTAACAAACTAAGACTTCATTGCTATTGAATATTGAAATATCGTATTATTACAAAATTAACAATTACTTCAATTTTTATTGGGAATAGGGTTGTCTACAGTTAATCCACGTTTGTTTAACAACGATTTTCGTTTGCCCACCCTCACAAAAACTAATTATGGCCAACAAACTAAGATTTCGTTGTTATTAAAATGTTGAAAAATCGTATTGTTATTAGTAACAATTACTTTAATTCTTATTAGGAATAGAGTTGTACACAGTTAATCCGCGTTTGTCTAACAATTTGCCCACCCTCATAAAAAATAATTACGGCCAAATTCGCCTGCTTAAATACATTCCTCGGTATCGAACGATGATGGGCCCATTAAAATTGGGAAAAAGTTGCTTTTCCATTGAAGCAAATTGTGGAATTTTGAGTAGGTGGTCCAGAACTACGGTTTTTCCAATTTTTTGATTATACACAGCACGTGTCTAATATTTGTAGATAGGTATATGATAAAGACATTTTAATTTTATATCAAAAAATTAAACAATCACGATGAGACATCATCGCTCAACGTATCGACATTGTACCTTTAGCATTACACGTTCCGTCGCAGCCATTATATTAGAAGAAAGGCGAGCATTATTGACATGGGAAAAAACGTTTTGTGAATTCCCCTAATAATAAAAACCATCAGTCGCTTTGTCGCAAATCGAAAAGAAGTCGCACGCTTTTCGAAAACGTCAGAAAAATACACGTATTAAATCGTACCTAATCTAACGAGCTTTTTCCATGTAGGGTACATTATGTACTCTATAACACGTACGTACGTCGTTCAAAAGAAAAAAATTGACTTTTCACGAATTTCGATTTGGCCAGACAATAATTTACATTCGTCCGGTAGTAGATAATGCAAACAAATCAATATTTATGAAACCATATTTAATCGTTCCATTTACAGCACGACGTTCATCAATTTCCACGTGAACAAGCAAATTTTTTATGCAACAAATTCCGTTGACAATTTCCATCGCTAGTAATAACTAGTTGCTGGTCTCATGTCGGATTAGAGAACTCGCTCGAGGCGGTTTTTTAATTTCTATATCGAGGGGACTACCCGGTCCCACCACCTGTCCTTCCTCGGATTACAATCAAAATACGTGGGACAGTCACTTAGATATTTTATTCGAGCAAAAGCAGTAACATTTCTGATGCTCTTATGCTATGTTACGTTATAAATATCGTAATTGGCGAACCGCAAAAATAAGTCCCAACAAACAGGAAATACTTTGATACAATATCTTCATATATTGCTAAAACCGCACCTAAAAACAAAATGCGCTCAAAATATACAACACGTTCGTTTTGAAAGCAACAGTCGAGTCGAAAATAAAAGCAGCTTATTTTCTGAAAAGGAAAACCGAAATTAACTTTAACCATTGTTAATAAGCAGGTACCCGAACGTTGACTGACAGAAAATGAATTGCGGACTTCGAAATTTTGCCTAAATCCAACTTAAGGATCATTTAAATCCTTTTTCGAGTCGTCCCTTATTATTTCGAACGTTTTAACGGTTACCTACCATAAATTGCAATTATGATGATGAGCGACCAACATCCGTTTAATTTTAACGGGCACTCGAATTAAATATGGGTTAGCGAGAGAGGACCCGGCGGCTCTAATTTTTCCGACGAAATGATTCGATATTAAGGGCGCCAATTGTTTTTTTGTCGAGATATCGACGCGCAAGCAAACCTGCGCACATGAAATATGTCCAACAACTAACTGCAAATGGACATGTGGGCATACCTCACTTCTTAATTTGGAAAGAATGGACCATATACAAGTTTTTATACAAGAATTTATCGACTTCATTATTACAAAACACGGTTTAATGGGAGATGCCAAACGTGTTTTATATCGTTCGATGTCCGCGCCAAAGTTTTATGAGAGGAAAAAGGCGTCGACGTGAATGAAACGCGTATGATGGGTGGTAAATATAACGATTTTTGTTAGGTGTTGCCTTTTTACGAAGTCGGACTAGGCAATTTAAAGAAGTAACCAGTCGAAATGGCGCGTAGAAATTATCGAAAGAAGCCAATAAATATTAGCTGTCAATATCAACTAAATAAAGTTGTGTTATCGTATTCATTTTTATGTGTTTATTGAACGTTTTGGTAAAATAATGATTGTCTTAAAGTACCTAACCATGACAATTAGCAATTCAAATGTTGTTATCGTGATGACACGTCGCCTTTAGATTGTAAAATCTGGGCCTAAATGTTTATTTTTAGACGTTGATGGTAAAATAAATTCGGGTTGTGGTAATTCGAAACATTTCAAGATTCACTTCAACAACTACGTAATTTTTGAACAAACACATCGGGAAAAGTTATTGTTTTGCCTGCTCAAATCGTGCGATTTGTAACACGTGTAAAGAAAGCCGCCAACGCACCGTTTTTATTTCAGTTCCAAATCCATTTTCTAATTTTTCGAACAGGGCACTCCCGTCACACAATCAGCGTGAGGTTTATCAAAGCTTAAGCTTTCCATCGACTATTAAGCCGCCCAATAGGTCTTCTTGATGGGCTATTTAAAAAATCGCTATTTGACGAACAATTCTGGGAACCATTAGTTCCCAACTAATTAGTTTTTGGTCGACAAAATGGTATTGGCAAATGTAGTAAACCGTCAGCCCCTCCTTTTTGTTAGTACAACCCTCGCAAAACACTTCAGAAACGCCTTAAAGAAACGTTCTTCCGAAAGTTGATGAATATCAACCAGAAAATTGGTTGGAATTGAATTTGGTATAGGTAACAAAGCGAACCGCTTAAACTTATCTTGACAACTTGGATTTGATCTTCAGAGTACGTTCAAGACTCGTTCCACGTGATCTTGATTTTGTACGTTTAACAATGCGGCGCACGAAGGCTTGCTATTCAAAATAAAAAAACTACTACCGCCTGACTACTACACAATACTTAAGTCCTACGTTACCAATAGACACTTCTTAGTGAGATATTCGGATTCTTTTACCTCTTTGTTCCCCATCAACGCTGGTGTCCCCCAGGGAAGCGTGCTAGGCCCGCTTATGTACATACTGTGTACTGCTGATCTACCTGCACCACCGGGGGCTATGATTGCAACTTTCGCTGATGATATAGCAATTCTTTCATCGCATCCTGATCTGCAAATGGCGTCAAATTACCTCCAGTTATGCTTGTACAACTTAGAAGTTTGGTTCAAAAGATGGCGTATCCACATAAACGAAACCAAATCAGTCAATGTAACATTTACGCTGAGGCGAGGCACCTGCCCACCTGTTATAATAAATAACAAACAAATACCGCAAGATGACACCGTCAGGTACTTAGGTATGCATCTAGAAAGGCGTCTCACGTGGAGAAAACATATCTTTACCAAAAGAAAATAGCCGAGTCTAAAAATTAGGAAAATGTATTGGCTAATTGGACGCAAATCCCAGATGACATTGGAGAACAAAATACTACTTTATAAATCCATCTTGCGGCCTATTTGGTCATTCGGCATACAACTATGGGGAACTGCGAGCAGGTCAAACATTGACATCATCAAACGATTTCAATCGAAAGTGTTGCGCTCTTTGGTAGACGCCCCATGGTTCGTTCCGAATGAGATCATACGACAAGACTTAGGCATTTCAACGATAGAAGAAGAAATACAAAAGTAGTGTTCGCTACTTTAACAAAATAAGTGTTCACCCTAACTCGCTAGTCGAGGACCTATTAAACTCTGACGAGGAAGAACCAAGACTTAAACGATTCAAGCCAACAGATCTACCAAACCGTTTCGCATAATGCATAGTGGTGTTAAAGATATAGACTCAGTTTCAAATCAGCTAGTATTAGAATTAGAATAAGGAAATTTTTGTTGAAAACTTTCTACATGCCTCACCAAATGTCAAATCATTTACTGGATGTCACTACGTGACAGATTGTAAACTTATAAATAAAATTTAAAAAAAACAATGCGGCGTTGTTCTCAACATCACTGTCAAATGATGGAGAACATCCAGATCATTCATTTTTGATTAGCCCCAATTGTTTTTATTGCGCATATGACGATAGAAACGAACAAAACAATTGGATTATTTCAACAATAAGATTATCTAACTATAATAAATTAGACACGTACTTAAAAATATTACGGAATCTACAAAAAAAATCGATTCACTTTCGATTGCCAAACCATATTAAATAACATCATCTCCTTTTGTTTACAAAACAAACCGTAACAAAGATAACGCATAAAAAAACATAACAGCACACAATGAGGTCAATCAAAATCCAGTTATGAGACAAACTTCTTAATATATTCCAACAATCGTCTAATAAGAAATGTGACAAGATAAATATTAATATATTCAACATTCTTAATGAATCATAATTACAAACAAGTTTTTTTGTTGGCGTTTTTTTTCCGTGAAAATTCCGAGCAGTACGAAACGATATTTATAAAAGAGAAGTATTCATTAGTCATTCATTCAGGTTTCAAATCGGGCATGTCCGTTACGTAAACATAATAAAAATATAAATGGCAATTAAAACCTTAAATACTATCTACCAAACTTACGGCGGATAATTACGATTTATTGTTGCGTTCGTCCGAGGGCGCTCGGAATTTTTGACGGCCGTCCCGTCCCGAGACTTAAAATATTCGCCTCTACAAATAACCCTGTGCAGGTATACATTAGCCACACCACCCCAAGTTGTCTACGACAACAATATTCCTAAAAGCTCAGGTAAAAATGATTGAAGTAATAAAACCGAAAGGAGCCCAAGAACGCGTGCGCGCGGTGCCGCGCCGCGTCTCTTTTCCGTCAGCGGCGTTTTGTTCTCAAAACGGGACCCATCGCAATTAAAATTAATAAAGTGTGGACGTTGTTCTCGCGTTTATTTGCGACGCCGAACTGTTCTGCAGTAATTCATTTTGAGCTTGAAGCAAACTTCATAAATTACCGACAACGACGTTTGTTCAAAAATAATTTGCATCTACCTCTTTGTCGAGAGGAATTTTCGTACGAGCGGAATATACCCGAGAGTACCCAGTTAAAAAGATGTAAAAGGTTTGTCGGCCTCAGTTCAAAGTTGTTGTCGAACACATGGGAATTCAAGGGAAATCGCCAAGAGCAAACGATCGTCGAGTCGCGGCAAACGATTGCAACACTTAATTTTGGGAAAATTTCAATCGATTACACTGCACAACGATATGGCCACTTTTGTCTGATGATTGACTTTTATCACGTGATGTTTACTAATTCGACGTCGCTGATTTCAAATATACCCTCAGTTTTTTTGTAACAGCTCTTGTTTATAGTCTTATAGTTTTCACGAAAAAATCGCTGTGTTAGTGTGTTGATTTGCTTGTAATCAAGAAAATATTAAGTTTTCTTAATATAATTTGATGTGGCATCGTCAAGAAGAGTCTGTGTCAATGATCCAAATCATTTTTGTTTCATTTGCGGAGAGTATATATTTAAAGAATACCGTTTGAATGTGACAGCGTTCGTGATTGAGGCTTACAAAAATTACTTTGGTCACACACTGGAAATGAAAGACAAGCCTTGGATTCCGCAAAAGGTATGCAAAACGTGCGTCGAGTTTCTACGTTTGTGGACAAATAAGAAAAGGAATAGCTTTAGATACGAAACCGCTACGATCTGGACTGAACCCTTGAACCACCACGACGACTGTTATTTTTGTTTGGTGAACACAACTGGCATTAACTGGGAATATCCTTCCATACGGTTGGCACATAGACGTATTTTGTGTCCTAAAATATCACTTGAACCTCAAGCTGATGCTTCACACGACGAGCCTATGCATTTTGAGGCGAAAACTGACAGTAGTGATAGTGACTTTGAATGTGACCTGAAAGCGCCAAAACTATTCAACCAAGATGATTTAAACGACCTTGTCCGAGATCTGGGACTGTCAAAGGCTGCTTCAGAAATTTTGGCTTCTAGGCTAAAACAAAGAAACTTGGTAACAAAGGAAACGAAAATTTCTTATTGCCGCACAAGAGAACAAATTCTCCTCAAATATTTTGCTGAAGAAAATGATTTCGTATTTTGTAAAGATGTACCTGATTTAATGACTGCAATGGGACTTCAAAATTACGTTTCTAGTGACTGGCGTCTATTCATAGACTCATCAAAACGTAGTCTAAAATGTGCTCTCTTACACAATGGGAATACATTAGGGTCGTTGCCTATTGCTCATTCCACAAAAGTAAAAGAAGAATATACAACTATTGCTCTGGTTTTAGACAAAATTAAATATGTGGAACACAATTGGTTCATATGTGTTGATTTAAAAATGGTCAACTTACTTTTAGGCCAACAAGGTGGTTATACAAAATATCCCTGTTTTCTTTGCTTGTGGGACAGTAGAGCTAAATATCGACATTGGATTAAAAAAGATTGGCCTCCTCGGGAAGCGCTAGTTGCAGGACAACAGAACGTGATAAACCCCCCTTTAGTATCAAGGGATCGTATAATTTTGCCTCCGTTACATATAAAACTAGGACTTATAAAACAATTTGTAAAAGGTCTTGACAAAAATGGAAATTGTTTCCTTTTCCTATCAAAAAAGTTTCCAAAAGTGAGTGCAGAAAAGATAAAAGCGGGAATTTTTGACGGGCCACAAATAAGATCGTTAATTAAAGACTCAAATTTTACGGACACTATGACAGAGATTGAGAAAACGGCATGGAATGAGTTTGTTTGGCTTGTTAAAATTTTTTGGGAAATAAGAAAAGTTCTGAATTTTCTCAACACGTCGAACAACTGTTGAGGCATTTTCAAAGGCTTGGATGTAACATGAGCATCAAGTTACACTTTCTTCACAACCACCTGGACTATTTTCCCGCCAATCTTGGGGACCTAAGTGAAGAACAGGGCGAGCGATTCCACCAGGACCTCCGTACCATGGAGGAACGCTATCAGGGCTACTGGAACGCACACATGATGGCTGAAAATTTCCAAAAACACCTTATCCAAATAAGTCGAGAAAACAAAAAACCGAATTGGGCCAAAAGATCTATTGAAAAAAAGTAAATTAAAAAGAAAAAGTACGAGGGCGCGACAAACAACGATCCAAAGTCGGAACGGACGTGCGAACAGAATAATCAAGTACCACCACCTACTGTCGCAAAACTCGGAAAAATTTCGGCTACACCAACGACACGAAAGTGCTCGCCATTAAAATACCGAAGAAGAAAACTTTTGCGAATTTCATTTTATATTCGCGTTCGAATAATCGAAAAATGCGTAAAAAGAACAGTCGAACGTCGCAATAAAAAAAAGTAAAAAAATAAAATCGAGTAGTGCCAAGTGCACGCGGCGTTTCGCTCGCGAGGCGTACGTACGTCACTTACATAAGAACGCGCACAGTCAAATTTAGCTATTAAATTACGCTATTGTTTGCCGTGCGCATTCTTGCAGAAAAATTATGTTACGTGTAAATCGGGTAGTTGACGAACCGTCGCCGTTCGGGACGTGCCGCAATCTTACTCCCGAAAACGATATCGTTATTTTTATTTTTCTTGTTCTTAAAATTATAAGACAATTTTAGGCGAGATCTCTGCTAAAATTTAGCGTTCGAAGGTTCGATAAAATATACGAATTAAAATTATTCTTATTTCGAGAACTTAATAAAAACCTGCTAGAATAAACCAAATTGAGTATCGATTTACAATTAATATCTAATAATAAGCTGATATGTCGACAAAAAAACGATAGGTGAATAAATTATTTCGTATTTTAAGTGAGTTTCTTCAATAAACTTGGTTATAACGATTGCGGTTACAATCAATTCAAGTCATCAATCATTTATAGTGCAAATTGCTTTTATAGCGAACCACCGGGATATAACGAATTATTTCCGTAGGTCGATTTGCAATATCCTTGCGGTTCGTTACAACAGACATCTACTGTAGATTAATTAAACATCTATTAATTTTATGGGAATAATAAAAGAGATAACAAATCGGAAAAAAAAGTTCAAAAACTAGAAACTTTCGAAGAAATTTATAAGTTACCAATAAGTTCTAGAAAATGTTAAAACGATCTTTGGCATCGTCTCCGAAATGTTCGCGAATTTTCAACAGATTTTGATGTTTTTAAAAAAAAGTATCATACGAGAATTATCCGGATGTTATCGAATTTGTTTTAGAAATTGCGGAAGAAAACAACGATTTATTGGTGGTTTTATTAAATAGATCATCGTTAAATCTCGAAAAAATTGTCAACTATTGGCAATTTATGAAAATTCCAAGATATTGAGAAAATTTAAAACGTAAGTTCTCGCAATTCACTTAATTCGTTGTAAACATTTTAAAAATGCACCTTATTTTGAAAAGGACGACTCGTTTAATGTATATCTGGGTAAACTTTGAATTTTTTCTTTGACAAATTGAAAAGCTTCGCAAAATCCAAATTTTAAACCGAAAACGAATTTTCAAAGTCGTCGTATCAGGCGATTTTCCTCGAAGTGAAACAATTTTTGCTAATTTAAAACTAACCAATCTGCGAAATATTTTTTTCAAATTTTAGAATTTCATTTAAACAGATTTTCGTGAATTTTCCCTCGACAAATTCGAATGTTCCGTATCAAAATCGGCATTACTAGTTGAGTCATATTAGGTTTTTACTTCGTAACCCGCAAGACTCGTTTTAAAATGTTTACTGTAGTAAATGGGACACTCGAGTGTTTGTATTGTTTAAACAATTTACGACAACGAAATACCGGGTGTCCAGCTAATGGTAAAAAATCATTAAAATAATGCCGCAAGTTTCTAAAATGTTTTTCTTACAGAGATATTCACCCTCAAAGTTGAAAATTAAAATCAATTTTTTTTTTAAATAACATTTTTAGTTTTCGTAGCAAATTAATAATTTTTAATAAAGGTAATAATAAAGGTCTTTAAAATGATGTAGTAAGTTTTTAATCTTTATAACATCGACATTTTTCAGAGGTTTCAGTTTTTACAATTTTAAGGTCCCCAGACATTAATTATGATAAAATAAACCATGTTCAAGAAAACGCGTGGTATTTTAGATATTATTTAAGTGCGATGTTCTCCAATATGGTTCATTTTATCGAAATTAGGACAAGAGTACCTTTTTTATCCTAAAATGTCTGGGGAATTCGAAAATGATTTAAAAATTTAGAAACTTAAACTTCTGAAATATTTCGGGGGGTTAGATAGGTTAGGAGTTGTGCATCCCTGGCTCCCCAGAGGCGATATCAAAAAATCTACTACGTCACGTTAAAGATCATAATTTATTACGTACGTACACCAAACGTTATTAAATTCCAACGAAAAATAAACGTGTTATTTAAAAAAAGTTCATTTTATAAAAGCAACAGGAGAAGCGTCGTAGGAAAAACATTTATAGGAACTCGTGGCATTATTTTGACGTGGTTCCGTAACCGTTATGTTTAACGTTTTCTCGACACCCCGTATTTTGTTGTAATAATTGTTTAGATAATACAAATTTTTGAGTGCGTCAACCGGAATGTTTTCGATTTCAAATAATGTAATGTGTATAACGTGTATTTTAAAAAAAGTTTCGTCCAAACCAGTTCCGGTTTTTGTGATGGGTTCCGAAGTTTTCGGCGATTTTTCCAGATTTATTTTATTCGACTGTACAAATGACCTATTCGTTTTAATCTATACAATACGTTCGAGTTTTGGCCGATTTAAAACCATCGAATCTGCAAAATGTTATTCGGAAAAGATGGGGATTTCTTCGAAAATAGTTAGGCACGCGAACTCGATAAATTCGATGGAATCGCGATCGCATTGCCTTTGACAGCCGAGAAAGGGGACAAATAAGTGAGAAGACGTCTTCTTGATGTTTTTTTGGAACAATAATTCAAGCATCAAACTGGAGTTTTCTGGAAACCTCCCCCGAGTTGCACCATCGTAACTACAAGCATTTCGATGCAATAGATTGTAACAACTTAATACGTTCAGGTACTTAAAAAAAACCGGAACTAATTGAGGATGGGGGACTAATTGAGCGCGTTTACCCAAAAGTTTACCTAAACATTTTAACCAACTTCAGGTATGCCTATCGCGACCGAGAAGGGAAACGTGGTACTTCTTTTGTTATTCCGGAGGATAAAATAAACCATGTCAAGAAAACGTATGGTATTTTAGTTATTATTTAAGTGTGATGTACTCCAATATGGTTCATTTTATCGAAATTAGACAAGAGTACCTTTTTTATTCTAAAATGTCTGGGGAATTCGAAAATGATCTTAAAAATTTAGAAACTTAAACTTCTGAAATATTTCGGGTTAGATAGGTTAGGAGTTGTGCATCCCTGGTTCTCCAGAGGCGATATCAAAAAATCTACTACGTCACGTTAAAGATCATAATTTATTACGTACGTACACCAAACGTTATTAAATTCCAACGAAAAATAAACGTGTTATTTCAAAAAAGTTGATTTTATAAATCGCAACAGCGGAAACGCCGTAGTAAAAACATTTATAGGAACTCGTGGTTTGACGTGGTTCCGTAACCGTTATGTTTAACGTTTTCTCGACACCCCGTATTTTGTTGTAATAATTGTTTAGATAATACAAATTTTTGAGTGCGTCAACCGGAATGTTTTCGATTTCAAATAATGTAATGTGTATAACGTGTATTTTTAAAAAAGTTTCATCCAAATCAGTTCCGGTTTTTGTGATGGGTTCCGAAGTTTTCGGCGATTTTTCCAGCTTTATTTTATTCGACTATACAAATGACCTATTCGTTTTAATCTATACAATACGTTCAAGTTAGTTCAAAAATAGTTAGGTATACGAACTCGATAAATTCGATTGAATCGCGATCGCATTGCCTTTGACAGCCGAGAAAGGGGACAAATCAGTGAGAAGACGTCTTCTTGATGTTTTTTTGGAACAATAATTCAAGCATCAAACTGGAGTTTTCTGGAAACCTCCCCCGAGTTGCACCATTGTAACTACAAGCATTTCGATACAATAGATTGTAACAACTTAATACGTTCAGGTACTTAAAAAACGGAACTAATTGAGGATGGGCATTGTGCGCGTTTACCTAAACATTTTAACCAACTTCAGGTATACCTACCTATCGCGACCGAGAAGGGAAACGTGGTACTTCTTTTGTTATTCCGGAGGAAGTCCGGTTTCAAAATTCTATTTGGACACTTTATGTGTCGACTGTACGTCGAAAAGAATCCGTTCGAGGAATACCCCCCCATTAAACAAACGAAGAATTTGACAGTTTCGTCGTGATACGTGATAAATTTTAGAAAAAAAAAGGTTATAAAACGTAGAACGCGAAACAAGAATAAATAAGGAGAATCGTCGTGAGCGGAATAAAAAACAAATAAATAAATAAATAGTGTCGTTGACTCGGAACAAGTATGTAGTAATCGCGAAAGTAGACACTTAAAAAAACGAGTACACTCTCGGTTTCGATTTGCACACTATTCGGTGAAGGTAAAGGCCACGACAATGACCGTGTTGTGCAAAACAAAAACATTTAAGTGGGTCCGCCGAATTTGAAACTCGCACGAGTGCACGGGGCTGCAGCGGCGGCCTAATGTAAGTAAGCCAGCTGCATGATAGCAGAAAATAGTCGAAGGAAAAACTGGTCCCCTCTTTGTGCCCGAGACGGGGTTGCTTGCGTCCGAAAGATAACAAGAAAAAATCGACCGACTAACCTGTCCGAAGATTCGGAGCTGTCGTATCGGTCTGCACATCGCTTCTTCCGACAATCGTCCTCTTGAGGCGAGCACGACATCTCCATATCCAAGAATCCCTCATGCCTTTCCCCGTTCGAGCCCTTCGCACCACACAACTTATCAAATAACTTATCACTGTCACTCGAAATATAGAAAGATTTCACTTGTTCACTTGCAACATCGTTCGCCCGATTGCTGTTCATACATTCGATAACGTCGTCGTAGTCATTCACTAGAGTTTTTTCGATTACATTGCTCACTGTATCGGCCGTACACAAACCATCTGCCATTTTGAGAACGCACTGGCTGATCGCTTGCCGTCGCCTTGCGGCGCGCGCCGCCGAAACCGGCGCGGGGGGGCAAGTTCATAAGTGACGTCACCCCTCCCCCCCGACGGACCGGAGTGCATGCGACGTTCATTGGCCGCTTAACAATTACATAATTTACTTACCCACTCGCGGGTAATGACATCTGCCTGCACTCCCGTTGCACTCAATGAACCGATTGTTTTTTCTCATTAATTTTAATTCGTTTAAAAGTCGACGCGAATCGGCCGGTGGCATTATCTCTTCGATTTTTCCTGACGTTCCGTTCCGTTCCGTTCGGAAGGCAACGAAAATATTTTATTAGACTAAGTGCATGGGCGTCGACTTCGGCGGGGAAAAACGATCGCAACCGCGCTTCCGTTTCTTCTACGGGCATTAATTGGAAAATGCCTGCAATCGGACGAACGTGCAGAAAATCAAAATTACCGAACGAACCGTACAGTTTGCACTGTTCATAACATACAGGGTAAATCGGCAATGACGCGGTGATTGATCCTCGTTTTACCAATTAGTATCGATTAAAAATTGCAAAGAAACGTATGGGAAATTACACGTCAACTGCATTGCCGAATTATCCAAATTTCCCGATAATAATTAATTAACAAAACAATAACCGTTAATACGGGGTGGGCCGTAGAAGTACTAATTGCAAATAATCCTTCGCGTGCACAATCTAAGCTGGCTCCAAAAATACCAAAATGTTAATTTTTGTATCGTTAATTTGCTGAACTGCCACTTAACAACATCACCTCCTCCTTCGAACAATTTATTTTACGTCTTCTCTTCTTCTTCTGAAGCCCTTTAAATCCATTTTTGGATATAGGCCTTCCCTAACTCCTTCCATCTATCCCGATTTTGTGCAATTTTAATCCAGTTTAATCCAGCTGTTCGTTTAAAGTCGTCATACCAACGCATAGGTGGTCGTCCTCTTCCTCGTTTGTGCTCGTACGGTCTCCATTCAATTATTTTTCGATTCCATTTGTTTATGTCATTTCTTGCCACGTAGCTCCATTTTAGTTGGGCAATTTTAATGCCAATGTCTTTCACTTTTGTAATTGCTCTAATTCTGTCATTCCTAACTTTATCCCTTCTTGTTATGTGTAACATCGCTCTCTCCATTCCTCTTTGTGCCACTCTAATTGTTTCTATGTTACCTTTTGTTGTTGCCCAATTCTCCACTCCATACGTCATGACAGGTAAAACACATTGTTCGAATACCTTTGTTTTGAGACGTTCATTAATTTTTTTGTTTCTTAGAATGAAGGATAGCTTTCCGAACGCAATCCAACCACTTTTTATTTCCTTCCTTTCGCTGTTTCTTCCCAATTCTATTCTTTGGCCTAGGTATATATATTCTACTACTCTTTCAATCTGTGCTTCGTCAATTTTAATTTCTGTTTCTGGATCGGGGTGCATTATTTTTGTTTTTTTCAGATTCATTTTTAGTCCTACTTTATTTGATTCTCTATTAAGATCGTCAATCATTTCTCTTAGATCTTCTACACTTTGTGCGAGTAGTATGATGTCATCTGCATAGCGTAAGTTAGTAAGCTGTTCTCCGTTCACATTTATTCCTTTCCCCGGCCAATCTAGTTTCTTAAATACATCCTCGAGTACTAAAGTGAAGAGTTTTGGGGAGAGTGTATCCCCCTGTCGTACTCCTCGTCTAAGGTGTACCGGGTTGATTTTAGCGTGTAGGATATATGTTGCTGTGGCTTCTTCATTTAAATCTCGTATCAGTTGTATATATTTTTGGTCTATTCGACTATTTGCTAATGCTCTATATATTGCCCAATGCTCGATACTATCAAAGGCCTTATTTTACGTAACGTATCTAAAAATCTAAGTTTGTTAGATCGGAAGCCCCGGGCAGTCGATCAATTTCCCAGAATATGCGGAGCAACAACGTTCGATGTAATTGCTAAAAACGTTCTTTTGCATTTTAAATAGTAAATGAAAATTCGACACCGTGTTTACGTCTTGTGGCTACAGCAGCACAGGCCGATAACAATCATTGGGTTTGACATTTTTAACCAGGATCCATATAACAATATGGAACATAAGGCAAACTTTAAGCGTACGCGCAAATATATACTTTCAGCGTGACGGAGCTCCTTCGCACTATTCGTCCGACGCACCTCGACGTCATTGGTCATATCGAAATTTCGTAATATCGTTGCTTTAAATCATTAATTAAGGAGAATGATTGAGTACGTAAAATTATAAACAAAAGATTGGTACCTAATACATATTTTAAAATAGTTCGACGTTTCGTCGATTAAACGAAAGTTTTAGAGAGCACAGTAATTAACTTAATTTGCAAAATGTTCCGAGAAGAACGCGCTAACGCGACTCGAGGATTTTCCTTGTCTTCCAAAGACGATCTTAACAACAACCACCGAAACAATGTGGACCCAAACTCGAAAAACGACCATAAACATTGTTTTTATTTAGCGTAATGTCCGAAAACCAAGACAAC
This sequence comes from Rhagophthalmus giganteus, assembly GCA_036326145.1. NCBI lineage: Eukaryota > Metazoa > Arthropoda > Insecta > Coleoptera > Rhagophthalmidae > Rhagophthalmus > Rhagophthalmus giganteus. The sequence goes on from JARFJA010000036.1 coordinate 498,996, forward strand.
AAATTATACGTTAAATAGCGAAAATTTTTAAATTTATTTAAAAAGTGCAGTTTAATTTTACGCAAAGGCGACAAAGGTGAAAGTTTGTCTTCCGATTAAATTAATATCACGAAGAATACTTGATTTTTTAATCAAAAATTGCGATACACATAAAAATTAAAATGTACGCCACCATAAGATAAATTTCTTGCGAATAAACCATATTTATTATTGACCGTCTCGACTATTTATTTAAAACAACTACTCCCTAGTTGTTAAGGTCGATTTTAAAACCACGCATTACAGGTCGCTCGTAATAAATAATTTGTATTAAATCAATTTATTGTTCCGCGTGGTGCCCTCTATCCGTTGATTCACACAATGATGCTTAGTCACGTTCCAGGAAATGTATGTAAACATTCGGCAGGACCGTATTTAAAAAATTCTTTAAGTAATTGGGTTTTTTTAAATGGAAATTTAGTTATTGGTTTTAAAATGATAAGCAACAAATTGCGTAAGTATCGACTGTTAAATACATATTTAACTTTTTTTTAAATTTAATAAAATGAAGACGATCATAAAACTTCGAAACGGAGAATTTCCTCAATACAGGGGCGGTATTATTTCATATATAGTCGGGGGTGGTCAACTTAATGAGTCATGCGATGAGTGTTCTCTTAAAAATCGAGATATCGCGATTATCAGTTTCACATTTTTCTTCGTTGCATTTGTATATTAGCGCAGCTACAGTTGAATGTCTTCGCGATCGACTGGCCGCTCATGGTCGATCATTGATGACTATTTTTGTTTGGGGCCCTTTTATTTAGTAAAATTTTGTTTTTAATTTATTTTCACTTTGATGACCGTTTTCTTCTCGTTTTTTAAGTGGCACCAACCATTTATTTAAAAAGATTTTGGTTCTCATCGACTCCTTCATTGGTGCGGATTCAAATTTTGACTTATTCTTTGTTATATCCTGATATAGCTTATCCAAACCTATATACAATTCTGGTCATCAACAAGAACTTACTAGATTGTTTATTTGTAATTCGGTTTAAAGTTCGGAAAGTGACATATTCTATAGATGATTTACTTACGCACATATTAGATGGTATAAAGAAAGAGTGCAATTTATTAGAACTGTCAAAATACGAGGTACGAGGTGACAGCACTGTGTGAAACGTCATCATCTAGTAACCTTGTATTGATGACGTGGATTGCATATAGGTTTGGATAAGCTATAGCACAAGATATCCCATGGACGTCCGTTTTATGTCCATGGACAAGAAATGAAGCAATACTTGAAGTGTTGTGCACTGCTTATGTATCACTCAGATGGAAAATGACGATTTTTAAACCCCTTTTAACGTCTGTTGGTTGCCTGGGATTAATTAAATATTCACATATTATGAATGTCCGCTGAGATATCCACTGCTTGTCTAGGATTGTGAAAAATGGACGTAAAATGGATATACAGTCGACATCCCCAACGTCCAAACAGGTCATCCAAAGAATGTCTAATCAACGTCCTTGTGCTATCTGGAATTTTTTTGATAAAGTAATCCTAATTGAGTCATCACATTATCTGCGTCTGCGTATACGTCTGCGGTAAAAACTAGAAACTCATTGGTGAAATAAATACAAAATTAATTTTTAAATACGTTTATCAAAAATATAACAATAAATTACAATTATTTCGTGCAATGTAAGCTTTCGGCTTTTTCAAATCTTTGGTTTTATAATTTTAAACAAATATTAAATTTGAAAACCAGCATTAATATAGCAGTAGAATTAACACATACGTCCTTGTGCTATCTGGAATTTTTTTAATAAAGTAATCCTAATTGAGTCATCACATTATCTGCGTCTGCGTATACGTCTGCGGCAAAAACTAGAAACTCATTGGTGAAATAAATACAAAATTAATTTTTAAATACGTTTATCAAAAATATAACAATAAATTACAATTATTTCGTGCAATGTAAGCTTTTGGCTTTTTCAAATCTTTGGTTTTATAATTTTAAGCAAATATTAAATTTGAAAACCAGCATTAATATAGCAGTAGAATTAACACATACGTCCTTGTGCTATCTGGAATTTTTTTAATAAAGTAATCCTAATTGAGTCATCACATTATCTGCGTCTGCGTATACGTCTGCGGCAAAAACTAGAAACTCATTGGTGAAATAAATACAAAATTAATTTTTAAATACGTTTATCAAAAATATAACAATAAATTACAATTATTTCGTGCAATGTAAGCTTTCGGCTTTTTCAAATCTTTGGTTTTATAATTTTAAGCAAATATTAAATTTGAAACCAGCATTAATATAGCAGTAGAATTAACACATAGTACTTATAAAATATGGAAATGTGGTAAATATGGAATGTCAATAAAATGTAACGAGTCGTTAATGTCGTTTTAAAACTAGAACCAGATCTTTTATAAAACCACTTCAAATTTAAATTTTATATGATATAAACAAAATTGTGCCAAAGAAACAACGTATTTAACAGCTGCAATAAACGATTAAATTATAATTATTTAAAATATTAAACAATAAAATAATTATTTGTTTGTTACGAGATAATTAAATGTACACATGGTTAAAAATCACAATTTTTTTTAATGTTAAACTTTGAGTTGTCATTGTATGTAATACTGGATGTTTATTACTGGACAAAATGTGCGAGTGCCTAATCTGTACCCGAGCAATTATAATTAAACTGGAACATAATTCGATACCGTTTTTGCAGAACAACGTAAGTGTCACTTTTTTAAATTCTCTGGCAAAATCCGATGACAATATTTCCATTTTTGTCACTAATAAAATCGATTTGTATTTCCGTAACTACGTAGAACGCGTCCTGGTATATAGACCAAAACATCGTAAGTACCATGCTTTTGGCAACGACGCGTTTTCAACAGATGGTACTGTTGTACTGCAACGTGCTGCTTCGCAAGTACGCAAAATGGTGGTAGGATGATTTTTAGCTAGCGACACAATCCAATAACACAAAAGTTTAATATCATATAACCATGCGGCCATTTAACAACATCACAAATCAAAAAGTGCGAAGATCATGTAAAAACAACCAAATAAACAGTGCGCCGAGATGTAATTACGAAACGTGATTATGGTGCGCTACATTATCTGTCATGAAGTTGCGTTTGCGGTGACGTACAACAAACAGCAAACGCATGGTACTTACGATGAGCTGTCATTGCAACCCGTTCAAGGATAGTATCTAACCTCCGTTTTTTCATACAAATTCGTGACTGCATCGCAGAATAAGTACGTTATTTGGCACGAACGTGTCCCAAATTACCTATATATGCGCGATAAGCTACAACACAAAATTTGTTGCTTACGCTGTTCTGCCAAAACGCTATTAATATCGAAACATCTACTTTAATATGTGGTGCATCTGTTTGGACCGCTTATTATTGTATATAATATTCATTTATCAAAATTAGTTATCTACAATCTACTCTTCCAATATAAAACATCACCGTAAAAATCTTATAAAAATAAAAATCATTAATAGGTCGGAAGACTCGTTGTACAATATCTACATAGTGGGCAATTTTAAAAATTATCATGTCCACAACGCCGTCGGCATTATACCCTCGACTGTACCTACCGTGGGCGTTAAGGTTTCTTTGTTCAAGAAATTCAGGGGCAGCAGTACCAAATGTCCCTGAATGCTGTTCAACATAATTTCTGCTCTTGTCGGCTCGTTCACGTACAAAGGCATCTCTTCTTGGTACTTCTTTAACCCAGCGAACGATTCCACTTTATCGGAAGGAATACAGTGGAAAACCTTTTCGTAAAACTCCGTGTTCAATTTAGCGGTGTTGTACCAAATGTCTTTGTAAAAGTGATCGGATATTGGATCTGTCACATCGATATCGATCGCTTCGTCCTCTTTGCCTAGCAAGCCCAAGTGTTCCTTGAACAGACGGTGCCGCAACGAGCCGGCAAATTTTCCACTCGGAAAACTATCGCCATTCATTATGCCATCCTCGAACATTTCATCCTAAACACACACACACACGCACACGCATCGATTTAAAACGAAAAAATTGAGTTCACCTTTAATTACCTCGACGATGACCGCAATCTCGGAATCTCTCTTGCCGAGCATCGATCTGTCGTTAATATTTGCAGAGCCGCATATTACAATTTTGTCGTCCACGATCATTACCTTCGAATGCACGTATATCAGTTCGGTGATGGGCTCCCCGTTCAATATCGAATGTGTTCGTAAACCGTAAAAAGTAATATAATCCGAGGGTTGCGTAATGCCGGCTGCTACAAGTCTGTTTAAGAGAGCATCTTTACCGCTACAATTGATTATCTACGTCATTATTTTCAATTAGAAAATGTATTCGGATGCGTTATTACCGACATATGGAAGCGTAATTCCAGTGGGTGATGGCATGCAAGGATGCCCCACTAGGTTCTCCCACTTCTCCCTCGAATCCGGGCAAAAGAGGCATGACCACAAACACTCTAAAAACGACGTTGTCCCTAAAAAATTACGGTAATTACATTTTCTAATTTCACGAGACGTTACCGTACATATGTGCCCTAAGTATTCGATTGTAAAGCGCCTCCCCAATTTGATTGAGCGTATCGAAGTTGCTGTGAGGCAAAGAGATGAAAAACTGATTTTCAATGTAAATGTAATGTTGCGCCCTCGATATCGTATCGACGTACGCCTCGTGTATACTCTGTTCGACCGTGTCCGGTTCGAGAAAACCGCTAGACCAAGTACAGGCGCTCCGTAAAACCTGCAAACACTTTTTTATAAACCGGACCTTTTTAAACGAGCTATCGAGGCGATCGTGCTAACCTGACACGTGACGTTGTAAGTGGGAAAATTTTTAAAGCACAACCTGCTGCCGCAGTCCACGTAGCTTTTCGGCAACAGGTACGGGTAGCTGCCGCTAAATTTCGCCTTTTCCAATTTGACGGCGTTCCACCTTTGTATGAAATGACGCGCAACGTCTTTGGCGGTCGCATTTTGCACGCAAACGCCCACGTCGTGCCACGGCATTCTGGGCGTGGTCGTTCGATCGATGAAGTCGTCAAAAGGTTTTTCCAAGTTGATAAAATCTTTAACGATGAAGTTCACGTAATCTTTTCCCACCCAGAATTTCGCGGAACCGTCTAGGCCGTCGACCAGTTCCTCTTGGGTTTCTTCGTGTTGGACTTCGACGTCGTCGCTGTCGGTGCTGGTCTCCTGAGGAGCGTACACCATTTTAATGAGATCTCTGGTTTTAAATTTCAATCCTTTTTTGAGATCGACCAAGAAGCCTTTTCGTTCCGGTTCGGGAGTATTTCCTTTAATAAATTCCAAATTTCCATTTGGTAATAATAAGTTGTTGCCCGTGGACGGTTCTGGTGCAGGAGTTGAAGGTTCGGGCGGAGGCGTGGACGATTCGACGATAGTTTCTGGAATATCAAATTGGATATGGTGGGGTTGCGGGATTGGATAGATTTTATCTCCGCTTGGCATGTTGGACGTTTTCTTTTTAAGCGTCGACGTATCAACATTGAGATGTAAACTACCAAGATCTACAAGTCTGAGGAAAAATTAACTAGTATCTAGATTATGATGCATAATCGAAGAGTTATTACCGATGCTTACAATCATCCCATCGTCCGTAACACAAGTCTATACCGCCGACAAAAGCGATCGATTGATCGACGACAACCATTTTTTCATGATGAGCCCATAAAAATACCCCGGCTTTTGCATGATCCGGATGCCGTAAAACTTTAATATTGTCGTTGCTATCAAGTAAGCCTCTGCTTACTATAGTAACTATTTAACCCTATCGCCATCTCAACCTCTTTATACAACAATACAAATATTTTCACCCCTTCTTTCTGTAAAAAAAATAACGATTTGTTTTTTTTTGTCCCGCGACATGTAACCCGAATTTCGTAAATACAATAAATACAAGGTGCGGCAAAAAGATAGGCAGGATTTCAAATAGTGGTTGCTCGGCTTGTAAAACCGGCAACACTGTGCACGCGGTCGCGTTAGGTAGACAAAAGTATGCAGTTTTCAGTTATCGACATGGCTTGGAGCGGAGTGCATCGTGCGTTCGTTGTCGAGGAGTCTATTAGAAATGGGGGATCTGTAATAGCGACGCAGCGTGCCTTCCGTAATCAGTTTGATGTTGGTCGGCATGGCGCGGTTCCGGATGGAAGAACAATTCGTCGGTGGGTTTTACACTTCAGGGAAACAGGTTCTGCGCTTAAACGAAAATCTACTGGCCGACCAAGGACAGTAAGAACACCGGAAAATGTGAATGCAGTAAGAGTTTCCGTACAACAGTCTCCAAGGCGTTCAGCTCGTAAGCATGCAGCTGCTTTGGGTATTTCCGATGGAAGTGTTCGACGAATTTTACACAAGTCACTCCAAATGCATCCGTACAAAATGATGGTAGTGCAGGAATTAAGTGAAAGAGATTTTCAAACCCGTACAAATTCATGCCGAGATATTCTTCAAAACATTCCCCGAGGCGCTGTATTCATGTCTAGCGATGAAGCTCACTTTCACCTATCGGGTACCGTAAATAAGCAAAATTTTCGTTATTGGTCGGCAAATAATCCACAGGAACCTCATGAGCGACCACTTCACAGTCCAAAGGTTACCGTCTGGTGTGCAATATCTGAGTTGGGCGTGTGGGGTCCTTACTTTTTCGAAGAAGATGGAATAGCGGTAACAGTCAACGGAGACCGATATTTAGATATGCTTAACAATTTCCTACGTCCAAAACTTAACGAGTTGAACGATAATCAACGAGAAAACCTTTGGTTCCAGCAGGATGGTGCTACATCGCACACCTCACGTCGTTCACTTAATCTTCTTCAAGAAATGTTCCCAAACAAAGTGGTGTCTTTACGAGGTGATGTCGGCTGGCCGCCGCGTTCGCCTGATTTGTCGCCTTGCGACTTTTTTCTTTGGGGTTACCTCAAATCGAGAGTTTTTACACATCGTCCGCGGACTTTGGAAGAATTAAAGGCAGCCATAAGACAAGAAATTGCCGCAATTCCCCAAGAAATGATCCATCGGGTAATGACGCGCTTCCGTGAAAACCTACAAGAGTGCATCGACAATAATGGCCGTCATTTAAAAGATATCATTTTTTAAAAATAACGTTCCTAAATGGCATGAAATGTAGATTTCAATAGTAATAAAAAAAAAGTATTGCTTTATGTGGTTTGGTTTTTATTGACATCCCAAATAGTACCTATCATTTTGCCGCACCCTGTATTTACTTAATGCTTACAGCTTTTCTTTGCAGCAACTTATCTAATCTCCAGTAGTCGCCGTTGACGGCGGGCCGTTTCAAGTAGATTTCTGGACTTAGCCACCAATCGGCTATGAAAATCTCTTCTTTGGCTGTTTCGATGGCGTCTGCGAGCGCGGACATATAACCCGCGCCGTCTACAAACCAGCACGAGCTTATGTTGCTGCGAACCGGCGCGAAGGAATGTCGAGGATTGAATTGGGTAAAGTCTTTAGCTAAAAGAGCCCATTAAAACTTTTTGGAAATCTTTTTTCTCACGAGCATGCCCGTCGATACGACACACAAATTGCTTTCGAGCATCCTTCAGAGCGCAAAGTTCATCCCTGCAGAGTGCTCTCGAGCAAAATGTCTTCGAAGAACACACCAACCTTGATTATGAGCGACTTCTCTGAGAGCCCTGATCCACTCCTTGCTCCTCCTGCGTGTCCAACATTGAAGAACAATTTGCCGACTTAAAGTTAAAATTTGAAAGCCCGCTTGCAGGCCCAAGGCGTACATGCCGGAGCTGACCTCGAAACCTTGATCGAATAAAATGACCGAACCGAGTCGTCCGGTTTTCGGATCTACGTATCCGAAACACTGATCCTTAATAAAAAACCACCGTTCGCCCCACGAAGAACATATTATGTCGTTACAAAGATGTTTACACCTAAAATAAGGGCAGGTTAATCGAATTTAATTAACCGGCGGTCGAGGGATGGTCAGAAAAATCAGGACAAATAAATTTTACCTCAAACAAGACATGCTATAAAACAGACCAAAATAATTGCAACCACCTTGCGCATTTCCCGATCGCTTCTTTATCATGCCTTCCTTCCCCTTGATGCCCAAGTCGTATATAAACGATAAATGTGATATCTCGAGAAATCGTATCTGGAAAGGATTTCCGAATATACTTAAATTATTTCAAACAACTGTATTACATCGCGAAATTAAATGAACGAACGAACGAAGAACGGTTAAAAAACAATTTAGGTTGTTATGAATAAGTAGTGTGATAAAGAATGATAAGATTCAAATGACATGTTCAAATAACCTCTGGCGCATTTTATACTTCGAAGTCGCGTTTAAAAAATCCCCGTACGCGCGCCAAGCGACGATAACAAATTTCCGTGAAGATAAATCGTTTATTCTGATTTTCTCAAAAACAGCGTATTTTATCGAATATTGCAAAGAGAGGCGTTCGATCGAGAATTTCACGGCGATTCTAAAACACGTTTCGCATTAATGATCCGATAATTAATAACGGAGATGGCCCGCTTTAAACGTTTTGACCGGCCGCCATTTCGAAACGGGCCGGTCGATTTTTCCGGTTAACGAACTATCAACGAACGCTGTCAAAATGTCCCGCTTCCTACGATCAAGATTGTGTTCGCAAGATTCGACTAACTATATAATAAATTTACTGGTCCAACAAATGATTGACCTACATTTTTTGTTATTTAGAGGTTGAAATGGAAATTCGCCAATAACTCTTGATTGCACCTTTTTCATTTTATGCCGCTAATTAAATATTGTGATATACAATACAACCGCAATAATCAGAATTAATTGAAGAATAGGTACTTTAAAACGTTTTAAAAAATAAATATTTAGACGCAATTAAATTTAGCTCGTCATAAATGAACAATGTGTATTTAAACAAAAAAAATAGCATACAAATATTTATTTGAGTGCTTAACAATGTAAATATATATATAATCAAAATCAAGGTTTAAATGACGTTTATCAAATTAATTATAGACTTTTGTAGTATACGGGGGGTCCCATTACGTTTCGTTCACTCGATATCTCGAAAACGGATAGAACGACGAATATGAAACTGTGTGGTTTTACGCAGTCGTGTTTTTTAATCAGTTTTTGGTCACGTAATCAGCAACTTCAAAATTTTAAATAGAACGCCCTAATATTTTCGGAAAGCTCGTTCTAAAACAAATTCAACGATATCTACCCTATTTATTGGGGTTTTATTGTAAATAACGAAAATATTTAACTTTTTTTGCCTACGGCGGAAATAAAATTCTCACAAAACAATTTTAATTACGATTTCGTCCCTCACAATCAGAAAAAACTCTGCTATTCCGATTTCGACGTTATTTTCGCTAATAAAATAACCAAGAAAAGTTACATTATTGTCGAAATAAACTATTCAATTTCAAAAATCGTCTCTGGTTTATCGAATAATTTAGTTTTGTGCTTTCTAAAACTTTCTTGGACACTCAAACAACCCTTCGCAATGGCGGAAGGAACGTGAACTTAGATATCATCCAAACCATACCATCAAAAAAATAACACATAATATAATGGTTTGAACCATATACTTATAAAATTTTGTGCATAGATAACATCCAAACGTTTCAACTTCTCTTAAATTGTCTAGTATTGAAAATGATTAAATCGCAATGTTATAAATAAATGCAGTCTGGGAAATATTCATTTACATAACAGTTAACGTTTCGGCCGACATTATAAAAATCATCTTCACGACAAAGATGGGATTTCTCAAATGATCACGCAAAAGAACGTTTCGTACAAAATAAAGATGAGTCAAGTCAAGTACCTTTATATAAGTGTTAATCGTTGTTTTTTTTAAACGACAAAGTTTGCAAAGGCGGACGAAAAAAAAATTACTATTACGGCGGATTTATACGAATAAAATCCTCCCCCTTCCTTATATCGCTGGCTATTTGTATGTAAGCATTATTGAGTAGACACAATTCGTACTCGCTAAGCTGTTGCACGCCGAAATTTTTCTGTATTCCCCTTGGTCCAAGCAGCACGGGCGTCGCCAAATATTTGACCTTTGAACATCCGTCCGTTTTCACAAAAGCGCACTCCACTATATTGGGTTGGCTTTGGATACCTTTTATCAAGGATATCACAAATCGGGATATCGCAAACGCGCACGACAACGTTGCGCTCCGTTTATGTTTTGCCTTGATTATGTCGTGATGGGCGTTCTGAATTCTGTTGGTTAACGTATCTATTTCGTCGTCCGTAAATTCGGAATACGGTTGTGCGCGGGAAAAAAGGGGCACGATTGTTTTATCGGCGTGGCCCCCTATAACAGGTACGAAAACGCATTCCGGCTCCAAACCTTGCATATCGGCAGCAAACGAGTTAGCTCGAACCACGTTTAAACTGGTAACTCCAAATACCGTTTTGGGATTGTATACTCCAAAAGACAATAGTATTTCGCTTGCTAACGGCACTAAACTGTTAATGGGATTTGATGCTATAGCCAATAAAGCTTTAGGACAAGTCTTAGCAAATTGCACGACGATATCTCTTATAATGATTCCATTAGCTTCCAGCATGGTGTGGTATGGTAGGAAAGCGCTCTTCCGTAAGGCTGCTAATATCACGACGATCTTAGACCCCTCCAATGCTTGTTTCAAGTGATCTTTGCCCGTGTAAGAGGCCACCTTACATTTAGTATCCACATGTCCTAATTCGGTCGCGAAAGGGCACGTCTCCACTACATCATATACGGCTAATTCGTCGACCAGCGGACATTGTTTTAACATCAAAGACAACGGTTGTCCGACACGACCGCTTGCCCCGCACACAACTACTTTCATTAGATGACCTTTAACGTAAGATCTTACTGCAATTTGGGCTATAGAAAATTTGTACAGGTCGCATGATGATCTACGACAAAAATTTAAAAGTGACATTTTGGGAAACTGACGAAGAGGTTGTCAAAACGTGAAAGATTGTATTTTATTCGTAGTAGTCATGGAAAGTTCTATTTTTTGTAATTACGTCGACGTTCATTGTCGGACTGTTTACCGGTATAACCAGAAGTAGGGGGAATTTGAGAACATTCTCACTTAATAGATTGAGCGCCAATGTATAAGGTTGTTTGGTAATGACTTGCCGCTTTTTCGCTAGAGGGAGTTGGAAGCGTTGTGGGGCAAGCAAATAAAGCAGCATTTGGCAACTCTGTATGTCATTTGACAGGTGATGACATTAGCTACAAAACGACGTGTCATTTGTTTAGTTTTGACTTTTTTTTCACAAGTGGCAGTCGCTGAAACATGGAGTTCACTAATGCCGAAATTCGCGCTATTTTGAAATTCTTCTTTGCGCAAGGCGAAACCGCACGCGAATCGCATCGCAAGATTAATGGTGTTGTGGGAGATGGTACTGTGTCGATTCGAACCGCCGAAGAGTGGTTTCGGCGTTTTAGAGCCGGCCGAAACGACATAACAGACCCTGTACCCAGTGGACGGCCAATAACCACTGATGTCGACAAAATCATAGAAAAAATCCACGAAGACCGGCATGTGACTATCAGAAGTATCGCGAGAGAGTTCCAGCTAAGCACTGAAACTGTCCATAGGCATTTGAAAGCAGTCGGATACACTAAAAAGCTGGATAATTGGGTGCCACATGAGTTGTCCAAAAAAAACCTAATCGACCGCATTTCCATCTGCGAATTATTGCTGAAACGCAACGAAAAGGGGCCGTTTTTGAAGCAGATGGTGACTGGCGATGAAAAATGGGTCACCTACGATAATGTTGTTCGCAAACGATCGTGGACGAGGAAAGACGAAGCGGCCCAAACGGTGGCCAAGCCAGGAAGGTTTTGTTGTGTGTTTGGTGGGATTGGAAGGGAATCATCCACTATGAGTTGCTCCCATCGGGCCAAACACTTAATTCTGAGAGGTATATCGAACAACTAGACCGTTTGAAGGATGCCATCGACCAGAAGCGGCCAGAATTGGTCAATAGGAAGGGAGTTGTGTTCCATCAGGACAACGTCAGGCCACACACATCTTTGATGACCCGTCAGAAGCTCCGGGAACTTGGTTGGGATGCACCCGCCTTATAGTCCTGACATTGCACCATCGGATTACCATCTCTTCTTGTCGCTGCAAAACTCTGTTGGTGATATTAAATTCAACACAAGAGAAGACTGTGAAAACCACTTGTCTCAGTTTTTTGCCAATAGGGAGAAGGGATTCTACGAGAGGGGCATAATGAAATTACCTTCAAAATGGCAACAATTATCAAACAAAACGGCGCATATTTGACCTAATTCTGTTTTAATCCTAACTATATTAAATAAAATATTAAAAATCTTGTAAAAAGCGGCAAGTCATTACCAAACAACCTTATATTATAAGAATCTATGTTTTCAAAGTTTAATTCCCATCCAAAGTGTTAAAGTACTTTCAATAAACTGTTCATGCGAAACACGTCGTATTGGGCAGTTATAATCGTCGCGTCGACACTTCTAACAGGTCCGTGCAAACGCATAAAACTGTGCGACAACAGATGTCGCTCGCGTCAGGAACTAATGGTAACTGTAATATATATTTGCAACTAGACATTTTATTTGAAGTGTATTTTATTGTTTTTATTATATTCCGTTGATCAACTGTTAGGTTATAACAACTAATATGAAAATAAAACGTTACCGTGTACCTAATTTCACGTAAATAAATAAAAATACATCGTTTCACCGTTAATGACATTATTAAATATTTTCGGAATACATAATTCTTTTATTTTTTCTATAAGAAAAATACAGCTATTGCATTTTTGACAGATGTAAAGCGGTTTCTGCAAATATTAAAGTTCTGAAAGATAAATAATACATTTTGTTCGTACTCGATGCGAGCGCCTCTAGTAGTAATTTTAAATCGATTGCACAGACCTGATAGAAGTGTAAACTAAAGGGTTACAATAATTACACTGCACAACAATATGGCCACTTTTGTCTGGTGATTGACTTTTATCACGTGATGTTTACTAATTTGACGTCGCTGATTTCAAATATACCCTCAGTTTTTTTGTAACAGCTCTTGTTTATGAGATATAGTTTTCACGAAAAAATCGCTGTGTTAGTGTGTTAATTTGCTTGTAATTAAGAAAATATTAAGTTTTCTTAATATAATTTGATATGGCATCGTCAAGAAGAGTTTGTGTCAATGATCCAAATCATTTTTGTTTCATTTGCGGAGAATATATATTCTAAAGAATACCGTTTGAATGTGACAGCGTTCGTGATTGAGGCTTACAAAAATTACTTTGGTCACACACTGGAAATGAAAGACAAGCCTTGGATTCCGCAAAAGGTATGCAAAACGTGCGTCGAGTTTCTACGTTTGTGGACAAATAAGAAAAGGAATAGCTTTAGATACGAAACCGCTATGATCTGGACTGAACCCTTGAACCACCACGACGACTGTTATTTTTGTTTGGCGATCACAACTGGCATTAACCGAAAAAATCGAGCTAAATGGGAATATCCTTCCATACGGTCGGCACATAGACGTATTTTGAGTCCTAAAATATCACTTGAACCTCAAGCTGATGCTTCACAGAATGAGCCTATGCATTTTGAGGCGAATACTGACAGTAGCGATAGTGACTTTGAATGTGACCTGAAAGCGCCAAAACTATTCAACCAAGATGATTTAAACGACCTTGTCCGAGATCTGGGACTGTCAAAGGCTGCTTCAGAAATTTTGGCTTCTAGGCTAAAACAAAGAAACTTGGTAACAAAGGAAACGAAAATTTCTTATTGCCGCACAAGAGAACAAATTCTCCTCAAATATTTTGCCGAAGAAAATGATTTCGTATTTTGTAAAGATGTACCTGATTTAATGACTGCAATGGGACTTCAAAATTACGTTTCTAGTAACTGGCGTCTATTCATAGACTCATCAAAACGTAGTCTAAAATGTGTTCTCTTACACAATGGGAATAAATTAGGGTCGTTGTCTATTGCTCATTCCAGAAAAGTAAAAGAAGAATATACAAGTATTGCTCTGGTTTTAGACAAAATTAAATATGTGGAACACAATTGGCTTATATGTGTTGATTTAAAAATGGTCAACTTACTTTTAGGCCAACAAGGTGGTTATACAAAATATCCCTGTTTTCTTCGCTTGTGGGACAGTAGAGCTAAATATCGACATTGGATTAAAAAAGATTGGCCTCCTCGGGAAGCGCTAGTTGCAGGACAACAGAACGTGATAAACCCCCCTTTAGTATCAAGGGATCGTATAATTTTGCCTCCGTTACATATTAAACTAGGACTTATAAAACAATTTGTAAAAGGTCTTGACAAAAATGGAAATTGCTTCCTTTTCCTATCAAAAAAGTTTCCAAAACTGAATGCAGAAAAGATAAAAGCGGGAATTTTTGACGGGCCACAAATAAGATCATTAATTAAAGACTCAAATTTTACGGACACTATGACAGAGATTGAGAAAACGGCATGGAATGAGTTTGTTTGGCTTGTTAAAAATTTTTTGGGAAATAAGAAAAGTTCTGAATTTTCTCAACACGTCGAACAACTGTCGAGTCACTTTCAAAGGCTTGGATGTAACATGAGCATCAAGTTACACTTTCTTCACAACCACCTGGACTATTTTCCCGCCAATCTTGGGGACCTAAGTGAAGAACAGGGCGAGCGATTCCACCAGGACCTCCGTACCGTGGAGGAACGCTATCAGGGCTACTGGAACGCACACATGATGGCTGACTATTGTTGGAGCATTCAGAATAGCTCTCTGCCTTCAGCTTTAGCAAGAAAATCATATAAGAGAAAGTTTTTTTCATTATAAGAATTAAATAAATTAGAATTATCTCTAAATTTATAGTGTTTTATTATAAAAAAACACCCGTGTCATATTTTTTTAACTATAGCTGATACAGAAATTTCAATCACGGAATTGAAATCGTCATCAAAAATTGGACTAATATCATGTAATATAACCCAATCATCAGAAATGCTGTTGTGCAGTGTTATTAATGGACAACTCTTTTGACAGAGTGTATATAGATATAAATACAATTTTATGTATATCTATGTAAGAATCTAACTTATTGTTAAAACCATTCTTGAACAATTCTTGTGCATAAGCAGTTCAAAATTATAGTTGTTTTTGAACGGCCATAATGACCTCATACGACTAGGTTACACATTATTACAACAAATTAAAATACTGTAGATCACACTCAATTGCTCCTATTAAAATATAAATATAGAACCAATAAAATTTTCGACGACAAGGTTTCCTCAGTTAAGATATCAATTTGAATTTAAAGTCGGTTTAATTAATATGGGTGTTTTAAATGACATCATTTTTATAAAATAATATCATCTAGTCAACTGTTGTACTGTCTTTTTAATATTTTGGCAATTAAAATAGCAAAATGTCTGTTTTACGAAAATACATTAAAATACTGCCTATACTCTCTCAATCGGTTCAAATGCAAAATCAACTTAATCTCTTAATAGGCGCCAGAACAAGTTCTACCAAAAAAAATGGAGTAATGAAAGTTACAGTATGTGGGGCTGGTGGTCAAGTAGGACAACCGTTAGCTTTAATGCTGAAGCAATCTTCATTAATAGATGAATTAGCGATTCACGACGCCATCCCAATCAATGGCTTGGGTGCAGATTTAAGTCACATAGACACGAAATGTAAAGTGCAAGCGTATTCAGAAAGCGACGGACTTGTAGAGGCCCTCGATAAGTCTCAAGTAGTAGTAGTGGCTAGCGTGCGCGCCAAAAATGGCGAAGGCCGCCTTCACTTCCATGTTCGAACCTAATGCGTTCATCGTGAAAGAAATCGTCGAGAAATTCTCGGTTGTTTGTCCACAAGCAATTTTAGCAATCGCCACAAATCCAATCGCCAGTCTTGTCCCATTAGCCAGTGAAATACTTAAAACAAATGGCGCTTATAATGAAAAAAAAGTATTCGGGGTGACCTCTTTAAATGTCGTACGAGCCAATACGTTCGTCGCAGAGATACAAGGTCTTAAACCCGAATGCGTTGTAGTTCCTGTCGTTGGAGGCACCGCCGACAGAACTATAGTCCCCCTACTATCGTACGCAAAACCTTCTTCGGATTTAAGTAACAGCGAAATCGAAACAATAACTAACAAAATCCAAACAGCACACTGCGATATACTTAAAGCTAAAAGATACGACCAGGCCGTCTCTTATTCTGCCGCATTCGCAATAGCAAGATTCGTGATATCCATTATAAAAGGGCTGAATGGAGAAAACAACATCGTCGAGTGCGCTTTTGTTAGAGGCAAGGCACATCCGAACGCAAAATATTTCGCATCGCCACTACTGCTCGGTAAAAAAGGGGTGGAGAAAGATTTGGGGATACCGAACGATATATCCGATTTTGAAAGATGTCAGATAGAACATGCGGTACCTATAGTAATGAAGGAGATACGGAAGGGCGAACAATTTATGGGACTGACCGAGTCGGTACCTTGCGATCCGTGTTCGCCCCGTCCCAAAGCTGGCCCTTGTCCGCCTAACTGGTGTAGATAAGTTTGAGACGTACATGCAACATAAAATAAAAGCAAAATGTATCGACTTACCGTTTCCGGATGGTTTCTGTAAATATTAATGGATAGTAAATTGTTTAAATAGTCCTCCAGTTGTTTTATTCTGTTCGGTAAATGTTCAAATGGGATTAGCACTTCCGGCTTCTTGGGAAAACTAAAATAATTTCGAATATAAACTAATTTCCGCGTGGAAATTTAAAACTGTCGACGTACCGAGGTAGACGTCCTTTTCGTTTCCCAGGCTTATTTCGCACGGCAATATTCCTAAACGTGTCTCGACGTTCCCGATGCGTTTTTGTTGGGAAAGGTATGTTTAAAGATGCTCTAAATAGAATTAGTTGTTGGTGCAGATGCTGGACGTGCTTGTAGCGTTTCTTGATTTGCCACTGAAAGTCCCCGTGCGTTAAATTTATCGTGTACCTGTTAAGATGAAAAACTATGAGAACGACACGGTCGATTTTCTTAATACTCACAAATTCGGATTTAGAAAGTGCGAGGTCAGATTCCTTTCATTATCGGTAATGGCCACTTTTATATCAACGCCCGGTATAAAAACACTCCTTTGGAACGATTTGAACTTAACAGAACTCTGATGAATTATACCGAAGGGTATTTTATCTGCCGCGGAATCTGAAATTAAACGATAAGCAGTTGGGGCATGTTCGTTTTCGGTTAGCTGTCCTTACTGGTGTCATTTTCATCGTGAGATTCAACAACAACTTGCGTTCCAGCCAACGATATTATGGTAAATGTGTTCGGAATGTCTAGTTCGTCGTCGAAGTCTTCGTCTCCTGGCGTTGCAGGTTTTAAATGTATGGTTACGTCTTCGTGGGTAGTAACATCGTTGTTTGTTGGATCCATCGGTTTACGTATCGTTGCACTATTATCTTCATAAGTTATCCGGTTGGCAAATTATACCGATTAGATTACCTAAAAGTAGTATTACATTAACCTCACATTAAGTGAGTTTCTCTGAAATAACGTATTAATAAGAAACGCGATTTACTAATTTACGAACAGATAATTTAATTGTCTAGTACTTTGTAATTGCCGTGATTCATATAACAAGTGATTATCTTTATAACAACACTTACATGCAAAGATCAAAGATGGTTCCGCTTCTATCTGATTATGCTCGTTGTTTGTTTAAATGATATTCTATTGTTAATAGCGGTTTTATTTGGATTGGTTGTGATTTTACAACGAGCAGAGATATAATAATATAGGTTACGAGTAGTTCTTTTGCCGCTTTTGAAAGGACATTACGTCTACTCTTGTGCAATTATTATACATAGGGTGTTAGCCAATCAATCGCACGTAAGTTTTCTCACACGTACGTAATGACGAATTTTTCGCCATTAAAATTGTTAGTTTGGATATTTGATTGGTTTTAAATAAATCAAGGCTATAATAATGAAGGGTTAAATTCGTATTTTGGAGTTGTACAGTGTAGGTCAAATTGCAATCAACATACATAGATTAATCCCCGATTTATGATTCGCTTACAGTTTATAGTAAATGTTTTTCCTTAATATTGGGTGCGACATTTCCCATTTGTAGTTTTCGATCATCTATTTTCAGAATTTAATCCATATAATGTACGCTGAGCGTTATATAAATGTGGTACACTTAACTTTTGTCAATGTAAATCGGACTTGCTTTGTCATATTGACAAAAACATGTATAATAAACATGCAAATATTGTTAAGATATAAAGATCAATTTACACAGCTAAAGAACACGATTTTCGGCTCACAAGACTTGTACCATATTTGTATGACGCGCAGTGTACCTACCTATTTGATTTTTGTATTGTTTTTGATAACTTTTCCAATACTGGAACTTCGAATAATTTGAGTACTAATAATTAAATATTATATTACTAATCCATTACTGTTGGACGTCTAAACGTCTATATTTACTTGAATCGATTTTTCTCATTATTTATGTGTTTGGCTTCGGTTATTTTTACTATTTTTAAAGAGGAAGGGGGCTAAATAGGTACCTATACATATTTATAGTAAAACTGACTTGCAAAAGTTATGAAGGTTATGATTTTTCTAATAAGTATCTAACGTCCACTTAATTTATTATTATTTTTGCAAATTGCTTTCAACAGCTTCTTATGCCCCGATTTAGGAGCTAATTAAATTTACAATTCGCCCAATTTTTTTGTAAATTTAAAACTGTAACAAAATCGTAAAATTAATTTAAGTCGAATCAAAAATCGAGTTGCTCGGTACCCACCCAATTTAAATGTCGTTATAAATGTGCCCGTAAACAATCTAAAACACTTTTTAAGCATATCTATAGAAAGTTGTAAATCGATTTTTTATTAAATATATTTGTTCAGTACGATTTCCTTTCCGTCTAATAAATTTGTTCGCCCAGTAATGCTACTTTCAGTTTCGTTATAATGACCCAAATTAACTGGAAAGAAACTGGTTTACCACTTAAGCTAAAAAAAAAGGCGTCGAATTAATTTTACGTAGGTACTCGTATAAATTCAAGTGTAAAATTCTTCTCGGTTGCGTTAAAAATCTTAAGGTTGTAATTATAGGTGTATTTCATAATTAGAAATATTATTTTACAGAAATCAGGGCATGGTTAATGGTCACGTACGTTGTTTTGTATAATCTAACATAAATTGAAATTTGCATATAAATCATGACTCCTATTCTTGAACTTTAAACGTACCGGGGGGCTGATTATTATGAATCATTTCGGTTTTTTTTTGTTATTGAGAAGAAAGGTAGAAAATTAGTGTAGGTACCTGAAAATGTTCCCCAATCCAACAAATTATCTCGCGATCGATTTGTTTAATAAAAAATTAAGGCACCTGAAATTAAATTTTAATAAAATCATTCCCGCATTAATTATTTAAGTCTTGTTAATAAAACAAAGTCATTAAGCTTGGTATGTCTAATATATTTTCTGTTAGTTTAAATGTTAATCGGTCGGCCAACAAAATATTTTAATGTTTACATAACTGTGAAAAGGTCGTGGCCAGTAGGAAGGAATAGGACCACTTCGAAAAAACGTACGTCGCGTATTAGGGGACCAAAATCATTATGGGCGTCGACAACGTCGATCAGTGCATCATTATATTTTATGAAGTGAAACGAAAGACTTTCATTGTAAATTGGTGTAAAAATAATCGTGTAGTACTTACATAAAATTAAAAAAATAATAATAAAACCAAAACTGGTTTTGTTGATAAGCAACAGAAGGCGCCACCACACATTTTAGTCGGCAATTTTCCGGTTTTACACGGTTTAAAAAATATGTCAGCAAATATATTACCCGTAGCATAACGTTGACAAGTTATTACACATTTTTCTAGACATATAATTAAGAATAGCATTAAAAAATTTAGAAAAAATAAAAAAATTGTATCTACGATGTTTAAATGGTAAAGATTGTTAAAGGATTATGTCGACATTGGAGAGGTGATTAATTTCAGTACTTAAGTAATAAAATGTAGTACGATTTTTATAATGTAAACGAAAGTATTGTAGTCGTGAAAATGTTCTTTCTAATAATTATTAATTAAATATAAAACCGCATAGAAAATTACAAATTTTTAATAAAACTTCTAACGTTTGTATACTTCTAATTGAGGGTTTCCGTGAGTGACCCCCCCATACATTTCACGGTCAAACTAAATTTTTGTTAGATCAGAATATAAATGTAGTTGATCTTTTTTTTTCTATCATGTATAATCATCTTCTATGATTTTATATGTGTAGTTTATGTGCAATTACTTCGTGATTAGGAAAATTGTCTATTGAGTAACAACCAGTCACTGTTATTATTACTCCATTTGGCGCCAAATTAGCTGCTGTGTTCTAAATTTATCTATAAAAAAACAAAAAATTCAAGTAGTTAGACCTAAAATCACTTTTAAAAAAATAATAAGATGCCAAACGAGCCGTACTTGAACTATTTCTAACATTTCTAACCTTAAAAGAGGGAGGAGCTAGATTTTGTTTTCAATTTTGAAGCGAAATTTTAAATTTTTCAAACAATTGTGAAATAATTATATATTTTTTTATTTCGGCAAAGTGACGCGCAGCGTATTTAAGTTTACGATTTTAATTTTTCCCAGTGTACTTGCTAAAGATGCCGATTCACTTTACCAAAATCGTAAATACGTACAGTAGAAATTCGATTTTTCGAACCTCGAATACATCTCAAGTAAAAAAAAATAGATTGCACGTTTTTGTTGAACTATTGTTAATGTTTTTAAATAGAAATTAATTTAAATTTACATTATAAATTTTTAAGGATTGGAAATGTGAGCAATAACTATTTTTAATTACGTAGATAATTATGTACGTCCAAGTTTTCAGAACAAAAGAATTCTATAGCAGTCTGCTACATACAGGATGTTCAGGAAATTGTGAAAACCACGTCAAAATATTGCCAAAAATTGCTACGGTACTTCTCTGTTGAAATGTTAAATAATATCTAGGATATTCCGCATCTTTTATTGTTTATGTATGATTTTCTCGAATGCGGCTCATTTGATCGAAATTAAACAAGAGTACCTTTTTTAACCTAAAATTTCTGGGAAATCCAAAAATGACCTAAAAATTTAAAAACTTAAACCTCTGATTTATTTAGAGGTTAGACATGTTAGGGGTAGTGCATCCCTGGCTCTCCTGAGCTGATATTAAGAAGAAAACCTATGGCACAATTTTAAAACCTTTTATTTATTACGTAGGTATGCCGAAAATGCGTTTGTGGACGGTCGGCCATTTTTTAATATCGGCAGCCGATTTTCAGATGTTTTTCAAACAATTTTTTTACGATTACGTGAATAAATCCACGAAAATTAGTTAAGAAGTTATAATGTCGAGATTCTTGTATTTTCTAAAACCCTTAAATATTTTTTGATAGGTTCGAGCGTTCCGTTAGCTAGATATAAAATAGAAAACAAAATAAATTACGTACGCAGAATTTTCGAAAGGTAAAATATTAAAGACGGAAAGGTTAACTGCATTTTCTATTGTTTTTTCCGTAGCTCGTTAAAGACGATCGTTATCGGTAAATTTATCAATTCAAATCGCTTACAGGCGACATTACAACGATGCCGAAAGACACGATTTTCTTGCGACCAACGTGAGCGGAACAAAAAAAAAGATATTAGCGTGAAAATTCGGTGAGAGGGAAAAACTTATAATAAGTTCGAATTTTCCGATTTCCTTCAATATTGTTACGTTGCCCGAGATAAGTGCGTGTACGGATCGTGTTTTATTAGTGAGACCACTTGTTTCGATCGACTTATGTTAATAATAATGTGATATGTAAACAATAATATTTTATTATAATAATCGTGCGGTCCTTGTTACGTGTTGGAGATTAGTAATTCAAAGTAACATGCAAGTTCGATACTTTGTGCTCATTTTGTGTTGTTTAGACGGTGTCGCTCCAAGAAAACTAGCGGTAAGTGGCTCTTAATTTAATCAAATTTTTTATTAGAAAATTCGGGAGGCGCTGGAAATTATAGGTAAGTGTGTTTGGACAATTATTTTAAATAATCGTTGTAGTCGTAATCCAGTAATTTCCTGAGTAAAACGGAGCTACATGGTTATTGTTGATTGTGTGCATCGTATGTACAGCCGGTCAATTTAGAAATGACATCCACCCCTTCCCCCATAAAATAGACCCTCTTTTCGTTTAAGAAAATTCCTGTCTTTGACTGTCTCCAGACGTTCTAGCGTTAACGATTCCAAAACTAAACTTTTTAAACGTGATGGATACGAGACGAGAGTTTGTTTTATGAAGGTGCCATTTCTAGATCGACCGGTTGTACAACAAATTGCACAGGAGTCAGGATTGTAGGTGTTTACTTACCTATAGCTTATCCAAACCTATATGATGTTCACGTCATCAATATAAGGTTACTAGATGATGACGTTTCACAGAGTGCCGTCACCTCGTACCTCTTATTTTGACAGTTCTAATACATTTTAGTCTTTCTTTATACCATCTAATATGTGCGCAAGTAAATCATCTATAGAATATGTCACTTTGCAAAATTTAAACCGAATTGCAAATAAACAATCTAGTAACTTTTTGTTGATGACGTGAACATCATATAGGTTTGGATAAGCTATATCTAATTTTTAACGTGTCTAAATCGCAGCTTATTTTAATAACATCAAGGTTTTTGGCAACATTAATTATTGTAGATAAGGTCTTATTTTCTAGTTTCAGAACTCGAACGTATCAGAGTTAGAAACGTCACCGCGCGGACCCATTAACAGAAATAGAGGAAAAATAAGATACGCGCCGACTCGGAATTCCAACAGCCCAGCGAAAACCATGGACAGGCGACGACAAAAAACCCCAGGTTTGAAATTTCGAAAACGAAAATCGACAAATCGATCCCGGTCCAAAAAAATTCGCATAAAAATGAAAAATTCAAAAGCGAAACGGCAGAAAACCACCCACGAAATGCGAACGCGGTTAGAAAATTTGACGTAGATCAACTTATGCCCGCCGTTATCGTACCAGAATCCGTCACAGAAATTACGCCCGCCACCATACGATCGACGACGGAACCCTTAAGTACCGCGAAGCCAACCGAAGCCACGACGACAACCATAAAACCCCCAAAACGCGTCAATCACAGATTTAGAAGCAATTTCGACCGAAAACCGAAAGAGATGGTCGTGCCGAATTTCAGGAAATTCGGAATTTCCAAAAAAGAACACGGAGGAGCTTCCGCTCCCAGACCAAATTATCGCCCGACCAAACGACGAACAGAATTCGACGGAACAAATCCTTCTGTATTTTCGGCGAAAATCAGCAAGGAGTTCCTTTAAAATTAAGACTTATTAGGCAGCAGACGTTTCGACGACGTCCAGCTACGTTTCTGAAAAAATCGAACCATTCGGCAAAGCTGCTGAAATTAGGGGTAACAGAAACAGACGACAATTTGCACCTGAAATTATAGATACAAATAGAAGATCTTCCTCGCGTAGAAGGGACGAATTAAACCAGCCGGACCGAGCCGATAGAGAAATTGTGCCGCGCCGAAACGTGCCGGACGCAAGCGGCAGACGAACCGAAAACGCACAGAAAACAACAACGAATGCACCCGAAACGATCAGTTTTACCGTAAACCGACGTTTCGATTCGAGAAATGGAGATGGATTGGATGAAATTTCGACGACCAAGACGTTTGGCAACAGAATGACGCCGAAGTCGTTTTTGACGCTCAACGAACAAGCAAACCGTCCGCCCTTATTCGGTAAAACATCGTCGCCTTCGAGTCGACGGGAATCAAATTCGGTGGACGATATGGAAATGGACGGCACCTCCGTTTCAACCCAAGCCACCCCAAGAATAACCAGACAGCAAGGCGTTTTAGAACACGCCGATAAGACGGACAAAACCGTTTCGAAGGTGTACAAGAAACGGCCGAGTTTTTCCGTTGGGAAAACAACGCGTAAACCGCCACCAGACAAAGAGCCGGCGGGCGTTACCGGGTCGCAGGAGGTTGCTTCGGAGCTCGATAATTATCCGACGTTCTACAAAGCCGCAATAGATGCCAAAAAAAGGAGGGAGGTGTGTATTTTCGATTTTGTACTTTTTAGAATTTTGAAAACGAGATTTGTTAGCGTTAAGTGTTTTAACTTGTATTTTAGAATTTGCTAAAAGCTGATTTTTAAACATTGGTCGCATTCAGGGAATGGTAGCGCTGTAGCGCTTTATCGAAGCGATGCTCTGAATGGTGTCTACTTTACTCGCAGTGCTGCAGCGCTTTAGTAAAGCATTAAAGCATATAAATATTCCGCTTTAACGCTTTATAACTAAATAAAGCAATGACGCATCCATGCGTTCTAATCTAATAAATTATGTTGCTTGTGTATGTTTTGGTTTATGCAAAAAATAAAGATGGCTTATAACGTTACAATTCGGAGACGAAGTCATTTCCCTTGCAATAACGTAAGAAGAAAGGTTGAAGATATTACAAGGTAAGTTTTACGTAAAAATTTGAGTGTTTTACAAACAAAATTGCCAACCTAAGAATTAAAAACTGAAAAATAACTAGTACCAAAAATGTTTATTCAGGCAAGATAAAGCGTTACAGCACTGCAGCGTTTCGACGCTACAATTCCCTGAATGCGACCATTAGTACGATATAAATGTGTATTATATGGATTTAGGACGTTTCGGCGACAAATCGCTTTGACGCGATACATTTCACCGCCAAAAATATCTTGATGCAAATTGAAATCGTACGATCGTTATATTTTAGCGAATTTTCATAGAAAATAAAGCTATTGCAGCCTGTCTGATGACAAAAATTAATGAAAATTTGATACCGAGGCTTGCGCGCGGTCGGATTTTATTCACGACAATATGTTACCTCGAGAAGTTTTTATTGTTGTTCTAAATATCTTTGGGTAATTTTATCGCGTAAATTGTTGCTTTGTTAGTAGGTAAAGCGTTTTTATTTTTATTACATGTTATTTGAAACGACATCATATAGGCCTATCTCACTCTTGCCAATAATTTCAAAATTATTCGAAAAGCTACTTCTAAAGCGGCTCAAGCCAATAATAGAAAGAATCGGATTCAGAAATCAACACTCCACTATAGATCAAGTCCACAGAATAACTAACATAATCGAAAAAAGCCTGGAAGAGAAAAAAGTATGCTCAGCAATATTCTTAGATGACGCGCAGGTGTTTGATAAAGTATGGCACGAAGGATTAAATTATAAACTAGGTAAAATGTTGCCTAAACAATATTACGAACTTCTAAAATCATATATTACTGACAGATTTTTCAGGATTAAACAAGGAGATAAGCATTCTGATCTATGTGAAATTAGAGCAGGGGTACCACAGGGCAGTGTCCTGGGACCAACACTATACCTTCTGTATACCAGCGACGTGCCCACCAGTGAACTAGCAACTACAGCCACTTTTGCAGATGACACCGCGATACTAGCGATGGGGAAAAACACTGAAGAAACAACGGAAGCACTGCAGCAAATCATAAATGAAATAGAAGTATGGACAAAAAAATGGAGAATAAAATTAAATGAAAGTAAATCCGTGCATATTAACTTTATGAACAAGAGAGATGTATACCTACCAGTAATATTAAACAATAGTATACTACCACACGCTAATACAGCAAAATACCTAGGAATGAACCTGGATGTTAAACTACGTTGGAAGGAACACATCAAGAAGAAAAAAGAAGAATTAAATATTAAGTATAGGAAGATGCATTGGCTGATGGGAAGAAAGTCCCAGCTGTCAACTTACAACAAATTATTACTATACAAACAGATACTAAAACCTGTTTGGACGTATGGCTGTCAACTGGGGGATGTGCCAGTAAAAGTAACATCGATATGATTCAAGTTTTTCAAAATAAAGTGCCAAGGAACATTTTAAATGCGCCCTGGTACGTTAGAAACAGTGATATTCATAGGGACCTAGGGATAAAAACTGTGTTCGAAGAAATCAAAACCATTGCTCGGAAACATGAAAACAGGTTACATGAACACGTCAATATAGAGGTGCTACAACTCCTCGAGACCGAGCAACTAGAAAGAAGACTCAAGAGGATAAAACCATTTGAGTTAGTGTGAAAGTGTCGAAAATGTCAGTGCAATAGCAGAGTAAAAGTGTGAATATGTGAAATTAATGTGTGCACCAGATTATTAGAACTGAGAGGACAATCGTTGGGTAAAATCTCATAGCATAATTAAGTAGATAATTTAAGTTAAAACAAAATTGCTGGTTAGTCTTATGACTAGTTGTAAAAAAAAAAATTACATGTTATTTAGAGAGCCGATAGTTGCGACAAATTTTTACTAAGTCTAATGCCAATATTCAAGAAATGCGGGCGCGTTTAAAATTTAAATTCCTTTACGACAATTACCTAATTTAGGCAATTACCTAATAATTAATTATTTTTTTTAGGAACTTCAGTCGAGGTTGGTTAATATAAAGGAAAACCACAGAAGAAAACATGCTGAAAACACAGTGCTATTTCCACAAAAATCTTCGCAAACGTCGACCGCGTCCACTGAAAACACGTTAAACGTGGTAAGTAATCGATAAGAATCACTCGACTTAATTCAAATCGCTTCGGGACAGTTAAGCAACCACTTATTTTCGAATCCAAAAAATTTAGCTTACGCCGGAAACGACGCGACATTCCCGTCATCGCTTCGACCTAAAAACACCACAACAAACTTTGTCGGAATCGACGACAACCCGTCCGCATCCGTATAAATTTTTGAAACCAGACTATCGCCCGTCACAACTAACGACCCGCAAGCGTCGATCGACGAGGAAGAAATCACCACCACCACCACCACCACGACCTTATCGCCCCTACAAAAGTTTCGCGAAAGATATAGAGCGTCTAAGACGACCAAAGGCACGAGTGACGAGATGCACGTCACTCCACGAACTGTCCACATTCACGAAATGTACTCGCAGAAACAACCAATCGAAGAGTACGGTAATAGGAAGTTTTCGAGGGCCGCGACCGTTTCTGCCGAAAACGACACGGAAACGGAGGCACCGCTGCTTCAGAAGATCACCAACGAAACGGTCTCGCTTCCTCTAAAGGTAAACTTTCGCTATATTTGTCTTAAGTGATTCTTCGAAAAAAAAAAGATTGATTCGTGGGTGTTATTTTATAGGTCCCACAAATCGTATCGAAATCGACCACCGTCACAACATCATCCTCGATCCCGGTAAGTCCTCACTTTATAAATATTCAGAAGAAAGAGTTGCCCATTGAAGAACAAGAATTTTTGTAGGTTACTGATGATGCGTTTGGATTGAAAGTAATATCATTCGATGTTCCAGTACCAAACGCGGTTTCCTCGGCCAATCAAGTTAAGGACAATCGCCCCGAGCCCTTAACAGAAACTAGTCCTACTTCTTGGTAATTATACCTAAATGTAGTTTAAAAAAGTTAATACGTAGGACTTTTGTTTGTGAAGGAAACGACGCCCTCGACGGAAAGACCGATTTCTCTTGCAGATAGAATCATCGATTGGATAATGACAAACTCGCCCGACCTTATCGCTACTTACACTGACGATACTGAGCCCGCGACTCTAAATTTGATTTCTAAACGACTTAAAAACGACGTGATCGATTTGAATTCCGAGGACGGAGGACCCGACGACTACCATCAGAGACATCATTAACTCCCCGCCCACGATAGGGACCGATCAAATTTCGGAAAGTACCACAATCGACATGTCTTCAAATGAATCACCAACTGCCGACATTTCAATAATGGCTAAATCAAAAGATCTTGTGCCTGCTGTCGATGTCGTTTCTAGCACTGCTGGTAGTAGCCATCCAGCAACTTTAGTTGAGTTGAGCTCCACGACCACGAGTGCCGATAGTACTGTATCGCGTTCGACTACTTTCGATTTGAAAAACGCCATCTTACAGCAAATCTTATTGGAAAGTGAGAACCAAAAGAAAACGATGGACAGATTATTGGCTCTTTTAAATACAATCACTTCGACGATGCCTTCATCTACAGAAATCGATTCGGCCAACACGTCTACAATTTCAGATAGAATTGCAGAAACTACTTTGATTGATATTAATAAAGTATCGGCAGGCAAGGAGAAATCAAGTTCAATTATCGAACCAACGACAGTTGGTCCACAAATTTCCGAAACTAGTTCTACACGTAATCTAGACGTGATAACTATCGCAATGCTCAAATCCGTTGCATTGCCAACTATAACTGCAACTTCGGTGTCGTCGCCATCTTTCACATTTACAACTTCGGAATTATTTAATCCAACTACGGTTCGGGCAACAGAACAAACTACGAACAACACAAGTCCTTTGTTTACCTCGACTGTAACGACAATGAATTCTGAATCGACTATCGTTCCAGCATTCAATATTTCTTCCATAACTGTGCTTCCAATGAACTTTGAAATAAGTTCGGATTTTGCTAAATTTAACTCTACAAAGATTCACGTCACTGATGAATTTGATAGTACTACGATTAAAGCCACCCCTAGCACCGCTACCGTTAGCAGTACTACTTCTCCAACTACCGAAACACCAAGCACTACCTTCCTTCTTACTACTACTAGCGCCACGACAGAAACTATTAGTATTAGTAGTACCATGGGTTCTACTACGACTGCCACTACTTCCGCCACTCCAATCTTTACAACAATCGTAAAAGAGTTATCGTCTAATTTTGTAGATGGTAACTTAACGGATAAAACGCAAACGATCGGTAGTACCAATATTCCTAAAATCAATAACACCCCATCGAGCTCCGCCTTTTCAATATCTACCACCACTAACGCACCTCTTACTAGTACTGCCGGCAGGATGGTCGTTATGGAAGTCACGAATCGTAGCGGGAGACTTTTAAATTTCGAAGCGGGTCCAATTCAGAACGACGTTTCTCATTCCCAAGAACCACAAACCACGGATTATTTTATATTTGCCATATTACCAAATAATACTATACTTAGAAAGCGGCCCAATCGTTATCCTAACAAAGACGTCCCCTACTTAATTTACGGTCTTTTACCAAACAACACGTTGATCCAGAAGTTCCCGAACGGAACTATAGTTCCGATGGAGCCGGCCATCCAGGTTGCCGGATTCGATACTCGCGAAAATCCTCAATCTCTATCGGAATTAAATGGCAATCGAGAATTTCTTTACGAGTCTACCGCAACCGATCGACGACAGAGTTTCGATGGTATTTATTATTAATAATTATTATCGGTGACGGTACTTTTGGGAACTCGTTGGATTTTTGTTAGTTAATCGATTACGAGCGAAAATTTATGTGTACCTAACGTAGACGTTTTGTTAGAAATCCTTGAACGTTGATGCGTTTAAATTTTAGGGCGAGGCCACTCAAAATATGGCACAATTGGATGTAGAAACGAATCGGTTATCGTTAGATATGTCGCAAACGATAATGTCAATGTTACCGCCGCTCGTGGAATTACTTGGAGACAAAGAACAGGCTCCTCAAATTTTAACTGCAGATTCAGCTCCATCTGTGAGTACCTACGTCGCTATCCATTTAGATTTTACTTTACAAAGCGAAAAAGTGCATTTTTAATTTTTGTGCAATAAAATATTTGTTTATTACTACATTTTTAGCTTCTATACGGGGCGATTTAATTTTAAATGTAGAAATTTTTTAATGGTTTTAAACCTTTTTTTTTAAAGTGCCTATTGTTAGTTGTTTCAAAGAAAACTTTTTCGTCCCCAATAATAATGTATTTGATATTTAAGGTACTTCGGTTATGTTAAGTAAAAACTGGGGAAGTGTAAAAATTTGTTGTAGGTAAATTGTTTTTATTAGGTACTTACCTAGGTACTCATTAATTTCTACGTATTGTATTTTAGAGGAAAAATATTTTCTGATACGTTTAAAAAGTAAGTTTTGAATAAATCGAGCTTAAAAGTATTGCTTGTTGTCAATCGTTTTTTTATTATAAAAATATTGGAGTAGGTATTTCTTTTTGTTTTTTTGTTTTTTTTTAAAGTCAATAACTGGTTCAGCAAATTAATGCTATTCACAGTTGAGTTAGCACGTTAATGTTTTCACTGTTTATCACTTGAGAGGATAGCTGCTAAGAGCTCCTCATGCACTAATCGTTTTTATTGTTATTCACTATTATCACTATCATCACTTGTTATCAGTAGATCTTGAGGAAGAAGTCGCTTTAGCCTCACATGTAGGTTTCGCTCTCCAATTGAATAGTGGATATCGAAGAATTTTCTGTTACATTTTTGTATGAACTGTCTAATAGTTGGAACTCCAAGTTCATCATGGAGATGTTTATTCCTGATAAACCAAGGAGAATTTGTAGCAATTCGAAGTATTTTATTTTGCAAAACTTGAATTTTGTTTATGTGTTTTTGAGGCTGCTCCCCAAACTGTGCATCCATACGTGATTACTGGTCTTAATAAGGCTTTATAAATAAGAAGCGCACATTCAATTTTTAAGGAAGATTTTCGGTTAATAATTGGATATAACTACATTAGTCTTGTATAGCATTGATTTAATTTTTTGTTAATATGTATGCCCCGTGTAAGTCTTTTGTCAAGATAGAGGCCAAGGTACTTTACAGTTCCGTCTTTGGGATTCCATTCTATTTCCGCATTATTAATGGGTTATTGGGGTGTCGTAGTGTGAAGATCTTAGTCTCACATTTATGAGGGTTTAGTTGTAAATACCAATTGTTGCACCAGTTAGTGATTTGATTGATGGCTTCTTGAAGTTGCCTGGCTCCCTCAATGATGTCGCTGTATTGGGCAATTACTGCAGTGTCATCCGTATACATTGCGAGAAGCGTATTTGGTGATTCAATTATGTCGTAAACATAAATATTAAAGAGGGTTGGTCCTAATATAGAACCTTGCGGTACTCCTGCATTGATAGTTCTTCTACTTGAGAGTTCAGTATTAATACTTACTGCGAAGGTTCGGTCAACGAGGAAGGAATCAATTATTTTTATTAAGTAGGCAGGTGTTTGTAGTTGCAGTAATTTATATATAAGTCCTTTGACTTTGTCAAATGCCTGCGAAAAATCTAGAAGGGAGACTAGTGTATGTTGCTTGCTTTCGAAACCCTTTTCTATAATTTCAATTAGACGCAGAAGTTGGTGCGAAAGTAGAGTGTTTAGCTCTAAAGCCAAACTGGAAGTTGGGAATGATGTTATTGCTAATTAAGAAAGCATTGAGTCGCTTGCTTATGATCTTTTCAAAGATTTTTGAGATTTTCTTTTTGTATTTTTTATTTAAAATAATTTGCTAGAAATGAACCAATTTCAAGATTTTCTTATGCCGCTACTTTATAGTTTTTTTTTTTTAATTTTCAATAGGATGAAAAGGCACCCCCTGCGAGAGAAGTAACTAGTAGCAAAGACGAAGTAACTGGAGAACCAGTAGCATCGAGCGAAGCTGCGCCAACAATAGGTTTAACAGCGAGGGAACCGGAAGTGACGCCAAAAGAGGAACAACCAAACAAATGCGAAACGGAAATAACAGCAACCGAAGAAGGTGCGCTTCGTTTAAATAATAAACCGTACCGTTAAATGCTGCGGTCGCTCAATCATAATTTGCAAAGACTAACTTGTTTAAATTTTAGTGATTTTATTTTTAAAAATCACGCGTCACGTGATGTTTGTATCTAATTTCGTATTTGCTTAAGGTACTACAACGAGCGAAGCAGCGGCTGCTCAAACTACGGCACCGATAGAAGATGCAACGGCAGCATCTACGACAATTTCATCGGCAGCAGAGGAAGCCGCTCCATCCACTGAGGCTGCACCCGCGGAAAAAGCTCCATATCCACCTACGTCGACCGAAGTTTCGGCAGGTGGTGCGACTTCGGCAACGGGTCCATATCCGTCCGCGACTAAAACAACTGCTGCTGAAGCTCCAAGTCCACTTGAACCTAAAACATCGACTCAAGCACCAGTAGAAATGTTACCTACACCTACCGAAGCGGCAGCAGAAGTAGCAGTTCCGTTAAATGCTCCATATTCGTCTGCAACTAACACAACTTCGATCGAAACAACTACCACAACTCCAGCAGAAACTGTACTTTCGAGAAAGTTTCCATATCTACCCGCTTATCTACCTAAATATAGTGAAGAGCCGGTAGAAGTTGTACTTTCGGAAGAAGCCTCGCAAGCACCCGAAACGAAAACGTCCATGTTTACGTTAATTGAGGCACTTACCGAAGCTACGGAAAAAATTACATCCAAGTCAGAAGAAACTCCGTATTCTGCAGAGGTCGCTACTGCAACGGAAACGACGAAAATGCCGCTCGTTCAGCCCGTGGTCGTCCAAAATGCGGACGGGACCAAAAAGCTGCTATTTCAAGTGTTCTTGAACGAGAACGGGCTCTTGGTCATCGAGTTTCAAAAGTAGAGTTTCCACGAAACCGTATGCTTTTCAAATTGGCATATTAAAACGAATATGCCTTATACGTCGTGGTGCCGCGAGACGTTCGTTCTTATTTTTCCATCGAAAATTATTAAACTTTTGTTTATTTGAAATTGGCGGAGACTGTATTAGGCAATAAATCATTACGGTCTGTAGGTCTTCCACGTATACCTTCCCGATTATTACCAAAGTTCCTTAGGTGCCACGTCGGGCCATAAAATATATATGAAAAATGATAATTTATTTTACTAAATACGCTTCTACAGAAGTGGCATCTTAATGTAGATGTAAAGAAAATGTTAAACTCGGGTAATTATTATCTTGTTTGTACTTGTTATTTACTATTTAGATAATTATTTGTAGAGCGCATGTTGTTCGACTGACTAACGTTAAGCAAAAACAATACATTAATTTATTGCCAGTCGTTTATTATATTAGCAGGATAAACAATCGCCAAAATTAGGGTGAATTAGGGGAAATAGGTGAATATTCGTTATTTGCTTAAATTCAAGGCAAAGCCGTTTTAATTGTGACACAGTGTACATCGAAGAGCCACATATTTTCAGATATGTATGTAATTAAGCTCTTAAACGGCACACAAGAAACATATCATACATAAAACAATCTAAATATAGTTTTTTGTAAAGTGCGCTAGTAAAAGCTAACAATGAAAAATGGCATCACCTACGCTTTTAAAACCATTTAAAATATAATAACAGTTAAATACTAATTGGCATGGGATTCATTTCTATTTAAATAGACGTTACCATTTAAATAAATGTAGATATCTATGTAAGTAAAATAAATATCATCATGACATTAATTATATTTGCACTCACTTTCTCGACTCGTGTCAGTTCAAAATTAGACCATAAAACAGTTTTGTCGGCTACGCATTGTTATTTATTTTAACAAACAGTCTGCACGTATTACATTAAAGTTATACTAGGCGGTGGAATAGAAAGATTTAATTCTTGGCTGGCAAAAATGTTTGAAAAGTCTCCGCGCTTTGTTCGGCGTTTTAATCGATGCGCAAACAAACGATGTCACGATTATATTATTATTAAGGGCGAAAGAGTACACGCACACACAAGTCCTGATGGGTTTCACCGACGATGTCGGTCGGTGCCGATCAGTTTAAGCTCGTATGTAGTTTTCACGATTTTCCGCGACCGACTCGCAGCCACCATTTTTCCGTCAAGACAATTCGCCGCCGCGCCGATTTCTTGTTTTTATTAAACGTAAGACAACATAATATTTAGTGCATTTTAAAAAGCAACGAGTAACATTTTTGAAATAAATGTGAACGTTAAAGCAGTTGGAAACGTCTGATAGAGCAAGCAGAAAATTTCTTTATGGGGCGATTTTGAAAATTTGAACGCCACTCTAAAGAATACTCTCCGTACTTTCAAACGATAGCCGTTGTGGTACCGCTTAATGTTCAATTTTTTTGGGGACGACGTCGACCCTCCCGCTCCGGGGGTCAAAGTTAGAACAACAAAAATATTAGACCTTTGTATTCAGAAAATTATGCAGATTCCAAAAATGTAATAATATACCGGGTGTTCCATTTGAAAATCGAAAATTGATGTCGGTTCCGACGAAACCGGAAGTGGGAAAAACACAAGTTTTATGTCAAAAAGTGACGTTTGATAAGCACATTAAATATGCAACAAGTTTGAAAATTTTATTTTAATAAATAACAAAATTAAGAAGGTGTACCGTGATTCTGTTGCATGCGGTATACATATGTGTATACATTATTATTTATTATTTTATAATGTAAGTAGGGATACTAACGTTATTTAAAAAAAAAATAGAACGAATCGAATTTCTTCGAAAATAAATTTAAATTAAAACTTTCTACTTAAGTAGATAATTCCAAATAAAACGCATTGTAATGTAGATAAAGTGTTACATATCTCGCATTCTTTCCTCGACTCGAAACTCGCACGTGTTACGGTGTTATCAGGTATTGCGCTGTTTATCGCCGGTAAATGTCGGATTTATAAGCGTTTATTCCCGAATTTTAGTATTGAATTAGCTCCTGAACGGCGCACAACGTTAAAAATGCGCTTAAAAAATCATTTATTATCCGTTCGTATTGTTACTAATGGACGTTCAATATATGCGTTGTGATTGTTTTCGAACTTTCATCGTGTTAAGAATGGTTATTGCCGCTCGAAACACTCGGAAAATTCGGTAAGTCGCCGCTCTCAAATTTCAATCAAAATTTTAAGAGTTATCGAAAATAATTTGACAAGTGCACAATAGGTATTTTAATTTTTATCTAATATTTTTTTATAATTTGGGTGCAAACATTAGGCACTTAATAATTATACCTTTTGTTGGGATCACCTTTGTAATTTTTTATTTCGACGATTATTGAAATGGAGGTTTAGGTTATAAAGGGTGATCGACGGTGGTCGGACAGTTTCGAAACAAACAGTGCCCCGCAAGATTTTCAATTTGAAACGGATTCTCGTATGATCTCGATGCAATAAAGCAGTTGGTGTGAGGCCGCGCAAACGTACGGGCCAATCAATTTAATTTTCCATCCCTTCGTTTAGAAAAATTGTTTCAAATAGCTTTTAAACGTCAAAACAGCGGATGGTGCCACGTTGTATTTGACTAATTGTTATAATAAGTATTCCGTTAACGATATTACTCAAAAATGTTGCACAAATTAAACATTCGACAACCAAGCGAGCAGTACTTAGAAAAATCGAAAATACTACGTGAAAACTGTGATCGTACTAAAAGCGTCAAACTTAATTATACGATGAGCGCATTTTTTTTATTAGATATCCCATTTTATTTACAATTTGTACAAGTACATTCAGTAAATTTCGTGACTGTAGTGATGGCAGGTAGAAGTATGCTCACCAGCAGACTTCTGTAACAGTAAGCTTTTGGGCTTCTTGTGGCTAGGGGTTTAAAACTTACAAACTAAGACTTATAATCTAACTTAAGCTACACTATCTACATGATCATTCAAAATCTATTCACTTGGCACTAATCTTTTCAGTCGCCTATTGCTAGGCTCATTGGTTAGGTTCACAGCTAATACATTGGGATGAACTCTGAGTCGAGCACTGTAATGTAAGGTGTAGCGTTGTATTTCTTTCTTGACTGTTGGCGTTTGGAGATCCCTTCGGATAACGGTGTTGGGAATGAACCATTGAGCATTTGTTATTGTACGCAGAACTTTAGATTGGAAACGCTCCAGTATTTCGATGTTTGAATTTGAAGCTGTACCCCACAGTTGGATTGCATATATCCATACAGGTTTTAATATTACTTTGTACACCATTAGCTTATTTTCCAGACTAAGTTTAGATGTTCGGCCAAGTAACCAATACATTTTGGAGAGGGCCATTCCTAATTGCTTTCTCTAAGTGAAGATGTGCTTTCGCCAAGTAAGTCTTCGATCAAGATGAATTCCAAGGTACTTCACTTCTTGTAGTTTTGTTTAGTTGCACAGGGGGGCAGCTTTCTCTTCGTGTGGTGAAGGTTATATGAACAGATTTGGATTCATTAACTTTAATTCTCCATTTCTTTAGCCAATTTTCAATGGAGATAAGATTAGTCTGCATTTTTGCGAAGCCATGAAGGGATCGGTGTCCGACGCTAGGATAGCGGTGTCATCCGCAAACGTTGCAGTTAGGACTTCTGCTGAAGTTGGCAGGTCTGCGGTGTAGATCGAGTACAACAAGGGGCCGAGCACACCACCTTGGGGTGCCCCTGCATTTATTGGAAAGAGTTCAGAGTGTTCAGATTCGACTTTTACCAGGAATGTCTCTCGTGAAGGTAGAACTTTAGGATTAGGAAGTAGTTAATTGATAGGAGGTTGCGTAACTTGTACAAAAGACCAGTAAACCAGACGTTATCGAAAGCCTGGGCAATGTCGAGAAATGCGGCTGAACAGTATTGTCGGGCTTCAAAGGATGAATTAATTTTCCCACTACTCTATGAATTTGTTCAACAGTGGAGTGCATTAGCCGAAAACCAAACTGATGATTGGAATCGTCTCAGCATTTTCAAGAATTGGAAGTAATCTCTTGAGAATTAGTTTTTCAAAGACCTTTGATATGATGGGTAAGAGACTTATTGGCCTGTATGAATTTAATTCTGCAGGAGGTTTTCCTGGTTTTAAAATAAGGATAATTTGGGCTACTTTCCACTGCGCAGGAAAATATCCAGTGCGTAGCACTGCGTTAAATAGTTGAGTACTTTGTTCCAGTGTGAGGCAGTTCGTTTAGGGTTTTCGCGGTAATCAAGTCATAAGTCTAGTTGGTATTTAGAGAGTTTATGACTTCTAAAATTTCCCCAGTTTTGAAGCTCTCAACTGGTGGTTCAATGAGGACATGAGCGCCCTTAATTGATCGACTGTTACTAACTTAATTGACAGTTGGAATGCGATGGGTAGTAATGATAAGATAATTGTAGAAAGCGACGATAGAAATTAAAAAAAGCAGCTTATAAATGAAATGAAGCGGAAGCGTCGGTTTTTCCGAAAATTAATAGACTTTAAGGGGGATGTGAGGGGGAGGAGGTCCTTCGCTTAACGCTTGTATATCTATTTTTCAAATTCGTGTTTTTGTACGCGTATAAAGTACGAAGTTTATTTTAGAAAACTGCGGCTCTTTTGAAATTCTTTTTGTTTTAACTGAAAGAGCGACTCGCACGTCGTTTTAAATTGACTTCTATACTTTATGTCGTCCGCGATTTTAACAATCAAATTAATAAAAGAAAAGGTTAGATTGTTCTTAACGTCTTAATAATGACGTTCGAGTTGAAAATTAATTTATTACGTATAAAATCGAGGTTGGAAAATAACAAAAGTAAAACGTTTACATATATCTTTCGTATAGGCAACGATGACCTTAATTACGAGTTTTTGCCTTAATCGACAAGTTGAAAGAAACTTCCTTAATTTCCCTAAACAAACATCTTTATATGTGTATCTGTTTTAATTAACTTTGGCCGTTCCGTTTTAATTAGTTAATATTTGTGACAGGTATATAAAGATAACATAAAAAAAAAACGTATGGACGTGTATTTTTTCTTTTTTATTTCTTTAAAGTTGACGCTGTCAGTGGAAGGTTACGATCATTTTCCGTCGTTTTTCACGTCGGCAAATTTGTACAATTATTCGAATCGTTCGCCGGTAATATAATAATGTTTAGCGTACGCAGTGGTTAACTGTGAGAGATTATCTGTCGCGGGCGGCGCGAGTGGGGCAAAAGGAGAAAGGACAACAGCTTGGGCGGCAGGTGAGAGGGAAACTTACGATACCGTTTTTTTTCGATTTCTTTTTTGAAATTTTTACATTACTCGGCGATTGGTCTTAGTACGCTATACGGAACAGTGCAGCCTGCGTACGGGTCACGCTTCATTAGTGCGGGCGGTTTTTTCCCTTTCGCGCGACATAACGCTATGAGATCGAATACGATTTTTCAATAATAATCGAAAACTGGACGATAGGTAATAATTTCGGCGTGCTCGGAATTTTACGCGCGTGATGCCAATCTGTGATCGAAATTGACTTTGGATTTTCGTTAGTGATTGTGATTTGATGCGCCATGCGAGCGCAGTACTTTGTTTTTCTTTTGTGCATTTTGGGCGCTGTCGCCCAAAGGAGGTCGTTGGCGGTAAGTGGAATTGATTTTGAAAATTGCGTAAGCGTGCGGAATAAGTTGGGCAGAACGGATATTTTTCCGCGAAGCTCGCGTCGAGGAAGTCGAATCTTTTTTTTTTAGTCTCGATCGCTCGAAAGCTCGTTTTCGCGCGTCTAAAAGGAGAATTTCATTTGATCCGCCTCGGTTTTTAATTAAGTAAATTATGCAAGGGACTCGGACGCGAGGGTCGACGTACGAAATTCGTAACGATTAAAAATAGCAGCCGTTTTGGGGTTTCTTGTTTGCTCATTGGACGCGTGTTGATACTTTTCGGTTCTGGGGTTTCCCTAAATTTCCGTAACGAGGAGACGAATTTGACACCATTAAAAGTAACATTATTTACTTTTTCGACTTTCAATTAATAGTGCATTTCGACAAGCTTTTAAATGTTAGCAAGTCGTTTTGGATTTAATTAGAAATATTGGTACCAAGTGGCCTCGTTTACTGGTTTAATAACGGCGATCGCGATCAAAAACTAGTCAAAGAAGAATAGTACGTAACACTTGCACATTTATTAATCGATAGGCAAGTAGATCGTTTAATTTAAATTTAGAATGTTGTTTATTTTTCCGGTTCGAATTTTAAAATACATAAGTAGGTATGAATTATTTTAAACAATTAAAGTGTCGCATTTTAAATATTTTATATTAAAATTGGTTTTCTATCGATTCTTTTGAAATTTCGCAGAGTCTACCGAGAAGATTTGCTTGTTGTAGGACAGGGCATTTTTCCAAAAATCGGGCAAACTTCAAACTCTATAAGTATATCGGAAATTTTCTGAACTATGGGTTTTAATTAGGAGGCCGTCATGGACTAGAGAGACTAAATCAACGTACGGGGGGGGTTCCCGTGGACATTTTTGATCGTTGTTACTAACCAAATACCATGGTACGCAGAATTCATACATGATGACTGATCGATGGTCGATAAAATAGGTTTTAATTAAATCTGGGACTTGGTTTTTAAAGAGTCAGTTATGTTTTAACCCTCTCCTCCCATTATTTATTTTATTATTGCCGGTACAAGAAAACATCTCAAATAATAATTATAAGGGTATACCTGAACTTTTATAGAACGTATTAAAAAATCCAGTGGTGTGCCTAGATCACGTCATACAAGTAGTACTTAAAGATTTTTTTAATGCAACACCCTGTGTATTATGATATTTTCGAGTAGGTCCCATTTCTCCGATTACGACCATATGATGTTAAACACGTCTATTGTTTTAGAATTTTTGAGAAATTGAACTTGAAATGTGCAAAAGTGATTTTTCGATGAAATAGCAGATGGCCATGGCCCGATAAAAGCGTGTTCACCGAATATGATAGGTATGAAACAGTTAGTTACTTGTTTAAAACCGCAGGCAAAGAAAAGTTAAACGGTTATAAAAAGTCTGGCAGAAAATCCAACCACGTCTGTCGTGATGGATTATATTTATATTTTTATAAATTATATCAGAAGTAGATTATCTACTATAAAAATTATGTTCAGAGGACCTTCTGAATACGATGATTTGGCAGCAGGACGGAGCGACTCCACATAATCTTAGAGAAGTTCGTGAACATTTAAATAATCAGTTTGTTGTTTCGATAAGGCGATGTGGGCACTAATCGGTGGCCGCCGAACAGTCCTGCTTTAACGCCTCTAAATAGTTCTAACAGTACAGCGATACCTCGCATAGTCCGACTTCGATCAGTCCGGTTTTAAATTACGACACAAAACTATTTAAAAAATCATTAATAATTAAACATTCGTCGAACAGGCTACGAAATAAAAAGCACAGAAATCGTGGAAAATCTTTATTACTTATGTCTTAAATTAGTTTTTTAATAAATTAAACAGTGTTTTCGATTTTTTTTGTAAACTTTGTTGGTTCGTTTCTAGTTGTTCGGCTGAAGTGTAAGCCGTTTTTATCAAATAAACGACATTAAATAAGTAACTAATTGTTTCGTACCTGTAATTTTCCATATGTAAAGTACAATATTTCAAAAATTGCAAAGAAAAGACATTATACGGTCATAATTAGAGAAAAGGGACCTACTCGAAAATGCCATAATGTACAGGGTGTCCCGTTAAAAACAAAACTAAGTGTTATTTGTGTCACGCGAGTTATGCACGTCATTGGATTTTTAATACGTTTTGTAAAAATTCATGTTAACAAAATTACAACTTTATTCGAAACTTTTCTTTTGTACCGATAATAATAAAATAAGTAATTAGGGGAACGAGGGGTCAAAGTATAACCTACACTTTCCAACTGCATTTCAAGTAACAAAGAGGTGAATTTTTATGTTTAAAACCGACTTATAGTTAACTACGAGTTTTTGGCGCTTTCAGAACCGAGCCCCAGAAATATTTTTTTTGAAAAAGGTTTCGGCCAATCGGTCAACGAAAATCGAGTGTCTGGAAGTGATGTTTTGGAGTCGCCTTTTCAAACGTATCGAAAATGATACCGAACCAGTTTTCTTGTAATATACCTATATATAATTAATAACGTGGCGGATAGTAATTTCACGTTGTTTAGAGGTTAATTACGGTTGTTGTCTGAAAGTAAAACCTGCAAGTTAATATCGGGTTCGACAGTTGCGACTTTCGATTGTTCAATTAATAACGAATCGATCTGCAGTACGCTACACTCTCCGATATCTGTCACTATTTAATTTTAACGTAACAGCATAGTAAGTAAAAGCAATACTAATTATTATATTACATCTGGAACTGTAAATTTCTAAGTGAAACCGCTGATGCACCTCGATCGGATGATTTTTTTTGGCTTTTATCGACGGCCTTTCTCCTTCCTGGCCGCAGTACGTATGGCAATTATTACAATAATAATAATTACTCGAGTTTCGTAACACGTTCATGTTCCGATGCAGATATACCTTCTCTTTGTCTAATTAAGAAACAAAAGTCCGCCGATCGTTTATTTTCGTTGAATCCGTTTGTGAATGTCAAATGATTAATTAAGCGATAAACGCGTTACTCAATTGCTCATATTTAAATGATTCTAGGAATACGCGTACCACTTTCCAGTTTTCAATTTTTATTACTTACATAAATCCGAACGTTAGATTTTTATACGAAACGGCCCCGTATGCGAACATAAGGAAATTCAACTTATCCAATATCGCTTTAATGGACTTATACTAATTCAATTAATTCTTGTAGTTTTTAGTTGTTAAGTCGGACTAAGCCGTCTTTTATTAAATAACTAGATTCGACGGAATTTGTTCGTGCAACAATAAAACGTAAAACGCGCGACTGTAAATAACGTAAAAATTAATATTAATCATTTTTAGGGAAAGGCGATGAATGTTACGTGTACGCGCGTCTTCCGTTATCGTAAATTAATTAGAGGCGGCATCCTAATTAAAAATGGATTTAAGTAATATTCTGGAATACCGCAAAGTGCGCGCCTCCAAACCGCCCGCGGGCATCCTGCCGAGCTTATTTAATCTGAACAATTGCGGGAGTAGTTAATTTTCTTTTCAAGTTGGGCATCGAAAATTAAAGTACTTTTACTTGTCGTTGCTTCATTTTGTTAGGTATTTGCCGCGGATAAGCGGCACGTTCACTTTTAAAAAGTAACCGTCCGACGCGCTCGCAAATAAGTAGCTAAATAAGATCCAAAATCAACTAATTAGTTAATCTAATCGTAAGGAAGTTTTGTAATTAATAACGAGCACGGATTGCACCTCGAAATTGGACTTTAATAATTTTTTAATTAATACCCGACGTATAAGAACTCGAGTGTATGGTTAAAAAAAAAATTCGTTTTATTCGCCTGTAATACGAAGAATCCCAAGATTCGCTCTTTATCTTTTCTAATTTGAAAGTGCATCAAACTCGTACGTGACCATTGTTGTTGCGGGATACCTTGCATATTCACTTTTAATGCGCGACCCACTTTTGTTTTTGCTCCCGGGGAATTCCAATGCGGACGATTAGCTTTTGGTTGCTTAAATTTTTAAACGTCGGACGATATTGTGTCTCACAATCAAATCGAATCGATTTGCCCACACGTCTGGGCGCCATTTTGTAACGTAACTCATTTTAACGTTCAAGCTTTTTTTTTTACTAAAATTTGCGTCCAAACAATTTCTTCGGGCGCAGTCGAGCGCCTTAGAACGTCTTAATTCATCGACATATCGGCAAGGGAAAGTTTCGATCGAACATTTTAAGGTTTTTACGGGAAAAACTGGTCGCGCAATTAATTGATTTTTAAAAATAATAAAAATCGCCAATTTGAATGTCGACGATTCGATATTCGGTCGTCTTTCGGTTTCGGTTTCGCCATTATATAAGTTGTTAATCTACATAAAATTCGTTGGAAACGATAATTAGAAACGTGGGTTGAAAGTGAGAGGCGATTATTTGACGTAAAACTCATCTTCGGTAGAATGCAGGAATGCGACGAAGATTGCGAACGAAGCGATTCGACGATTTTTGTTCGAACAATAATTTGTTGTACCAACACGAACAAGTGGCGGATTTGGAACAGGTTACGAATGCGAACCAGAAGCAGGTTGTTTCGTCAATTGTGCCGTACTTATTCGTAAATGTCAAGAGGAAACTTAAACTGGATTTTATAATCAGGAGACACGCCCGAAATTGACGACACCTAAAAGTGCACAGACGAATATGTTTACGTTTGCGTTACGAAATCGATCGGAGAGAGGTCCGTATAGAAACCAACAAACGTCAATTATTTAAATAACAGAGAGAGAGAGAGCGAGCGAGAATAGAAAAAGTCGAATGATTAATCACAAAAATTAATTTCTGTGTAATTTTTAGTTAGAAAATAAGAAAGCATTGAGTGATTCATGATTTGGGTTCGTTGCAGAACGATTAGATGGAGTTTCATTATTAAATATTCCTTGATAACCATTTTCAAATTTCGCGATGAACACTATGTATACTGTTAGTTTTTCATTATGGCACGCCGTCGATTTTAATATTTAACTTGTCGATTGGTGCGACTCCAAGTCCACCCAGAAATGTCTATATTTTATCAGTTTGAAAGTTACGAAGATTTAAAGTTCAAAGAAACAACACGCTTCTACCGGTCCTTTATCTAATAAAATTAATATCGTTTGAGAAGGTTTTAACATTTCCGCGCGAATATTTTCGGAGTCGTAATGTTTATGACGTCATAAACGCTCGTTTATTATTTTACATAATTTCGGTCGCTTTCCAAATCGAAACGGAGCTATTTTTAAGTGTCAGTATTGTTGCCCTTCGAAGACTTATCGTTAGAGAGAGTCTTCGTCGGGCGACCTTTCCTTTCGTGGTGCCCGAAACTCATCAAACTAGATACTCGAAAGTGTACAATGTAAAAGTTAAAAAACAATGTATGTTAATAAAGGGTATAGCCGGATAAGCATGGCAAAATGGCCCCCAAAGAAATCTACGAAACAACCTATATTATTACATTGGCAAGTCATAAAGAAACGATATAAACACTTCATGGCCTTCAGTAGTCCTTGAGAAAATCAAAAAAAGTATGTACCGGGGGAACTATTTTTTAAATTCGTTTATCTACGAAACTATTATAGCTACGAACATAAATCAAAAACAGATTGTTAGAGAATACTTCACAATATAACATATGTTTTTTCTATTAGTTTCGACTAATAATAACTATTAAAAAATTAATGGAGAAATTTTGAAAATTGAAAATTTTACAGTTCGGCCAGAATGACAATCATCAAAAAAATGTCAAATATTGCTACTAATGTCTACTACTACTCCTAAAAGTTTCGTAAAAAAAAATTGGTACAACACTTTGAAAAAAAATAATTTACACTCTATAGTCACTACTACTATACTAGGTGGGGTGAAAAGTAACCTCCTTGACCGCCAGAATGCGCTGCTACTGCAAAAAAGGTTATGGTGCCTTGAAGTCCGTTCATATTTAGGCAGACATGCGAAATTTCAGTGCGATACTGTATTTAGTTTTGTTTTGACAGCTGATTGTTGTTGACGTGTTTGGCATCATGTTGAGTATGGACAAAAACGAGTTTCGTTCTCTCATAAAACATTATTTTTTGAGAGGCAAAACGGCGAAGGAAACAAAAGAAAAGTTGGATAAATATTATGGGGCTAATGCTCCGTCAGATTACACCGTCAAATATTGGTTTCGAAAGTTTCGTGGTGGCCGCAACTCCACTACCGATCAAGTCCGCAGCGGCAGGCCCTCCGATGCGGTTACAGAGGACAATGTCAAAAAAATACATGAAATGGTGTTGGCTGACCGAAAAGTGAAGGTGCGCGAGCTAGCAGATACCACAAAGATTAGTACTGAGTA
Source organism: Rhagophthalmus giganteus (assembly GCA_036326145.1). NCBI lineage: Eukaryota > Metazoa > Arthropoda > Insecta > Coleoptera > Rhagophthalmidae > Rhagophthalmus > Rhagophthalmus giganteus. The sequence continues at coordinate 543,586 of JARFJA010000036.1, forward strand.
CTGAGCGCACACGCCATATTTTGGGCAATATTCTGCATATGAAAAAGTTATCCTGCCGTTGGGTGCCGCGTATGCTCACTCCTGACCAAAAACACGAACGCGAGAGCACTTCGAAAGAGTGTTTGGACTTGCTGATGCGGAATCGGGCGGACTTTTGGCGTCGATTGGTAACTGTTGATGAAACCTGGAACCACTTTTACACACCAGAAAACAGAATGAGTGCCCGGCAATGGACTGAAGACGGCACGAGTGCTCCGAAGCGGCCGAGGGAGGCTCAATGGGTCGGAAAGGTTATGGCGTCGGTTTTCTGGGATTGTCATGGCATACTCTTCGTGGACTACCTCGAAAAAGGAAAAATCATCAACAGCGAGTATTACTGTGCATTATTGGAGCGATCGAAGGCCAAAATCGCTGCAAAACGGCCTCACATGAAGCGAAAAAAAAATTTGTTTTTGCAAGACAATGCGCCGGCACACAAGAGCATCGCAACCACGGCTAAAATCAATGACTTACGGCTCCAATTGCTGTCGCATCCACCGTATTCGCCCGATTTGGCTCCCTCGGACTATTATCTCTTTCCAAACCTCAAAAGATGGCTCATCAATAAAAAATTCAGCTTACGCGAAGAAATCATCGACGCCACGGAGGAGTATTTTGTAGACCTTCCGGAAAATTAATTTTCGGACGGGATCAAGAAGTTGGAAAATCGCTGGAATAAGTGTATCGAGCTAAAAGGGGACTATATTGAATAAAATAAAAAAACATTAAAAAAAAACTTTTTTTTTCATTCCCAAGGAGGTTACTTTTCACCCCACCTAGTATAATGTACTACATAAAATATATATACTATATACTACATAAAAAAAATATAAACTATAACAAAATAAAACAACAATTATGACAATATAAAATATAAACAAAACAAAAAATGCAAATAAGTGTCTAATATACAGGGATTTCAGTTAATAGAAAAGTTACAAATGTCTTATGTACATAAATATAATCGAATGCGATAGAAAACGTTTCTATTGTTATTAATTAATTCTGGTTATATAGTTGCCTGAGTGAGTACGGATGTTTACCTACAGTCAATATTATTAATCATCATCACTATCTTCATTAATGACAACAGAAACAGAATTTGTTGCAAATATTTTCGACAATATCTCTGCTGGACATATATTACGCGGCATTTAACGGGTGAGTGATAAATAATATATTATAGTTTCTGCAGGTGAAAAACACCCAACTGTTCTATTACCGTTGGGACAGTCGCAACAATAGGAATATAATCGATATAAATACGATATACTTTATTATTTTTATGTCTCGATCGTACGTTCAGTTTTATAATATGTGGTATTTGCTTGACATACTGCACGAGAAGATTATTCTTATGGTCCAGTATTTCTGATAATTACGACACAGCTTGGGAAAGTTGATGACTGCCTGTAAATAAAACTTTCAAGTTTTGCTCAGTTAAACGTGGAAAATCTAGGAGGTCAGATACCATTAGATGTTGAAAAGACGATTTCCGACGATTCCAATGATGATTATCAACATCTTCCCGCAAAGTATTTGTCGAATTCATTCTGCTTTCCATATATTCAATAATTTCGTCTTGTAATGCACCATCTGAACTCAACCTTTGTCCGTATCACAACAATCGTACCTTTGGAAGCAGTTTATTATCTAAGTTGTGATGTAAGAGACGATATTTTTGGCTTATAGCACCATGTACAGCTTTGACTACACGACGTATTTTTGTTACTTTTCGCGATATGTTTGCTTTCCGTAGTTAATTGAGATTTTTGCCTTTACAGGCAGGCATAAATACGGTAAAGCCTTCATTAGTTATGTAGTTTATTACATCACGAAAACCACGATCAACAATGAACACATCAGGTGGTTGTAACGTAGTTCTTTGCCTACGGAGTCTTGTAATACGAGTTTCATAATCGTGGCATCATTTTGAGTACCATAAAAAGGCCCAACAATATCAAGAATGTAGTCATTGGTTGTACAGATTGTAAACGGCTTACACAAAGGCCCTTTTTTTTGGATCTGAGTACGATTTTCGAATTTCTAGAACTACGTATTTTAATCGTCGAACATAAATATTAACAACACTGCAAGAATGTTAGAACTTGAACTGCATGTTCGACTAAAACGCCGCGCCGGCGCTGTTCCTGTATGGTGATGGGTACTGACAATGAGATCGCTTTACACAACTACAGCAAGTAGTGAAGCATTCTTATATTTTTTACTTGACCACTACTTCTATTCGCGGTTTAAACAACGTAAAAAATTTAACTTGTCGTTTTTGTTTTGACGCTACCAATATTTGCTTTTATGTTTTTTTTTAGGGTGTTGTACTAATTTTTTTTTTACGAAACTTTTAGGAGTAGTAGTAGACATTAGTAGCAATATTTGACAATTTTTTTGATGATTGTCACTCTGGCCGAACTGTAAAATTTTCAATTTTCAAAATTTCTCCATTAATTTTTTTGATAGTTATTATTAGTCGAAACTAATAGAAAAAACATATGTTATACTATGAAGTATTCTCTAACAATCTGTTTTTGATTTATGTTCGTAGCTATAATAGTTTCGTAGATAAACGAATTTAAAAAATAGTTCCCCCGGTACATACTTTTTTGATTTTCTCAAGGATTACTGAAGGTCAGGGAGTAAAACGTGTATATATCGTTTCCTTATGACTTGCCAATGTAATAATATAGGTTGTTTCGTAGATTTCTTTGGGGGCCATTTTGCCATGCTTATCCGGCTATACCCTTTGGACACGCTTACAACGAATTCTAACATAAATCTAAATTTTTGATCGACACCCACACGATGTTCTTTGTTCGTTTGAAGAACGAGCAGCGGTACGGGGAGTTTCAAAAAACAAACGCCTGCAAAATTCGAGGGCGCTTTTTCTAAGATGCAAAAATTTCTAAATATTACCATGTAAACGTGATTTAGAGTGGAAAAGCAAAATTCGATCCATGCAGTGACCGTAGAAGCACGCAAAAACTTCTCATCGAGCAAGAAATTTTTGGGCCATCAGGAAATCGCGAAGGAACGAGATCGTAAGCGTTTTTCCTGCGAAAATTTATGGGCAATCGAACGTCTAAATAACAGGCAACTGGTAATTCGGTTCGTTGACATTTAAACAACTTGTTTCGGCGCGACGACGAACTTCCTACACGCGAATTTAACCCAATTACCTATTTGTAGATATTGCACGGCACTTTTTATCGAAGTAAGAGTCTATTGTTGCATTCGGTTATGTTTTTATAATAAGGATAGATTGTAGATGGCCATGAGACTTAACAAACTGCGGTTGCATTTCCACAACTTACTCGAACGATTTGTATGTAACTAAATGATAAATGATAACGTGCCGATAAATATCGCGATACAGGTATATCCTGTTGAATTAATCTATTAATTACCCGGTACTGGGAGCTGTGCCAAATCCAAAAGGTTACTCGCTCGACATTAGAAATTGTCGATTATTATCACTGCATGAAGATTCGAGTAATCAAGGTCGACAACAGCTGGGCACTTACAAAGAAACAGCTAATGACTTTTCACGAAAAACCTTCTTGGTCAGTCGGTATATTAGCCTAATTTTTTGGGCCGACTCGGCAAAGTTCCTTGAAATTTTCTTCGGCGAAACAAAGCTCAAACAAGGTTTCGCATACATAATTAAATAAATCGTTAGGCACTTATATAATGTTTTAACGAACCCATTTAAACATATCTATAAAAACTAATTAAAAGCGCCCGATTTAAATATTAGGCGCGGTGCATTCTTCTGTTTAGCGCTCTGGAAATTTGCGATAGTCAAAAATTGGTCGGTGTAGGTGCCGAAGGTCGACAGGTTGCTGAACGTCCTTACCGTACATATATTTTTAAGTCGTTTCGGTCGGATCGATTATCGCAAATTAAATCGTATTAATTTTAATAACTATAGCGTGCGGTGTCTCAACATGGTCGTTAGTCTAAAGTTCGGATCGGAACCTACTTACTTAAGTAGTATTTGGAAATATGTAACATTTTTATTCCTCATAAGTTATTATTATCTTCTAATAAGTTGACGTCCAATATTTTACAATAATATACGGGGTGTTTCGCGATTTGACGACCATAGCTTAAGGGTGTGTTGCCGAGTAGATGTCGCTTTAAGTCAAAAATGTCTTACCTATTCAAAATTCATTTGTAGTCGACGTACAGGGTGGAATTAAAGAAAGGAAACACATTCAAATTATGTTAGATGTAACGGGAAACGATTTCGCATATATTAGGACTAAAAAATAATTTTTCTCACAGTCGGTTTTTGAGTAGAGTCGCCATTTTGCATTTTTTTTTTAATAAAGCCTGCAATACGTCTTCGAAAAGCTTATTTTTTCGTCTAATAATATCGATAATTTATTTAGGTATTTATAATAAATTAAAACAATTAATATTAAAATGCTACTACGATCTTCCTGGCGTAAATTTCGTGGATTCACACACTTTGTAATCTCCTAAAATCCTTTGTGAAACGCAGATAACAAAAAGGGGAGTGTCAACAACGAAACGTAATTATTCAAAAATATTTCTATTTGTTATTTAAACAAACAGTCTCTTGCTTAATTTAATTCGGACTGTATAAGAGAAGTAGGTCTTCAAGGACCACCCTTATAATATTGGGTTGATGCATAATTATCCGGCGTTTTTCAACAAATTTTATTTAACAAAATCAATAACAATATTTGACAAAAACATGTTTAAACGATTATTCGGGAGCGTAGTCACTGTCTACTTCAATTACTGCTTCCCATTTGCTTGGCAGACGGTCGATTCCACGAGCGAAGAAGACACGATTCTTAGAGGCGATCCACTCTTTGACATCGGCCACCAAGTCATCCAAATCGTCGTAAATCTTATTCATTTGCCAGTTTTTCAAAGAGCGGTTGACGTGATAGTCCGTAGGTGCTTCGGTCGGTGAATATGGCGGATGTGGAAGCAGATCCCAGCCTTTATTGGCGATAAATTCGACGACGCGGCATTCAACATGAGGACGTGCGTTATCGTGGTGGAAGACGATATGGTTCTTTTTGCGCGGTCTTTTTGCCTCGATTGCAGCGTGAAGGCGATCAAGCTGAGCCAGGTAGACGTCGCTGTTGATGTTGAACTGCCGCTTGCCGTTTTTGTCTGGGATTCGCCATTGTTGTCGTTCATCCGCGTCGTTAAACCAATAACAAATGCCATTTGAAATGACCTCCCAATGGATGATTCCGCTTCTTTCCCACCACACACACCACATAGCCTTCTTACAGTGGACATGTTTCGGTATTCCTTTGGGGAAACACCTGGCGAAACGCAAGCCTTCTTTCTTTTGACGTTTTTGAAGAGAAGCCATGACTCATCCCCAGTGACAAGATTCTTCAAAAATGGTGTTTGTTCGTTTCGCTGCAGTAACTCGGTGAAAATTCGAACGCGATCGGCTCTATTGTTATCGGAGAGCTCGTAGGGGACCCATCCAGCGATTTTCCACACTTTTCCAAGCTTTTTGAGGCGACGAACGACCGTGGATTGATTAACATTGAAGTCTTCAGCCAACGTTCGTGTTGTCAGGCTCTCGTCCTCTTCCACGGCTGCCAGAAGAGCCTGATCGTCGAAATCCGATGGCCGACCTCTTCCTGGCTTATCCTCCAAGCTGGTATCACCTGATTTAAAACGGGCAAACCACTCCCTACACTGACTTTTGCTGATTGTTCCTTTGCCAAAAAGTTCGTTCAGATCGCGAAATGACAGTGCTGCTTTCCATCCTTTCTCGAAGTGGTAGAGCATAATATGGCGAATATGACTATGGTTTTCGACACGCATTTTTCTAAAACAATAGAGAAGGTTGTTTTAATACAAAAATAATAAACAAAACTGATGAAAAACGCGCTGAGATAAACGCCGGATAATTATGCATCAACCTAATATATACCTACCTATTGTTATTGTTTAATAAGTGTTCAATCGGTTTGTAGGTAGATTTCTCGTTTTTCGAGGAAGGCGTTCGATTTTTTAATCCAAATGCATCAAGTCTAATGGAGCAGAGATCGAGCGGGGTTAAAGCTCGTCTCTCAAATTAGCGGTCGAAGGTTCGAATCCTTCGTCATCCACAGACGTTTTTGAATATCTTTACTAACCGATCAATCTAATGCGGAATCTAATTCAAACGAATTCTGCAGACTCCTCAGTAAATCGTAACATTTTTCGAAAAACTGGCTACGAAATAAAATTTTAAAATTAACGAACTAACACTTTAAATTGAAAATGAAACGTACCCACCTAATTAACATAAATAAATTTATTTAATTAAACAATATACGTACATAACTCGGTGCGTTTAATTTTCGCTTTCTCGACGCATCGCACCTTCAAAAAAAACGAACGTTCGAGTTAAGCTTTTTGCGTTCACTTACTTAATAATACGTCTGCAAACAGTTTAAACGCATTTAAAACGTTCACACTTGGAAATCAGAAAATTGCAACATCAACGTCGTGGAACTAATTTAATGGCCCAATTACGTAACGTAATTTTCGTCCGCGGTAACTGGATTGTTTTCTATCTACTCGTATTATTAATAAAAGTCGTAAACGTAAATAAAAATTTATATCCTAGAAAGTAAAGAGTGCGATGCGCAGATATGTGTAACGGATTCTCTTTTTTTCGTCAGAAACGTTCTGAATTCCTCCTTGTATGTACGATATTATTGACGTGTTAATGATGCCGAAAAAAACAGGAAACTAAATCATAATTAATTATTAATAAGTTGATGCCCCTCGATCAACTTATAACCTAGAAAATTTACTTTTTAAACGAGCCTAATTTATAAACGATGTCTTTCGGAAATCCACGTTTACGCGTCAAGGTTTTAATTTTTACGGAAACCTAATGACTAACGAGAATCGTCCATAATAGTAAATGTCACTAACGGTAAAATAATTGTGATCCGCGTTCATAATGATGCGCCATCCCATTACCTAACGTGGAAAATTGCTGTTTTACCCCCTACTCGTTCGCCTACTGCGACTAGATTTCCGAACATAAAAAGCACGTCCCGCGTGTTAGCCACGTGAAAGGAAAATTAATTTAAATGCGACTGATAATTGATATTAAAAATACGAGCGTCTCCTTCACTATGCAAACAACCTGCACAATGTACGATTTTATAATCGCTCAAGTGCGAAATTGTTGGCATCGTTGGCACGTTAAAAACGATCAACGTTCAAAATTTTTTACAACTTTCTTTTGACTGATAATTCGGCCGTTTATTTTGCGCGTCTCTTGAACGAAAGTCAAGGGGATTTAAGTCGGGCGGTGGCCGTCGAATAAATTCTCTCTACCGAGGTGGGTCGAGTAGGTGTTAATTCGATTAATCTTGTATTTTATGTTACAAATTTAGTTGCGCAACGTGAAACGTCTTAAAAAAAATGCTAATATGCCAAATATAATCGACGAAACGGTTCCGTTGCCACTAATAGATGGCCTCCAATTAAATTTATTGTACTTAATGAGTCAACGCATTAAAGCGAACGCATACACGGCCATAAATGCATAGGTCGGTATTAAATACGCACCGACGAGTTTGAAGATCGAAGAATTTTACACGTCTAATGCATATTAATTTATTATTTAATTTGATATAAGTATCATATACATTATAATTTATTAACTGATCGTTACGGTTTATTTTAAATGCTTCTTAAATGAAAAACAAGGGGATTCGAGTCGGGCGGTGGTCATCGCACGAGTTTCCTTTCGTTTTCGCATCTAATGTTAGTCTTTAAATTTTCACTTAAACGGTGAAATTTTCTTCGCGCAAGTCTGCCGCATTAACTATGATTAGGTTTTATCAAAATGATTGTTATTCGAGCAGGTGTTTTAGTATATCTACCTGTACATGCATTTATATATATTTAATTTGATAGAGTGCAGTGTTGTGCCAGTGCTATTCGAAAACCTTACAAAAATATAGACATTTTAAATAGTTATTTAAATAATAAACGAGCGTTGCCATCACTCTTCGATTATCAAAGTTTTATTAACAGGCAATCCCTTTTGAATAACCGCCGTCCAAAAAGTCTTTCAGTCTTCGTTGACTATGGAAAAGGGTATAGCCGTATAAGCATGGCAAAATGGCCCCCAAAGAAATCTACGAAACAACCTATATTATTACATTGGTAAGTCATAAGGAAACGATATATACACATTTTACTCCCTGACCTTCAGTAGTCCTTGAGAAAATCAAAAAAGTATGTACCGGGGGAACTATTTTTTAAATTCGTTTATCTACGAAACTATTATAGCTACGAACATAAATCAAAAACAAATTGTTAGAGAATACTTCACAATATAACATATGTTTTTTCTATTAGTTTCGACTAATAATAACTATTAAAAAATTAATGGAGAAATTTTGAAAATTGAAAATTTTACAGTTCGGCCAGAGTGACAATCATCAAAAAAATGTCAAATATTGCTACTAATGTCTACTACTACTCCTAAAAGTTTCGTGAAAAAAAATTGGTACAACACTCTGAAAAAAAATAAAAGCAAATATTGGTAGCGTCAAAACAAAAACGACAAGTTAAATTTTTTACGTTGTTTAAACCGCGAATAGAAGTAGTAGTCAAGTAAAAAATATAAGAATGTTTCACTACTTGCTGTAGATGTGTAAAGCGATCTCATTGTCAGTACCCATCACCATACAGGAACAGCGCCGGTGCGGCGCTTTACTCGGACGTGCAGTTCAAATTCTAACATTCTTGCAATGTTGTTAATATTTATGTTCGACGATTAAAATACGTAGTTCTAGAAATTCGAAAATCGTACTCAGGTCCAAAAAAAAGTGCCTTTTTGTAAGCCGTTTACAATCTGTACAACCAATGGTTACATTCTTGATATTGTTGGGCCTTTTTATGGTACCCACGATTATGAAACTCGTATTACAAGACTCCGTAGGCGTAAGAACTACGTTACAACCACATGATGTGTTCATTGTTGATCGTGGTTTTCGTGATGTAATAAACTACATAACTAATGAAGGCTTTACCGTATTTATGCCTGCCTGTAAAGGCAAAAAATCTCAATTAACTACGGAAAAGACAAACATATCGCGAAAAGTAACAAAAACATGTTGTGTAGTCGAAGCTGTACATGGTGCTATAAGCCAAAAATATCGTCTCTTACATCACAACTTAGATAATAAACTGCTTCCAAAGGTACGATTGTTGTGATACGGACAAAGGTTGAGTTCAGATGGTGCATTACAAGACGAAATTATTGAATATATGGAAAGCAGAATGAATTCGACAAATACTTTGCGGGAAGATGTTGATAATCATCATTGGAATCGTCGGAAATCGTCTTTTCAACATCTAATGGTATCTGACCTCCTAGATTTTCCACGTTTAACTGAGCAAAACTTGAAAGTTTTATTTACAGGCAGTTATCAACTTTCCCAAGCTGTGTCGTAATTATCAGAAATACTGGATAATAAGAATAATCTTCTCGTGCAGTATGTCAAGCAAACACCACATATTATAAAACTGAACGTACGATCGAGACATAAAAATAATAAAGTATATCGTATTTATATCGATTATATTCCTATTGTTGTGACTGTCCCAACGGTAATAGAACAGTTGGGTGTGGTTCACATGCAGCAACTATAATATATTATTTATCACTCACCCGATAAATGCCGCGTAATATATGTCCAGCAGAGATATTGTTGAAAATATTTGCAACAAATTCTGTTTCTGTTGTCATTAATGAAGACAGTGATGATGATTAATAATATTGACTGTAGGTAAACATCCGTACTCACTCAGGCAACTATATAACCAGAATTAATTAATAACAATAGAAACGTTTTCTATCGCATTCGATTATATTTATGTACATAAGACATTTGTAACTTTTCTATTAACTGAAATCCCTGTATATTAGACACTTATTTGCATTTTTTGTTTTGTTTATATTTTATATTGTCATAATTGTTGTTTTATTTTGTTATAGTTTATATTTTTGTTTATGTAGGTGCGGTATATTATATAGTAGTTTTTTTTCAAAGTGTTTTACCAATTTTTTTTCACGAAACTTTTAGGAGTAGTAGTAGACATTAGTAGCAATATTTGACATTTTTTTGATGATTGTCACTCTGGCCGAACTGTAAAATTTTCAATTTTCAAAATTCTCCATTAATTTTTTAATAGTTATTATTAGTCGAAACTAATAGAAAAAACATATGTTATATTGTGAAGTATTCTCTAACAATCTGTTTTTGATTTATGTTCGTAGCTATAATAGTTTCGTAGATAAACGAATTTAAAAAATAGTTCCCCCGGTACATACTTTTTTGATTTTCTCAAGGACTACTGAAGGTCAGGGAGTAAAACGTGTATATATCGTTTCCTTATGACTTGCCAATGTAATAATATAGGTTGTTTCGTAGATTTCTTTGGGGGCCATTTTGCCATGCTTATCCGGCTATACCCTTTAAGGCATGTCTTCGTTCAAGTAATTCAAAATGATTTATGACGCGATTTAAGCTAGTTGCAAACGTACCGTTATTTTTCCACGGCCAACCAACCGACTGACGGACTTTTTGGACGTCGGTTATTCAAAATAGCAAACCAACTCGATTTCTAAAGTCGATACGCTGACCATAATTGTTTAACTGTTACGTAATATGCAACATAAATGCGTCCGCAGACAAGTTTACACGAACAAAAAAAAATGATCCGGTTCTAAGATAAACTTTATTAGTATAGATATGTGTACTTTCTTCTTTTTTTTTGCATCGACCGCAACCGAAGTATCAACTTTCTAGCGACGATGGAATTAATGGTATTCCAAAAGAACGAGGAAAATTTTTAATTCAATCTCTTAATAGTGATTCATAGCCGCCCACCGATCGCAGACTGTTAATTATAAAATTATACGACAGGGGCCGTTTTTCGAAAAATTGTTCTTTTCGAACGGGTCGCCGTAAAATATTGTTATTACGACGTCGCGTTAGCAACAATGCTCGTTTTACAATTTAATATGCTTATGGTAGAAAGTGAGAGCGATTAAACTTAAGCCGTACGGTTAGAAAATGCAACAGTTATTAAGGAGAAATTCACAATACAAGTATTTAAAACCGATTTTTTACTCGCTCGGAACGCGTGCAAGCATTATTATTTAAGGAGTGTTAACTAATAATTATTCTTAATGTTTCCATTGTTCCGGATAATCTTGTTTCCATATTAAATTTGTTTCCCATATTCTTAATTACCGTTTCTAATTTTTATTAGTATAAAATAAATGATACTCGGGTAGGTAGGCAATTAAATTAAAATCCACATAAAATGATTTTCTAATATAATTAAAAAAAGGTAGTAAAATAAATAATTGTGGATACTTAACCAATTAGGGAGTGCATTTTTCTATTTAAATAGTTCCGTTGTTTCGGTTTTCGGTGTTTTGAAGGTAATTATTAAAAAACGTACACCTTCATAAAGGCGTCTATACTATTGTTTAGTGAATATTTTTGTCGAGCACGATTGTAAGATAGCACAAATACCGAACTGCAAGTTGTTAAAAGATTTTAAGCTTAGTATAAAACAATCAGTGTGCAACTCTCAAATGAACACCTTGTCGAACACATATGTTGAATTGTTGGGTCGAGATCTAACGAGAATAGGTACGGTAGTTATTGGGTCACTGGTAGTGCCGTCTATTTTTATCGCGTGCAAAGTTTGTTCTTTGCTGTAATCGACGTGGGTGCATTTTTCTCATTTCTTCGTGCCATCGGGTGGCTGCACTGCGTGCTGATGGCGCGGAACCGCGCCGCTAAATTCGAGTGGTTTAACGCCTTTGCGCATTGCAGCGCCTGGGGGCGCGTTTAATTTCAAGTTTAAATATTTTTTGGCGCCTTGTATAACAAATATAATTGTTACTTGACAAACTCAGTTATTGAAATAAGCACAAAATTTTACGAAGAACACATTTTGCTCGTGCGATGAAGTTTTTGATTCATTATGTACACATAAGAGACACCCTGTATCGTTGGTCGTTGACTTTTTGATTTATCATTTTTAAAAGAACGTTTACCTTTTTAGAATAATGTTTATTCGTAATTCAACAATTTTACAAACCGTACTCGTGTTCGTGTAATTTGTTTGTTATCTGCCCACACTTTCAGATTATGCGGTAATTCCGTTATGTTGTCTTACGAAAAACATATGTTCGTTCGAAAAATGTTGAACGTGATAATTGGCCCTCGAAATGCGCAAATTTATTAATTTAACCATCTTAGGTATTTTTAATATCATATGTATGTTTTAAATATTTTAAACTTAATGTTAACATTGTGAGAGTAAGCTCATTCTGATAATGGCCTGTATTGTATTCTAATAATAAGACCGATTGCGATATTTTCGATACGTTTACGTTTAAATCGGAATACCTAGATTTACTTTTTAAGTTTCACGCAGCCTGCCTTTCACGTAGCACGTGTATAAATGGAAATTATCTTAAAAACGATAAACGCATGTGTTTATCGCCCGACTTTGTTCGAACATTCATTGTTGCGGCGAACGATTTAGCGTTACGCGAATTTTTTTTATCGGTAATAAATGCGAATGAAATCGTCAAAATTTTTAAAAGCCTCACAACGTCGTTAGTACGTTTTGATTTGACTTCGGCGAAGAGACGCGCGCGTTCGTAGTCGATTGGACATTGATCGAGTACTTTATCGGTGTTTTAGTGAATTATTTGTTTTTTATTTCAATCGATCGTGTCGCGTTAATTAATTGTTTTAAAAATAAACGGCTTTGTTCGGACTCGTTCAAAAGCGTGAACGATTTTCGGTGGTCAAATGGTTATCTTTTTAAACAAGTAAGTCGCACGCATTTCGTATTTTAATTATTAAATAATATTGGAACTTTTGCGGCGGACTTGACATTCGATTTAAAAATTAAATTGACGCCTTTTGAGGTAGTATTTGAACTTGGGCGGTGTTACGTAACTTAAAATGACAAACATAAGTACATTTTGAACTATTATTATCCGCAAATTTTTATTATATTATTGCTATTTATTAGTCTAATTATAAGAAATATGACTTATTGGTCGTTATTTAAAAGGTACCAAAAACCTTTGTCTTGATAACCTTTTTTTTTAATCCTTTATTGACCAGTGAAAGTGTTACTACCTCCGACCGGACCCGTCGTAAAACATATCATCAGTCAGGGCTGATATACAACAACTGATATACAAACAAGTAACAGGAACAGCAAGAACAGTGAACAGTAACGATAACGGTAAAAAAAGGGAACATCAAAAACAACATCAGCAACTCTCCGCATTATACAATGGAGTCGACAACTGCAGGAGGAGGGCCACTCACACCAGCTTGTGCGAATCGCTCTTCCTCACACCTGGTGCGAAGAATCAACTCCCACAAGGAGGCAACCCTATCCCAGACCACTCCGTTCTGAATCATTGCTTCAACAACATTATTGATAACAATGGGGCAGCCTAACTCCCTCTCCACTTCATCTGGTAGGGCAGCCCATCTTTGACAAGAGAACAAGGCATGTTCTGCCGTGTCCTCCTCGTCAGAGCAGTCCCTGCAAGAAGGTGACTCTCTTTTCCCTATCTGACACAGGTAAACACCGAACGAACCATGTCCGGTGAAAGCCTGTGTCAGATAGTAACTCATATTCCCATGAGATCTGGAGTGCCAGCTCTCGAGGTCAGGGATGTCTCCTCGTCCACGCCCCTTTCCTCGATCGCTGCCACTCCTCCTGCCATCTCCCCAAAGTCACCCTCCTTCTTGCTGCCTTACTCGATGATCCCGGTGACTGCCATGCTTCCGACCTCTCTAAAGCAAGCAGTCGGATGGGGATCAGGCCTGCTAGCACAGCAACCGCTTCAGATGAAACGGTTCTGTATGCGCAACAGACACTGATCCCTAGCCAACGCTGAAGAGAATCGAAAGCTTTGGCATTCATCCCTACCTCGCAAGCCGCCACCCAGATCGGAGTGGCATATAAAACTATTAAGTAGGCCACACTTGCCAGCAGTCTTCTCTTCCTGGTTGAGGGGCCTCCGATTCTGGGCATAATTCTCCTCAATGCGCCAGCTAATTTTTTAGCTTTGTTAACCACGGTGTCAATGTGGGATCTAAATTTTAAATGACGATCTAGTATGACTTCCAGATATCGTGCATTGCCGCTCGGGCGCACCAGGACCCCCCCGATCTCGATAGAGATCGGAAGGATCCTCCTGCGCCCGTTCGGCAGCAGCAAAACCGTTTTCTCTGGCGCGATGGTAAGGTCGTTATTGGTCATCCACATTGACACCAGGTCGACACATTGCTGAAGAATGCCCTGTAAAGCCCCCTCGGATTTTGTTGACACCATCAAGGCAAGATCGTCGGCAAATGCGACCAGATTGGCACCCTCCGGCAGGTCTAGTCTCGGGACCCCGTCGTATAAGACGTTCCACAAGGATGGACCTAAAACTGATCCTTGTGGGACGCCCCTAGTGACCTCAAGCCACTCAAAGCAACCAGAACTGTCACTCACCTTGACTGCTCTTTTGCTCAAGTAGCTTGAGATCATTGCCACCAGGTAGGGAGAAATGCCCTTATCAACTAATCTATTTACTATTAAGTCCCAGCTTGCGCAATTGAAGGCATTTTTAACGTCAAAAAGTACCAAAATACACCACTCGCGGGTTCTCCAGGTGCCGGCTCTAGCTTTATGAACTAAATCCACCACCTTGGCGCTCAGGGTGGAGCGACCTCTCCGGAAACCGTACTGCGAATCGAGTAAGGCATTTGTGGTCTGTAGTTCTTCTACTAGTCTGTTATGTAGGAGAAGTTCCAATAATTTACCACCCGAGTCCAAGACACATATAGGACGATACTTAGGTGTAGACGGGTTTCCACCCTTTCCAATCAGAACCAGTCGCGCTAGCTTCCAGCTCCGTGGGAAGAGACCTAAACTCAGGTGGTAATTCATTGTAGACAGCACCGTTTCAGGTAATTCCTCAGCAAAGATTCGCATTACGTCCGGAGAGATCCCATCCGGCCCCGAGGCCTTCTTTATTCTCAATCTGGAAGCAGCTCTTGCTAATGCCGCGGTCGAGAAAGGACTGGCATTCCTGCAGCACGATATGTCCTGTAAGGCTGCAGGTCGTCCTGATGGAAATAGTCTCCTAGCTTCGGCAAGAGCTACTTCCAAGGAAGGAGATCCATGTTGGGAACATTTGAGCTTTTTGGTAGCAATCTTGTAACCAAGACCCCATGGATCATCTTCGATTTCAGAGCATAACTTCTTTCAGCAGTCCTCTTTGGATTTTTTAATGGATTTTCTCAATGATCTTTTGGCCGATCTGTATTCTTCTTCAGCCAAAAGTAAATCGCTACCATTTCTTCTAAGACTTCTTTGGAATCTTCTTCTCAGACATAAGCATTGACGTCTCTTGTCTGCAATTTCTATTGTCCACCAATACATTTTACGTCTGTGTGATCTTGATCTCTTGGTAATATCTGCGCAAGCGTCGTTAATAATTGAGTGGAAGTCTGAGACGGTTTTTGGTCTAGCAGAGTCTTCCTTGTTCCTTAGTCGATTTCTAAGTCTAAACAAGTCTACTCTTTCTGGTAAGGCTATCGGACCATTTCTTTGAGGGTTGGAATTTACGACCACGTGTAGTGATCTACAAGAACTAAAACTAAGGTATTTGTGACCGCTGTGCGTCTCCAAGTCTAAGACATTCCATCGTTCAATATGATATGAGATCGCTTTACTCGTAATTGTGACATCAATGATGGAGTTACTAGCACCTCTGACAAATGTCGGAGAATTTCCAGAGTTTTGGAAAACAAGGGCAAGTCCAGCCGCCCACTCTAAAAAGATATCTCCTCTTCGATCGTTTCTCAGCGAACCCCAGGCTGGAGACTTTGCATTGAAATCGCCACCTATAATGACTTCATTACTACAGGATCTGATATTACACTCTAAATTTTGTAGAATAATTAGAAATTCATCTATTGTCACGTTTGGTGAAATATAACAGCTATAGTAAGTGACGCCGTTTACTACAACATATACAAACCCATCCGATGAGCCATTAGATTCGATAGGGATGGAGTTGTCATAAATTACAACTGTCTTATATTGTCTTATCAATTGTCTTGATAACCTACATCTGCTTCACGTAACATCTTTACTACATTCATAAATTGAGACGCAAGTACTTTCTTTGACGATTTCGCTAGTATTTTGTTACTTAATTATATTAATTAGAGAATATAGTCAAATGTTCGATATTCGAACAAAAGTCAAAACTGTTATTTTCGGATTTATTGAGCGTTGCATTGTAATCTAACCAAACTTGACCCCGTTTCTCCCACATACCAATTAACTAAACAACCGAGATCGATTTTTCTGCACCGAGATCGCCCTTTCTACGAGTTTTTAAACAAAAGAATTGCTCGACGCATTTTACGGAAAACCACAAAAACGTTACTCCGTCGATCGTTGAAATTACGGGGTAAAACTCCAGTAAATAATATGAAATTGTTTGGATTATATTCTCCTGGAGAGATCCGTTTGTTGCTCGAAATTTCTAATACACGATTTATCTATTTAGCATTGTTTAAATTACCGAAAACGAAATTAAAAATTGAAAAGTCAAAAACTAAGAATACGTAAATGTTCAAAGATGTTCCGTGTGACTGTTTCTCGACAAATCATGGGTTTGTGATAATTTGCTTTTCGTAAATTTTGACCAAAACAGGCAAAAGTTGCAAAATTGTACTATAATATTTAAACGGGACGTTTTATAATTTCGACTCTGTTATACGTCTTATATGTAATTTGAGCCAAAACAGAGCGCGTTTATTTTTTAACACGATTCGACGATGTTTAATATTTATGCTCCCCGAATATTTAAGTGTCTATTATAATAAATAATAATAATAAAAGAAATCTGAAATTTCTATTTCCGTTTCCGAAGAATAATTAGATGCGACCTTTAAATAAAAAGGTGAAATTACGCAAGCGGCGTAATTTTGATTTGTTTGTGAATGGGACGTTTAATGGTAAAAATTATACCTAGGCTTTTCGTCGATTTCAGTGCGTTCGTGGGGGCATAGTTTTATTTTTAAAATTTCGATTTAGACCGTTTCGTAAATTGCTCCAATTTTAATTGAAAATTGATAGGTTTAACTTAGCGAAAGTGACGTCTAAGGCCAGTTATTATAAAACAATGAAGCAAGTGTAGGTATTTACCATATACAATTATGCAATTTACGTCCATTTTATACACAAATAATGATAAAAAAAAATGATCTGCTTTGCGTTACAGTTTGTGTTCCACTAAAATAATTTATTTTATAACCCCGCATATTTATTACAAGTATTTTACTTTTAAGTAATCGAGTTATTGTTGCTCAATGTGTTATTCCGTGGATTTCAACATCTTTTTTTTTCAAGGTTTCTTAGCAATATCTATATCTACTTGAATAAATCCGATATCGTAAAATTATAATAACTAGGTACTACGTTTGGAAATATCAATCGTAATAATTTAATTTTAATAAGATGTGGAAAACGTCGCGTCGTACCTATTTAATAAAGGACAATTTCTTAATTAAGCAACAAATTATTGAACAATTATATCCAAATAACTAATAATTACTTCTAATTAATTACATTATTAAAAACTGCGCGTTCGTGTAATTATAATAATCAACTAATTAACATTTTGTTTGGCTTCTACAGATAGAAAACACTTTTATTATTATGTAGTAATTTAAGCAAACTCGATGAAGTGAAAAAAATTTAATGCAACACTATTTGAATATCGTGTTTACATAACTTTTTCAACAACAACGGAGAAATCTGCTATAATATTGTTTTCTTATTTAAT
Organism: Rhagophthalmus giganteus; assembly: GCA_036326145.1. NCBI lineage: Eukaryota > Metazoa > Arthropoda > Insecta > Coleoptera > Rhagophthalmidae > Rhagophthalmus > Rhagophthalmus giganteus. The sequence continues at coordinate 561,569 of JARFJA010000036.1, forward strand.
AACCGCGCGAGATAAGCGGCTATAAATTAATGAGTGCTTAATTTTAACGCGGCTTTCGATGTTGTAAAAATTCCGCATAAAATGAGACTAATTAACAATATATTTTCAAATCAAGAATAATTCTGTTAAGTTTATCGAGTGTCTCATATTTAAAATATAAAAATCTAATTTAAAACTTGCGATAATTTAACTTAATTTAAAAATAAGATTACTCAAAGTACTTAATTCTAGAAACGATGTAAAACTAATGTCTCTAATTTAATATTTTTCTAGTAATAAATCAAATACAGGGTAGTTTTAAATTAATGAGATTTAAACTTCAAAGGGTGGCAGAACACATCGCCGAAACAGACATTTCTCTTCGTTCTTTTTAATTTTCGTCCATTTCGTTTTAATTTTCAAACTTTATTCACTTATTTCACATTTCGACAGTCAAAATCTATTATTATACATATAATGTGATCCACAAAGTACGATTTTTTGAAAAAAGTTATTCTTTATGAAAGTTGGCATTTCTATCGAAACTAAAAATGCAACCACAAAAAATCTAAAATATCTCATATATACGAGGGAGATCCAAAAATATAATTTTGGCTCAAGAGTAAAGTACCTTTATTTTTAAAAATATCGCAAAATGTTACTTAAAAAAGTTGTTTAGAATTAAAAGTTATATAGAAATATGAAGTTACGGCCAACTAAGTCTAATATAATTTTCTTTGGTCGTTTTTTTAATAGAGCATATAAAAAATCAATGTTGATCGTACCACCTAATTCGTGAATTCTTTTACCTCAGGTACACTCAATAATGTAAAAAATATCTTAAATTATTTAACATTAATATCGATTTCACCTAACTTTTGATGCAAATTAGTTTTTAAACTCTAAACATTTAAAAGCGCCCAAAAAATTACAACAATTAGAATAATGCGCATTTCTTTGAAGTTCTTCTATAATACAAACATTTTTTTTATAAGTAGCATTTTTCAATATGTACAACTCACCATACTCAATATGGTAGGTAAGTGCTTTACTCTTGAGCCAAAATTATATTTTTCGATCTCCCTCATATATTATGAGATATTGTGAATTTTTTGTGGTTGCATTTTTAGTTTCTAGAGTAGCATCGACTATTATAAAGATTAACTTTTCTTCGAAAAATCCATAATAAAAAAGTTTTCCATATGATGCGTACCTACTTTATGGACCGTACTGTATCTAAAACAAATATTTTTTATATTTATATTTATATTTTTATATAAATTTACAACTATCCTAGCGTTTAGTGACCATTTTTAGTAGGTATTATTTTCCTCAATATTCTACTTTAAACTTCGATTTTGAAAGACTTACATATTTACATAAATTATTTCTAAAAATATTTCTTATCAATTTTTGTTATTTAAAAACACAAATAGACGTCAGATAACCAATTTTGGTTTGACGACTGTATTCTTGTGTAAATCATATGTATTAGAAACGTGACTCGGAAAGCGAATAGAGATTGGAAACTATCTGTTTTTTAAAAGGGTACCACGACCCCCTCAAACAAATACCTACGCGTTCCAACGCGTTTTTTTTTATTGTAATTCAGTAAATTATTTATTCCAATATATCAATCTAAAACATTTGTAGGTAAAGCACGAAAACTTGTGACGCCATAAAACGTTATTTAGTATAGAATGTGGTTTAATGGCAACCTTAATGGTGTCAGTTTAGAATATAACCAGTAGATACGGTGGTAATGTAACTAGAAATTCTGTTAATTATAAAAAATATTATATAACGTTTAATGAGCCGTCACGTCTCGACGTGGGGACACGAAGTCAATGTCAACTTCAACTGGACAGCGTTTTCAATTTTGAAATTTGTTACGAACGATGCAATAAACTGGAGCAATCTCGCGAGCTTGCATAATTGAAGTACATCATCACAATTATGTATTCTCCAAACGCGTTATTACTATATGTATATCAAAAATAATTGGACGAAGTAGCTCGAAGAACGGGGTCAGTATACGAGAACAAATGCGAAGCCAACAATTTTCAAATAACGTAAAACAAAAACTACTTTCACTTTTAGCTGTCAAGAAATCATATTTAATCGGTAGTAATTCGTTTATGACGATTACCTACAAATGAAGCTATTCGGGAAAGTTGTGTTGTCAGATCACAGATACAAAATAAAAGGTCTATTATGGAATTTAAAGTGCCCGGCATCACCTATACATATTATGAAGTAATAGATCGGCAACTTCTGCAATCATAACGTAACGCTTATTAAATAAAAATAACGCTTTTTTCCGAAATAAAATAAATATTATAATGCACGATAGGCTCGTAATAAATCAACCGTGAAGGTATGTTGACAAACAATATCACTCGTACTTAAAACGTGTTAAAAATGTCGAAGGTCCCATAAAATGCATCGAAAGTGTTTAATTGTACTGTTATTAATTAAAGAATTGTTGAATTAATTTGCGGCTCGCGTTAATTACGTTTTTCGAAGTCGCCTTTCTTTTCATTTTATACTTTAAAAGTATTGTGTACTAACCGAAATGATACCTATTCGGAAGTTGTCCGAATTCACCGGAAATGGCGCCCCGTGTGTAACGTTATTGACGTTTTAGAAAGTATTTTCTTTTAGCACAAAGCTTTTACACATATATAGACGTAATTAATATACGTAGTTCAAATTTTTTCATAAATTTATGTTAGGTCGCTAATTAGTTGCAGTTTTAAACAATTTGTTTCTAAATCGGCGTTTGCTCGACAACAAAGTGTTCTTCGATATTTTTTTTCTATGCGCGCGACGTCGTGTCGTTTTCGAGTGAATCGAGTTTGAAAAAATGTAGGTAAATTTTCACCCAGAAAAAAATTGACTTACTTCCGGTTCAATAAATATCAGTAAGTACGTGGTTGTAACGTCGGCGCCGTAACGAGACGCCCGTCACGGGCGCAATTAGGTTTGTGGCGCAAAAACGTTGAACCTATTTTAATACCGTATAAATATTAAGATCTATTACACGTTATAATACTGTAATTATTAAATAAGTTCGATAAACTTTGCTGTTGTCAAAATAGGTAAATCAGACAACTATAACCGCTGGAGATTTCAACGATCGTATACGCGACGAACCCGAAAAATATCGATTACAAGTAAAACTTTAATTGTAAGATTAGAATTCTATAAACATTTCTATTTTAAAATGTTTGTCATTTGGGGGTTAGGAGGGCGCAAGTTAGGCACTTGCCACGTGCACTTCACACCCTCGTCGCGGCGTCGTATGATTGCTTAAAATAAAAACAGCATTAGAACAATATTAACATGTGATTGCTTAAGTTGAAAACTTTATCCCTTGATACATTTATGGATTGTTTCAACAACTCGAGAACGACGTCTCGCACGAAAATACAACTAAAGTACCTATACTTAACAATTCAAAAATTAATCAAATTGTAATTTAATCGGTGGCGCGGCGTAATTTATTTTTAACCATGCTAGAATGAAGTTTACTGTTAGCGAAGGTTTAATTTTCTTCTGAAATGTGAAATATTATATAAATAGATATTATATGCGCATGTCGATTCGCGTGAGTTACAGGTGTGAAAAATAATTACTTAACTTACAATTAGACGTGCATAACTGATTAAATATTCACGGTTCTCAATCGTACTTCGAATTATTGAAATTATTTTTAAAAGGATATGCAAGCTATTTTTTGAACGGTTCGTTTTTATATAGTTATATCGACACGGTTTTGGCAGAACGACTTAACCCACAAAAAGTAAATTTTACAGGAACGCCCATTTTGTGTTGTGGAGTAGCTATAAGCAGATATGGAAATACAAATCGCTTTTTGTGGTGGAAAAATCGGAATATTGTTAACAGATTTTTAACACATGATAGTCAGAATAACTCATTTTCGCAAAAAGTGAGGGTTAAGTTGTTCTGCCAAAACTTTAATATTTTTAATTAATAGTTTGTTATTTTTATAAGGTTATCGTTTTGTTTGTTGTTGGACTAAGATTTAAACAAGAGAAACGCATTTTTCTTTAGGCAGGTACTCAGCGTAAAGTGATTGACAAAAAGGTTAAGGTTTCAAATTTATTTAAAGATCTATTACGTGTTTAGCGTAACGACACCGATCTGTCGCGAGTCACTCTACGTATTACTACGTTAAATAGTTTTGGCGCGTCGAAATGGCCGCGTCGAAGCGTCCTCGTGTTGAAACAAATGCGCGTCAAAGTATCTCGGGTCAAAATAATTGAAGATGAAAATTTTATTGTTGTATTTATAAAAATTTCGCGATAACTTAACCTTGAAGTGATACAATGCAACGGAACGATACACATAGGTTAAATACATACGATTACGTAAGAGATAAAAAAAAATATTTTCTCCGAGGATTGAATCTCGAGTAATCTAGAAAAAACGTTCACAGCTAATGATATGTCACAATTTTACGATAGATCGTAAATAAAATACGGTTTTTGAATTAATTTTGTGTCGTTCATCGTTTATTTAGAAATAGGTAAGGTACACCTTTCCAAAGATGGACATAATTTAACCATCATAACTTTTGATTATATTACATAATGGTTAAAATTTGTTATTTTATAACAAATTATGTAAGTAAGTAACCGAACATCATTTTAGCGATCGAGGTGCATCATATTTCGCCACGAAAATTAATATAAACGTCCATTAAAAACTAGTTTCGTTTTTTTAATGTAAAAAAAAAGAATATTTACCACTTTCTTCTTTTCACTTATTATTAAAAGTAACTTTGAAATAATCCGTGTTATACATTATGCGAACGCAATTAAACAACGAAGTTTCACGTTTTTAATCGCTCCGCTCCAGGATTTAATGTTGAGGAAATCGCCGTCGCTGGTTTACGAAAGAAATACGGAAGCGTTTCGATTCAGGCATCATTAGTATACGTGAATATTTCCTGCAACTTCGGTCGCATTTCCTTCGAATTGTTTTCCCGATCGCCCGCGCGTTCGAAATCCGCGCCGCGGAACGTCGTGCGTCGCGACGAAAATTTCAGATCAACGTGGCTTAATAACGATTCATAAATAATTCGGTCGAACATGTTGTACTTGCCATTTAAAGTGGAGGAATTAATATCTGCCAAACTACGATACAATTAATGTGACGTGTCGCGGTATCGGTTTAATCAAATTGGCGTTTAGTGTGATCGTTTTTGGTAGATAATAAAATACCGGGGGGGTTGGGGGGTGGAGAGAATAAATTGCCGTTTCTAAATTAATACCTAGTAAAAGGTTTTTCAGTCCAACTTGTTTTGTAATTGACGTGATTGATTGTGAGTGCATTGATATAAGTTACCTAGATTTGAAGTGAACTTTAATTAATTATTTATCGAAACTTGCACAGATTTTTTTTGAAAATCAAAGGTTTTCGGTACAATTTTCTAAACATTCTCTTTTAATATAAGGGTTTACTTAGGTAATTAAAAGTTATTCGTAATGGTTTAATTTACAGGAGGGAAAACGTTAATTATTTGACCTTGATTGTTAATTAATAAGTTAAGAACGTTGTATTTTCACTTTTTGAACGAAATGTTATTACATTTCAAGTTCATTCTGGACTAAAGCTTACTTTAAAACATGACTACAAACGTAATATATTCTCAATTATACGTATATACAAGGTGAGTTAAGATAGCAACATTAGTCTGTTGAATATTCATGTTAGAAAAATATGTTCTTAAGAAAAGATGTTTAGAATGATATGTTGTATATTATTGTACATTTATTTTATTTCAAGGCCTAACGAGATTTGAGCAGTAATATGTAACGTTTTATTTTTAAATGACGACCTACATATTTTTTATATTTTTTTCAAAGAATTATCTTTTCTGTTTACGGCGCTGTAAAAATATTGTGTATATGTATTAACCGTCCGGCCCCCGAGGAAAATTAATTAAAAAATGTAGCCGAAAATACCACATGACACTCGAAAACTATCGACAACTAGACTGTTTTTGTTTCTCTTTGATGTTTCAAATATTTTCGTTTTCAATCGAAAAGAGAAAATGTTAAGAAATACTGTATTTAATTCAATTTACAATCAACGTGAAATTTCTAATGTTCGGTTCCATATTACTTGTAATAAAATGACTTTGACCTTTTAAATAAAATAATAACAACTGCGTGTCTTTTGTGAAATACTTTATTTAGTTAATTATTTTCTCACGCGAATACTGTAACAATAACTGTATAAGTAAAGATTTAGCCTGATTTAGCCGGCACAGGGCCGGCATTAATATTATTGTTTTTCGAACTTTGTTTAAGTGTTGATTTTCGTTTGATCGATTTTATTTGACTTCGCGTGGCTCTCGAAATGGCGTTTTCTACCTCTGTTGCACATTTCTGCATAACAATGACACGGGTGCCGAAAAAACTGGTATTGGTTTTGTTTTAGTCTCAAAAATTAAAAATTTCAAAAAAGTCGTTTTAAACTGAATGCTTGAAAAAGTTGTTAGATTAAAAAAAAGCTACTGCAAACAAATGAGCGTCAAAGTATAGGTAATTCCAATTCTAGTGACTCCGGAAAACTATAAATTGTAAAAAATTGTTCACTCATAAAACTGTGTTAGTTGACGATTGAGAAGTAACCGAATAAATTAACGTTATTGAATTTGTCAGTACAACAATACAAAGTTTTCCTATTACAATACGATAACGACCTTGCAAATGAGTAGGAGATTAGTTCGATTTCGAAAGCGAAACATAATATGGTAATATAGTAGAAAATTATAGGAAACGGGAACTTTTCTATTCACAATGAAATAGATAAAGTAGCCTTCAATTGCTTTAAATTCACCATGACGATTCGTTTTTGATTTTATTGTTCTCGCGGTGCAATTTTGTAGGTACATACGTAGGTCGATTAATGCGCGTACGTCTCGTTACCAATTTGTTTCGCGTCTATAGTTTTTGTGAAACAATAAAATCCTTATTTGTCATTACGAAATTTATTGAAAAATTCGGGACCCCACACATTAAAACGTGATTTAGTGCCGATATCATCACACTTTTATATATTAATAATTCCATTTGTTGTTCAAGACTTAAAACGCTATAAAATTAGACATTCATTATATGCATGTCGCATAAATATCATTAAAATCTGCCATCGCTCGTTCATTTAAACATCGTAACACTGCAACGGTCCCGAACTCCCACTAAATCGGCGGCCGTTAGAAAGTAAATTATAAAATAATAACCATATTGCAGCGGCGGCCACACATTGCCTATTTAAAAAGTGAAACCGAAAAACATCTTCGGCATCGCCTGTCTGCATAATATTATAACGTTCGATGTCTTGAGGTCGCGGGCTGGCGTCCGCGAAACGTTCCTCCGAAATATTTCGCCGGCAATTTTGAAATTTCGCGCCTTCGCACGCGAACGTTAAATTAGCAGGTGTTCGGTGCAATTGAACTAAGTAAGCGTATTGAAATTGCCCCGGGCGGCGTGTTACATTTACTTATTAAAACATATTACCTTAGATCCTTGGGCGTCCTTGCTTTCGTTTTCCTTGCCTGTCAGACGGAGACCAAATCAATCAGCGGATGAGTACGGGACGTTACGCAACGGCGAACTATTTGGTCCAAGTTAAGTGCTGACGATTTCGTGGGCAAATGACCATATTTATTGATTAAGTGGTCGTCAGTTACGTGGTTTAATTTTTCTGTTAAATCGTAGATTTTTTTTTGTTTTTTTGCAATAAGTAAGAACGCATTCGGAAAAGCTTATACAATTAGAATAATGAATTATTTATAATTTGCAAATGCAACGTTCAATTTGGCTCCTCGTCGTTTTTCTTGCCCCTCTTCATTTGTTCCCCAACATTTTCAAACTAACATTGCTGACATCTGATGACGTCTATGACAATTAATTTACATACCGCTCCTAATTTTGAACGGTACAATAGAATTTTTTTTTTTTAATTTTATTTATAAGTTTACAATCTGTCACGTAGTGACATCCAGTAAATGATTTGACATTTGGTGAGGCATATGTAGAAAGTTTTCAACAAAAATTTCCTTATTCTAATTCTAATATTCTAATTCTAATACTAGCTGATTTGAAACTGAGTCAATATCTTTAACACCACTATGCATTATGCGAAACGGTTTGGTAGATCTGTTGGCTTGAATCGTTTAAGTCTTGGTTCTTCCTCGTCAGAGTTTAATAGGTCCTCGACCAGCGAGTTAGGGTGAACACTTATTTTGTTAAAGTAGCGAATACTGTACTTTTGTATTTCTTCTATCGTTGAAATGCCTAAGTTTTGTCGTATGATCTCATTCGGAACGAACCATGGGGCGTCTACCAAAGAGCGCAACACTTTCGATTGAAATCGTTTGATGATGTCAATGTTTGACCTGCTCGCAGTTCCCCATAGTTGTATGCCGTATGACCAAATAGGCCGCAAGATGGATTTCTAAAGTAGTATTTTGTTCTCCAATGTCATTTGGGATTTGCGTCCAATTAGCCAGTACATTTTCCTAATTTTTAGACTCAGCTGTTTTCTTTTGGTAAAGGTATGTTTTCTCCACGTGAGACGTCTTTCTAGATGCATACCTAAGTACCTGACGGTGTCATCTTGCGGTATTTGTTTGTTATTTATTATAACAAAGATGAACTAACAGCTTTCCTTACAAATCACCCCATTGACATCATGTTAATATCAGAATCCCACTACACGGACAGGAACTACCTAAAGATACCAGCCTACACTATTTATGCCGCACAACACCCAGATGGTACTTCTCATGGTGGAGCTGCAATTATAATTAAAAATAATATTAAGCACTACGAGCTACCTAAATACAACCCACCGCATCTACAATCAACTACAATCACGATTGAAGATTGGAAAGGCCCACTAAACATATCAGCGGCATATTGCCCCCACGACATAACATTAAGAAGGAACATTTCAATGAATATTTTGAAACATTAGGTAACAGATTTATATCGATTGGAGATTTTAATGCCAAACATGAGCATTGGGGGGTCAAAAGTAACCACCACGAAGGGCAGAGAATTGTTGAAGGCAATTACAGGCAAAGGACTACACTGCATATCTACAGATGAGCCAACTTACTGGCCTACAGACATGGCGAAATCACCAGACCTGCTAGACTTCTGTATCCTAAGGGGCATCAGTCCAAATTATTGCAAAATTGAGTCCTCTTTAGATCTGTCATCTGACCACTCACCTATAATAGTGACGCTGTCTACTCAGGTGCTGCAGAAAAAGACCTCTCCTACTCTTAGTAACAGATTCACGAACTGGGATCGATACAGAGAAATAGTAAATGAAACATTAGCACTAGACATACCTTTAAAAACTGATACGGATATAGTAGAAGCAGTAGAAAACTTCAACGAAGTAATTCAGCAGGCGGCCTGGAAGTCATCACCAAAGAAAATGATAAATAACATAAGCCCAATATGTCCGATGGAAGTCAAAAAGAAAATAGCTGAAAAACGCAAGCAAAGAAGAAGATGGCAAACAAGTAAACACCCTGAAGACAAAAGAAAACTTAATCGACTTACTCGAGAACTCAAAAATTTGCTTTCCAGTATAAAAAACAATTCGATACAAAACTACCTAAAGAGCCTTTCTCCAACTGAGGCAACAGAATACTCACTTTGGAAAGCGACAAGGAAACTAAAGCAACCTCAGCAGCATATATCACCGATAAGACTAGAGAACAATAGCTGGGCCAGAAGTAACATTGACAAAGCGGTCGCCTTTGCGAACCACTTAACAAAGGTGTTTAGTCCATTTGAATCGCAAACAACTGCAGCTGAAGAAGGCAATCTCGATGTACCATTTCAAATGTGCTTACCAATTAAACCGTTTACAGTAAATAACGTCAAGAAAATAATTATAACTGACTTGAACCCAAAAAAAGCGCCTGGTTACGACTTAATTACGGGGAAAGTCCTTAAAGAGTTACCGGAGAAGGGATTCAAATATTTAACCTACCTGTTTAATGCTGTGTTAAGACTACAATACTTTCCCGAGCAATGGAAGGTTGCAACAATTATTCCAATACTCAAACCGGGCAAACCAAGCGATAAGCTATCTTCCTTCAGGCCAATTAGTCTCCTACCAATATTGTCAAAGGTTTTTGAGAAATTATTCTTGCAAAAACTAATGCCTATAGTACTGGAAAACGACATCATACCAAATCATCAATTGGGATTCCGCAAACAACATGCCACAATCAAACAAGTCCATAGAATTGTAGATAAAATACTAAAAGACTTCCAGAATAAAAGATATTGTTCGGCTGCATTCCTGGACGTCGTGCAGGCCTTTGATAAGGTCTGGCACGGAGGCTTGCTATTCAAAATAAAAAAACTACTACCGCCTGACTACTACACAATACTTAAGTCCTACCTTACCAATAGACACTTCTTAGTGAGATATACGGATTCTTTTACCTCTTTATTCCCCATCAACGCTGGTATCCCCCAGGGAAGCGTGCTGGGCCCGCTTATGTACATACTGTATACTGCTGATCTACTTGCACCACCGTGGGCTATGATTGCAACTTTCGCTGATGATTTAGCAATTCTTTCATCGCATCCTGATCTGCAAATGGCGTCAAGCTACCTCCAGTTATGCTTGTACAACTTAGAAGTTTGGTTCAAAAGATGGCGTATCCACATAAACGAAACCAAGTCAGGCAATGTAACATTTACGCCTAGACGAGGCACCTGTCCACCTGTTATAACAATAGAATTGAAAAAAAAGTAGATTGATAACAAGATTGTCATTTTTTTCCGAACATCCGGTATTATTTTGTTGAGATTATAATACATCATTCCATGTAGCGTACTTTCCACAGTATTTACCTAAACTTTTAAATCTGTACATGGATAAATTGTCTTAAAAATGTAGTGGCCTGTAACCGTCAATTTTTTTTACAAAACATGAAATAATTCAGAAAGGGATAAAGTTAGAGGTATTATCTATTAGACCAAAAAGTCGTATGATTGTCTCGGAAATATAAATCGATAATAAAAATTAAAGCGTCCCATTTAAAATAAGAAAGTTGGGAAATAAGGCAATAACTTTTTACAGTTAAGTCATTTTCTTTGAGCTTGTTTTTCAGTTTCTTCAGCAGCGATTTCACTGAACATTTTAGATTATTTTTTATGAAAATAATAATTAAACGATAAAAAGGATATTAGTCCACATTTAATAGAATAAGTTACGCGTGCGTGTTTCATGAGATCTTATTTTGTACTTTTAAATGAGTTTCATACACCTCAGCTTTTATGAAGCTCTAAAGACAAAAACGAAGGGGGTTAAGATCGGAACCTAAAACTGCAGATTTGAATACTCGAATGTGCATGAGCCCCCGTTATGTTAATTTAAAATCAAAGGTACCGAATAACCGTTTTGTAGTTTTGTTATTATTTTTTTTTAAATATAGAAACTAATTACCGAAATAAAATGGAACATGTCGGGTTTTGTTCTCTTTATTTTTTACTAATTTTTTTCTAAACGTCTTTCGAATTTTGATGGATGAGGTTATAGATATAATCGACGTGATAAATTGCGCGATCGACAAAAAAATGTTATTAGCCGGATTAATTAAATTAATTGACGGTTTTATCTAAGAAGGTAACCTTGATATCGGACCGAACATAATTTTGTTCGAATTCACAAGTAACAGTATAATTGTCGCGATATTTTCTGCGTTTAACAGAATTTTCGTTAAAACACAAGAATTCATATTGTAAACAGGAAACTCGACATTTTAACATCGTTAAAATCCAAATAAATTACGCTTTCGCTGTTTTTCAACTGGTTTTTAATCCGTGGATAAGCTTTAATTGAAACATTTTTATACTCGGAATTACATATTATTTTAATTGCTCAGCGAAAAGTTGCACGTTATGTCGCCGTCCTTCGGATACCTATACGATTTAATTTTTATTTAATTAAATCTGGCGTTCATTTCGAAAAGAACCCAAATAAGTCGTCGATGTTTACTGATTTTTGCGATTATTCGAAAATGTATACGTTCGTCGTGGGCGTCGGAAGTTCGGAGTCGTATAAAAATTGTCTTCCTTCCTTTTGGAAGTCGTTTAGAAATCACGGGCCATAGGTTATTTATTGTTTGCTTTTTTTATGTGAAATAGAACTTTGTGGTATATGTATAGATCATTACATATTTACATATTGAAACGCCTGTTCATAATCGTGTTTGATATGTATTATACAGCGTGTTCGCGAAAACAAACCCCGCGGGCGTTTTTGATAAGCTGCTCTCCCTGAATCGATAATGATAATGATAAACTAATAATTTGAAAGTGTTATCTATACGCGACAAGCGGCGATTGTCCATAAAAAGCATCCGCGACAACTTACAAAAATAGAAACTTCAGGATGTAACATTTACGGTATCTCGAAATATCTTAAATTAAATCATCGATTCGTTATCCTAAAAATTCTTTATGCAAATTTAAAATGCTTGCGTGGTTACTTTCGAAATGAACGTGGATTTTGTGCGCACGTACTATTTAAACAATCGAGTGTCGGGTTAATTGACATTTTAAAGAAAAACGAATAAGTGGTTATACAAAGTAAACGATGTGATGAAATACGGAATTGAGTCAATTAAATAGGACTGAATGGTGTCGAAAACTGTTTTCATCGACGTGATTCGTTTATTTCGTCACTTACTGAAGACAACATCTTATGTTAGTTTGCTGCGCGAATTGATCGACACCAGAGGTTCGGTCGTTGTTACGATATCGTCATTAATGTCGTCACTGTGCAAATCCTAAACTAATTAAATTAAAACTTTCGTAATCGAATTCTTCGAGTGAACCAAAATCAACTGAATAATCTCATTCGATACAATAGAACAAACAGTTCTTCGAGCTTTAGCGTATTCGATCGTTACTTGCACTATCGCTAACGATGATTTACAACACCATTTTGTTTGCATACCGTCAGTTACGCACAGTTACAGAGACAGTTCTTCCTGCCCATCCTTTTCTTTTATTAACTATACACCACAGATGTTTTCAATCTCTACAATCAAACATTTTCCAAAATCCCAAACATAATTTTAATATTTTGCACGCGGTTTTCCATTTCAAAGTTGATGGTCTACTACTCCTCGTTTTTCTCGAGACGTCCACGCTTGTATATTTTTGATCATCTACCAATCTCTCCACATGATGCTCTTGTTAAAAAAACAAGTTGTTGTTAGTTTGTCGATTATCTGTGACGTTTAGATGATCTTCTGCAATTGAACGCCGAGAGGTTTTTAACTGACAACGAGAACCGTTGTTGTAATTGAATCGAACGGTGTGTGTCAAAAATTTATTTGACGAAAGCCTTAGTATCGTAATTCTAAGAAATTTTGATCTCTCATATGAATTTGAACTAGAACTGAAAAATGCGCCCAAGAAATAAGGTAAATCCAAAAAAAAGCTCAAAAACTGTCCGTTTTCGTTGATTGAACCGGCGATTCCGGTGACGAAATGGACACACGGCCGATAATTACACGAACAAATGAGCCGCTCGGAAGCAACGACCACCTGCAGAACACTTGACAGTGAAGCGCCCACGCGATCGTGCATCACGACCGCATTCAAAAACGCGCACAATAAACCTGTAAATAATTTTTATTGATAATTCAAATGCCGTTATACTCATAAGGATGCGTCGAAAACGCAAAAAAGAGATTTTCGTCGGCTTTTTAAAATTATTAAAAATTTTGATCTTTTCGGGACACTTTTCAAATCGCGATTTCTGTCGGAACGGTTTCGAATTAAAAGTCGCGTTTTTTGCCAATTTAAGCCAAACAATTGGTGCTACGTGAGGTGACAATGTTTTCTTATTTACAAATAAAGTAAGTAGGTGAAAGTTTAACGTATATTCGAAAGAAATATTTTGAAGCAATTTTTAACTCACTTACGTTAGACCAAGCAATTCGTTATCAATTAAATAATAAGCTCTTTCCCGGTCATTTTAAAACATTTGTCGCGACAAATCAAACGAACGTTCGCCCTCCAAAATAAACATTGTTGTAGAGCAACTCGCGATATTACACCAGGTCCGTAATTAAAACTTTATCGCGGCACGTCCTACTTACAATTAATTAATTTTTCGTTTTTGAAATTACGCCTTTCCGAAAACTAATTTAAGAGATCTAACCTTCATCGTTTAAATATAGTTGGCGTTATCGAATACATTATGGAAAGATTTATTTTACTTAAAAAAAATTTAACGAACAGGACAAAATGTGGATATCCATGATCTTTTAAAAGTCTGTATGGTATAATAATAATAATAATAAGTCTTTCGTGGTGTAAATCACCTAAAGCTGTACGAACATTGATTATTACGAAACTGTTACAGTCTGTGTGTTAGGTTAAAACGAAAGGATAATAAATGTTTTATGTGCCAGTTAAACCGAAGTAAGAGTACGCGGCCTTGTTCGTAACATATTTTTAATACGATTGTAATTTTATATGCGGGGATTCTACTTGTGTTTCTGGATTAGATACAGATCATTAAACTGATTAATTATCGTCTCAAGAATGTCGGCGGGTTTTTATTATCTTCCATCAAATTTTAACTAATTTGTTTTCTAAGCCGTAGATACACGTTATGAATGTTCGTGTTTAGTCGACCTTAACATTTAGAATGAACGTTGACACTCGGGTCCGATTAATCTTTTAACGAACTAACACGTTACATTATTATTCAACAATTTTCCACGTTTCCTGTAAAAAAAAAGTAGGTACAAAACCCGATAGTACAGAAAGATGAAGAAGTCCACGAAGCGTGTAGAATTCATTAACCAGAAATTATTCGAATGACAAAATTTTACGTTTAACAATACTTATTTGTTAATTTCAAATCGTAAAAGAAATCCAGTTAATAGAGCGTTAAATTATTACTCGCTAAATTCGTCGTTGAACATTTAAAAATTAAAGTAAATTTATCGTTATTTTTCTATTTAGTACTCCCTCTGTCCGAAAATATGGTATACATTTTAATATTTTTTTTGTCCGAAAATATGGTATTCATTTGCGAAAAAAACTAATAAAACTAAAATTAAATTCATTTTATTGTCACAGTATAACTAAATACAAATAATTTTAGTGTAATCCAAATTTAGTTAAAGTGAGATTTAGCCTTGTTGAACGCTTCTTCTGAACATATATACTTTTCAGCTAATCATCGCGACGAAGTTTTACCTTATTTAAATGAGGAATTTCCCCCTCCTGTCAACATAATTGATTCCATACACGTTTTTAATGTTATGAAAACGTTATCAAGAGTATTTCTCTCTAATTGATTAAATGCATCTTGAACACATTCAATGAATTCATCAATTGTGTTTGGCGAAGCTTCATGTTGTAGTGATTGATTGGAGTTAAAAAAACTCAAATCGAGAACGTTTAAATCGGGACTGTTTGGTGGTTGTGACTTAAACTGAATACCCCAACCCTCGGTAGAATCTGCAGTAACAATATCTGTATCGTTATTAGAGGAATGTGGTTTTGCATTATCTTGCTGTACGTAAATTGTTTTGTTTTTATACTTTTGAGGAAATTTTGATTTAATTGCTGGAATATCATTTTCTTACAGCGCGCTGCTGTAACGGATTCCACATTTTTCGTTATTAATGTTCCTTTAGTTCTATTCTTGGAATTTCTTTGAGCCGGTTCTTGATATACAAAGGGCCGTATTCCAAATTTTACCGTCAAAAAATGCTTTCGATATGTGTCATAGCGTGGCCGAGCCACTACAGCCATAAACATCACTTTAGTGATAAACCGTTTGCTTTTGCAGTTTCTATCGGGTTCTTCTTCGTCTAACATTATGTAATAGGAGCGTTTAACTTTAGTAAGATAAAACCATTTCTCATCAATATGAACATAATCATATAAATCATCAAAAAGAAAAGCTCCATTACCTAGTATGATTTACCTTTGACAAGCAAAACTGTAATCTTTCCAATTTGTTTTTACCTGTTAAAGTAGGTTTAACTGTAGAAGATATTCGCTTAAAATACTTTCGCTGTTTAAAGCTATCAAACAGTGTTGATTTTGGAATATCAATTGCGAAAGAAAGACTACGAATCGTTCTTCGACGATTTAACGGTATATTCTTTATTTCAGCCAAATTGGCAGAATAATCTTTTCGTTTTCTTCCGCATTTTTCCTTCTTTTTTGAAGAAACGTCGGCACAAATTTTACCTTCTCTGTATTGAGTTTGTGCTGTATGCCAGATTCTACTTACGGTCAGACTGGATACGTGGAATACAGCTGCAACTTTATTAATAGCACCGTGTTCTAATTTTTCTTTGTTCTTCATATACTGCAATAGCTGTTGCAAGATACCACGACGTTGTTCATTAGTCAATTGCTTCGATTTGACATCTCTTCTTTGTAAATTCACGTTATTTGGGTTAAAATTTTTCATTTTGAAATTACAGCGGTGACTATTTTATTTTTCTTAAAAAAACTAATTTTTGGTCTTCAAATTCCAACTTAACTCAAAAGCAACGCCTGTCAAATATGTCAGATTATTTAGCTATCAATGTAAACAATACCAATATAATGAGTATTACTAGTTGCTTTCGAAACTCTAGATAATCTAAGATTTTCTTTCAAATGTATACCATATTTTCGGACAGAGGGAGTACTGATTAATTTTCCCGACATTTCGTAAGTCATCATATATTTTAATCGGGTACATTTATCAACTTTCTCGACTAGCATAAAGTAAATGTTATATTCGTTCAGTAATATTTCCACATTAGTTACCTTGTTGTTCAACTAGAACAAAGAAATATTAGCACTGACGCCTCATTTTTGTTTCAGAAATCGGACCCCTCAGAATTAGAAACGGCATCGCATAGACCGATTGGCAGAAGTAGAGGAAACGCAAGGTTCTCCGCGACGTCTGCATACAAAGAAGCCAGCGCAGAATACGAGGCCGTAACAAAAAACAATCACAGACTCGAAATCTCGAGAAGGAAAGCCGAACAACCGATCTCGGCTCAGAAACGACCGACTCGTCCCCTCAAAGATCCGGGATTCAAGAGCAGATCGTACGAGGTCAAGGAGGAGGTCGACGAATTTCCGAAAGACGAGCTACGTAACTCGAAAAAGACGCGCGTGATAACCGAGACGAGATTCGAAGCGGCCAACGCGCCCAAAAAAGAACTCTTCGTCCCCGCCGACATCCAACCGAACCTATCGTCTTCCATTTTGGAATCGACGATCGAAAACACGCCCGCTCCCTCACAATCGACCACCGAAATCTTAAACGTTATAGTCTCGACCGAAAATTCGCCCAGCGAACCGAACACCAGCGAGACGCCCACGATCGATTCGGAAATAAAACGCAAAGCGACCCGAACCCGTAGCGCCGACAAAAACCGCAGAACCGCAACGACGCGCCAATCATAGATCCAGAAGTAATTTTGTTCAGAAACCAGATGACGATGAAAGGGCCCCGTCTATCAGGAGCCGCGGTAAATCGAAAACGTCTTCGCGAGAGGAACCCGCAACTCCCACTTCCAATCACAGGGCAAATTTCCGATCGAACAAGCGACGAACGGAATTCGGAGCGGAATCCGCGAAAACTCAAGGTCCCTCCGTATTTTCGGCGGAAAATGCCCAAGAGCTTCCGTCGCGTTTAAGACCTGGCAGAAAAGTGGAAGGCGTTAGGAGATCCGGCCAAGCTCCCGAAAGAAACGACGTAATAACCAAAGACGTCGCCAGAAGTAGAAGAAACCGGCCCGAAACGGCAACGGCTACCCAAGAAAGATCCCCAAACGTTCAGTCCGAACAGAGACGAAACTTGACACGACAAAAATTATTTAAACCCGAACCAAACGATTCTATTTCCGAACCAAGTCGAAAACAATTCACGGTCGAACAACAAACCGACGAGCCTCTACCGCGACCGGCAAAATTAATCGACGCAAACGAACCGATTAAAGTCGCCAAAACGGATAGAAGTCGGGTAGACGCACCAACGAAGCGGGCCGAAAATTTAGAACCACGTCGTCGGCGTCGTCGCGCAAAACGGACGAATTAAACCAGCCCACTCAAGTTTATGGAGAAGTGGCGTCCAGACGAAACGTGCCGGACACGAACACTAGACGGAACGTCAGATTGGACGCGCGTCAAAATAGCAGACCGGAAAGAACGACGACTGGTGCCCCGGAAAAAATCAGCCTCGGTACCAACAGACGCTCGGATTCGCGAAGGGGCAACAGGTTTGCCGAAATTCCGTCGACGCAAGCGAGTTCGACCAGACGGAGCGCGACCGATTCGACGACCGAAAGATTCCGCGGCCGAGGGCGGTCCAAGTCGTTTTTAACGCTCAACGAACAAAAGCTCGAAGTTTTGCCGCTGTTCGAAACCGAACCGAAAACCGTGTCGCACGATCAGCACGAGAAAATCGCGCCGACCAGGGCGTCCGTAAGTCGGCGACGATCGCTTAATTCGGCGGACGACATCGACACTTCCAGCACACAGCAGACCGAAATCAAGGTGGAAATTAGTCCGGTGGACGACGGGACGTCCACTTCGACGCAAGCCAACGTGAGGATATCGAGGCAGGAAAGCGTTTCGGTGGACGTCAAAACGGAAAAGGCCATTCGAAAAGTGTTCAGGAAACGGCCGAATTACTTCAACAGAAAGAGCACCCGAAAACCGCTCCTACCGCCGACGTCCGCCTTCAAAGCGAAAGAAGTTAAAGAATCGGCGAGCGTCTCGGAGGTGACGGAGATACGAAAGTTTGTTCGACCGCAGCACGCGGCAAAAAACAAGGCGAAGAAGAACGAACCCGCAGATTCCGAAGAGGACGTCGGAGAGTCCGACAATTATCCTGTGCCGTATAAGGCCGCAGTACAGGCGAAGAAAAGATCGAGGTGAGTATTTGTTCGGTTTCGTCATTTTCCCATTTTCGTCGACCGGTGGTTTTCTTTACTGGAGGGAAACAACTACATATCATAACGCATTTTCATTAGTTAACCTTCTTTTTAATAATGGTAGGTTTGTACGATTAACTTGTGAGGAGGGGCATCGAATATTTCCGCGTAAACGTTAGGACGCGGCCGTTTATAGACGCAGATCCAAATCTAAATTGTCCCTGCGTCGCACATTGACAGAAAGTCAAAAATTGAAATATCATATTTACTTGTTTAAACACATATTTTATAATAGCTTAATCATCTATGGATGTTGTACGATTAAGAAATTATTACTATCATCACATATTTCCGTGTAATACAGGCAGAACTGGTAATTCCGATAAACTCGTGTGAATTGTTTTGTTCACGTCAAAATAATTGTTCTGTTCTTCGTTTAGTTTTATATTGATAATTAATACAAAATGAGACGAAATCGAGATGGATGCAAAGTCTACAGGTACATAAACTTATTTAATAAGTTATTGTTGAACAACGTGCCTAATTTTGTTTATTATAATTAATCTATTTTTATAACTAAAGGACCTTACGGGTTTTTATAAGGAGCTGGGCCTAACTGAAGATAGCAATGAACTATATACGGTTTGAAAGCTCTCAACGAGTACTACAACGTAGGTCCAAGCATAAGTCACGAAAACGGAGTACAACATTTTTACGAGCATTCAAATGCTTTATGTCGGTTTTCTAACTAAATACATTTATCGATAGAATTCATGAACAAGTACTCATGTGTTATATACCATCGGAAAGTGCGCTTCGAGATCTACACGATGGTGTCAAATTCAACGTCCTAACTTGTGGTATAAGGGCACTTTTAATGCTTTAAATGAATTTTTATGCGGGCCCAGAAACTTGTAACCAGTCTAGGTCACGCGTATGTCGACGGACCCTCACGAGTCATATACCATTGGAAAGTACACTTCGAGATCTGACATGGTGACAAATTCAACGTCCTAACTGGTGGTACAAGTGCACTTTCAATGCTTTAAATAGATTTTTATACGGGCTCAGCAACTTGTACAACTGAAGATGAATAGGGAAAAATTGAAAGTTACTAAAATTCCTAACTGGTGGTACAAGGGCACTTTCAATGCTTTAAAAGAATTTTTATGCGGGCCCAGCAACTTGTAACCAGTCTAGGACATGCATACGGCGACGGACCCTCTCGATCCATATACCATTGGAAAGCGCGCTTCGAGATCTTTACGATGGTGTTAAATTCAACGACCTAGCTGCTGGTACAAGCACACTTTCAATGCTTTAAATGGATTTTTGTTTTGTGTTGTGGTTGCTTTCGCATGCTTTACCGACCAGTTCGTATACACCACCAGCAATAAACATCGCTAATCAGTTAATTTAAGTTAATGTTACGTTAACTTAAGCGTGTAATATCTATCACATCAAGTACTTTTTTGGTTTACAATTATTTCTTTCGTCTACACTTATGCAATATGTACTAATTCTATAATATAAATAATCCATTTAAAGCATTAAAAGTGTACTTGTACCACCAGTTAGGTGGTTGAATTTATCACCATCGTAAAGATCTCGATGCGCGCTTTCCAATGGTATATGACTCGTGAGGGTCTGTCGACGTATGCGTGTCTTTGACGGAATATACGTTGCTGGGCCCGGGCAAAAATCCATTTAAAGCATTAAAAGTGTACTTGTACCAGCAGCTAGGACGTTGAATTTGGTACCATCGTAAAGCTCTCGAAGCGCACTTTCCAATGGTATATGGCTCGTGAGGGTCCGTCGACGTATGCGACTGGTTACAAGTTTCTGGGCCCGCATAAAAATTCATTTAAAGCATTAAAAGTGCCCTTGTACCACCAGTTAGGACGTTGAATTTGACACCATAGTAAAGATCTCGAAACGCGCTTTCCAATGGTGTATAGCTGGTGAGGGTCCGATGACGTATGCGTGTCCTAGACTGGTTACAAGTTGCTGGGCCCGCATAAAAATTCTTTTAAAGCATTGAAAGTGCCCTTGTACCACCAGTTAGGACATTGATTTTGCCACCATTGTGTAGATCTTGAAGCGTACTTTCCAATGGTATATGGCTCGTGAGGGTCCGTCGACGTACGCGTGACCTAGACTGGTTACAAGTTTCTGGGCCCGCATAAAAATTCATTTAAAGCATTAAAAGTGCCCTTGCACCACAAGTTAGGACGTTGAATTTGACACCTACGTGTAGATCTCGAAGCGCACTTTCCGATGGTATATAACACATGAGCACTTGTTCATGAATTCTATCGATAAATGTATTTAGTTACAAAACCGACATAAAACATTTGAATGCTCGTAAAAATGTTGTACTCCGTTTTCGTGACTTATGCTTGGATCTACGTTGTAGTACTCGTTGAGAGCTTTCAAACGGTATATGGTTCATTGCTATCTTCAGTTGGGCCCAGCTCCTTATAAAAATCCGTTTCATTTCCTTCGTGTCACTAAATCAACTAGTCGTTGACTTTTAGTTTACTATCAAGTTGTATCAGGTTATATTTTTTGCATAGAAGTATAGCTAATACATACAGCTACTGTAAAATAAAAAAAAATACTACGACTTTTTGCGACATTTGAAGATAATGGCCTATAAGACAAAGTTTATTGTTTATACGACTTTGTGTTTATTGCAAAATAAGTCAAGCAAACTTCGACCGATTTTAATATTTTAAAGTAACTTTCCATTTTTCCCTATTCATCTTCAGTTGTACAAGTAGTAGAAAGCCGAAAAACTTCAAAAATTTTACATGTTTGTTGTCGGTGTTCTAAAATCGCTGAATTAGTAAACTGTTTAGTTTCCCACAAAAAAAATTGAAACAATTGTATAAAGTTGTTCTATATTTACTCTGAGAAACAAATATTTTTCGATATACAGATGAATCGTCTCCCGAAGAAGAGGAAACAGAAATTGTTTCTTCTTCATCAGACGACTAAACTACACTTTTTTCTATTGTAACTAATTTTATTTTCATTTTACAATAGTTTAATTACAATAGAAAAAGATACTTGAATAGTCTACCTGATGAAGAAGAAGAAACATTTTCTGTTTTCTCTGTTTCCTTTTATTAGGCCATCTTTTATTCAATTATTAATTTATTTTTAAAAATTTTTACCAAGATTTTGTAAGAGTTTGTTTTGTGAAAGTTTTTGAACAGTTTAATAAGAGTAATATTTTTGATTTTTTTAGTACGTACGTTATATAATAAATGTAATTTTTTTGTTTGATAAATTTTATTTTCAAAACAAGTCGAATATTCTGCAAGCAATACATTTTTTCTTACTGCGGTGAAATTTTTAGTTCAGTAAACCCAATTTCAGAGACACCATATATATGAATTTATATGTATACAAAATATTTATGGGATTCCTCTTGTGATCAATAAAAATCATGGTTTACTATGAAATGTTCGAAAAACATTTATCTACTCGCCCATCACAGCTCATGTTTGACTGTAGTTCAAAAACTGACCATTATATAACTTTTTACGTATTACATTTTTTGTTCAGCAGGTCCTAAATTACAACATATATGATAACCAATCAATGTCACGAGATCATATTTTCTATAAGATACAGTTATTGCGGGGTATTTTTATTTTAACTTTTTTAAACCCTTTATCTACATTTATTTTTAAAATAAAACTTCGCATCGTAGTAAGTTTGAATTTGAACAATTGGCACATTTCGTCATACTTTTTCGCGTCGAAATATACTCGCGTTCAAATGTCCCGAATTTCCACAACGAAAACGACGATCGAGCATTTACGATGGAACTTTTATTTCGGGTTGGGCCAAATTAATTGTTTGTATTTTAATAATTTATAACCAACCTTATCAGAAAAGTTGTCGATAGTTTCCCATTAAAATTTGTCGAAAGTCGTAATGACTCGCGTTCAACATGTCTCAATTGTCCACAACGAAAATTTATCGACTAAAAGCATTTACGAACTTCTAAAAATATTCAAGGTGCTTGGGCCGACAATTAAGTAGGTTCGTATTTGAATACGTTGCCATAGAGTGCCTCGCACGTTTCCTGGTATCAAAAATTAAGAACTATGATCGATAGTTTCCCATTAAAAACTAATAGTCGAAAGTCATATGCGTTTTAAAGGTAATCCAGTTGTCCCACTAGACAATTTATCACGTAAAATCATTGATAAATAACTTATCGTAGACTCGGAGACTATCCAAATGCTGGCCGACAAAAGTAGGTCGTTTTTGAAACGTTGCCCATAGAGTGCCTCGCACGTTTCCTGGTTCAAAAATTAAGAACTATGATCGAATTCTGATTAAAAAAACTAATAACTCATATGCGTTTTAAAGGTAATCCAGTTGAAGACAATTATACGTTGTGATTGATAAATAACTTATCGTAGACTCGGAGACTTCCTGGTGAGGTGAAAAATCCGCCATCGATCAAACTAGTCGACCTGGAGCTCGTTTTAATAATACATATGTAACATTTTTATGATAAATTACTTTTCCGAACAAGTTCGAAAAATTCCTCAGTTAGTACAATCTAAATAAATATTTAAATAAATATTATGAACATTATGTAATTGCAATCTCTCTTTTTATACTTCAATGAAATTTTAATTTTTACACCATTAACGGCCTGTGAAAAAATACGCTTTCGCCTTTGATACTATTAAGAAATAATACGGTCGTCCAAATGTGTGGTTTATTTTAAAATCAGGAAAATGTCAATTAGCCGTGATACTTAATGTGCTATATTTTTTCAAATGTCAACCGTAAATTTAAAATGCTTTACGATATTTTTTCGAACGCTGCGTTATTTCGTTGTCGGTTTTTCTTTAATATTAAAATTCATCGAACACTCGTAAATTTGATGTTGATTAATTTTTCGGGCAGTTTCGGACACATTTCGGACACAACTTTATGTCCTAGATTACATTTTTTGTTATTCGACATTCGACAAAATCTCAAAAAAGCACATTATCTTTTGTCTTTACTGAACTTCGAACACCTAGATGTCGGCTACTCAAAGTGTTGTTAATTTAATACATAATAAAAACATTTTTGGAAAATTCTTGGACAATTTTCGGATATCTTTCGGACCGCTTTCGTACAACTTTCGGACATCTTTCTGACATTTGAACTGCTACTAAAAACTGTGCAAATCTCGATTTCGATTGTTCAAACTGACGTTATAATGCTATCCAACACAATGTTTAATAGATATCTTTTGAAATTTATCAATATGTCTATCGACGCATCATAACACTTCGTGTACGTAAATATTCGTGATCTAATCACCGATTTCGCAATGCTTAATTTTTGAGCGAAGAATATTTTACTTGCATTAGTAGAAAATCACCACCTACACAACTCCAGTTTAGCAGTGTAAAATATCAGATAAATACCTGGTATTGTAGAATATAAATTAAAAGATGTTATTTTCAAGGATCAGGGGTCAAGTTCGGGCGATACAATAGAAATTAGTAGCACGAAGAGTATCGAGGAAGCCGTGACATCTTCATCTAGCTCCATTTCTTCACTCACTACGCCTGCGGTGATCGAAAACATTTTGAATGAGGTAAGTAATTGCGAATCGTGCAACGTTAGATTAAATATTTACGTGTAATAGTCTAAAATCCCACCATAAGATTTGTGTTATGATCAAACTTTGTTTTCGTAAAGACAATACGCTGTCCAAATTTCAACCTCCTACGATCAAAATTACTCTATTTTTAATTTAAAAATTATTCGTGCGCGCCCTTAAGCATTGAAAATTTCCCTATTACAAACCATAAACCAGATAAAAGTGAGATATGTGGTCGATAAAATACAAAGCAACTAATAAAATATGTGCAACACCGATTAGGTTATCAGGTGTTTTTTTTAAAGTGGGTTACATGTTATATGGTATTTTTAAAACGTCAGAGAAAATCAAAATAATAAATAACAGTAAATTTGTTGTCCGCCTATTGCAGGAAGTGAAGGCGTCTACCTACATTATAACGATTACAACGATTATTGATGAGACAGAAAAAAAAATGTTTTGCCCACTTTTCGGGCAACGTAAATTAAATGTGGTGCCGACGCTGACGTCTTTAAATCACAAATACCTAGTGACCTCCAATTAAATTGTTAAAAATAAAATTTACAATTAAAATGAATAAATTGTGCAACGGCAAAACACGCATTTAAAATATTATTTAATGCAAATATAACCAACCTTTTGGACAATGGCATATCGAAATTGGAAAATAATTTATTCAAACTTTCTTAATGTACCACTACCTAAAATTAAACATCGTTCTGCAAGAAGACGTGCTAAAACAAAAAGCTTCACTTAAATCTATTAATTCTAATTTTTCTCGAATTTAGGTTTCATCGGAAACTACAACAACACGACTTCCGCATCAACGTTTCCTGTCAACAAAACAAATCAACTCAGAATCGACGTCAATTCGTCCCCGAAAATATAAACCGTCGAAGCCAAAATTGTCAAGCCTCACAACCACCACCACCGTCCGTACGGTATCCGATAAGATCGAAGACGAAATCACGACGAGCGTCTCACCTATACAAAAATTTCACGCGAGATATAAAGCATCGAAGATAACGAAAAACAAAAGCAACGAGGTACACATCACTCCACGTGCAGCCCATAAAGGCAGAGTATACTCTCCGAAACCGCCCAAAGGGATCTACAGCAGCAGAAAGTTTTCGAGGGTTACAACCGTTTCTCCTGAAACCGCCACCGAAACGGAATTACCGAAACCTGAGAAGATCAACATCGAAACCGACTCGCTTTCCACAAAGGTAGGTACTTACAATACTACTTTTTCATATTTATCGTCTATAATTAACGAAAATGCATAAAAAAATTAAATTGGGTATGCGGAGAAAGCAGTTTCTACTAAATAATTCCTATTAGTTGATATTTTATTTATCAGTGCAAGTGATTATCACGAAATAATTACATAAGATGCACAAAACTCATGTACTAAAAGTGCATGTCGGAATTGATGCGAACAAGTCCACATAACCATCAATAAATCATTACTTAAAAACCTATGTACCTACAGAATAAAACGTGTAGGTAATTACGTTCTACTTAGTAGTAGAGCTTATGTCATTCTAAATGGCGAAAGAACGTTCAGAAAAGGTGGGCATTTCTACTGATAACTCCGCCCATCGCTGCTACTCTTTTCAGTAACGTAAACACAAGCAGTACAATTTTTAATGTTACTAACGTCGCCTGCGTTGATTGTTTCGTGCTTATAAGGTCTGTGCAATCGCATAAAACAGCTGACCTGACAACTTTCAAGAAATAACAGATGTCGCCCGCTTCAGAGACTAATGGTAACTGTAATGTATATTTGCTACCATTTTATTAAATATTTTCAGAATAATTTCTTATGTACTTTAGGAAAAATACATTAATTGCAGTTTTAACAGATGTAAAACGAAAACACAACTTTATTTTTCAATTTTAAAAAAGTTCCAGCAAATAGTAAAGTTCTAAACCATACATAATAAACCATTTTATTAAATATTTTCGGAATAATTTCTTGTTTACTTTACAAAAAATACGTTAATTGCAGTTTTAATACATGTAAAACAAAAACAATTTTGTTTTTCAATTTTAAAAAGTTACAGCAAATAGTCAAATTCTAAACCATACATAATAGATTTCATTAGTCCCTGACGCAAGCGCCTCTAGTTATAAGTTAAAATCGATTGCACAGACCTTATAAGCACAAAACAATCAGCGCGAACTACGGTTACTAATATAGAATTATTGTCACAAAATATAGTAGCACGGCATTCCAATTCGGTAGACGTAATTTTACGAGGATTATGCTGCAGCTCGCTTGTTCTACTGCGCAACCAAGGCTTTCGCATTTAGAAAGAATTAAATTATATCTATATTTGCAATTACGGGCTAAAATCACAGAGGTAAGACAATTACTGCTTTGTTATACTTCAAAAACAACATTTCTAATAGTTCCCGACCTATTCTAAACGTTTCAGGTTGGATCAAAATTTTGCCAAAACCATAAGGCTTTTTTTCCAGATTTTTCTAAATTTTTTAATCAATTTAAAAGCGCGCAATTTGTCATTTCTTGCTTTGATATCCCCGAAAAACGTGTTTTCAAGTAGTTACGTTGGGTGAAAATTTTGCCAAAATCCAGAACATCCTTTTTTCGAGATTTTCCGAAAATTTTAAATCTATTTAAACACGCGCAGTTTGTCATTTCTCGTCTTATTATACTTGAAAAACGATTTATCTAACAGTTTCGGGCCTGTTCTAAACACTTCAGATTTGGTTAAAATTTTGCCAAAACCAAAACACGACTTGTTTTCGAGATTTTACAAAAATTTTAAATCGATTTAAATGCGTGAAGTTTGCAATTTCTCGTAATATTATATTCCAAAAACAAGTTTTTTAGTAGTTCACCACGTGAGCTAACCGTTTCAGGCAATGTTTCAATTTTCCCATAACAGTCTATAAATATGCCTCTATATAATATGTTCGAAAGTAACTTGTGGGATATTAAAGTGTTTTATCACTTTCATGTTGTAGATAACAGTTGCAGATGATTTGCCACAAATTACCACTAATAAATACATGGATTTTAATATAATACACGCATCGGACATTATTTCGCCTAGACGTAGCAACCCACATAGAGGACGAATATAGGTTTGCCGACATCTAGGCGCTCAAATAAAATAAATAATAAAATTAATAGTAATTAATAATAAAACAGATTTGATCAAATGTCGAATAAGAAAACACGTAAAGCATTTTTTTCCCAAAAATTTTAAATCGCCGCAAACGCGCTTAGATTGTCATTTCTTGCGTTGTTATTCTCGAAAAACTACTTTTCAACTAATTCCGGGCCTGTTCTATGCGTATCAGGTAGCGTCATTTTATCGAGATTATAAAAACTTATAAACCATTTAAACGCCGGCAGTTCCTTATTTATCGCTTCGTAATACCTAAAATACGAGTTTTCTAATCGTTTTCGACTTTTTCTGAACGTTACGGCTCAAAAGCTTGCGATCAAAATTTTGTAAGAAAATAAAAGCCGAGCCTAAGGGATTTTTTCGAGATTTGGCAAAAATTTTTAATCGCCGCAAACGCGCTTAAATTGTTATTTATTGCTTTGTTATTCTCGAAAAACTACTTTTCAACTAATTCCGAACCTGTTCTATGCGTAGTAGGTGGTATCATTTTATCGAGATTATAAAAACTTATAAATTATTTAAACGCCGGCAGTTCGTTATTAATTGTTCCGTAATACCTGAAATACGAGTTTTCTAATCGTTTTCGACTTTTTCTGAACGTTACGGCTCAAAAGCTTGCGGTCAAAATTTTGCAAGAAAATAAAAGCCGAGTAAGGGATTTTTTCGAGATTTGGCGAAAATTTTAAATCGCCGAAAACGCACATAGTTCGTCATAATTTGTTTTGTTATACTTGAAAAACGACTTTTCTAGCAATTCCGTACCTTTTCTAAATACTCCAGATTTGATCAAAATTTTGTCAAAACCATGGACTATAACACGTCTTTTTTTCAAGATTTTACAAAAATTTTAAATCTGTTTAAATGCGTGCAGTTTATCATTTCTCGTTTTGTAGATCGGAACAAAATTTAGCGAAACATCTATGGACGTTTGTAACGCTAATACGGACACTAATGAATCGTTATTTTTCAAGATTTTGTCAATATCGAATACAGTGGAATTGACTTATTCGACCGGCATAGTCTCTTATGACATTTTTTGGTTTCCATAGTTGGCGAAAACCATGAATACGCAACGTCTTTTCATCATATTTGAGATAAAGACAAAAATCGCTGAACAAGCTGAAGATTCTCAAAAGTGCTTGGAATTGTGTTTGAGAAATATTTTGACTGTTAATTTTTCATCCTTCATATATAGCAGCAATACATTCTAACATTAGATCTTTCTGTTTTGTAATTAAAGTTATTGTTAACATATTATTACTATTTTGATAAATAAATGTATAATTTTGTTTTCGCCAATTAATTAATTTGCTAAAGTATAATTTATTTTTATTGTGTTAAAAATAAATACATATTTTGCAATAATTTTCTTAATTTTCTTACTACCGGCATCTAATAATATAAATTCAATAATTCAAATTACAGATGTGGTGATGTCGCCATCTATTGATAGTGTTACTTATTAAAACAAATGAGTGTTATACGGGAGATTTAAAAAAGTATTTTTTGACGCTCAATTTTTTCCAGTTTTCCAACAATCTTCTAAAACTTTTCAAACGTCACCCGTATACCTTATAAAATGAGCGTCAAAAAACTTTTCGAAATTTCCCGTATAATCGTTATCTGATTTTTAAAATAAATTAAATTCAATTAAATTAGAATTTCTAATTTAAGTCAGTTTAATTGATCTCATTTTTTAAAGTATACGGGGGTTGTTCAACAACTTTTCCGTCATTATAAAAGCTTTTCGAACAGCCCCTGTATATTTAAGAAAATAAGCTCAATTAAATCGACTTAAATTAGAATTTCCAATTTAATTGAATTTAATTTATTTTAAAAATCTGAACGATTATACGGGGGTTCGAAAAGTTCTTTGACCCTCATTTTTTAAACTATACGGGGGCCGTTTGAAAAGTTTTTTAATATCTGAAAACTTTTTGAACAACCCCCGTCTACTTTAAAAATGAGCGTCAAAGAACTTTTCGAAACCCCCGTATAATCGTTATCAGATTTTAAAAAACTGATACGAATTATACGGGAGATTTTAAAAAAAAATTATCACTCTTTTTTATAATATACGGGAGACGTTCAAAAAGATTACTATACGTCAATGATAGAAAACTTTCTGAATAGCCTTTCTGCACCGTTTACCAATAGATGGAGGTTAACAGTTATAAAATTTTGATTAAAATAAATATAAAATATAATGTTCAAAAGTAATTCTAAATTAAAATATGACAGGAAATTAAAACACAAAAATTACTAAATTTATTAGATTTATATTTCACATATGTATACATACAGGAGTTGTTCGTAAAATAATACATAGCCGAAGCTTTATTAAAAGTTCACGTAAGTCGTACAAGTTAGAAAAGTTGATTTTCCGTACTACCACGAAAATTGTTGAGCAAGTATGAACGTCGCGTCGCGTCGTGTGCTTATTTGACCTTGTAGTTTTTTTTTGTACATATTATCAATTGCAATAATTCATACCTCCATAATGTCTTCTCGTTGAAATCTGAAAATAAATAAATAAATATATATAAATAAACAATTTTAAGCCGAATTAAAAATTTCTGAAAAAATCATACATTATAATATCGAGTTTTTATATTAATGTTTTAGATAACAATTACTGGGCAGTTCGTCGTAAGTACGTTACCGATATTTTGAATTTTGAACGGCTAGAAGTCGGCAACCCAAAATGCAACAATTTGGATTGTGGACTTCTAGGCGATAGAAACTTCGTAAAAAATTAAGTTTTTCGAGATTTCGTCGAATATCGGGCAATAAAAGGGCATACACTAAGTTTCAAGTCGAGTAAATATTTTCCGAAAAAAAATGGAAATAAAAAAAAATAAACCGCGTTTATTTTTCGAGTTTATTTTTATTTATCGAATTTTTAATTCGACGAGAATGCGTTTATTTAATTATTTTCTGCACGTAATCGTGGAAATCGATGTTTCTCGTCGTACAGAATCTAAACAAGAAGTCGGGTCATAATTTTTTCGAAAAATCATAAGATGTTTTTGTATAGATCTCGTCAAATTTCGTCGAGCTCCACGAAACGACGCCGCGCCGACTCGACTATGGTTTTTGACGTTATTTTGGGTGGAAATGGACGTTCTGCGTCATAAGAGTTCGAGATTGACGTTTTCGTGTCGGGCGAATCATAAATGATAAGAAAAACGATTGTCTATAATAAGGCGTACGTTATTAACCACGTTTTTTTTTGGATGGAAATTAAGGCTCTGTGAAGTGTAGAACGGAATTTAATAATTTTAAGACGAGTCAAGAATTTTCGAAAAAACAATAGGGTGCAAAACAAACTTATAAATGTACTAATGGGTTGTACTAATAGGGGGATGGTTTCTGAAGAAGCGAGACGGGAGATTGGCGTTCTAGAATAATTCCATAATTGAGTTACCTTTTTTTTTGTAGGTCCCTCCGGCCGGTGTAAGTTTAAAAAATCGGTTCAGTTCAAGATACCGCAGCGATATCTTATCGAAATCGGTGGCGCATCGAACGGTTACCACCACACCGCCGTACGTGCCAACGGTGCCGACTGTTACGCCGTCGTCGTCCATCTCGGTAAGTCCTCTAATTAAAAGTAAAAACAAATTTTAAAACGTTTGGCGTTAGCCTGTGATAAATAAAAATATATGTAGTACACCTTGACGCGACTGACGCAACGGACAAAGACAACTAGGGTTAAAATATCGACTAAAAACTAATACGTCTTTGTCTTTTGCCAAGGATCGTTACTGGCCAAAGGAAGATTTTACTGAGTACCGCTGGCTTAACAATCGTATCTATTGAAGAATTTCGACATGCTTCTTGTGATGACCTTCGCTGAACATTATGCTTGCCCATCTTCTTTATTACTTTTAGATTAGAAACTATATTTTATTTTAGTGGTGTAGGGCACTAATATATAGGTATTCACTAATCTGTCGATGTAATCAGTTTTTCAAAATTCTTTTTATTCGATCATTTACGCTTGCATCTTTCATTTGTAATCAATCTATCGACGAGAACCAAGCTGAAATTAATAAATAAAATGAATTTCCCGAAGAAGACGACGGCCGTTGTTATAATTATTTATGTACTTAGGCATTGAATGATATCTAACAAATTAAAATCGAAACTTATTAGTTAAATCGTTCTCCGCAAACGTAAGCGTTGTGCCATATTTTAGGTAAAGTCCTCCGAAAAATGCTGTCGCTTTTAAATATACATTAATTCCAGCTTAATTATTGCACTCATAAAAGTCACGTCATTGCCAAATTCAATTCATCGAAGCAATTTAATACTTACCATAGTTGCCAGTAATTCATATTATTATTTATAATAGCATATAGTTAAGAGCATTCTAATACGTAATCGCGCACATGTATATATATGTATCTACAACATTTTATAAAAAACCATAGTGTCAAGGTGTATTAATTTATTTTTATATTATGGTATGTATTTTATAATAAAAGCAATTTTCAACATATTTATAGGTTTCATTTCCTGTAAATATATGTAAATAAGGGTTGTATGCGGCGGCCTAATTTTAACCTCATTTAGAATAATGTTTTAGATATCATAGGAAATCCATAATTGAAATGGTTATTGAGAATTCAGAGTTTCAGTTTAAAGAACGAAGATATTTACAGGTTAAAACTGAAGATAACGCATTTGGAATGGAGGTAATATCTTTCGACGATCCAGTGGCAAACACGGTTCCCTCGGATAATCTAATCAACGGCGATTATCTTGCGTCCTCCACCGAAACTAGTCCTACTTCTGTGGTAACTATATGAAAACAAATTCGAAATTTTATTGCGTCAACACAAAATATTCGTTTTGCCAAGGAATCCAAGGGAGGCGCGACGCCGCCAACGGAAAGGTCGGTTTCCTTCATAGAAAGAATTATTAATTCGATCTCGGCCATATCGACTACAAACTCGCCCGATTCTACGACCACTACCACGGCCGATGCTCGACCCACCAAAAGTTCCGCAATATTAAATTTAGTTTCTAAAAGACCCAAAGACAAAACGATCGACCTCACTTTAGAACCGACCGCACAAAAACAAACGACCGATTTTAGAACGACAGAAAAACCCACGACTATCATTGAAAAGATACTTAGTTCGCTATCGGCGATAAGGGCCGATTCGATTCCAGACAGTACCACCGTCGATCCTTCGCAAGTAGGTAGTAGTAGTTTTAATACAGTCGATGTGACTCTAAACGAATCACCAACCGCAAGCATTTCTAGAGTAGCTAAGTCGACGACTCCTTTGTCTAAAGAGGCAGACACGGTTGTTAGCGATAGTTCCACTATTATTTCTATGAGCACCGCTTCTATTTCTAGCACTGGCAGCAGCACCGCACTTGAGTTCGACACGAGTAGCACTCTAGTATCTTCTGACGATTTAAGCACGATGACGATGGGCATTAGTAGTATCGCGTCACGTTCTCTCACACTCACGACTCCCCTTTCGGAACAGTCCTCGACCGTTTTCGACTCGCGAGACGCTATCCTAAAACAAATAGCGTCGGAAAATACGATTCAAAAGAAAACGATCGATAGACTATTGGCCCTTTTAAACGCCATTAGTCCGACAACAACAACGCCCGAACCCACCACTACTAAATTAATCCTGGTCACTCCCAAACTGACCACATTCATAACAGCTAATACCGAACTTAACGCTACACCTTTACCTACCACCACGTTCGCCACTTTCGACGGCAACGCAGAAACGACCACTTTATCTCCGTTCGCAAACGAGATAGCGCCCGACGAAAGCAATTCAAATTCACCTTCGACGATCGGTTCTCCATATTTCAGAATTCCAGAAACGACTCCCGGTTTAGTTGTCGAATCGACCACCGCTTCACGAATTATCGAAGCGTTCTCGACTACGACCATCGAACCGATTGTCGACTTAAGATTTTCGTCGTCGACCGACGAACCAATCGTCACTTCCCTAATTCCGAAAACAACTTCGTCTCCAACTGCCGAAACAACGGCGAGTTCGACCGTCGATTTAAGATTCTCGTCGTCGACCGACGAACCAATCGTCAGTTCCCTTATTCCGGAAACAACTTCGTCTCCAACTGCCGAAACAACGGCGAGTTCGACCGTCGAACTAAATGTCGACTTAAGATTCTCGTCGTCGACCGACGAACCAATCGTCAGTTCCCTAATTCCGGAAACAACTTCATCTCTAACTGCCGAAACAACGGCGAGTTCGACCGTCGATTTAAGATTCTCGTCGTCGACCGACGAACCAATCGTCAGTTCCCTAATTCCGGAAACAACTTCGTCACCATCTGCCGAAACAACGGCGAGTTCGACTGTCGAACCAAACGTCGATTTAAGATTCTCGTCGTCGACCGACGAACCAATCGTCAGTTCCCTTATTCCGGAAACAACTTCGTCTCCAACTGCCGAAACAACGGCGAGTTCGGCCGTCGAACCAAATGTCGACTTAAGATTTTCGTCGTCGACCGACGAACCAATCGTCAGTTCCCTTATTCCGGAAACAACTTCGTCACCATCTGCCGAAACAACGGCGAGTTCGGCCGTCGAGCCAAACGTCGATTCAA
Organism: Rhagophthalmus giganteus; assembly: GCA_036326145.1. Taxonomy (NCBI): domain Eukaryota; kingdom Metazoa; phylum Arthropoda; class Insecta; order Coleoptera; family Rhagophthalmidae; genus Rhagophthalmus; species Rhagophthalmus giganteus. Next base: position 595,941 of record JARFJA010000036.1, read on the forward strand.
GATTTTCGACGTCGACCGACGAACCAATCGTCAGTTCCCTAATTCCGGAAACAACTTCGTCACCATCTGCCGAAACAACGGCGAGTTCGACCGTCGAACCAAACCTCGATTCAAGATTCTCGTTGTCGACCGACGAACCAATCGTCAGTTCCCTTATTCCGGAAACAACTTCGTCCAGCTGCCGAAACAACGGCGAGTTCGACCATCGAGTCGATTGTCGGTTCACGAATTCCGGAAACAACGTCGGTTTCGACCGTCCAACAAACTATCGGTTTACAAATCTCAGAAACTATTGCAACCTCGACCGTAGAACCAACTGTCGGTTCAAGATTCGCAGAAACTGATTCTAACGCGTCCAGTAACGTAACGACGATCGAGAGTCTAACAACTGCCGTGTCCACTCCGGAAATAATTTTGGCCACGACACCTATTGCAACGACGACTACTAGACCGACCGTAACCTCCACGTCTCCGACACTTCCCGTAACTCTCCCACAATCTTCCACTCCTACTACCTCAGAACCGGTCATTAATCCCGCCGAATTCATTACGAGCACCTCGGATACACTGATCACTAGTACGTTAGTTACCGCGCGGACGGTTTCCGAAACATCACCGACACTCACTTCGCCGACAACAAGTCCGGCGCCTGTAAGTTCGACACTCCAACAAACAGAAGTAGCTTCCACTTCTACGGGTACTACCGGTTCTTCGTTTATCACTACCACAACTACATCAAATTCTGAAACGACAACCGCCTCTACGCGCGATGTTTCTTCCACACTACCAACTTTACATAACTTCGAAGTAAGTCCCGATAGAGTTAAAATTTACTCCGCTAACGACGTATCTAGTACTTTTATTCCTGACGATGAAATTGCTAGTACTACAGTATCTATCGCTGCTAGAATTCCTCCTACTATCGCTACCGTTAGTAGTACTACTTCTACTATTACAACTAGTTCCACCACATCGTCCATTGCAACTACCACAAAAGATTTATCATCTAATTTGATAGATACCAGCCCAATAACAGACAAACTGATACCTAACAAAACAGATGTGTCTAACTTTATTAATCCATTATCCGCTGAGACTAATGTTACCGAAACCAGTAATGCACCTGCAAGCACGACCGCTTCGCCTCCCGCCACGACTAGCGCCCCCATTACTAGTCCCACTACCGATAGAACGGTCATGATGGAGATCATGAGTCGCGACGGAAGACGTTTAACCTTAGAAGCGAATCCGATTCAGAACGACATATCGAATTCGGATGAGCCACGAACGAAGGACTACTTCATATTCGCCGTCCTACAAAACAACACCATACTTAGAAAACGACCTAGCCGCTATCCTAACAAAAACACTCCCTACCTCATTTACGGCGTTTTACCTAACAACACGTTAGTCCAGAAATTCCCGAACGGAACTGTAGTTCCGATGGAGCCGGTGATTCAGGTCGTCGGATTTGATACCCGTGAAAACCCTCCGACTCCACCGGAACTAATTAGTAACCAAGTAACTCCCGACCAGGAACGGCGTCCGGATAACAATAAGGTCTCGATGGTACTCATTGTTAATAACTTATATTTGGATGATGGGGCTTTTGCAGCTTCTTGTTGTTACATCGTAGAGGTCACCTGACCTGTTGGGTCTTGTCGCTGACTCTGTACTGTGCAGTAATTATTTGTTTATGGTAACAGTAAATGTTTACTAAAATATGAACGTTAAAAACTGTCATGTAGTTGGAACGCTTGCAGGTTTTTCGCGTGTATATTAGACATAGCACACAATGCGGTTTTATATCGGTTATATAACGTTAAATAAATTTGTATATGAATTTTTGGTAAAGGACTGGTTTTAGCGTGTTAATAACACAGTACATACATAATATAATACGTATATTTTTTCAATAATATTACAATCTTAACTGCATTGTTAAATAAGTTGCCTAACTCACGTATATTGTAAGTGTACAGTAATACCTTGCATAGTCCGGATTCACCATATAGTCAGGTTTTAAAACCTAAACATTAGCACACAAAAGTACGTAAAAAAAAATAATTAATTAAACCACGCCACGAGTTCGTGCAACGTTCATCGAACGAACTACGAAATAAAAATTACAAAAATCCTTGAAAATCTTTAACGATCCTATGTAACTATGTATTTAGTTCCACAATTAGTCCGATTTTAAACTCGATCTCTGCGAGGTATTATTACGGCACTTACGTTAAGATGGTTTTAAATCACATTTTAGGCCGCGAGGGAATAACATAAACAAATTTTTGACCTGATTTTTAAATTTTACGTTCGTTAAAATAATAAAGGTATTCTCCTCACATTTTAATCGCTAACCATCACAAATTGTGTCCACGACGAGAAGTGAATCGACTAATAAAACGCACACTTCTACTACAAACCATAAACGACTGGTCGTCGATAACGTACACGACAGTTTTTAACGAGCGCATGTTCAGGTGACTAAAGATTAATTCCAGATCTCGAATAACTCCAATAAAAAAACAAACAAACAAACACATCGCTAATAACCCATTAATTCACTTGCCGAAAATCGAAGTGACCTGAAATTTTTACAAAACTAGAGTGTATGATTAAATTTTAGGTCGACGTCGCTCAAAATACGGTGTCGTCAGCGGTGGAAGCGAACGAGCTATCGCTGAACGACGTCACCAGCGTCGTCCCGCAGACGCCGTCGCCGACGTTACCGTCGCTCACCGAATTACTCGGCGGAAGAACCGTCACCGCATTTAACGACATCGTTAACAAAACTAAAGAACAAACGCCTCAAGTACAAACTTTGGAAATAGATCCGTTGGTGAGCACATTTTATCGATTGCATATCTTTGAATCAATTTAGAATTTATCCATTTGTTCGACAGACCAACCAGGTACTCCTTGATAAATTAATGCCCATCAACGACAACGTAATTTTCCGTTGGAAACCGGTAAAAAAATTCGTTTTACGTTATTTAATGTTACTGACAAAAGTTTAAAGGGTCTACATACTAATTTTACTGACCGATTAAGGGGCCCGCATTGTATTTTAACCGATTCATCTTCGAAGGGCGTATCAGGTACTTCAGTGGTACTATTGTATTTTAAATTGTGCAGTACGGTTGCCCGTTAAATTTCTGTGTGCACGGGTAACCAAACCTTACAACGACTAAGTTTCAATTTATCTATTGACAATTCAAGGGAGTACTAATTACGAATCGTTAAAAGTTGATTGAAAGTCTTATTAAAATACTAGTCTAACCATTAATTTTCCTTTAATGTGCAGTAGTTATCCGTAAATAACAAGCGCATCGAGTGAATTTAACGCGTTTCATAATATTTAACACGTTTTAGGTTAAACCAAAAATGTCATCTCAAGAAATATCTACGTCTAGTAGCACAACGACGACAGTCGCTCCCTCTACGACTTCGTATCCATCAACGTCGTCGCCATCACCTACCACGATGTCTTCAGTGACTGAAGTTCCGAGTACAACCCAAGCTCGTTCGACTGTTGCTCCACTAGAGTCAACGACGCAATTACCGTCAACAAGTGCACCAAGCGAAGGAACGACCCTTTCCACTACAGTTCAGTCCATCCCCTACTACTACAACCACAACGGAAACGCCAACAACACAAACGTTTGTTCCCACAACTTCCGCGTCTCCTTACGTAACAACCATCTCGACAATGCCCACTGGCGTCACCTACATAACCCCAATTCCAATAGCCCGTTCATTATCTATCGATCCGCCAGCCACCACCTCTTCTTCCATGGGAATTCTATCGTTAATTACCACGTTATTATCAACAGTGCAATCGCCCACTACGACCGCAAAATTTTCCGAAACAACCACTCCTCCCTTACTTTTCACAAGTCCCATTTCGGGACTAGGAAATAATATCCCGAACGCCTTATCCGTACCTGCTTCGGTTCCAACGACTATCGATTTATCATCTACTGCTTCGACGACCCCGACACCAATACCATTGCTATCCACCACTCTCGCCTCCCTAAAAAAATTAAACTCACAACAACGCCAATTAACCGAACAACAAAAAGCGAGACCTGGCAACGCTAGAGTCACTGGAAAAAGAACAGGAGGCTATCCTAAAACAATTGGCTTTCTTGACGGGATTGGTAAGCGATTACTTAATTCAAAAACCCAAAATAAAAGCAATTTACTTTTAGAATTTAGGGAATAATCAATCTAAAAATGGCGAGGACGATTTAGCGGACAGGGTACGTAAAACCTCGTTTATCCACATTACGAAAAAATAATAGTCTGCGTAGGTCGTAGCTCACGCCATGGATAGAGTTAAAGAAGCCACCCAAAGCACGTCCCCGACGTTTAATTTATTGGAAACGTTGATGCCCAAGGAAGCGCGACAATCTAAAAGCGTGGCGGTTCCCTCCGATGTAAACGCTTTAGTGCGACAAATCAAGGAGAATGTCGTAACCGTTACCCCGGAACCGATCGTCACTTCGACTTACGGCAAAACAAACGACGCGCTCTTAGCGTCTCTGCTCAAAGAATACGGTGTCGGCCCGACCACGCCGAAAGAGCTCATGGTAACGTTAATCGTCAAATTACCTTGACGAATTGATAGGTTTTTTTGTAAATTCAAATTCAATTTCGGCATAAGAGGAGTTGGCTGGCGTAGATTTTCGATTATTAAGGGCGGTTGGTTAGAAACGAGTTAGTAAGAGAATAGTAACTCGTTTCTAACCAACCGCCCTTAATAATCGAAAATCTACGCCAGCCAACACCTCTTATGCCGAAATTGAATTTGAATTTAAAAAAAACGTATCAATGCCCCCCTTACAAAAAAAAAATTTCCCAAGAAATTTTCAATCAGAACTCTGAACTCGGACCTCAGTGAACTCGGGTGCGGCTTTAAATCTTTAATGTGCCACACGCCCCTGACATTACCCTCGATATCCTCCAGTTCGTATGTTAATGGGGATATTTTCTGACGAATCACCAAAGGTCCTAGAAATTTAGGAGCTAGTTTGGCATTAAAAAAAATGCGGCGTTCGAAAGAGTATAATTTCGTCGTCACACGGTATCGCCAACTTCATATTGGAGAGGTCGTCTCCGAAAGTTGTAGCGAACCCGCGTGCGTTCATATGCTTTATCCAATCTACCTCTCAAATCTTCAAACATTTTCCTAAATTGTGACGACTTATCGACAGGTTCGGTAGATTGACTTTCGGCAAAACTAAGTGAAAAATAACCCTCCCCGGAAATTACATGTTCCCGTCCAAAATTAACAAAAAATGGGGTTAGTGCAGTAACCTCATGTTTGGCTGTGCGAAGAGCGCAACCAATTTTTGGTAATAATTTGTCCCATTGACGGTGGTTATCTTTAACGTAGGATGATAGCATAGTTTTTATAACTCTATTTGCGCGTTCCGTTGGATTGGCTTGTGGGTGATAAACAGCATTAAAAATTATCTTGGATTTATACAGGGAACACAATTTGCTAAATTCTTTGCTTCTATATTGTACTCCATTGTCTGCGATGATATATTGAGGAGTACCAAATACCAAAATACTTGATCTTCGAGGTATTTACACACGGCCGATGCGGTAGCTTTACGTAAAGGGTGAAGTAAGGAGAATTTGCTAAAATAATCGGTTACTACCAAAATAAAAGAATAGCCGTGGGTAGACCGAGGTAAGGGTCCAATGAGGTCGGTACTGATCATTTGCCACGGTTTGGTGACGTGGTGGCTGCAGCTCTGGTCAACTGTTTCGAGTAGCAATATCAAAAATTAGAATAGCCAATATAATTGCCAACCTCCGAAGCGGAGATGGCACTTGAAGAAGAAGGTGACGTGCGGGCGATTTCCCATAAGGCCTGGTGGTTTCTTTTGTTCCGGTTTAGTGGATATGCAAATTTTACAGTGACGAACATATCGATTAACATCCGCTTTTAATTTAGGCCAGTAATATAAGTTTTTAATTTTTTCGTAGGTTTTGTACACCCCTAAATGACCTGACGTCACTTCGTCGTGGTGTTGTTTAATCAAGGTGGCCCTGTCGCTCTTGGGTACGAGTTTCCACGCTGCGTTTTCTTGTAAATCCGGATAATCACTCTGAAGGTGTTTGTATAGTTTGTCGCCGTCAATTCTCCATTTTGGATATTTCAAAGGATTAGTTTTGCCGAAAGTCAATCTACCGAACCTGTCGATAAGTCGTCACAATTTAGGAAAATGTTTGAAGATTTGAGAGGTAGATTGGATAAAGCATATGAACGCACGCGGGTTCGCTACAACTTTCGGAGACGACCTCTCCAATATGAAGTTATGGCGATACCGTGTGGCGACGAAATTATACTCTTTCAAACGCCGCAATTTTTTTTAATGCCAAACTAGCTCCTAAATTTCTAGGACCTTTGGTGATTCGTCAGAAAATATCCCCATTAACATACGAACTGGAGGATATCGAGGGTAATGCCAAGGCGTGTGGCACATTAAAGATTTAAAGCCGCACCCGAGTTCTGACGACACTGAGGTCCGAGTTCAGAGTTCTGATTGAAAATTTCTTGGGAATTTTTTTTTTGTAAGGGGGGCATTGATACGTTTTTTTTAAATTCAAATTCAATTTCGGCATAACGAGTTAACGAGAAACGAGTTGGTTAGAAACGTTTCTAACTAACCGCCCTTAATAATCGAAAATCTACGCCAGCCAACTCCTCTTATGCCGAAATTGAATTTGATTTTAAAAAAAACGTATCAGAATAATTTTCGATTTGACTTCTAGGGAGCTTTCGAGAAAACGACGGAGTCGGCAATTCCGCCCACCACCACAAAACCGAAACCGAAACCGAAACCGACCACTCCGGCACCGGGACCGCTCATGAAAGGCCTAAATTGGTTATTAAACACCTTGTCTCCGAAACCGACCGACAAACCCAAGCTCGTTCCAAAACCGACTCCGAAACTCACCCCGAAACCGACCCAAAAGGTCAAACTCGAAGAGGAGCTTCTAAGCAGACAACCAACAGAAATAACACCGGTGGTTACTCGGCTATTCGAAGACAGCAAAGCGGAGAGTTCCGCGATCTCGGAGGGGCAACTGGTAGCTCTCATAAAACAGTTGGAAGAAATCCAAAAGCACCCGGAAAAGGTCAAAAATTTGGATTTGGAAGCTCTTCGGAGCTTACGCGATCCACCGAAAGCCTCCATTCAAGTGATAACGCCGAGCTCCACGGGCGCTACTTCCAGATCGTTCGTGACAACTACGAGGGCGCCCAAAATATCCTCGACTACCGTCACGGAAGCACTTCCTCTGAGCGTCTCCAACGGCATAGCGGCGGAAGTAATGACCAGCACGAAACCCACGTTTCCGGAGGACGGCGAGACCTCGACGTCGAAGACGAAATTGCCTTCCGTGAAACTTAAACCAGTCCCCGGAATTTCGGATGAAAATCCGCGAATAAAGGGTCAATTAGTTAATTACGCTATTAACGTCACCAAAGCGATTTCGTCCTTCTTGGGTTCGGCGCTTCAGGTAATCGACCACGATTGTTGTTGAAATTTCACTCGCTATACTTATTCACGTACAAAATCCGTTTTATGTTATTTCTAGGGAGCATCGAATCGTTTCGTGAATGCGCTCTCTACTGGTTCGGAAGGTGTTAGTCATTTATTTAGGTCAAGTACAAGTTCCTCGAGTGATTAAGCTTATCAGTACGTTTAGAACAAATTACAATCAAATTTATTACGGTAAAAATCAAATTCAGTTTAACAACTTTCTCTCTTTTATCAAAACTTAAAGCACATTTTGTCTGTGCCCTTTCATTCACGTAATCGCATTAATCATTTCTATTGTAGATAAAAATATTTCCGACTTAATTTGCACGTTTCTATCCTTGATGCCTTTGTAGATCGAATTCTAACAGTTTACATTAATTTTTCCGAAATATTCCGTTGGAATCGCGTCGCCGCGCAGTTGTAAAATAAAAATCGCGAATTTACGAATTTGCCGTAAATATGAATAAAATAAGTTGAGATGTTAGGGAAAAAAAATTGCTAAAAGCTAATCGAACGTAAATTTATCCCGTGAGCGAAGTGGTTGGCGACGTAATTTACAGTTAGTAGTACAGGGTGGGGCAAAAGTAATGTCATAATGTGAATGCGCCATAATTTTTGCAAATGGCGTCAAATGTCATTGTGTTGTTACATTTGTATTGTAGACAGATAGAGAATTAGTTGACAATAAGCAATGGAGCGATACACACCTGAAGAACGCGGAATTATTGTTACTGCTTATTTGACCAATTTCCGGTCTGTTGTTTTAACGCAGCGTGAATTTCGTCGTCGTTTTCCTCATCCTCCTGCACCATGTGAGCGAACAATGAAGCGTATGGCTGAGCGTCTCGTGCAAAGTGGGTCCACTGGAGATGTCGCAAGAAGTGGCCGGCCTCGTATTGCTCGTTCGATCGAGAATATCGCTGCTGTGGCCGAGGACGTCAGAGAGAGTCCACAAACATCGACGAGACAACGATGCACACAATTTGGCATCAGCAGACGTTCGTTGCATCGAATTTTGGTGAAAGACCCGAGGAGGTTCCCTTACAAAGTGCAAACCATTCACCAATTGCTGCCTGCTGACCGTCAAGTGAGGTTAACTTACTCACATGCTCTGTTAAACCTGATGCAAGAAGAGGATGATTTCGTATCCAAAATCATAATGAGCGACGAAGCCCATTTCCACTTAAGTGGTTATGTGAATAAACAAAATTCGCGTTTCTGGGGCACGAAGAATCCACATGAAATGCACGAAGAGCCATTGCATCCCCTCAAAGTGACTGTTTGGTGCGGCATTTGCAGTGAAAAAGTGATTGGCCCTTATTTTTTTGAGGACGCCGATGGCACCACCGTAACCGTAACTGGTGAGCGCTACAGACAGATGTTAAACCAGTTTTTTTTCCCCCAAGTTGTTGAATTGGGTCTCCAGCGTTGTTGGTTTCAGCAGGACGGAGCAACCGCTCACACAGCTCGGGCAACGATACAGATTTTGAACCACCAATTTTCGGGCCGCGTGATCTCCCGTTTTGGCGATTTGAACTGGCCGACCAGATCGCCAGATCTCACGGCGCCAGACTTCTTCCTTTGGGGCTTTTTGAAATCTCGCGTTTATCACAACAAACCACAAACCTTGCAAGTCTTGAAAGCCAACATTGAAGAAGAAATCACCAATTCGGAGCCAGATGTTTTGCGAACAACAATTCAAAATGCCGTAAAACGAGCACAAATGTGCATCAACTCAGGAGGTGGCCATTTGACCGATATCATTTTTTCAACTTAACGTCATCAATTTTACACCTTCAAATAAACTTTCCGTGAAAACAGAGCCCAATTTTTTTCATTTCTAACAAAATGGCAGCTAATTCACATTATGACATTAATTTTGCCCCACCCTGAACTTCGCCAAAAGGTAGAAATCGTCATCGTATCGAAACCACGAACGAAAAGACCGGCAAAAAATGATAACGAAATGAACTAAACGTGCACGATTTAAATCGAACCAAAAAAAAAAAATAAAGAACGTCTTTGCAACATACCTTTTAAAAAAGTCACCATCAATCTGAGCGTTTCCACTCTCTTAACGTTGTCACTTCGGCACATCCGCAACTTTTCATCGCGATTCATATTTTCCCGAGGATGCCTCCATTCGTCAACTGTCTACCTAGGATTGTACTCGGTCCTTTTCGATTTTCGGTGCGTCGTTTTTTGTTTCCAATGCCCTTTCAATGTCTTCGATCGTTAGCCGTTTAAAAGTTTGCGCGATTTTGAACGTGTACCAAAAAATTTCACACAGACCTTACCATGTTAAAACTTCTCGTTCGTCTTCGTCTGTTGGTAACTGAACGTCTTTCCTTCCGCCCACAAAAATGTCTTGGAAATAATTAGGTTTCGAAATAACATCCGGGCGTAGTTTATCGGATTTCCTGTAAAAAAAATGTTGGTTAGTTCGGTCTTAAAAACAGAAAACATTCGAGGTTATTTAAAAAAAAAATTCACCGATTCGATCAATTGCGAGAACTATTATTTTCGAACAACTACGATAACTAGTATACAGGGCGTGTGACGACGAGTTTTGGTTAGAAAAATATAGGAAAGTAATAAGAGTTGCGATTCGAAATTTTAGAAATAATGGTAAATGGTCGCGCCCTTTCGATTTAAAATAATTTTAGATTTCCGCTTCTTCCGGTTACAACGGAAATGAATACCGACTTCCTTATTAAAAATAAAGTATGCTAATTTTTATTATTGATTTGTATTTCCGAGACAATTATACGACTTTTCGTTCTAATAAACGTTGCCTCTAAAAGTAGGCCATTTGGAATTATTTCGTGTTTTTTAAAAAAAAATCGACAGCTGCAGCCTATTAAAATATGAAATAATTCCAAAAGGAATAACTTTAGAGGCAATATTTATCGAAACAAAAAGTCTTAAAATTCTCTCGGAAATACAAATCGATAATAAAAATTAAAGTGTTCCATTTGAAATAAGGAAATCGGTATCCATTTCCGGCGTAGCCGGAAAAAACGGAAATCTAAAATTATTTTAAATCGAAAGGGCGCGACCATTTCAAAAAATTCAACTTTCAAAAAATACGCAAACTCGAAAAATCGCAACTCCTATTACTTTCCTATATTTTTCTAATCAAAACTCGCCGTGACCTACCCTGTGTAAACTTTTTTTTCTTAATTTGGCAGCATCTTCCGGAATTTTGAGGATCTTGCGATCATTCGGATGGACACACGAGTGAAAAAAGAAATTTCGATAACAGTTCGACCTCATTTATGGCCACGTTTTTATTCGCACACCACAACAACACTAACTTATGGTACATACCTAAGAAAATTAGAACCCACTGTAAAAAAAAAAAAAATAGTATGTCAATTACATTCCACGAATAAAATTTAGGAGACGTTCGTCGTACACGATTTCAGGGATAAATAAATACCGTTTTTCCTAATACCTCGATCTAGACCACCTATAACCGGCCATGGGGTTAATCGTTGATAGGTATATAATGGCCCCGGAAGGGTTGATTAGAGCGATTCATATTCGTAAAATTATTTCGACGACAAACGGGAACGCCACTAATACATAACAATTTCTGAAGGCCGAAAAAAAAACGCGAATTATTTATAAATACGTTCCAAAAATCGAAAATAAAAACAATTCCATATAAAATTGTTTGTAAGGTTCCGGAAACGATTTAAAAATAAAATTTCGAAAATCGAGCAGTCGCAAAAAACTCGCGACTCGAACTGTGGCATTTTGCGCGGAACAAAAAATATCAATTATACGATATTTACAGCACTTCGCGTTTTCATCGAAAACTATCCGGTTAGTAATAAATTTCCTGAAACCTCTCGACTGACTGACTCACTTCCATACTTTACGCAAACAAAAATTAACAAACATACCTTGAAATACCAAATAACTCATTTACACTTACATAATTGCCGAACATCTCTCGATAGTACGAGGGCGGTTAAGAAAGTTCGTCTTTCTTTTGCATGTTTATTTAAGACCTTCACTTTCGTTTTTCAAATTAATCTTCGCAAATTAACTGAAAATGTTTGAGTAATTTTATTTTTAATTTTAATTTTTTTTTAGGGTGCAGCCAATTCGTTCCAATCGATGATCGGAGCGGGAGCAAGGACGCTGGGAAATTATCGTACTTCTGATTCCTCTAACAGACCAGGATAAAGTGAATTGTGTGCTATATTTAATACTAATATTTATTACCGTAATTTGCATCTGTTGTTTATAAATTAATTAGACTTTTTTTACTTTTAAGCACTAAATTAGCACGCCTTTAGTCAAGTAGCTTTTAAATTGTTAAGTACCTACGAGTAAATGTCATAAAAATTAAGATTCCTATTTTTATAATATCGAAGTGGTCTGATTTAATGTTATTTTAAATTAGTAATAATTATTATTGTTTGTGCTTGACTGTACTTAGTTAATTGTTGATTGTATTATAATAATTAGATGTTGTTAGGGGACCGTTTCAAACACCAGCTGATATAAAATACTCATCAAGTCGTTATCGCAACTAAAACTTTTTTTTACTTATTAAAATATCGTTTACGACTCTTTATAATTTTTTTTTTTGATTTTTAAGTCGGTTTAGTTGATACTTTTTAAGTGTGATTTGTATATAACTATTAATTTATATTTATTGTTAATAATGCAAGAGCTCAATTATGCAATAATAATTGTGTGAATATTCTTTATACATATGTTAATATTTTGTAAATAATAAATTTGTGTAATTTGAATGATGTGGTTTTATTTGGGACAGTCAGATAATTGTGGGGAAATCAAAAACATACGCATCATTCGTTGCAATAATTAAACAAATAACCATACTTATTAAAAAGATCGACTAACAAATCGTTATAGAAAAGCTGGCCTTGGCCATTCGGGGGAGTTAAGTGTAAACATAAACATGATTAACGAAAAAGTGGAAAATTAGAAAACGAGTCCCAATATATCCACAATTTTTAAAAATATCCCCCGTATGGAACGGAATTCGAAAAAGTAATAATCGGACGGAGTGACGCCCAGCTCTTTTGATGATAATGCAGAAATTTCACCTCCTCGCGCCTGCGTGGATTTTTAACACCCAAAACTGCTCAAAATTCGAAAAAACCCAGTTTCCGGCAACGATGAGCAAAACACTCGAGAGATTAATCGAACACGCTCGAAAAATTAATGCCACAAGTTCCTATAACATTTTATCAAAGTTTGTTTAATCTTCAGGAGAATTCAGGTGGGGATAAAGGAATTGGTCTTTCAAATTATTTCATGTACCGAGCTCTTCGTTTTCTCGAAAACGGCTCGTTTTATCGTGATGCAACAAATGCACATTTTTTTTTGAAGATTTTCGACCATCAAAATTTAGAAAACCTTTCAAACAAAAGAGTTCCGGATCTTTATCCGAAGCTCAAGGGCAGTTTAGGCCGATTGGCGTTGCGTCAAAGTGAAGTGAAGCGTGCCAAATTTGAAGAGAATCGGCACACTAGCAAAAAAGCTGTTAGAAAAGTTTGATTGAAAAAAACAAACTTCGTTATTTTCGAATTTTCTGAAAAATGTAATAGGTTAACATGTGGCATTAATTTTTCGAGTGAAATCGCCCTCCGTGTTTCTTGCTCATAATTTTCGGACACCCTGTAGGTAAGTATATCCACAAACAGCCCAATTCAATCGAGAAAATGATGGTCTACGTCTTCTCGTCACGTTCCACTGACCTGTCTTGTAGTTAATCTCTTCGGTTTGAAATTCGGTACTTTTTGAAATTTCTGCGTCTTTTATTTATAATAACCCTCGTCGAGCTTTTCATTATTCAACATTTATATGTGGGTATGTAATTTACCTCTCCCACTCGTGCACTTTCGTCCCAGTCGCTTTTCATAGTCTTTAACATTTACAAATAAACGTTCACTGTTTGAGCAAGAAACACAATATGACAGTCGAGTAAAGATTTTTTACCTGCGATTAAAATATATTACGCGACGAATTTAAAAACAATGATCTAAGAATAATAAACATGTGATAGGTATTCTACTCGTCATCAATAACGTTTTTGTTAGACTTTCGCAAAAATTGCTGTTCTACCTTTTGTTATCGACTTGTATAATGTTTCCAGTAGAAATAAATATCTATAAATATCTAACATAAAAGTTCATCGTTTACAATTGTCAAAACTAATTTATTAACGTACACGTAGCGAAGATATCGTACAGCCTTTGCAAACGCATGTACAGGGTGGCTCTAGGCAACTGAAAATTTTAGAACAGAGATTCGTGAAAGATCCAAAATATTTTTAACACATTTATTCACGACAATCAATAGTTATTAATTATCATCGCCCATTAAAATATTTTTTATCCTCCATAAATCTCGGCGGGTCGACCTGTAAAACTAAACTACAAATACACTAACTAGATACCCAAATAAAAAAACTACCAACGAAAAAAAAACCTTTCAGTTCATATTTGTTATAACAAATATACCTACCTCATATTTAATATCATTTTAAAATAATTTTATAAGGGCGTTCCCGAAAATAAAATACAAACTAAAATGCCGATTCGAGGCAACGTCTTTTTAAATAAATAGCGCTAATCTTCGTTTACAACTAAATTGTTACGAAACTAAAATAGTGTGTGGGTAAACTTGATTTTGCAAAAAGTAAACGAAGTTGACGTACCTACACAAAATGTATCTATTATCTACTTAATAATCTATTTCATACATACAGGGTGTCCCAAAAGGTGCAGTCGTAAATTTAAGAGCTTGTTGATTTTGTTTTTACGAATAAAAAGTGTTAGTACGTTTGATTGTCACCTGTTATCGAATTATTAATCGCAACTTACATTTATTTTTAAATAAATAATCGATTTAACTCGGAAATAAAGCAAATGTAACGAATTCTAAGTACATTTTAAAACAAACTAATTTCTAAAACATTCTAAGGTTATGTTCGTTACGCGTTATCGGAAAAATCGTTTCGAAGTGGCGGTGGGTCAAAAAAAAAAAAAAAAATTCTAATCTCCGTTATTACTCATCGAATCGGTAATGTGAAATATGTTTTGGAATCTGTATAAAATTCTCTACCGATCGTGTGTCTTTATAATTTTCGATAGGATGCGCCATTTTCGAAATATTCGAAAAAAAGTGATAATTTTTTTAAAATTCTTATAAATTTTCTCGTAAATATTATTTTTCAAAAAATGTGTTTGAGAAAAATTTAAAAAGAGGAGTTTTTTGACATGCGACATAAAAATCTTAACCGAAGGTTTGCGCGTGGTCGACTTTTTGAGTAAATAGGTAATCAGGAAAGCAACCGAACCGTATATTTACCCCCACATGTTGCCTTATTTTACATTGTTAGTAAAATAACCACAACAATTGCATTAAAGTATTATAATAGTTAACAAAAAAAGGAAGAAATTTAGAACAAGAATAATTAAAAGAATGCCACGAAAAAACTAGAATTATTAGAATTTTTTTTAAGTAAAGAGGTGGCGAAATAAAAAGTTAAGTGATCAAATTTTGTCTCCTTGTCAGCCTAAAATATTTAAAAATTGTTGCAACAATCAAAATTTTGAATTTCGTTTTTTATCCGTAAACGAATGCACTGAAAAAGTAAAATATCTCAAAATAACAGAACATTAAAAAAACATTAAAAAAAATAAAATTCTAAAATATATATTTTTTTAATACTTAGGTAAAATGCAAACTAATACTACTGCCGCTGGGACCAAGGCCCTAACCTAGTCCCTATCCAAGAGCCTAACCAAGCTCGATTTTCAGAGAATTTGTGTTAGAGCTTAAAGGTCCATATATGTATAGTTTATAAATACAAAGAAAGATCCTACCTTTCCTCGTCGTATTAGTCCTTTTTGTTTGTAATCCTTTTAGAAAACACAACACTCACGCACTCGCACGCAAAAAGGCCTTATAAACCAAGGAACCTCGCAAATCGAATAATCGTCGTAATTTAAAATTCGAACTACTTAAATCAAGCATTGTATTATTCTAGATTCCTATTTAAATTCATTTTCCGACGGTTCGAACTGTAACCTTACTTTTTAGATCTTTTAAAAAATTTGATTCGTAATTGTTTATTTCCAAATTAAATACTCGTGTATACTGTTTCGAATATAATTGCAATCGATTTATTTTAAAATGATGATTTATTTGGAATAAATTAGATTCTATTATTTTAACAAGTAAGCTATATTCTGCTACTTTTGGTTCGGAAAAATTCATAGCTAGATTTACTGAATATTAGGTTAATTCAGTGATATACAATCGTCGGTTGAAATAACGTTGTATATTTATTTGTTAAACAAATTTATTTTGGTAAATTATTGTTTGGAAAGTTTTAGAAACATAATATTAACAATAGAATTAAATATAATTAAAAAATAATAATTTATTTTACACTTATAGATACCGGTTTTCATTCCTCAACAATAATTATCTACGTGCCGATTTTGGGTGTCGCTTGACACACAACCTCAAGATGATTCATTCGAGGAATTTTATTTAGTCAATTCCAAGTAAAACTCGTCGGTAGATAAATAGGTATAGGTTATCGCATCTGCTCCTTATTTTATTACAAATTAGTTTACAACAATTACGTAAACAGTACCTAATTACCGTGCCTAATCGGATTTTTGAATTAAGTTGTTGAGTAAGGTTGAGCTGTTGGTAAGGTCGCTCGAAAGTAACAGATTTCGATAACAACCGCGATAAAAAAATCGATCTTGAAACCGGGCGATCGACTTAATAATCCAGATTCTTAATGTAAAAATAATGCCGACTTCTGCACTTTATGATACAAGCACGATACTAACCACAATAAACGTCGGAGCTATTTTGAAGTCGTCCCCTAATTCAAAATAATCCCCTTTTAATAATCAGGCAATGAGAAATCTTCCGAGGACGTACGGAATACGTCAAAATAAAACTTTAAGTTTCAAAAAATCTTTTTTCTACAACGCTCCCCTACCGGCATATTTACCCTCAATGTTGAAAAGAAAATCGATTTGTTTAAATAACATTTTACATATTTTTTTCTTAAACTCGTGTCATCTTTGGTTTACATTCCTAATAAATGAAGTATTTCAAAACAATTTCGTAGATTTTTGATTCCACCTCAGGAGAAAAAGGATACACTACCCCTGACATTTCAACCACATTTTTCTGCATGAGATTGATTTAAAAAAAAATTAATTTCATTGCCGAACTCTCCAAACATTTTAGAATAAAATAAGTTATATTCGAGAAAATCGCACTAACTATAAGGGTGAGAGGTGCGGCGTTAGTTTAAAACTCTAGTTTCTAACATCGTGAGTGCATTAACAACCTTGCACTTTGTAATATAAGCATGAAAGCATTTTAGGGGTATACTTTATACCGTGTACTAACAGGTTAGGGGTAATATATCCTTGCTCACTCCGCCGCTAAAGTGGCATCAAAAGATCTATGAAATTATTTTGTTTTAATTTATTAGAAATGTAAACCAAACATCATTAAATTTTAATAAAAAATATAAGTATTATTTAATAAACAAATTGATTTTTCCTTCCAACTTTGAGGGCGAATATCTTGGGTCCATTTCCCTGGAGTGCGACTTTTGCAAAACAAAACAAAAATTATGCCATCATTTTGTACAAATTTTGTACAGTTTTGTACAACCATTAGTTTTTTTTGTACCCTTCCAAATAGTCAGCTATCGCAGATTGAAATTTCGCACTCCAGGGAAATGCTGGAGTGCAAAAGTTAAAAATATCGTTTTTTTTTCTTGTAATAGTAAGAACTCATTTTGTACAGTTTTGTACAACCTTTAAAAAATTTTGTACCCTCCCGGAAATGCGTGAAAATGACCGCCAAAGCTCGCACTCTCGATGTATTTTAAAATGCTCAAAATGTATAGTCTTAAAAAACATTTTAAGAAGATAAATGTCCTTGTTTTTATATAAAAAATGACTTATATTTTGTATTTGTTTATATAATGTTAAACAAATATTATTCCTTCCAGATTTGTGGTTTCTTGAATTGTTGATAAAATTAACAGATGAAATTTATATGTAATAAATAAATTGAAATTCAAATAACATATATTTATTAGAATTTCAAAAAATAGGTATAAAAATATATTTTTAAATATGATATATAAAAATATTGCGTAGTGTACTAATTCACAATTTTATAACAGTATATATAAAAAGACCGTAGCTAAAACGCCGTGAACAAAAACGCCGTCAGTTTCAAAAGTCAAATTAAATTGAACCTATTATTATAAGCATTACTATATAGCAGTAATAGGTATCTATTTAACTATATTTGTATGTAAATCGAAATCAGTGAATTCCAGAATTTCAACAAACAGTGAGATGCGAAAATTTATTCTTAACAGATACCTGCTTATTTTTAAAGTACATAAGTATAAGCATAGTATAAATTCAGATTACTTATTATTATATTTGGCACATGCTAGATATAATATAATAGCTATATGCTACATTTACGTGATACATGGTTGGGATAAAATAATGTTAAAAGTACTTTCTGTCTTTATACAAACTTTGTTAGTGGTAAACGTTCTTATGATGAGAGAAAATGAAGAAATGAAAATAACGAGCATAGAAAGAAGTTGTCTGGTTTTATACAACGATTTAAATGATTAAAATATTATTCATAACACACATTGTATATTTATAATTATATAGCATGTGCCAAATATAACAATAATTAATCTGAATTTATATTAGGCTTACTTTAAAAGTAAACAGGTATCTGTTAAGAATAAATTTTCGAATCTTACTGTTTGTTGAAATTATGGAATTGACTGATTTCGATTTATATACAAATATAGTTAAATTACTGCTATTACTGCTATACGTTGTAATGTATTCATCGATACAATAAACAAACTTTGCATTTCAGTGGAATAATTTATTGAATTTACGTAAGAATATTGATAAAACTAATAAACACAGTTATTATTACTATAAATCAAAATTCATATTATCTATATACTAATTTATTAAAAAAAAGAAAGCTTGTTCATTGGAGCAGTCAAATTATTCATTAACGTAATGAACTGTATTCGATGTAGCAATGTATAAGGTCATTACACTAATAAACGTTCATTGGGTAATGATTTCGAACATCAAGTAATCTTTGGACATACGTTGTAATGATGGAATCGTACTTCGGACGAACATTAATCAACATCAGTTCTTAATATAATGATCTTTTATTGTATTTACGTACTTTTTTGGTTAAGTGCTGTTATAAAATTGTGAATTAGTACACTACGCAATATTTTTATATATCATATTTAAAAAATGTATTTTTATACCTGTTTTTTGAAATTCTAATAAATATATGTTATTTGAATTTCAATTTCATCTATTAATTTTATCAACAATTCAAGAAACCACATATCTGGAAGGAATAATATTTGTTTAACATTATATAAACAAATACAAAATATAAGTTATTTTTTATATAAAAACAATATTTTTTATATATTTTAAACAATATTTAAAACAAATATTTTTTAAGACTATACATTTTGAGCATTCTAAAATACATCGAGAGTACGAGCTTTGGCGGTCATTTTCACGCATTTCCGGGAGGGTACAAATTTTTTTAAAGGTTGTACAAAACTGTACAAAATGAGTTCTTACTATTACAAGAAAAAAAAACGACATTTTAACTTTTGCACTCCAGCATTTCCTGGAGTGCGAAATTTCAATCGTACGTTTTCACGCATTTCCGGGAGGGTACAAAATTTTTTAAAGGTTGTACAAAACTGTACAAAATGTGTTCTTACTATCACAAGAAAAAAAAACGACATTTTTAACTTTTGCATTCCAGCATTTCCCTGAGTGCGAACTTTGGCGGTCATTTTCACGCATTTACGGAAGGGTACAAAATCTTTTAAAGGTTGTACAAAACGGTACAAAATGAGTTCTTACTATTACAAGAAAAAAAAAACGACATTTTTAACTTTTGCACTCCAGCATTTCCCTGGAGTGCGAAATTTCAATCTGCGATAGCTGACTATTTGGAAGGGTACAAAAAAACTAAAGGTTGTACAAAACTTGTACAAAATGATGGTATAATTTTTGTCTTGTTTTGCAAAAGTCGCACTCCAGGGAAATGGACCTGAATATCTTGGCAGGGGAGCGTCGTAGGGAAAAAGTTTATGGAAACTTTTGACGTCTCCGGAAGATAGCGTATCATTTTCTTGACTTCCTGTATTATAACACGTTCCGAGTATAAAAGGGGGTTTATAATTAATAATTAAGGGTACGATTACATAACAGGCAGCCATTTTAGAGCCACTTATAGTACGCTTTAAAAATTCTGGGGCCCAATTGTTCTTAATAAAAATAGATGTTATTAATCGAACGTATAAGTTTTTAATTTGAATATCATCTTACACGAAGTGCAATGCCCTCCTTTTCGCGTTTTTTTAATTTAAAAGCGCGCCCAATAGCATTTAAACCGTTTAAAGTCCAAAAAAACAGATAAACACTTGTAGGGTGATCCGCTTTCTTGTTTACTATGCTATTTCAACTTAACTAACAATAAGGAAAATCCTAGTTTTGAAAGCAACATCGTAAAAACTTCGGTATTAGATGTATTTTAATTTTATTGGGCTTTTATCTAAAATTCATCTAATATAAAATTAATTTTAATTCATTAACAATAATTTATTGAATAAAATGTTTTTTTCTGATTTATGATTTTGAAATCAATAACGTAAAAAATTAGAATTTACAAAAATACACGAAAACATTTAAATTTGCGTCTATTTAATTACTGTTTCGACTGTATTTTTGCAGAATAGAAATATTCGGAAAACATTTTTGGAATATTAAATAAATATATTTGACAATATTGCAGAATATATAAATGTATGTTATCGTTTCGGGAATGCTTGTCAAAATATTTGTGAGTCAAGTAGATATTTTGCATATTCATAAAACATTTATTAAACATTAAAAACGTCTTTGAAAATGTTTTAAGAACATTTGAATATCTTTCCGAAAACATTTCTTTAATATTTCTTAAATATTTTTCGTATTTTCATATCACATTTATCAAATATATGTAATAACGTTGGAATATGGAACACAATCTTGCGTTATTTACTTACGTACAAATTACGATACTACTGATACTCCCTTAAAGAAATAGGGAGAAAAATTAGGCGGATTTTTCACCAAGTCGTGAAAATTATATCGATATACTTTCTCTGAAGTTTTAATTTTTAAATTGGTGTAGGGGGAGGAATTATGCGAATAAACACGGCAGTTTTCAACAGATATGTAGGTAGTTTACCTAAACAATTCAGTTTAAAAATCGTGCATTTCTGCTCAAAACAATACTTATATTCAAAATTCGAGACGTACTATATAAAATATTGTCACTGAACTCTAAATGATGTTTATTGTTAAATTCATAATTATGTCATTAATTCGTATATTTTTATTTGTTAAAAACGTTACTCTAATTATATTATGCTTTAATCTCGGCAGATAAAGTGCGTGCAATGATGGTGTAATAAAATGTTCCGGAATGCACCAGCTTGTCGAGTTAACGATACGCGAACATATTAATTTGCAAAATTATCAAAATGCAAAAGTTTATTTATAATTTTAATTGCAAGATATTTTTATTTTAGCTTTAATTATACCACAAAACATTTTCTCGACATTATCAGTTGTCGAAATATAATATATATTTTTTTGAGCAAGTGTTCAAATGGGCAAACAAAATTAAATTTTGAGAAAAACGCCGCCTCGCCGACGTGTTTATTGCAACTGCAAATACTCGAGAGTAAATCACGGTCTTCGTAATAAATCGATCTAATTATAAAGCGAACCGTTATTCTTGTACAAATACCTACACCCTTATGTGTAATGGGAACAAAACATATTAATAATAATTAGTCACGAACTATAAAGCATTCTCGCTGGATTTAGTTTACTTTATGTGGTGCACGTCACGAACCTCATTTGATTATAGCTCGCCATGACGTCAACAAAGTAAAAAACTTGTGAAAGTTCGGTCCAAAGATATTTTATGTCGTTTACCACTGTCACTTTTTATTATGCCGCGTTATTATTAGCTCCGGAAATTCGAAAGAGCGTTTACATGAGCGAACGCATAAAAATATAAGAAGAGCAAATAGGAACCGAAGGTGCCATATGTTGATCTTATTTTGTTACATCGTGACGTCGATCGTTTGCCATTTTTTTTTGCTTCTTGAAATAAAATTGAAAGCTAATAATATCTATAATATTCGACCTTAATATAGTTGCTCGATGATTGACAGACAAAACACAAGATATAGAAAAGTCGTGCCCCTGCACCGTTTACTCGATTAACACATTCAAGGTAATCAAATGTTGCAAAACGTTTTACTTAAATTAGTAGCTTTTTTTAGAAAGTTCGGTATAGGTATTTCAATTTCGATAATATTGCAATATACTTAGGTAGTACATAAATATGGAAAACCCGTTAATTTATCTATTTGTAGAATTTGTGAGCGGGAATTTTGAATTTGACGCGCAGCAAGTCGACCCGAGGGTTGTACGTGTTAAACGTCGACAGAAAGAAGTAAACGCAGTGCCTTTTTCAATAAAATCAATTTTTTTTCAAAGAAATAATTAATACCAATTGAAATTTTTTCTGAACAAAGATATATATCCTTTGTATTATCAGAAAAAATTATCTCGTACAAATTAATCATCTTAAAACAATTACAAATCGACGTAAACGAACAAAAAATAGAAATGCAGACGTACAATTTCATAATTAAGTAATATTAATTAAAACTTAATCGTAATTGGTAAAAACGTACACTCATTACCTAATAAAAACGTTAATGGCACGGAGGTCATATGTATAAAAAATACATCAAGTTATTCGGGCAAGATTTGCGCCTTATTTATCTTCGTGAATATATTAAAAAGTTACTTGGATATCAAAATTTTTTGAAAACGCCATCTCGATAGGCATTTCTTAGAATCAAACGTTGGTGTTTTGTTTAAAAAAAAATGTAAAAGTTAGTGAATTTTACTTTTTTATAATTTGTTGGCGTCGTTATTAATTGACAGTTAATTTGTATAATAATTCTCTTGAACATACAGGGTGCGCCGCGGACGATGGGCAGTTAGCCACGTATGGAAAACCTATATTATCCAGACATTCGTCAACGTACCCAAGGCTTTTAGTATTTTAACCTCGTTAAAAAAGGAACTTAGGGCCGAATTCATAATCAAGTGAAACTTTTACTTACTGAAAACTTTAAATATTTTTTAACAAGATATTTGTTTATAAATTTCAGAACGAGCAAGCGGTTATACTGAAATACAGACTCTAAATTTGGTCCATAATCTCAGTTTCAAGTGAAAATAGAATGACATAAGTAGAACTTACACTTATGAATTCGACCCTTGCGGAGCAAAATTTTCGAAAAAAGGGACTTTTAGGGATCGACATTTTCTGCACATTAAAGAAAACAATCGATTTAGAAAAACTGAAAGTTTAAAATACCGCACCAATAAATTGAACTTTTTCGTCCTACTTATATTCCTTCGAAATAATAAATTTATAAAAGCGAAGAGCTTACCAAAAAAAAAGAACAATAAAAGCAAATATTTGTTGGCGCGCTCAATTTAAGTGCTTGCTCTTCGTGCATTTAAATTCTGGGCCGATCCCAAAATCGACGGCAAACGGCTTTTTGTAACAAAAAAATTACCGAGCTGTACTTTAAATTCAAGCAAGAACCAAAAACCGGAATTTTCCAATTTCCGTATATTTTGCCGAAAAACCGCAACTGATTTTCATGCCGTTCAGTATGATTATAATAAACAATTACGACATTTGGCATTGGTTCAGTTGTCAAACGCGATCCAACAAACGTCGATAAAGAAGTAATTGGCCTGGCAAAATTTTAATTTCCGGTCTTCAATTACTTACACGCATTTTTTCGATTAATGCACAATACCTATCGCTCAATTTTTGTTAAATTTATAGGTATTAGATATAATGGCGTACCAGCGACGGAAGGAGGGGGGGATTATAACCCGTCTCTAAAAAATATTTCATGAAAATCACAATGAAACGGATTTGTAGTTGAAAACTATCTGAATATACAAAAAAAATGGATTTATGCAGAAAAAGGACTTTTTGTGCATATCCTGCTTGGACATTTAGGATATCCATTTGACACAACCCTGGACAAGCACGAGATATCCTTAATGGACGTCAATAATATGAGAACGTCCGTCCCAGTCAATCAACTGACGTTGAAAAGTGGTTTAAAAATCATCATTTTCATCCGAATGGTACGTAAACAATAAAAACGATTTCAACACGACTTATATATTTGAATGACAGTCCATGATATATTTTAATGAATATCATATGGACATCCGTTTCGTGTCCAATGGATATCCTGTGCTATCTGGGTGAATGTGTTGGACAACATTTTTTTGTTATGGTTACAAAGTCTTTTGCTGCGAGATTTTTTGTTGTCGCGACAAAATTTTACTACGCATAGCTAATTGTTTTTGAGTGTGAAAACCGAGTCAATTATAGAAATTAATATTAATTACCCCAATCTAAATTAAAAAAATAATAAT
The DNA here is from genome assembly GCA_036326145.1 of Rhagophthalmus giganteus. NCBI lineage: Eukaryota > Metazoa > Arthropoda > Insecta > Coleoptera > Rhagophthalmidae > Rhagophthalmus > Rhagophthalmus giganteus. Next base: position 620,185 of record JARFJA010000036.1, read on the forward strand.
AAATAAACATTAGTTTTTCACTCGAAACTCTTCTATGCCCTATCTCCCCCTCCCCCTCCCCCATTCCCCTAACCAAAACCAAATTCTGGATGCGCAACTGTAAAACGTTATCGAAAAATTTACAAGTTGACCTGACATTTTTAGTACTACTTATAACGCAACAAAAATATTGTTTGGGTTCACTTTGTCCATTAGCATTACATACAAGCAATTAGCGGATTAATCACAAGCACGATTACTGAAAATGTGTTTCATATTTTATTACCCTTATGTGCAATCAATCTCTATGCAGATAGTATCGACCGTAAACGGCAATAAAACACAATTAAAACGTGAACTTAACATAATTTCGATTAAAACCTTATGATTCATTCAGTATGTAGTTCACGTTAGAAAAATAACCGGGAATTTATTTATTATACGGCCTATTATCGTTATTGCTATTAAATATTTCTAAATCGGACGTTTATAAATTCAAGGATTTCTTGCCGTCAAGGAAACCTGCTTTAATTCTTGTAGAAAATTCTTGGGATATTATATGAGTTGTCAAACTTTTAGATTGCGTCGCATTTGATTCGGTTGAACTGTTATTTTGAAAACGGCCTCGTAAAGAACAACAAAAATTCCGAGGCCTAGCTGGAAATTTTAAATTTAGATACTTTATTCGTTACAATCCGAGGATCGTTCGAATTAAATTTCAAAAAAAATGTTTTCGGCACTTATTCGATACACACGTGTCTTATGGCACGAAAAAAGTTCTAGAGATTCATACGAGATCAAGAATCTCAGGTTTTCAACAAAAACTACATAATATTAAATTGAAATCTTAATGTTATAAAAATAGAGACATTTTCTAAACGATTTTCTGAAAACCTAAAATAATGAAATAGTGTCTAGTAATTTTTTTAAATCTATCTATACAGGATGAGTTAAGTAAACAGCACACGAACTAATGTTCGTTAAATATTTATACTAGAAAAATATTTTCTTAACAAAAGATGTTCAGAATGATATCTTGTATATTACTGTAAAGTTATTTTAGTTCAGGACCTAATGAGATTTGAACAGTAATGTACAACTTTTTATTTTTAAATAGTACCCTGTACATTTTTTTAGATTTTTAGAACTATCCTTTCTCTTTACGATGCCATAAAAATATTGTGAGGTCAGATAACAAAATTACACTATTAAACGCGATTAAAGTTGAAAAATGTCCGATTTCGCAATATCACAGTGTAGCCATGAAACAAAATATTCAGAAAATTTAATAGCAGTATGGAAACTAAAATAATAGTGCATTTACAAGTGGCTAACAACGTCGTTTTTATCGAAAAATAACTTGACAGACACGATTTTAGTAATATTGGTGAATCAAAATATGTTATTAACAACAAAAAAGATTGGTATCTACTTAACATAGTTGTTTACTACTGCTCAAATCACATTAGGCCCTGAAATAAAATTAATTCTGAACATATTTTTCTAATATGAATATTCAACGACCTAATGGGGGGGGTTGCTATTATCTTACCTCACTTATCTTATCTTAAATTAGAAAAATTCTTAGATTTGATAGTTTTCGGATGCCGACAAAAGAAGTTCTTAACTAAACCAACAGCTAACTCACGATTATAAAGTCTAAACCGGTTGCTAATCTGTTCAGGAATGAACGTACATTGTAAAGCTGTTTGATAAAATTTATCGCGAAACGACAAGAATTTTTCCTCTTATTTCGAAAAAAGAAATTCCATAAAACTTTAACGTAAAGCTCTCCGAGTAATATTAATAAAACTAAAATTAATAAATTAATTTTTATGGCCGATACAGCGTAGGCATCTACTTCATTTGTTGCCAATTTAATACGCATTTCTATTAATTGTTTTTTTTTCAAACAAGGAAGAAACTCGATAATTCGTTAAATCCAAGACCGAGGAAAATGACGAATCGACGTATTATAGAAAATACATGAAAAAATAATTAAAACACATTCGAAGTACATATTGTACTTGCATAGTTTTAATTAAAATGATACTTATATTTTTAACACGACTGATTTTGATTTTGACCAATTTTGAACAATACTCTATTGTTCTTTTAATTCTTGGAAAAATGTTGCGATTTTTTTAATTATTTTTTAATTTATTATTGAAAGAATGACTTTCCAAGGTGACGAATTATAGGACATGACGAATTATCGAGTTTCCACTGTATGTAAATATAAAAAAAAATTAAAATATACGAAGACAAAGATCATTACCTATAAAAACGTGGACACGCTGAGTGACATGGCAAAAGGTATCGTCGAAGATAACGTATATATTTTCAGATACGAGGTCTCTTGGGTCAAATATAAGAACACTAATGGTTTTTCGGCAATCGTCTCTTCTGGTGGTGGGTGTTTTCGAATTGAAGAACATAATTATCCTCTCGAAGTTGCTTGATAATTTGAAGAACGTAACATCCCTGGAAATAAACGAACATTAATCAATAAGATGAAATGGATTTTGTCGACAAAAAAACTATATAGAAAGTTGTTTCAAAAATGACTGGCTCCTTTAATTTTGACATCCCGTTCGAGACGAGATAATATAAAGTGATCTTAGCCGACGACTCGAGCGGGGTGTTATTAATTTAGTAGCTCGCCGTACGTGAAGCTACTTCATAAAAATTCTAGAATGTAATTAAAATTGTTTTTCTTTTTAACCAGAAAGCAAAACGAACTGAGATTGGCCAAGGTTGCAATGGATAGTATACATATATTATGTAGGTATAGATAACGCAAATAATGACTGATGTGAAAAATGTAACAACATATAGATTAAAAAACTGATGCAATAAATCAATATAATTAAAAACAAAAGCGCACACAATAAGGTCAAATTAAACTGCAATAATACAAACTAACGTAAGTAACACGTTCGTCTCCCATCATTTATTATACCCCTGTACCCACCCTCACTGTGAAGTATTAAATGCATTCGCCTTATTGCCCAACAACTTTTTTTAAACAAATTCACTCTTTACTGGACGGTTTTATTATTTAAATTCGTTTTACAATTTAGATTACGATCCAGAAATTAATTTAAATTATAATTTAATTCGAAATTAATGTCCGCAAAAAACTCGATTCGTCGACATAACAATATTTATTAATTGTTTAATTCCCGAAAACAAAAAAGAAATCCAATTCGGACTTAATCGGACAATGTCACGATTTCTAATACCTACAAAGAAACAAATGAAAGTACCTACGTAATAAACAATCGACGCTGAAATGGTTCAAAATGAAAACCTTCACCTTTAATATTTCGTTTATTCTAAGACGTAGGTTTTCAATTTTAAATGTTACCCATGACCTTAAAACTCTTTTATAGCACCAATTATTCCATAATTTAGACGATAAAAACGGACATAAAGGAATTTTATAGAACTGTCAGCAGAAGTTAATGACTATGAAAGTTACAACATTCTTTACAATTAATGAAACCTAAAATTTGACAAGTTTTAATTTATCAAGATTACATTTTTTATGGTTTTAATCAAAAACTGTAGAGTCGACGAATCTTTTATTCATTTAACCTTTTCCCGTTCAAAACAAAAAAAACTTACTTCGTTCTTTGTGCGCTCGCTGATCGCTGATAAGCTAAAACGATTTTCGAATACGATATAAATAGGTACCTAATATTTTCACGGTGTTGTGGAAGCAAACTAAATTACATTAAAGACACCTGCGGGTGATTTATCGGACTGACATTTTGCTTATCGCTGGACACAATTAAAAACAAGAACCACGACCGTTGTAGATAACGTAAGGTGGACAACTTCTACCAGGTAATAATTTAAAACACGTCTCACCTATACCGTATGTGCGACGTAAATGTAGCGAAACTATGCTGAAATTGTTGATAAAACGAAAATAAATCACTGCAGAATCAAGGTCACTGGGGTACCAAGTGGTGGGCAGCTGATGCTAAAAGTCTTCTCTATATTGGACAAGTGTCATTTTTTCAATCGACACGATTGATGTTTCAAGGTCGATGATAATTTTGAACCATCTGGTCCTTCGAGTTGTTCAACTTAACGGCTATAATAATCGACACGTAGATATGCTTTCTATCTGTGATTGTGTGCTGATGTTATCCACGTAATGCTCATCAAAGATAATGCGAGTTTATTGTCATCAGGAAATATACGCTTTCACGATTTGGGTAATTGCTATTTAATTAAATCGTGACCTACGCCCTCACATAATTAAGATGTTAATTTACGTTGTGGTACTTTATAAAGAAAATCTTCCAGTTTCAATATTGCATTTAATACATATAATGCCTTAGACCGAAAGGTAGGAAGGTTTAGAATCAAGTAAGTCCAAAAATTCATACTTCCCATAAAAAATTATTCCCAAAATTAAAAAAATAAATTATTCTTAGAAACTATTATCGCGAATTCTGTGGTATTTGTATGATATTGTAGAGGCATTTTTCTTTTGAACTCTCCGGATACAGAAAATGAAAAAAAAGAGGATATTAAATTGAAATAATTTAAAAATATATCTTAAATATACTCGGGGGCAGTCATCAATTTTTCGTCAAATATTCCTCGAATTATATAACAGTTTGCTACATACGGGATGTCCAGGAAATGGTTGAGAATCTCGCAATTTGCAAAATCAAATTTTGCAAAACATATCATAAAACTTGCGGTTTCCTTCAGCGTACTGTAAAGCTAGCGAGCGCTGTTGAGAATCACCCTGTATAATTATAAATTACAGTTATAATTATAATTATACAATTGTTTACTTAAGCGTTTGATCAAA